>JANAVB010002395.1:13423112-14023112 GCA_029216955.1 Iris pallida | reverse complement strand
GAAGCCTATATTCTCGAGGAGATTACAAATTTCTGCTCCTCCTATTTCAAACCTCATGTTGCTACGAATAGAACGAGGGCTCCGAGAAACGACGACGGATATCAAGAATTTAATGATGGAATACTGAAAGTATTCAATGCATCCGGAAAGCCTTCGGGGAAAATAAAGAAGAGATATTTGAATGACGAAGAGCTAAGGGCTGCTCAGTTGTATGTATTACTCAATTGCGACGAGGATGAAGTGGAGAAGCTAGAGGGGTAAGTAACTCAGGATGATGAGTTTATGTCATCTCAATGTAATAGTATAAGCTAATATTATTGTACTAATCGGCGGTTGCTTCGTTGTTTTCCAGCACATATAATGATGAGTTGAGGCTGGTTAGACCCTACCTAACAGACGAAGCATTAGAACAAAAAATGAGACGTCATTTTCCTTCTTGGTTGAGCGAATATGTAAGTAGCTCGGTAATTACTGGCCTCTTCTAATGCAACTGCGCAATAAATAACTTATTATCGCTTCTTTGATATTCAGGTCGATCGTCTAATTTCACCCGAGATTGAATTAATTAGAACTCTTGCCAAGGGACCAATTACTTTTGTTACAATATGGCCAAGTTACTGTGTCAATAGCTTTCGGTTCAAGTCGACAAATGCTCCGATCAGAGACAGCTTCCTGGATCTTGATTCCACGAAAAATAGTTGTTTGTGTATCAAGTCTTCGAACTACAAAGACGTCGATCCAGGAAATGATTTCTTTAGCATCTTGCGAGAGATTGTGGAGTTATCATATAATAATGGCAGAGAACCTGCAAAGATCGTGTTGTTCAAGTGTGAATGGTTCGATCCGATTGAAAATCAAGGCTGGAAAATTGGCAAGCGTGGTCTTGTGGATATAAACTACAAGCGAAGATATCAAGGCTACGAACCATTTGTCCTAGCAACTCAGGCTCAGCTCGTGTACTTCACAGCTTATCCGAGATGGGGAGCAACGAAGTCTGACTGGTGGGCAGTATGCAAGACTAAAGCCAGAGATACTTTTGATGTTGACGAAAAAGCTTACCAGGAGGACGAGCTACCTCTTGTAACCAATATTGTCGATGTGGACTCCACGGAAGTTACGCATTACACGACACATAATGTAGAAGATATAGAATTATCTGAAGAGGAAGACGAAGCCGACGAAGGCAAAGATGAAAGTGAAGATGAGGAGGAAGAGGAAGATGAGGTCGAGGAAGACGGACAAGATGATTATTCTGAAGATGATTGAGAGAGATATACTTATCTGAACTTAGATGTTTCTTCTAGAATATATTATCTGGACTTAGATGTTTATTGTAGAATGTATCATCATATGTTATCTTGGTTATTATCTTATCTTTGTTGTACTTTCATATTTCTAGTCTCTATTATTTGTTGTACTTTCATATTTCTAGTCTCTATTATTTGTTGTACTTTCATATTTCTAGTCTCTATTATTTGTTGTACTTTCATATTTCTAGTCTCTATTATTTGTTGTATTATCATATGCTGTTATCAGGTATGGCAGGTCGTTGCGGAGCGTTCCGAGGGGGACGACGAGGTCATCATCCTCCGGTACTTCCTACAGGCTCTGGATCCTCGTCGCCGATTACTCCTCCATATCGGACAGTAGGTGGGCCTGCTGGGACGACGTCACGTGGCATATATCCTAGGACGAGTAGTTCCAGGCCTGTTGAGAGTGCTCACCCGTCTAGCGTTCCTGGTGCTGATACGACGATTGAGACGGATGAACAGATGGCGGAGGCTGCGGCGACGGCCGAGGCGGCGACGCTGACGGTCGACGAGCATCATGTAGATGATGCGTGCGCACCTCCGGAGGAGAGGAGGATGGAGATCTGGGCCGACGGTACAAAGTAGGTATTTTGGTTTATAATTTTTTTCTTTCTGTTTTTATCATAATTTAACTTTTTTCATGAATATAATATGTTTGTATAGATATCGTCCCCCAGAGGTACAGAGATGTCTAGGCCACATGCTGAGGCATAATTATGGTGGTGCTTGGATTAACTACTCTGATGCTCCGAACGAGAGGAAGGCCTTCTGGTTTGCGCGCTTGAAGGTTAAAATATATTTTCTTTTAACATGAATCATATAATTTTTGCATATTATATATAACTGATAAATATTTGGTTTGTGCTCTTCTAGGATATGTTTTTCTATCCACCGCACCGGGCCGAGCTTATCGAGGGAATGTTTCCTGCCGTCGCTGCCAAGCTGATCCGCGACTCTATCAATGATCAGAAGGATCGTGATCGTGCCGAAAAGCCGATCCAAGGTTGGATAACCCCTGATCAGTGGAATGCGATGAAGGCTCGATTCGACGAGCCAAGGTACAAGAAGAAGTTGGAGAAGGCCAAGGCGGCTAGGCAACATGCCTCGAAGTGGTGCGGTGGGTCGATTCCGATGACGGAACATTTCCGTCGTCTAGTATGTCTTCCTCTTTTAGAAATATTATTTTAATACAAAACCGATAAATTATTACTAAGATAATATATTTAATTACAGGTAAGATAATATATTTTGGTTTGTGTGCTTTTGTTCGGTTCTCTCGCAGGACTTTCTGGTTTGGGGGAACGGTTTCCGCGCTTCGTTCCCACCACTACACCCATCTCAAATGATTCTGATGAGACTGAGTCTGACGTAAGGGTATCCAAGTCCTCCTCCTCCTCTAAGCCTAAGACCCATTAGAAAATAGACTATCATTACTTTCACAGAATCTTAAGCGCTATGTCGGAGTCACTCTATGACATATTTTTTGAGTATAAAAGCGCTAAAGAACTCTGGGATGATTTTGAAGATGAATATGGTTGTGATGACGCTGGAATTGATAGATTCAATTCTTCCGCATTCAACCGATATGTCATGGTAGATAACAAACCTATCAATGACCAAATTGATGAATTTCAAGAACACCTTAGACATGTTCAAGCCAAGGGATCATTCTTTTCCACTGAACACAAAATAGGATGTTTGATAGACAAACTCCTTCCGTCTTGGCCTAAAGTGGCAAAGGACCTACTACATCTACAAGGATCTATTACATACTCTCAAGTTCTACAGAGAATTAGAACAGATGAGGAATATAGGTCCAAGACCAAAGCTAGGTCAATTGCCACAGCTAAGATAAACCTTGTAGAAAGCCATGTAAAACCTAAGTCAAACAACCATCTCAAATCAATGAAAACTCATTCAAAAGGAAGCATAGTTTTCAACATCCTCACCAAAACCTGTAACTCCTCTCCCCGAATCTCCATTTTTTATTATTTTTTTAATTATTGTGGTAAAGGTAATTTTTCTCGTCGGGACTTTGTGAAAGATATATTATGATTAATTCTTTCATCAAAAACTAGTTTTGAAAATTATATTTGAGAATACTAATTTTCTTTAACAAAAGTATTTTATTATTGGAATTATGAAGGATGTTGGTAATTACCTTGGATTTTATTGACATTAGTTTCAAATTTAATTCGAGATCACATGTATTTTTGGAAACAATGAAAAGATTTTATTAAAGTATTTTAAGTTGAGTTTTGGAATTATAAAAAATATATATATACTTTACATTATCTATTATTTTTTTAATATTTTTATGATGATCAATTATTCAATTTTGGCTTGAATTTACTTTGATAAGGTCGGAAATATTTATTATTATCATAATTGAAAATTCGTTTATAAAAGAGATTGGAATTTATGCATTTAAATTATTTTATATTAATTATTACAATCGTTAGTAGATTGTCATTAGATTGATTTTGCCTAAACATTATTTGAATTGGATTTGAATTTATAAGATTTGGACTTTGATAAATATTAAATATTATTTAAATTATAGTAGTGATTAACTATCTAATTTAGATAGCCATATATACCATTTAAATTGTTAACTTGATTTCGATTAGATCGACCTTAATTTTAAATATTTATTAAGTTTATATTAAAATTATCGAGTATCGTCTTTGAATGATAATAAGATTTATGAAATTATTTTAAATAAGGTTTTAGAATTAATAAAATAAACTTTAAATTATTTTGATTATATCAGGTATTGTATTTAAATACGATGAGTATCATTTGAATTATGATTTAAATTACACTATTATATTTTAACTTACCTTGATAATGACAAATATCAACTTTAACTATTATGATTGGTTAATTATACAGTAGTATTGCAGAATGAGAAAAATCCCTGTAGATTAAATATTTTATAATTATTATCCTTTAAATTATAAACTTGATAGAATTCTCCTAAACAAATCTTATCTCTACGTTAGTATATACGTACAACCCCTATTCTCCATATTTGCTTTCATTATCATCAACAACAAACTTCTCCCCGCTGTATGGAAGTCGACCACGCAGACTTTTCGACTTCCTGTCGGCTATCAACACTTCCGACTCCACCACCCTCGGCCACAACCAATCTTGCGCCCCATAACACAGCCAATACCCAAAACAATTACAGTGTCCGGACCCGTGTGTCCGTGTCCAAACCCATCTTATTCCACCAATACAAAACAATTACCGTGTCCGTATCGACAGGCCAACACGGACGTCCCAATAATCCCAATCGCTCACCTTGTCCAGCGCCGGTGTGCCATCCTCCGCTGCAGCCTTGAGCAGTCCCGGCGACACGCCGTCCGCCTCAGCCACTGCGGGATCTTCCCCAGGTGTCCTTCGGGCCTGAAAGCCAGCTGCAGGTACGGGTTCCTCCTCCATCCGTCGAGCGCTACAAGAAGAGTCGTCGCGCCATCTCCTCTGTCCTGGCTTCCGACGCCGTGATCGAAGCAACTTCATTGACCAGACCCTCCTCCACAGCGGCTGCAGTGCTGCCGACCGGACCGGAGCCGACGGTCTCCATGACGGCGCCATCCGCCGCCAGGACCACCGTGGGCCCTAATCTCACGAAACCACAACTCCAGCCGGAGCCGCCGATGTGCGAAACCCCGTCCTGACCGCCGACGATGGTCAGATCCGCCGCTTCCTTGCTGAGGCCATGCTCCTCGATCAGGTCGAGAACCGCCTCCTTGATCTCGTCTCCGCCGCCGTGTCGAGCACAGCACCATGCTTCGCTGCCACCGTCGACCCCTATAATCGTCGGCAGTGCCACTACCACCAAACCCTTACCACCGTGCCTCCAGTGAGATCGAGCACTGCCATCGTGACACCCTGCCATACCTGAACCCACGCTCGCACTCTCTTCGACGTCCATCCAGCCGTCTGGATCTGACGTCGACCGCTTGCCCGCAGGTGTCGCCACCGTCGGAACCCCAGAAGCCGAGCCCTCGCCGTCGGATCTTCCCGGAGTAGCGCCGAGTAGCCCTCCTCTCGGTGAGCTCTGCTCCTTTTCTCCCTTAATTTTTCCCTCTCCCGATTTCTCTTCCTCAATCTCTGATCTCTTTCTCTGCTCTCCCCTCTTCTCTGTGAAAATGGGAAAGAGGAAGTGGGTTTCACAGGTTATTCATTATTATTATTTTTACTGATTACACGAAAACAGACTAAAACTTAGCATTATGTATTTTATTTCCATTTATTATTCACAGTTCAAATTATATGTATTGTTTATATCAATGTTATTACTAAAAGTATTTCTATTTTAATATTATCAATAATTATTCTGAGAAGTGTATATTGTTATTTTCCATAAATTATAAAATATATAATATTGGGCTTAGGCTAAAGTCCAGTTAATTTATGTTAATAGTATTTTGGGACAAATTGTATCCATTTTGGGCTTTAATGCAAATAGCTTTATTTATATGTAGATATTTTAGAATAGTGGGTATTTAAAATATAAATTCTATATAAGTAAATTTAAGTGGGCTTTATGGATTAGGCTTTTACTAGATTTGAAAAATTACTAATAAGGATTTATATTCTTTAGCTTTACAAAATAAATATTTTCTAAGTATATATATTAGATAAATACCTTTTCTCTAAAGTTAGAAATCTTCCTTAGATTATTAGATTATCCTTAATCGTAACTAGTCGATAATTTCCTATTTTCTTGCAACGCGAACATTACCCTAGGCTAAGTGGACTATTCCAAACGCAACGGGATTGTCAGTTTCACCAGCTAAGGACTTCAGGAAAGTGCACTTTCTGATTGCTTTCGATTCATAGTAGTCTTTTTATTTCATGTTTATACATATATCATGCTGCTTGTTGACACGCTCATCACACGGAGTAGTCGGAAGGAGAAATATCTTAGTAGACATGTGGACTATCCAGAACTATCCCCATGATGTCTATTCGTGAACAATAGCACATGTGCACGACACGTGCATGGTGCCGGATTTACCCCCTAGCCGTTCACATGTCGAAAAGGATATTTCATACCACATAGGTAGATGTCTTTTATTTATTTTTTCCTTTTCTTCTCCATCGTGCCATGCCATCAGTATTTTCCAGCTTTCATATTCCATATGTTATTTTCATGTCTTGTTAATTCTATTGTGTTTTCGCATTGCCGTCGGTTTGTGTACTTGTTCCGTTCCTGACTGGAAACCAACATTTTTTAGGTTTAGCCGCGATCACTCTTAGCATTGGGATGGCTTGGGTATGCTGATAGAAACCTAGAAATAGATAGCAGATGTATCAATTTCATTTATTGTAAAATCTTATATTTTTTTAATTATAAATATTGTAAATATTGTAACAAATTTAGAAATGTGAATGAGCAGCAAATATTATATTTTGAGCATTTATTTCTTGCGGGCTTGACAGCGTTCTACCGCCGACTCTGCGGCGTAGGCTGGCTTGGACACGTCTCGTATCCAAAAAGTGGGTGCGGGTCGTGACAAGTTTTTGTGGTGGCCCATACAGGTCAGTTTTCGTAAAAGATTGCGAACTCGTGATGATACTTAAGTTAGGCGTACCATTGCGAGCCTGCGACTAGGAAATGCTCATTCACAACTAGGAGTAAATCAAATTTAAGAGAATGATTAGGATTAGGAGTCCCTAATTTAATTTGACATCGGGTAGTTAAGGTTGCTACATAGGCCTCATTGAATTCTAAATCCTGTTAGATGATTTTCGTAGAAGGATGCACTATTGTATTCTGAATCGATAGTATTTCTGAAGGAGGGTAGATTCGTAACCCTCTTTCCAGAATTTTGTTGTTTACTTTATTGAATTAAGTATGATTTTTAGAGTTTTAGGAATTTTTAATTTAATTATTTACTATTATGTAATATATTAGTCATGGTTAAATTTTGGAATGCCAAATGACTAGAAGTGATGGCACGGATAGTGCAGTGGCGTGATTTGACTAGTGTATTAGCTGTGGTTGGGAACTAGGAAAACCAGGCCAAGTTGTGGCTTGACCCAAAACATGTTTATTTATTTATTTATTTATTATTAGGATTATTGGCTTTTAGAAATTTCGATCGTTCCAAACTAGCCCGAACCCAACCCAAGCCATGGTAGTCATGTAGTACGACCAACGACGCCCATGTAGATATGTGGATGTGTATACATATTGGTAGTCCATTTTGGTCTTGTAAATAATTTCTATAAATGGTATATTGAATAAAATAGATGTGTTATTGCTATTTAAATTCGTATTTTACTTGGGAATATGGTAACCTTTCCTTAAATGATATTTCAGGATTTATTCAGACTATACTTGTGTATAAATATATTCATAATAGGTAGACATAGTATTTTATAACATATTTCCCTCGATCTTAAATATTAGAGAAATAGAGATTAAAATTTATATTTATTTTGCCTTCGGTCTTTTTTCTGATCTCGATCATTTGTACAAACTTTATCTTGTGTCTTCTCTAAACATCGTCATATCATGGGTTTGTATCACTGATATTTTCTTGGACCCAAGGGATCATATCTTTTTAAATAATTTCTTACTCAATTGTCTATACATTAATCTCAGGTTAAGTTTTTTGTATTCAAGAGTTATCCTTCCTAACTAATTATTTTCTTTTCAAGACTTGATATTCATACTAGAAGGACAGATACTTACACCCTCTTGGAACCTGTTTGAAATTCTAGAACCTCCTTTGAAATTTTATAAAGTATAGTTAAAAGAATGTTCGTTGACTTACGATGGCAAGACAGCAGTGCACTGTCGCTACTTATTTGAATTATAGAGACTGCGGGTTCACTGCAGCCAGCAGCGCACTGGCGAGGCATGATCCCTAAGTTGAAGTAATTCCAGATAAGCGTAGGTAATCGAACGATATTAAAACTATGCCTTGGTTGTCCTATTTCATCCTCGAATTGTTATGTCAAGATTAGATAGAGTTGATAGGGTATTCGTTACCGTATCCTTACTTGAGTCGTGGAACCAAGAATTGGATACAGCCATATCTACACTGGCGAAGCATAAATTTGTGGTAAAGTGACTTCGGATAGGGTTACAGTTTTCGAATACCATATAGGCTATATCTTTTATTGACCTGCTACTATTCATTTTCCCAAAGTGATTAGTGTTGTATTTCTTATCACCGTCGCATTCTCGATAAACTGGTAGCCCTTTCCTCCTTGTTAGCTTCCTATCTGATTCATCATTAAGTCCTTCTAATAATCAGTTCGAACCAATTACCATATTTGATTCATTCCACTAGGATCATAACCGCATGTGAATTTTGATTCTATCATCGTGTCAAAATAATTTTGCTTTATAATTTTTTTAATCGTTCCTAAGAGACCTTGATCGTGACTAAAACTATTTGACTATAGTCGTAGTCGTGCTTATACTATTTATAATGCTTAGATTTTCTACTATGATCACGACTATTTTATCATGTTCATGTTCATGTACATGCCAAAAATTCTAATTTTGATTTAGAATACGTCTAAGTTTTGATCGTTCTCAAGCAATTTTTCGTGACTAGGTCATTTTGAGTATAATTAATCGTACCAAATCACATCTTCTTTTTAATCTTATTTCGATTCTACCCGCGAGTACGCTCATCTAATTTTTGTCGTATCACTCTTCTTGATTATATTTCTAGTAGTACCTAGTCATATCCCTTGAAATTCGAGGCCGAATTTATTTCTAAGGTGGGTAGATTTGTAACTCCTCTCCCCGAATCTCCATTTTTTATTTTCTTTTAATTATTGTGGTAAGGGTAATTTTTCTCGTCGGGACTTTGTGAAAGATATATTATGATTAATTCTTTCATCAAAAACTAGTTTTGAAAATTATATTTGAGAATACTAATTTTCTTTAACAAAAGTATTTTATTATTGGAATTATGAAGGATGTTGGTAATTACCTTGGATTTTATTAATATTAGTTTCAAATTTAATTCGAGATCACATGTATTTTTGGAAACAATGAAAAGATTTTATTAAAGTATTTTAAGTTGAGTTGTGGAATTATAAAATATATATATATATATATATATATATATATATATATATATATATATATATATATATATATATATATATATATATATATATATATATATATATATATATATATATACTTTACATTATCTATTATTTCTTTAATATTTTTATGATGATCAATTATTCAATTTTGGCTTGAATTTACTTTGATAAGGTCGGAAATATTTATTATTATCCTAATTGAAAATTCGTTTATAAAAGAGATTAGAATTTATGCATTTAAATTATTTTATATTAATTATTACAATCGTTAGTAGATTGTGATTAGATTGATTTTGCCTAAACATTATTTGAATTGGATTTGAATTTATAAGATTTGGACTTTGATAAATATTAAATATTATTTAAATTATAGTAGTGATCAACTATCTAATTTAGATAGCCATATATACCATTTAAATTGTTAACATGATTTCGATTAGATCGACCTTAATTTTAAATATTTATTAAGTTTATATTAAAATTATCGAGTATCGTCATTGAATGATAATAAGATTTATGAAATTATTTTAAATAAGGTTTTAGAATTAATAAAATAAACTTTAAATTATTTTGATTATATCAGGTATTGTATTTAAATACGATGAGTATCATTTGAATTATGATTTAAACTATACTATTATATTTTAACTTACCTTGATAATGACAAACATCATCTTTAACTATTATGATTGGTTAATTATACAGTAGTATTGCAGAATGAGAAAAATCCCTGTAGATTAAATATTTTATAATTATTATCCTTTAAATTATAAACTTGATAGAATTCTCCTAAACAAATCTTATCTCTACGTTAGTATATACGTACAGCCCCTCTTCTCCATATTTGCTTTCATTATAATCAACAACAAACTTCTCCCCGACGTATGGAAGTCGACCACGCAGACTTTTCGACTTCCTGTCGGCTGTCAACACTCCCGACTCCACCACCCTCGGCCACAACCAATCTTGTGCCCCATAACACAGCCAATACCCAAAACAATTACCGTGTCCTGACCCGTGTGTCCGTGTCCAAACCTATCTTATTCCACCAATACAAAACAATTACCGTGTCCGTGTCGACAGGCCAACACGGACGTCCCAACAATCCCAATCGCTCACCGTGTCCAGCGCCGGCGTGCCATCCTCCGCTGCAGCCTTGAGCAGTCCTGGCGACACGCCGTCCGCCTCAGCCATCGCGGGATCTTTCCCAGGTGTCCCTCGGGCCTGAAAGCCAGCTGCAGGTGAGGGTTCCTCCTCCACCCGTCGAGCGCTGCAAGGAGCGTCGCCGTGCCACCTCCTCTGTCCTGGCTCCCGACGTCGTGACCGAGGCAACTTCATTGACCAGACCCTCCTCCACAACGGCTGCAGTGCTGTCGATCGGACCGGCGCCGACGGTCTCCATGACGGCGCCATCCGCCGCCAGGACCACCGTGGGCCCTAATCTCACGAAACCACAACTCCAGCCGGAGCCGTCGATGTGCAAAACCCCGTCCTGACCGCCGGCGATGGTCAGATCCGCCGCTTCCTTGCCGAGGCCATGCTCCTCGATCTGGTCGAGAACCGCCTCCTTGATCTCGTCTCCGTCGTCGTGTCGAGCACAGCACCGTGCTTCGCTGCCACCGTCGACCCCTACAATCGTCGGCAGTGCCACTACCACCAAACCCTTACCACCGTGCCTCCAGTGAGCTCGAGCACCGCCATCGTGACACCCCGCCATACCTGAACCCACGCTCGCACTCTCTTCGACGTCCATCCAGCCGTCTGGATCTGACGTCGACCGCTTGCCCGCAGGTGTCGCCACCGTCGGAACCCCAGATGTCGAGCCCTCGCTGTCGGATCTTCCCGGAGTAGCGCCGGGTAGCCCTCCTCTCGGTGAGCTCTGCTCTTCTTCTCCCTTAATTTTTCCCTCTCCCGATTTCTCTTCCTCAATCTCTGATCTCTTTCTCCGCTCTCCCCTCTTCTCTGTGAAAATGGGGAAGAGGAAGTAGGTTTCACAGGTTATTCATTATTATTATTTTTACTAATTATACGAAAACAGACTAAAACTTAGCATTATGTATTTTATTTCCATTTATTATTCACAGTTCAAATTATCTGTATTGTTTATATCAATGTTATTACTAAAAGTATTTCTATTTTAATATTATCAATAATTATTCTGAGAAGTGTATATTGTTATTTTCCATAAATTATAAAATATATAATATTGGGCTTAGGCTAAAGTCCAGTTAATTTATGTTAATAGTATTTTGGGACAAATTGTATCCATTTTGGGCTTTAATGCAAATAGCTTTATTTATATGTAGATATTTTAGAATAGTGAGTATTTAAAATATAAATTCTGTATAAGTAAATTTAAGTGGGCTTTATGGATTAGGCTTTTACTAGATTTGAAAAATTACTAACAAGGATTTATATTCTTTAGCTTTACAAAATAAATATTTTCTAAGTATATATATTAGATAAATACCTTTTCTCTAAAGTTAGAAATCTTCCTTAGATTATTAGATTATCCTTAATCGTAACTAATCGATAATTTCCTATTTTCTTGCAACCCGAACATTACCCTAGGCTAAGTGGACTATTCCAAACGCAACGGGATTGTCGGTTTCACCAGCTAAGGACTTCAGGCAAGTGCACTTTCTGATTGCTTTCGATTAATAGTAGTCTTTTTATTTTATGTTTATACATATATCTTGCTGCTTGTTGACACGCTCGTCACATGGAGTAGTCGGAAGGGGAAATATCTTAGTAGACATGTGGACTACCCAGAACTATCCCCATGATGTCTATTCGTGAACAATAGCACCTGTGCACGACACGTGCATGGTGCCGGATTTACCCCCTAGCCGTTCACATGTCGAAAAGGATATTTCACACCACATAGGTAGATGTCTTTTATTTATTTTTTTCTTTTCTTCTCCACCGTGCCATGTCATCAGTATTTTCTAGCTTTCATATTCCATATGTTATTTTCATGTCTTGTTAATTCTATTGTATTTTCGCATTGCCTTCGGTTTGTGTACTTGTTCCATTCCTGACTGGAAACCAACATTTTTCAGGTTTAGCCGCGATCACTCTTAGCATTGGGATGGCTTGGGTATGCTGACAGAAACCTAGAAATATATAGCAGATGTATCAATTTCATTTATTGTAAAATCTTGTATTTTCTTTAATTATAAATGTTGTAACAAATTTAGAAATGTGAATGAGCAGCAAATATTATATTTTGAGCATTTATTTCTTGCGGGCTTGACAGCGTTCTACCGCCGACTCTGCGGCGTAGGCTGGCTTGGACACGTCTCGTATCCGAAAAGCGGGTGCGGGTCGTGACAAAACCATCACCACCAAAACCCTCAACCCCCAAAACCTAGAAACTTTGGTCAGACTCAGGATCAAAGGAGATTTTGTTTTGTGTGTGGTAGAACCAACCAGACAGCCATCAACTGCTTCCAAAGGAAGAAAGAACCTATCCAGAACTCCTTCAAAAGAAAAGGCAAGCCAGAGGCTAACATGATTCTGAATGGGTCTTCCAGCTCCTTCAGGTCTGTAAGCTTTTAACTTGTAGTAAACCTGTCTTTCCATTATGATGATTGGTAGTTGGATTCTGGAGCTAATGTTCACGTTTCATTTGATCGCTCCTATTTTTTAACCTATCAGGAATCAGGTGGAGGAGGCGTGACTCTAGGAGATGGCTCAATGGCACAAATTATAGGCAGAGGAAGAATAGATCTGAAGATGAGATCAGAAAAAATTCTAGCTCTTCATGATGTGCTTCATGTGCCGTCTGTCAGAAGAAATCTTGTTAGTGGATCCCTCCTTGTAGCCTCAGGATACATAATTATAATGGAGGCAAATAAAGTAGTTTTCTCTAAGAATGATTTATTTGTGGAGAAAGGATTTGTGAAAGATGGACTCTTTATTTTAAGTACTATGAATAAAAGTTCAAATCATTTTTTTGTTGCAAATGTTGAATCATCAAATGTTTGGCATGGTAGATTAGGTCATGTGAACTTAGGATCTATTAAAAGGATGATGAACTTAGATCTTATCCCTAAGACTCCTATAGACGATGAACACAAATGTGAGATCTGTGTTCAAGCCAAACACACTAGATTACCTTTCAAATATGTCTATAGAGATTCCGAACTCCTAGAACTTATCCATAGTGATGTTTGTGATTCCAATAGGGTTTTGACCCAAGGCGGTAGAAAATACTTTGTTACTTTTATATATGACCATTCAAAGTATTGTTACACATACATCCTTAAGACCAAAGATGAAGTTCTAGACAGATTCAAGGTCTATAAATCCGAAGCTGGAAACCAGCTAGATAGAAAGATTAAGATCCTTAGATCAGATCGTGGTGGAGAGTATACCTCAAATGATATGTCCAACTTCCGTGAAGAACATGGAATTATTCTTGAGGTAACTGCTCCTTATTCACCACAGTCCAATGGAGTTGCTGAAAGAAAGAGTCGCACTCTGTTAGACATAGTCAATGCCATGCTTCTCAGCTCAGGTGCTCCTGATAATCTTTGGGGAGAAGCCTTATTGTCAGCATGTTATATTCTTAATTGGATACCCAGTAAGACTAATGATAAGACCATATGAATTATGGAAAGGTCAGACCCCTAGGATTAATTACCTCAAAGTTTGGGGATGTCTAGCTAAAGTAGTAATTTCTGAACCCAAAAAGAGGAAGATAGGACCTAAGACTGTAGATGCTGTGTTCATAGGATATGCCTTAGATAGCAATGCCAATAGATTTCTTGTAACTCATTCTAAAGTAAATAAAATCTCTAATAACACAATTATAGAAGCTAGAGATGCAGTTTACTTTGAGAATATCTTTTTCTTCAAGGATAGAAACCCTTCATCTTCCTCTAACCCTTCTCTTACTCCATATATTAGTTCTCATGATCTATTACCTAGTTCTCAACCTGAACAAGTCATAGAACCTAGAAGGAGTAAAAGAGAAAGGATTAAAAAGAACTTAGGAGAAGGATTCTTCACATTTTTAATAGAGGGTGATCCTTCTACTTATGAAGAAGTCATATCCTCTCCTGATGCCCCTTTCTGGAAAGAAGCTATTAACAATGAGTATAACTCCATTATGGAGAGCAATACTTGGTTTTTAGCAGACCTTCCTTTAGGTAGCAAACCCATAGGTTGTAAGTGGATCTTTAAAAAGAAACTTAGAGCCGAAGGTACCATAGAGAAATACAAAGCTAGGCTAGTAGCCAAAGGGTTTACCCAGAAAAAAGGGATTAGATTACTTTAATACCTACTCTCCTGTTGCTAGGATTTCTTCTATTAGAACCCTTCTATCCTTAGCTTCCATCTATGACTTGCTGATCCATCAAATGGATGTAAAGACAACATTTTTAAATAGAGATTTAGAAGAAGAGATCTATATGGAACAACCTGAAGGTTTCATTGCTAAAGGTCGAGAAAACAAGGTTTGTAGATTAGTAAAATCTCTTTATGGCCTAAAGCAAGCTCCCAAGCAATGGCACAACAAATTTGACAAAGTCATTTTAGAATTTGGTTTCGTGCCAAATGAATATGATAAATGTTTGTATTCTAAAAATACAAATAAAAGTTGTGTCGTTCTATGCTTGTATGTTGATGACATCCTTATTCTAGGATCTTCACTGGAACTGATAAATAACATTAAGAATTATTTATCTAACCAGTTTGATATGAAAGACCTAGATGAGGCAAACCTGATCCTAGGAATGCAAGTGTCCAAATGCAATGACGGATATACTCTATCCTTAGTACATTCAATTGAGAAAATGCTAAGGAAGTTTGAGTATTTTGACAAAAAACCTGTCCTTACTCCTTTTGACAGTAATGTTGTTCTAAAAAAGAGTGAAGGAACACCCATAGAACAACATAGATATTCACAAATGATTGAGTCCCTTATGTACATAACAAATAGGACCAGACCTGATATTGCATTTGCTATTGGGAGACTAAGCAGATATACTAGTAACCCAAACCAATCTCATTGGACTGTATTAGATAGAGTATTTAGATATCTTAAGGGTACTCTAGATTATAAACTTCATTATACTAAACACCCTGATATCATAGAAGGTTACTCCGATGCAAATTGGATAACTGATTCACATGATGCGAAATTCACCACTGGATATATTTTTATCCTAGTAGGAGCTGCTATCTCCTGAGGATCATGTAAATAAACTATCATTGCCAGAAGTACAATAGACTCTGAAATGATAGCCTTGGACACTACATGTACAGAAGTCGAATGGCTTAGAAATCTTATTATGCATATACCTATTTTTGTTCATCCTATTCCTGTAATTTCTATAAACTGTAATAATAAATCTGTTATAGAACTACTAAAGCATGATTATGTGAATGCTAAGATGAACAGGCACCTGCAGCTGCGCTTCAAATCAATAAAGAGCCTATTAGGCAAATATGTGGTTCTTGACTATAAAAAGTCAGAAAAGAACCTTGCAGACCACTTGACGAAGGGTCTGTCTAGGACATTGATCCTAGAATCATCGAGGGGGAAAGGGTTAAGCCCATAGTGTCACCAGCAGTGGCAACTCAACCGAGTTTGACTGGAGATCCCAAGAAGCCGGTTCAATGGATAGAAACTGTAATGCCCCGCTCCGCACGGTGCATTATGCTGAAGCGTTGACTCAAAGAGTCGCATTGACCGAAAGAAATGTATCGATACGAGAGTTATGTTGTCCGGAGCAACGCATCGAACTAAGTCGATGCGAAGAGTTGCCTTGTCCCGAAAGAATGCATCAAGTGAATCGATACGAAGCGCCGCGTTGCCCCGAAGGATGAGTGGTTGAATCGGCTCGAAGTTTCTAAGAAATCGAATAGACCAAGGCGCAAGTCCGATCGATGCAAGTATTAATTTTAGTTGGTTTCCTGTGCAGGCTATACGTTTACGCAAAAATATTAGAGGTCGACATTTTGCCTATTTTGCGACGGGTCCGCGAAACCAAATCGCCGCCTTGTGACGAACTGGGACTTGGGCACGGTAAGCCAAATCGGACGGATAATTCAATGAAGCACGAAGTGCTCGAATGGCTAAGTCAGGAGAGTTGCCCGTGCAACGAAGT
The DNA here is from genome assembly GCA_029216955.1 of Iris pallida. Classification (NCBI taxonomy): domain Eukaryota; kingdom Viridiplantae; phylum Streptophyta; class Magnoliopsida; order Asparagales; family Iridaceae; genus Iris; species Iris pallida. Next base: position 14,006,590 of record JANAVB010002395.1, on the reverse strand, counting down.
TATGAAATCGAGCCGCAACGGCTCGGCGAAACAACAAGGCAAATCGACACAAGGTGGGGGGACATTGACTCTCTTTCCTACTCCTTTATGCCCAAGTAAAATATATATCATTGTATGCAGAGTTAACCTATCAACGCCACGGGCGTGGCTCGATAGAGAGAAAAATATAGAGCATGTCGAACACTAAGATAGAACAATTGAAATGAATCGTACAGCAAATGTACGAGTCGCTATGGAACATGGAATATCGCACAGGCGACCGCCTCGGTGCGCAAGCCATAAGAACATGGGATAACTGTATCGACGAGTGCCCCAGTGCATAAGTCATTCCGTGCCCCCGTGTATGAGATAGCATGCTAGAACATTGAAAGACTATATCGGCGCGAGTGCCTCGGTGTACGAGCGATAGAACATTGAATAGCCTATCGAGGCGTGCCTCAGTTACACGAATCGAAAGAATGGAACATAAGTATAACGCGTTGAATACTAAGGCGTAGAATACGGAAACACGACTTCGAGGCGTGCATTGAATGCACGATGCAAGAAAAGACGACAAATGTACGCAGCTGCACAATACTTACAAAAGACGGCATCGTTGCGACGAGGAGAATAGTTGTGGCACGGATGTGACATAACTGTCGATGCGGCACGGTGCCTTTGAAATGTCCATGGCCTTCGGGGCATTTGTTGAGGACATTGGAGCATTGTGCCAATTAAAATAGAGATAAGCGAAACTTACTTGGTTGTATAAAAGATAAGATGCGTTGCATGGTCAAATGGACTTAAAGATATAAAAGCCCGTGCATGGGTATTCCCTCGAACGTGGTGCACCAGGGCGCTGGGACCGTTCGGCCTAGGAGGGACTGCGTTTACGGTATTGTTGGTGCACTTTATTTAGACGGGTAGCGACCTTCTGGTGAATGTGATAAGCCACTTACTGCGATTATTTCGGTGGCCTCTGATGTTTGGTTAGCAACCGCACAGAGTTAACATCGTCTTATGTTTCGATTCGATAAATATAAGTCCATTCTAGCCCGGAAAGCTAGTGACCTTTATATAGTTAAGGGCGATGGATTGGAAGTGCGCAAGGTATACATATATCCTGCATGGACGGATCCTGGGTCGAAAGTACAAGGTACACTTATATCGTGCACATATAGATCCGCATAGAGAGCACTTATAACATGACAGGAAAAGCTGATAGGCGTATTCACCTTGCGTCATTGCAAGGACGAGTGCGTCGATATTGGTAAGTCGCGCCACGAAACAAACACGAGATTGCTTGCATATTTACTTATGCGAATTGAATAACATGCTTGCCATGATAACATGCTTACAATCTTCGAATATGCCATGAACTCATCCTAAGGAGAACATAGAAAGAGAACTAAATTGTATGTTTGCATGAATCAATACAATACTAAATGTCGGTTTGTTAAGTAGGTTTTTGATCAGTACATCGAGGACGAAAGTACTAATCCTCTACTGGTTTGCAAGCAGGTTCAGGGATTGGTCTGCTCGCGGCGGAGCTTCGCTTGAACGCGTTGAGGCTTGGAATGTCGAAGCGTATTGAGGCGTGCAATCGCATTGACGCTCGGACATGCAACAGGATTGATGCGGCCGAGATATAGAAGACATGATGTATGGAACGGTAAAATCCTTTGTGGGCAAGAGAGAACCTGAGTGTTGTAGCCAATCTGGCAAATTTTGTTGGGCTATCGAAAGCCTTTGTAATATCATTTCGAATATCAATAAAGAGAATAGTTTCGTATACTCTATTTTCATTCCGTTGTTAATGTTCAACTCAAAGATAACTATTTGCGAACTTGTCATCTTGCCTTGCACGAGCGCAACTCCAGGCTCGTACGGCATCACGCCCCCTGCGAGGACGATGATTCGGGTGATTCCGGGTGGGGGTGTGACAGAAACAAGCTGGACTGAGTGACTATTATAGAACACTGACCTGAGATTAAATTCTCTTTAAAATAAAAGCCCAGGAGGCTGTACATATGTACATTCATACCCCATCCCTATGGTGACATTGTTCCTTTTGTGATATGGATAGGTTGAGTTTAAACTCTTAATAAGTCCAAGCATAATATGCAGGGTTGATTCCTATCACCAACTGTAGTGTTCCGTCCCGCTCAGTCAATCGGAGGAATTGAAACGCCGACGGCGTTCAGACTTAGCCTTGCAACGGCTGTTCGAAGATATTGCTCGGTCGAGGCGACCGCTCGCTCAGGTGGGGTATTTTCGGTGAACTTGCCTCATCTTAGCCTTCACATAATAAATCACATATTTTTAACTTGCACAAGTAGGCTTGATAATAAAAGAGACGAATCTACATAGCTAAGGGAATAATCTCGAGAGGTCGAAATGAGTTAGAATATGGAAAGGTCCATTGGTCGGCTTAGAGTTGGTGCACAGTGTGCTTTAAAAATGACATCCGATCCTTCGTCCCGTGGCTTGGAAGAAGAGAAGTTGGTTGAGTAGGCGAAGTTATGAACGTAGCCTAAGTCATAGGCGTCGCCCGCATGAATGCTTCATAAAGCGTGCATGATCCCATCGTCTAAGGCTTGGCAGAGCCTTGGTTTTCCCAAGAGTTAAGTTGCGTTGAACGGATTGTGACATAAGTCTAGGCTCCCAAATGACTTGGTCGTTCGAAGTCGAATGCGTGCACGACACGTTCCCACGACGCAAGGCATGATGCAGTCTTTGCTCGTAAAGTTGTTGTAAAGTTAAGTAAGGCAAGGACTATCAAATAGGCGTTCATGAGTTGAATAGTCCCATAATCCCAAGGCCCGTCGTATAAAGTATGATTCGGGCGGTAGTATTGCGTAGGACACGATTGGCTTAAGGCACGATGCACGAACTTAGCGTTTTAAGGCACGGGCTACGGTTGATTCATTGAGTTTGGAAAAATGGAAAGAAAGAAGTATGCTCGCGGCTATAGGTCGTCGAGACGGTCTCAGAAGAAAGAAGTATGCTCGCGACTATAGGTCGTCGAGACGGTCTCAGAAGAAAAAAGTATGCTCGTGGCTATAGGTCATCGAGGAGGTCTCAGAAGAAAGAAGTATTGAACTTGGCCCTGAAAGAAATGGTGACACTAGAGGTAGCATGACTGTATGAGACGTCAGTTTGAGTCGAGCCTTGCATGGTCATGGACAACTTGTCGACACGGTGGATCGTTTCCCTGCACGGCAACCCGACGGCCACGGTACCGTTGCGGCCGCGATTGGAAATGAGTAATTAGCTGTGCTGGGCACGGGTTAGGAAGGGACTTGCAGCGGGGCTAGCTACTCGCGCTGAAAGGGCACCCGTCTAACAAAAGCTAGAGGAGTCCACGATGGCTCTGGGAGTCAGTGACTAATTCATATAGGTAAGTCGGCACGAGCGACAATCCGCGTGTGTGCCTTTGGATTGAGTTGAGTTGTTGAATGTGTGTACAGTTAGAACACAAATATTTGGACCTAAGAATGGCTACAACATAGACGACGTGCTTCGACACGAAATGTGGTGTCGAGTCTCAAGTGTTGATATATGAGTTGTATAAGTTGGGTTTGAGTTGTTCGAGTTTAGGTCAGGAATCGCCGCTGTTTTCCATAAATAAATTTACTTTATTTATTTTGTATCTGAGAAAATTACAACTGTAGGAATCTAATCTAGAAGACGATTACTTTATCCCTTGGACGATGCGATGAAGAAAACTTGAACTTCGAAGAACTTGGATAGCAACTGGGCAATCTCTCTGTTCTCTCTGAAATTGACTGTGTTGTGATGAAGATGAAGAAACTCTCTTTTATAGAGTTCTGGATAACTGTTCTGAAGCATACGCTCAGTCAGTTACTTGACGTGTGCATAACTGCAGGGACGCATGGCGAATTCTGGTGAAGACACCTTGGAGTGCGGTTGAGAGTAGTGGACTATATCTAGGAGAGATTGGTGGCATGGATGCCACGTTGCATAACTTCTGAATAACTGAGTAACTGAGTACAGGACACGTGAGAACGTGTGTTGACTGTAAATTGAAAGTCATCCTAGATGCCTTTGCTGTGATACGCTGTCTTTGAAGAAGAGTCATACGCTAGCTTTTGAAAGCACATGTCTTACATACGCTGACTTGGATCATATAAAGCTGATACGCTCACTTGATTGGAAAGGAGTCGTATGGAGTCCATACGCTTACTTGGCTGGGAAGGAGTCGTATGGGGTCCATACGCTCACTTAGTTGGAAGGAGTCGTATGGGATCCATACGCTCACTTAGTTGGAAGGAGTCGTATAGAGTCTATACGCTCACTTAGTTGGAAGGAGTCGTATGGGGTCCATACGCTCACTTGGATGGCAAGGAGTCGTATAGAGTCCATACGCTCACTTAGTTGGGAAGAGTCATATGGAGTCCATACGCTCACTTAGTTGGGAAGAGTCGTATGGAGTCCATACGCTCACTTAGTTGGGAGGAGTCGTATGGGGTCCATACGCTCACTTGGATGGCAAGGAGCCGTATGCATTGAGGGAGTAGACACGTGGCTGTTTCTCAATCTTCTCAAATATGCCATATCTTCAAATACTGACAAATATTTTTTGAGCGTCGTGCTGCAGATATGATGACAGACTATCAGAAATGACAGTAATGATGGCTCTTTATTTATGATGGCTGCTGAGCTGTCCTCGTAAGAGAAAATCTTTTCTCGAAAACCTATACGACGGCTAATCTTCATGGGGCAGCTGTCTTTGCATGAAAGACGAAGTGTCAGATTCATCCTTTATTAAATACATGCTGTGCTGTCATCTCAGGAAATAATAAAATATTCACTGAGCGTACGGCCTTTAGATGAGCGTATGGCCTTGGCTGAGCGTATGACCTTGAGCGTATGACTTGGGGCTGAGCGTATGACTTGGGCTGGGTCTTATATCAGCGTGTCATAATTTTCACACCCTACAAGACCCCCTTCAAAGTTTTCGAACTTTATGAATTTCAAAAGTTCGAAATTACTTTGAACTTAAAGTGGGAATAAGTCCTGACACGCTGGCATAAGTTTGTTATCTTCCTCAATATCAGTACAAATCTTTAGGAATTCTGTTTAAAGAATATCCGCCGTTTGAACTTCTTCTTTTCTTCTATAAATAGGTCTTCCAAGACCTGATTTATTTCTTTACTTTTGCATCCATCTTCGAGAGAGAAAAAAAAACTCAAGACTCAACTTCTTCTTCTTCTTCGACTCAAGCTTTATCAATGGCGCCCAAGGTTGATGCTACTGCGAAGGGAAAGGGGAAGGCTCCTGCGGAGTCATCTCAGCCCGCCGCCGTCGCTGCTAAGAAGACTACCAATGAGCGCGTTCGACGAAATGAACGCCCATTGAAGCCTCTCTATGGTGAGGATGATGATGATGAACTGTAACTATCCCCTATTTAGGGCTCTGGTTAGAACAAAATCATAAAACGTATCCCCTTTTTAGGGTCAAATACGTCAGAAAATACGCTTCCCTCTTTAGGGTTTAGCCGTATCCCATATTTTTTGTTTATACAAAAAATATGTTTGGAGCGTATTCTGTATGATACGCGTATTTTTGATAGAAATGTCAAAATATGTTGTCTTGAAAGAATATGCTATGGCGAGTTGTCTCACTGAGATACGCTAACTCCTGAACATAAACTGAACTTTTAAAATCATTCACTTAAGATAAACTGAGCGTAAAAAGTGATCTCTGAATCTGTCATACGCTTAGAATAAACTGAGCATATATGGATCTTCGAGTCTGCCATACGCTAAGGATATACTGAGCGTATGCTGAACCTTGAGTCTGCCATACGCTTAGTAAAAACTGAGCGTATGCTGAACTTTGAGTCTGCCATACGCTTAGTAAAAACTGAGCGTATGCTGAACTTTGAGTCTGCCATATGCTTAGTAAAAATTGAGCGTATGCTGAACTTTGAATCTGCCATACGCTTAAGGAAAACTGAGCGTATGCTGAACTTTGAGTCTGCCATACGCTTAGTAAAAACTGAGCGTATGCTGAACTTTGAATCTGCCATACGCTTAAGGAAAACTGAGCGTATGCTGAACTTTGTCATCTCTTGATGTTGAAGATTACTAAGGTTTTATTCTTCTTTTGCAGTAGATATTCTGGCTCAGGAGGCAGAATTTGAAGGATGTGTGGGAAATAACTATAGAAGTGACTTATCACATGTTCGTTTTCTCCAATTCGATGGACCTTCTACAAGAATAGCTCTTTTGACCAATCAAGAAAATGACACTTTGCTGAACCTGATGAGTGGACTGCCTTTACAAAGTGTAGATGGTGTTACCCATTCGAAGCCAGCATTTCTTTTCGGAGATGCTATTGACATGAATTCTCAGCCTGCTCTGGACAAAGTATCATACTGTTACTATAGGGATGGTGATGTAAATCAGCCAATGTATTTGACTGGTTTATCAAAAAGCATCAACATAGCTCGTTTATTTCATGCGAGTTGTCAAAGACAGATGAAGTGGGATATCACTCCATCCCGACAAGCAAAGGCTGGGTGGATAGGATATCGTCAAGGAAGATTCCGCAGTGGTACTGAACCACATGTCACATCTCTGCGAGGACTGCTACCTGCCACCATCCCTCCTGAGGACTCGGCACTGCTGAAGCCAGTCAGAGTCCCAATTTTTGCAAACGAATTTGCTCAACTGGAAAATGCCATCTATCCAAAATAGTCAACGAGGCTGACTGGTCTGGTAAATCCGGAGAATACCAGATGGACTGCTCTTGTGAAATGGATTCTGAAGAATTTTGGTGAACAGTTACAGGTGATAGGCCTATATGATGCCATTAAGTGCACTGCCTATGGTTTCAGGCCAAACCCGAATTTGTTCTTAGCGTTAGCGGAGAGGTATAACTACCGTACTGGCACCTTCATGACCCCAAGAGGCGAAATAGGATTCGCCCTTCATGAAATGGCATATATTTCTCAACTGCCAACAGCAGATCTGCCATATGAAGAGTATATCCCTTTCGTTGATGAAATGAATAAGATCTCCGAAGCCAACCCATTGGTTCTTCATGTCTTTGAAGAATTGATGTGCCATTACAGTATTTGTAAGGCATTTTATAAAGGACAAGGTGGAGAAGGAGATTCTAACTGTTATTCTTCCAAATGGATGGCCTATTTATTTCAAGGCCGTATTGATGAAGTTCAAAAGAAGAAGAAGTCTGAGCAGTATGTCGGTGAATTTAAACCTCTAAATCAAGCTGAGATTGATAGGCTCATCCGGGATACCACTCATGACGACATTGTCATTGAGGAAGACGAAGGCACTTATAAAGCCGATGATAGGTTTGAGACCTATATTAAGCAGGGCAGCCGAGAATTATCCGCTGAAGGTCATCTGGCCGGATTTATCTCTCTCTGGCTGAGAAAATTCGTAGTTCCTGGCACCTGTTCAGCAGACAGGATGCACAGGGGAGTTGTCTTCGTAGCAGTCCGTCTGGTTTTTGGATATAAGATGGATTTACTGACAGCGATGACATGCCGTCTGAATGCTGGATTAAGGGCATACACAGACAGAATGTTCGAATTGGCAAGAAAGAGCCTTACATCCTTTCCTCGGGTAGAAATGCCTTTTACATATTTATTTGGATGGCTACTTCTGTATTTTGAATCTCTTATGAGTGCTGGGATGGCTAGACCAGATGACACCTTTCTGGAAAGATACAGTCACACACCAAAGTGGAAATATGACACTTTGACAGATTGCAGGACTATATTAAACAGGGGAGAACTATGGAGCTTCACTTGTGTTCCTCCACCTGTTGGATATGAGACCATGCCTGGAAGGTTGATTGATGGCATTGGTGGCAATGAATTGGATGATGTTCAACATGAATGGCTGAAGAGGATCAGGCCATCACATTTAATCTGCCGCCGTGACAACATCACTTATCTAGAACTATATCTTCCGAGCAGGTTTGCTCGACAATTTGGTTACGATCAATTGCATGTAGGCAATGCAACGACGTGTTTTGGTTATCAAGGTGGGTTGATTGATGGTGCCAGAGCGTGGATATATTATATTGCTAAAGGTACAGGGGCTACCTTTTCCATGCCAGATCCGGTCACCTATCAGAGAGGAGCTAGAATATTGGCGTCTTATGCCAAATTCTATGTATCAGCTAATACCTTTGATGAAAAATTCAGCATCTTAGGTAGAAGCTTTATTCATATTGAAAAGAAATCAACTAAATCAGCCCTGCCTAGAGATTGCCATGATCAAGAAGATCCTTTGGCTACCGATGAAGTTGATGATGAAGTTCTAGAAACTTTCTTCTCTGATGACCTTCATCAACCATTACATGTACCCATCGGGAGTGCTGAAGAAAGTATATCTGCTGATAATACCCCGAAGAGGAAGCGGGGCAAAGGTGCTGCTGGGCCTGTCCCAAAAAGAGTCACTCGAGCAGAGACTCGAAATCGTGGAGAAATTACCATTCCAGGGACTTCTCCTGTTTCCAATCGAGTCAGAGATACTGATGAAGCAGGTAGTGATCCAAAAGACAATTATCCTACTGTTCCATTCACAAAAAGAATAGAAAGGAAAGTGATAGTTTCAAAAACTAAATCCGTAATTTGTTTCGATACAAAGAGTCCCACCGATCGTGCTGTGCGATTGGCTTCAGAAAAACAAGCTGCTTTTGATTTTTCTGTAAAGGCAGAACCTGTTGAAGAAGATATTCCTGAACCTGCTGGGTCATCCATGCCTTCTGATATAGGATCGATTCTGCCAATGGCCGATGATACGCAGGAGATTAGTCAACCTGCGGTAGAGGCCGAGCATCAGACTGAAACAGCTAATGACTTACTGATTTTGGGAGAATCAGTGAAGGAAGCCACTTCTCTCAAACCAATTGCTGAAGCTTCAGAGAGCGAACAAGTTGACTATGAACCGTCGTCTCATTCTTCTGGAGAAGAAGACATGGAGATAGACGATGAATCACCGTCTAAAACACCAATTGATGTACTGAAGACCATTGGTCAACACTCAGGGTTGGCACAAGAGCCGGAGAGGCATATAGAGGTTCAAGTTCCGAGTACTTCTGGGGCGGGAAGCAGTGAAATAAATCCCGTGTCAGAAAGTACTCTGAACAGACTACGAGTCGGGCTGAATGATCCGAAGGAAACTGAATATGAACCAGCTCCAGGTAATATTTTATTCATCAGAGTTTTGTCTTGTCTCTGCTTTATTGTCTTTTGGTTTTGATCATGCTTTTTTTTATTCCAACAGCTGTAGGAACTGCACCGGCTATGAGTTCTACTCAAGCCCCACTTGTTCAAACTGATGTGGGTGAGGGGAGTTCACATTTGTCGAGTTCTCCAAAAGCACTAACTTCAGCTCCAAGAATAGAGGTTCCTCCTGCTACTTCCCCTACTATTGCAACGACTCCCGGTTTTGATACAGGGATAGCAAAGATCATGGGGATGTATTCAGATATTATTTATTCGTATCTGGATACATTCTTAAGACGACTTATGAAGGATGAGACTATGCCCTTTTCGAGTCTTCGAAAGGCGACTAGTTTTCTACTTTCAGCTTTGAGACAGGCTGGTTATGGGACCCAATGTGTCTTTTTTGAACATCTTCTGAATGATTTAGAAGCAAACATCCATAAATATTGGGAGATAAAAAAGGAGGATATTAATTCCCTGACTGCAGCTGAGATTGCTCAATTGGAGAATGAAGCTCAAGCTCAGCATATTGCTCTGACAGAATTCCTCGCTCAGTCTTCCAAAGAATTAATGGCGAAAGACGAAGAAATAATAAGTACTCGTCAGAATATGGAGCGCCTAGAGAAAGATGAAGCGTCAAAAGCTGAAGAGCTTAGGAAGTTGAGGGAAGAACTAGCTCGTCTTCAGGAGCAAATTGCCTCTGTGGAAATAGAACAATCAGAGATTGCTACTGATCGTAAATCTGCAGCTGAACGCTGTCAAGTTTTACAGCAAGAGCGAGAATTGATGCAAGCCAATCAGATTGAAGAGACCAACCGCCGTAGCTCTATTATTGTAGAATATGACCAACGGATGATTGAAGCTGAAACAGCAGAGCGAATCAAGAAAGCTCATAAAGAAAAGATAAATAATGTAATCATTCGTATTCAGGAGATAATTACTCCTCCTAAATAGATCTTTTACATTTATCATGTATTGAAGTTTTGATACCTATTTGTAATCAATGTTCTGATTTTGATTGAAATGAATATCTTGGCTTGATTTCAATTATGTGGATGATATTTTTGTAGAAAACATGTTCAGAGGTAAATAATACATGACATAAAAATAGAATATACAAATAAACTTTGTAACTCTATCATGATACTAAACCAAAGATAATTTTAGTTTAATACTGATTAGAGAAAACAGAATTCAGATATAAAGATATCTTTGGATTCTATTTTCCATGATCTTTGGACTCGGAAATCAAAAGACGAGATATCATTTTCAGAGAATAGAAAATATGATACATACTGAGATAGAAAATTCAGAGGTAATATGGACATGATTTTCTATACAAGATCTTTATTAAGTCCACTGGGGATCTAATAAGACAAGATATCAAATTCTCTGGGAAAATGATACATGGTAGAATATCGGTTTCCTCTGGGGATAATGATATCGAGATAACTTTTGTAGAGAAGAATTTTATATTTGCTGGGGAATGATGAAAATATTATACATAATATTTTTTTAAGAATTTACCATTGATAGGCATCATCATGACTTTTCCATCCATAGAGGCAAGCTGGTATGCTCCGTTAGAGAAGACTTTGTTTACTACGAATGGGCCTTTCCATTTCGCGTCAAATTTGTCTTTGCTCATATGTGTCATGGTCATAGGACGTCTGACAGTAAGGACCAGTTCTCCCTTCTGATATGCTCTGACTTTGACTTTCCGGTTAAAAGCTTTTGAGATTCGGGCCTGATACAGCTCGATATTTTGTTGAGCATACAATCGTTTTTCATCTAGAGCTTCCAATTCTTGAAGTCGAAGACGATCATTGTTTTCTGTTGTAAGTTCATTGGAGACTGCAATTCTCAGAGAAGGAATCTGGATCTCAAGGGGAAGAACAGCTTCATACCCATATACTAAAGAGAAAGGCGTACATCCGGTTGCATTACGAACTGTGGTACGGTAGGCCCATAAACATTCACCAAGCTTCTCGCTCCAGTTGTGTTTGTTGGAAGAAACGAACTTTTTCAAGAGTTTGATGATCGTTTTATTGAAAGCTTCTGCCAATCCATTAGCTGCTGGATTATATGCTATAGAAGCTAAATTATTGATCCGATGATCATCGCAGAATCGAGTAAATTTCTGACTGACGAACTGCGGTCCATTATCATGGATAATATGCCGAGGAACACCAAATCGATAGATGACATAATGCTTGACGAAGTTGATAACACTAGAAGTTTTGACTTCAGACAACGGGATGGCTTCAGCCCATTTGGAAAAGTAATCGGTTATTGCTAGAATAAACCGATGTCTTCTTGATGATGGTGGGTTGATGGGACCAATGACGTCCATGCCCCAAGCTTCAAAGGGCCATGATGCCACTGTTGGGTGTAAGAACTCTGACGGTTGATGGATAAAGTCTGCATGAATTTGACAGGCTTTACATTTCCGAGCATATTGAATGGCGTCAGCCACCATCGTGGGCCAATAATAACCCATACGTCGGATACGATCTTGAAGTTTAGGACCTGGTTGATGAGCTCCGCAAACACCATCATGTGCTTCACGGATTATCTGTTGTGCTTCTTCACCAGCGATGCATCGAAGGAGAAGACCGTCGTAGGACCGACGATATAGTGTCTTCGTAGTATGATTATAATAGAATCTGAGAGATCTACGCCGAATAGACGCTGCTTCACTCGGATTATCAGGAAGTATGTCATATAATACAAAGTCTAAAAATGGGCGTCTCCAGTCTTTAGTTATGGCTGCTGTTTCATTAGAAAAGACATATTCCATAATAGAATCGAAAGAAGACGAGGACACTTTGTCAAACTTTAATCCAGCATCAAGGTTGAGAGAATCTTCATGAGGATTATGAGGAAAAGCCAAAGCCAGATTATTCTCAACATAGAATAGTTCTCGGTTATAAACCACTATTATTTGTTGACGTCTGATTGGTATGGCTAATACAGCAGCAAGATTAGCCAAAGCATCAGCTTCTGCATTATAGGCTCGTCGAACATGTTCAATAAAGAAACCTTCAAAGAAGGAGGCCATAGAGAGTGCTGCTCGATGATAAGGTATCAAATCTTGATGACGAACTTCATACGTTCCTCTGATCTGATTGACAATAAGCTTGGAGTCTCCATAAACTTCCAAATATTGAATATCTAGATGTTTAGCAAGTTGAAGACCGATGAGCAATGCATTGTATTCGGCTACATTGTTTGAACATGATTGATCTAGAAAATAAGCCCTCTGAATAGTTAGTCCTTCTGGGAATACAAGAACAATCCCAACTCCGGTGACAATATCGCCGTTAGGACCTATTCTAGATGCTCCATCAAAGAATAGACGCCAGGTAGGAATTTCTTCAAAAACCAGATTTGAATCCAAAACTTCATCTGGGATCTCATCATATAATTTAGAATCTTCTGGAATCGCATGAGCTGCCAGAAAATCAGCAAGAGCCTGTCCTTTAACTGACTTCTGAGGAATATAATGCATATCGTATTGAGCTAACAAGATTCCCCAATTAGTTAGTCTGGAGTTGAGAATACCGGGTTTCTTCATCATAATCCTGATGGAATTCACTCTAGAAATGACGTGAATCATTTGACCGATAATATAATGTCGCATTTTCTGAACAGCAAACATTAATGCTAAGCATTCTTTCTCGATTGGAGAATAACGCGGTTCAGCGCCTGTCATTGTGCGACTGAGATAATAAATAGCCTGTTCATGGCCATCTTTATTTTTCTGGGCGAGTAATGCACCAAGAGAATGATCCATGGCTCGAACATATAGAAGGAATGGTATTCCCGAGACCGGAGGTACCAAAACTGGAGGGTTCATGAGATACTGTTTGATATCGTCAAATGCTTTTTGACATTCTTTGTTCCAGACGAAAGATACACCTTTCTTCAGAAGTTTGTTGAATGGTCTGCAGCGTCCTGATAAGTTAGAAATGAATCTCCTGATATAAGCGATTCTTCCTTGAAATCCTCGTAGCTCTTTTAAGGTGCGTGGAGGACGCATCTCTTGAATGGCTTTGATCTTCTCGGGATCCACGTGTATACCTTTAGAGGTAATGACGAAGCCGGGAAATTTACCACTAGAGACGCCCATGAAGGACTTAGTAGGGTTCATTTTAAGTTGATGCTGACGTATTAAATCAAAGATAGTCTTCAAATCTTGGATATGATCCTCCTTTCGTCGACTTTTGACTGCTATATCATCAACATAGCATTCGACTATTTTCCGGAGATGTTCGCGGAATATAGTGCTCATTGCTCGCTGATATGTTGCTCCTGCATTTTTGAGACCAAACGGCATCACTGTATAACAGTATATACCGTTCGGTGTTCTGAAGGAAGTGTGTTTTTCATCATCTGGAAACATTTTGATTTGATTATATCCCGAATACCCATCCATGAATGACATCCGTTCGAAACCACATGTGTTGTCGATCATAACATCTATAATTGGAAGAGGAAACTCATCTTTAGGACAAGCTGCATTGAGATCGCGAAAGTCTATACAGACTCGGATCTTGCCAGTCTTTTTAAGGACAGGAACGATGTTAGCCACCCATTCAGGATGTTGTTCCTCTCGAATAAATCCGAAAGCCATAAGCTTGTTGACTTCAGCTTCAATTGCATCCATAATGTCTGGACGAAATCGTCGCTGTTGTTGTTTGACTGGTTTAGCATTTGGCATGATATTAAGTTTGTGCATTACAATCTTTGGATCTAGTCCCGACATATCCTCATAACTCCAAGCGAAGACATCGATATAATCATGAATAAGCTTGATCATGTCTTGCTTATCTGTTTCTGAAAGACTTTCACTGATGAATATTGGTTTAGGGGACCCTTCTTCACCAACATCAATTTGGATCAGTTTATCTTTAGTAGGAGGTTCCCTCTGCTCGAACCTGAATTCCCATTGATTATCTAATCTTTGAGCCCATTGTTCTGATTCAGAAGATATTTCAAAATCATCCTCATCTTCATCATTTTCTTGCGGGCCATCAACAGAGACCATATTGATGGATAGAATAGAGCGATGGAGATCGCCAATACTCGTGTCAGAATCCCAAGAGAGGAAATCGGAAGACTCAGATCGTTCGTCTTCATCAAATTTTGAATCTTCATGGACTATGTTGATAAAGGAAGTAGGAGCAATGTAACCTAAACCACATTTTGTCCTTCCGTATTTTAATGGAGGAATTCGAACGGGCATTCTTCTTCCTTTTCCATTATTGAGGCTGGTTCTGAAGTCATAACCCATATTCTTGATGATATTTTTGGATTGCTGACTGTAGCGACGCAGTTGTAACCTTCCAGTATCGTCGTTTGTGTCATCTTCTTCCAGATTAGGAGGATTCTGGGGTCCTTTATAGAAGAATATTAGATTTTCTCCCTTCTTTCTAATAGGGACCACAAAGTATGATTTTTGTATGGACTCCAATGATACGTCTGTATGAAGAGTTTGAATAACTCCTATAGTTAGTGGCTTTAAGCTATCTAGCAATTGTAAATAACTTTGTACATGATTACAGACATCAATATACTGTAAAGGAGATGCTTCATTAATATTAGATACTGTATTTACAACAGAAGGCTGAGCCTTATCAGACTTAGTCAAATTAATGACAAAAGGAGGAGAGGAAGAGCGATCAGAAGTTTTGTTTCGATTAAGATCGATAACAAAAGGCTCAGAAGAGGTGAGCTCCCTTGAAGAAGATCGTGGATAAGTAGTACGTCCACTGACTGGAATGACTAGAGTATCTGGTCTAGTCTGAGAAGGTGGAGGGGGAGTGGTACGTCCACCGACAGGAATTATCAGCGAACTTTGTGGAGCTTGGGAAGACGACACAGTAGTACGTCCACTGACAGGAATTATCAGTGAGTCTTGTGGAGCCTGGGCAGGTGATGAAGTAGTACGTCCACTGACAGGAATTATCAGTGAGCCTTCTTCGGATGATTTAACAGACTGCGGAGGAGTGATACGCCCTTTTACAGGAATAATAAAAGTGTCGACTTTTGATATCTCATCGTCATTATCCATAGCTTGTAAGACTTTTGAGTATTCATCTTTGTACATGCGAGCGTCATTGAAGTAAGCTTCGACTCCTTTGAATGGATAGAGATCTGCAACCTCCTTCTGAACTTCTCTATTATCATCAACATATTTGAAGCACTGATGAAGAGTCGAAGGAACGACATTATGTTCATGCAAGAATGGTCTCCCCAATAGAGCATTGTATGAGCAACCATGATTGTCGATGATGTAAAAAGTAACTTTGGTGCGAAGATCGCCTATTTAAAATTTGAGACGAATCTTGCCCAAAGGCTCACTTTTTCCCTGATTGAATCCCAAGATGGTAGTGATAGTGCTGGAAAGACTATGCACAGGTATCTTTAGTGCATCTAGCATAGCCTTTGGCATAATACTGAGAGCAGATCCCGGATCAATCAGTAGACGATCAACCTTCATAGAATCGATATATCATGTATGATATAAAGGACGGTCATGTCGATTATCCTCTAGCAGCATATCGTCCTGCGTAAAGGTAATGTTTGGAATAAATTCCAATACATTATGGCAATAAAAAACAGGTTCTGTTTCCAACTTCTTGAGGAGAGTTAGGCAGGTTTCTGCTTGCAGCAGTGCTTCACTCAGAGTTTTTCGAGTCTCTTTAGAGAGGCGTAAGAGCTCGAAGATTGATAATTTAGCTGGTGTATTAGCTAGTTGAGCCAATATATCAAAATTATAAGGCTTTTCAAGTCCTGTAGGAGATGACTTCTTCAATGGTTTGTCGAAGCGGACTTGTTGTTTGCCTTTGTCAGCTGTTGTTGGTTTGGAAGGAACTGTCTCAACAGGAACATTTGAAGGCTCTTCAGTAGAGACTGGTGTTGGAGCTGTAACCGGAAGAACATCAGAAGTTTCTTCAGGAACGTCAACATAATCTTTCAGATATATTTTTCCTGACCGAGTTCCAGCATGAACTTCGACTTCAGATTCCGGTTTAGGGTCTATAAAAACCATGTTGCAATTCTTTATCTTGCTCTTGGTTCTTTTATGCTTGATGAGAGCTTCATTCCAGAAACCAAGGCCAACACGAGATTGATTATGCCTCATAGTGATGGCTAAAGGTGCTCGGAGTCCTTTGCCTGAGTTCAAACCAGGAGCAGTGGCTAGATCATAACCCATCTTCGCCATTAATTCATGAGATTGTGAACTGTATAGATGAAATGCAGGCTTGTACCTATCTTCAGATTGAGGTACAGATTTTATCTCCGTAGGGAGTGAATTTCCTGCCAAGATGAAAGTAGACGTTAGATAAAAATCGGGTGTGAAACTAGAAGTCACATTGCATGACTTAGTCTTCCCGAGCTTCTTTTTAGATGAGGGAGTCTTCCGAGGAGAAGAGGAAGACGTCTCAAACTCCGTCATTAAATCTGGGTGAATCCACATGATCTCTCCCTTCTTAGTTGTGACAGAAACAAGTCCTTCATTCTGTGCTGGTGGGATGTTCACAACTTCGAGAGTTGCTTTGGGGATAGGAACAATCCCACTTTCCACCATTAAAGGAGGGAAGTCACCGAACTGCATTGAAATTACATTTGCTGTGACTGTCTTGTCTTTGGGTGTCAGTGTCACAGCTCCTGATTTAATCATCTCTTGGATCTTTCCTTTTAATACATAGCAAGACCGGATTGTATGACCCAGCATTCTATGATATAGACAGTATTTTGGATGATCTGTCTTATTGGCTTCATCAGGCTTTTTGATTTCTGGCAATTGAATCTTGTTACCTTTGAGCAAGCATTCAAAGATACCCTGAACATCGTCATCGTCGAAAGAATATTCTTCCTTCGGCCGAGGAGGTCTCTGTTGTTGATTTGTTGGAGCTGGGGTAGCTTGAGTAGTGTTTACCTCTTGACTACTGCTTTGGAGATTGACTTCAAGAGCTTCTTTCCCTTTGCGATTGTTGGGTCGAGTACTATTGCTAGCACTCTGATTTGATTCCTTGGGAGCCATTTGTACCCCCAGACTCTTGAAGGTCTCAGCACTGACTTCAGCAGCCTTGGCACTGACAATGAAAGAAGGCCAATCTTGGAACTGAGTGGACCATGTCCACATGCTGATAATTGGTAAGAGATTCGACTTGCAAGTGTCGATAGTAACAGCATCGGGAGTTCCGAGAGGCATTTTGAGGGCTTCTCTTCTGAATCTTTCAATGAAGTCCTCGGTGGTTTCATTATTTTTTTGTTTAATTCTTATGAGGGCTGACATGGTCATGTCATTGAGTCCTTCATAGAACCGTTCAAGAAACATTTGCTTGAAACTGGCAAATGAGGTAATGCACCCATCAGGGAGACTTCTATACCATTTATAAGCCGTTCCTTTGAGACACCCAACAAACACCCGAGTAAGGAGGGCGTCACTTGGTTGCAGTTGATCAGTCATTACCTCAAAGTGATTAATGAACTGACTTGGGGAGGTTGTCCCATCAAAGAAAGAGATAGTCGGAGGCTTGTATTTAGGAGGATATGATACTTGCTTCCATTCTATCGGGTAAGGTTGCTTGATACCTAACCTTTGCAAACCATCCTTCTGTTTGAATGCCTCAAATTGAGTTCGGAGATTTCTTAACTCTTCAGTAACAATTCCGGAGGATTGTGGAGTTGTAACTTGTTGAGTGTAATTGGGAGGAGGGACTGCAGCATATGTACCACCCCCAGCTCCAGACTGACTTGGAGTGGGTTGTACAGGAACATTAGATTGTACCCCCGGAATAGTAGAGGGTTCCGGGTTTGGAACAACAGGAGTATTTAATACAACTGGAGGGGCTGTATGTTGGACTTGCTGAGTTTGATGCTGAGCTTGCATAAGAGTGTGCATAGCATTCAATGTATCTGCCATAGCTCGCAACTGTTGTTCTAAGGAAGAAATCCTTTGTTCATGAGCTTCGGTGCTAGTTGAAGGTTCATGATTGCCCTCTGCCATGTAAGTGGTAATCGTTCGAGGAATAGATGATGAAACAGTCTGTTCTGAATCATCACTGTGTGAGTCAGTATCTTTCCCGGAGCTATTTACGGGAATCAATACTGGAAAGTTGGATTCTCCAAGGAAGTCCTCTGTGATCTCCGGATTACCACTTGGATAAGAAGAAGAAGAGACTCTGGCCAAGGCTCCGGTCCTGGATCGGGTGCCGAGATAAACTCCATCTTCAGAATCTGATATAGCATCAGATCGTATGCTACCCCCAATATTTCTGGAGGTCATGTTGACAGAAGCATAAAGAGGTTCATCTTCATCCAATATTGGTTCATATTGAATCCGTTCAAAAACAGATCATCTTTTTGGTGAACAACAACATTGAATCACAACTCGAGGTTGGAAGTTGCAACCATACTTTTTATGGCAAATATGAGCAATATCATAACCTGATGGAGTGTCAATTCTCTGTTTATTTTGCAAATACTCCCGGAGATCTGTAGGAACAGATTGGGAAGTACTTGAAGATAGTTTCTGTGTAGAAACTTGTCTTTTGTTCTTCTGTCTTCTCGGTTCTTGAGTGTATAAAGACTGATTAATTTGAGCCACATAGTTTTTAGCATATTCTGCATCAGGGTCTAATATACTTGTCTCAGTGGAACCGAGACGATTCTGTTGAAGCTTGTTACGAAGATCCGTAGGAGATCTGACTTTGGTATCAGTCTTGGATACTTGTAATTTGCCTTTCTCAGATCGAGAAATTTTGAGAGAAGGAAGATGGGTATTATTCCGACAGGGAGTCGGTAATAATCTATCTTTAGAGGAATTAGCCAAAAGGCATTTTCCTTTGTTTGATCTAGTAAGAGTACTAGTCAAATTAACTCCAGAGGTAAAGACCTTAGGAGTAGAGGAGTTGACTAAAGAGTCTTTCTCCTTGGTTGGCACAAGATGTGCAAGTTGAGGGGGAATCATTTGTATGTTCTGTGGAAGAGAACCCCCAGCTTGATTTTGAGAAACAGTCAAAGGACTGTATCTGTTAGCATACGCTGACTTCAGTTTGGACTTCTGGTCATACGCTGCCTTTTTATTAGCATACGCTGGCTTTGGCTTAGCATACGCTGCCTTTGTCGTACGCTGACCTTTGACTGCCATACGTACAGAGTCATCAATGGCTAAAGAGCCGACTGTTGTCGTAAGAGTAGAGGGGAAAGAGACTTTGACATGTCCAGAGATGGTTTTCCTTGGACACGCTGACTTGGTTAAAGAACCAACTTTGTCAGCGTGACTAGGAGAAGCCACTGTTTCCGTGTTCAGAGAAGCCGAAGTGTGCTTCGTGGAAGTTGAAGACGTGTTCTTGTCAGCGTGAGAAGTGACAGAAGCGTCTCGGGCTGTTGAAGAAGACTTAGGGACATAGACAGAGCGTCCCTTCTTCTTGGCAGCAGGAAGAGCGGAGGAAGCAGTTCGGCCCTCCTTCGTCTTGAGCATTTCTTCATAAGCAGATTGGTCGAATTGTACGACCATCGTCTTCTTCATCGAGCCGATCGACGAAATATCGCATTGAGTTGTTGCTATCTCGTTGGAGGAGACAGCTTTCCCCAGTAGAGTCACCAATTTATTTTCCATAAATAAATTTACTTTATTTATTTTGTATCTGAGAAAATTACAACTGTAGGAATCTAATCTAGAAGACGATTACTTTATCCCTTGGACGATGCGATGAAGAAAACTCGAACTTCGAAGAACTTGGATAGCAACTGGGCAATCTCTCTGTTCTCTCTGAAATTGACTGTGTTGTGATGAAGATGAAGAAACTCTCTTTTATAGAGTTCTGGATAACTGTTCTGAAGCATACGCTCAGTCAGTTACTTGACGTGTGCATAACTGCAGGGACGCATGGCGAATTCTGGTAAAGACACCTTGGAGTGCGGTTGAGAGTAGTGGACTATATCTAGGAGAGATTGGTGGCATGGATGCCACGTTGCATAACTTCTGAATAACTGAGTAACTGAGTACAGGACACGTGAGAACGTGTGTTGACTGTACATTGAAAGTCATCCTGGATGCCTTTGCTCTGATACGCTGTCTTTGAAGAAGAGTCATACGCTAGCTTTTGAAAGCACATGTCTTACATACGCTGACTTGGATCATATAAAGCTGATACGCTCACTTGATTGGGAAGGAGTCGTATGGAGTCCATACGCTTACTTGGCTGGGAAGGAGTCGTATGGGGTCCATACGCTCACTTAGTTGGAAGGAGTCGTATGGGGTCCATACGCTCACTTAGTTGGAAGGAGTCGTATAGAGTCTATACGCTCACTTAGTTGGAAGGAGTCGTATGGGGTCCATACGCTCACTTGGATGGCAAGGAGTCGTATAGAGTCTATACGCTCACTTAGTTGGGAAGAGTCGTATGGAGTCCATACGCTCACTTAGTTGGGAAGAGTCGTATGGAGTCCATACGCTTACTTAGTTGGGAGGAGTCGTATGGGGTCCATACGCTCACTTGGATGGCAAGGAGCCGTATGCATTGAGGGAGTAGACACGTGGCTGTTTCTCAATCTTTTCAAATACGCCATATCTTCAAATACTGACAAATATTTCTTGAGCGTCGTGCTGCAGATATGATGACAGACTGTCAGAAATGACAGTAATGATGGCTCTTTATTTATGATGGCTGCTGAGCTGTCCTCGTAAGAGACAAAATCTTTTCTCGAAAACCTATACGACGGCTAATCTTCATGGAGCAGCTGTCTTTGCATGAAAGACGAAGTGTCAGATTCATCCTTTATTAAATACATGTGCTGTCATCTCAGGAAATAATAAAATATTCACTGAACGTACGGCCTTTAGATGAGCGTATGGCCTTGGCTGAGCGTATGACCTTGAGCGTATGACTTGGGCTGAGCGTATGGCCTTGAGCGTATGACTTGGACTGGGTCTTATATCAGCGTGTCATAATTTTCACACCCTACAGCCGCAAGACAAGTCGGTCGAGTGATACTTAGCCCAGAAATCTTGATTGGGTCAGTTGGTGATCAAAGTAGCACGGGTCGCGAGGCGGCGATGTGGTTAGTCTTACTGAAATGCGAGGTACGGCCTCAATATCGGTTTTGTAGCACGGTCACGTAGAAAAGGAGTCTATCGTGTAGTTGCGTCTCTGATTTTGGGCCGTAAGGCAAACACGACTTGATAGGTTAACGTTGATGTTGCAAGCACGGGATGATCTAGAGACACAAAATAGGCCAAGACGTATGTCCTAAAACTGATCCTAAGGCAAGAGTAGGAAGACAATCATAAAAGGGACTATGTTGCATAAAGTAAATCAAACGCGTTGGTTTTGTATGGATGGGGGAGGAGCTCATTCCACCAATACAGTTGAGTACTGATACCCACATAGTTTCTATGTACAGACACATGTAGAAGCTTATAGCGCGGGGCTCGTTTGGATGCGTCGAGGCACGAAGTTCCTTGGCGATTCGAGGCGTGCGGCCTCATGGAGTCAAGACTTATACGGGACATAATGTATGGACGTCGCCTTTCGAAGCATCCGCTAGCTCAAGACTTGTATTTGAGAGATAAGAGAGAGCTGAGTGACTTGTAATGTGAGATAAGTGAGCTTGAAAGACTTGTAATCTTGGCCTTGCGCCCCATTGTAACCTTTTTTTCAATATCAATAAAAGTGTGTTTTGAAATGACTTATGTTTTGCTTCAAATTTTGCTGCTATTATTCAATGTCTCTGCTTGGGACTTCTGTGCGACGACCCCGTCGCAGCCGCTGAAATCGGCCATTATGGAACCCGTCTTGCACGAGCGCAACCTAGGCTCGTGCGGCATCATGCCTTAGCGAGGATGATCGCTCCTACGGGAGTGAGGCATGACATAATGGTATCAGAGCACGGCTTTACGTCCTTGGACTTTCGATTGAATTCTTTAACTCTGCTGTTTCCGCAAAACCCTGAAGTGTTGCTTCCGCAAAGTTGAAATCGTTGGTACGCTCTCTTTCAAATTTCCCATGGGATGTCTATACAATAAGTCTAAATAATTTGCAAAACGTAGGAGAACAATTTTTGATAAAACAAAAAGATGGTTTGCGTAAGCACGGTTGGCTAAGTCGGGCTGGGCATATACACCAAAGATTACGTCGACCTTAGAAAAGTCGAGTAAGGAAATTAAATAGTGTTGAGCAAGAATGAGTTGAACTCGATTGAGTAAAGTGAGATGACTATCGATAGGGGTGCTATTGAGCGACGATAACGTCGGTGCGATATATGTGAGCGTGCTTGGAAATTGAAGAATTGTTCGAACGAAAAATTTGAAGAAGTGGATTTTGATTCGAATGATAGTTGAGGATTTGATAAATGACTTCATCCCTGAGTGGTGTATGCGATAGCCTCAGGGATGTCGATCGGTCGATTGAGGATTCGGGGTGTCGATGAGCCTATCAGCAAGCATCGCATTATGCAAAGCCTTAGATTGAGTGTCATTGAACAAATTGTAGTCTTGAAGATTTGACGAGTTGATTCGAACAACCTAGAAATTGATGCGCACGGAACGTGCACGAGATTGGGGATTGCGCGAGTATGAAACGCGAAAATGATTAAGTAAGAAATCGAATCGAAGAAGACTTAGGGTGTACGAATGGATGACTTGATCGAAAAAATTGATACAGATTGTATACGAAAAAGTTAGCACGACAGGTAGATAGCATGCCTGAAAAAGTTGAATTTTGAAGTTACGCAATGACTCTGAGGATTGGAATGGATATCGTTCGATGATTGAGTTAGCAGGAATGATGTGAATTGAGAAAATATGTTGGTCGATGACTTAAGATAAATGGATGAACGATACATGAATTTGGTTTGAGGAAATTAATGTTGTCAATGATTTGAGGGATAATGATTGAACTTGAACTTGAATGTCGAGGAGATTATCCAGTCAGATGATAGCATCATTCGCACGATTCGAAATTGGTTGCAAAGGAAGATCATCAAGTTACGCATATCGTCGATGGTATTGAGGCGTATAAAAGATCGATATACGATAACTCGGGGGTACTCTGACTCGGCGAATGACGATCGTGCAAATGTATTGTTCGGTTGGATGCTATACTTAGGATTTTGATTGAGATAAATGTTGGATGAAAATGATCGTATCTTGATGGTTACGTTGATAGCCACAACGTCGACGATCTTGTCTTACGTGAGTGCAACTCTAGCCTCGTACATGCATCGCGTCGGAATTGGGGCGATCGTTCTGCATGAGCGTTGACATGGTGATTCATGTTGCGGGAATGATCGAACTCGAAAAATCAGGATACGACAACTTTGATTGTTTCGACTTGTTGGTATGATGCGAAGGAGAACTCGAGGATGTTAAGACTTGTGATTGACGATTGAGTAAAACTTGAGGATTGAGTAGGTCCAATCCGCGCATCGAGAATGAATTAGTCTAGACACAAAATAAGAGTTACGTCCCGATGAGAATGATTATCTCACGGGAGCGTGCATGGTGATTCGTGCCCACCATGGATAATCTGACTTGCGTGAGATCGGGGTGCAACATATTGTTAAGTCGGACAACCTTGTGATCGATTACGTGAATTGGGATAAATGACTTAGGGAGTATGAAATGTGAATTATGTTTTAGCGGTTAATTGTGTCACGGCGTGCTTGACTTGGAAGGACTGATAGGTGGATTATGTCGAACGTGTTCGGAGAGATAGACTACGCAAGATGGCTTGATGAACGAGCGATATGTTCATGTCGTGGAATTGGTTGAAATGTGAGTGATCGTAGGATGGCTTTACTGAATGAATCAGACCCCGTGCGACGAATGTTGAGATGTGTGTAGGGAATCGATGCTCGATGTTTAGAAATTGGAGTGATGCGAGCTTGGGTAGAAAACCCCGTACTATCGATTTAGCTTGACCTTAGGATGGAGTCAGTATTGATATTGTTGTTTGGGAACTATGATTCCAATACTGACGGATGACCTTAGCCTAAAGACGTAGCCTAGCGGTTAGGCAGACGTTCCGGCGTGAAACGATAGGAATTGTGGAGGCACCGCTCACGAGGCTCGGTTGACATGCATGTATATCAAGGACGCTTGAATATATATACGATCCGACTCGAGTGGTGATGTCGGATTCTCTATCATGAGGCTTGGCTGAAATACATGTATTTTAGGGACGCCTAAAATATGTGCACGATCCAACTAAGTGATACATTGAATCAAGTGAGACTTGAGGAACGGGAAAGTGTCGAGGATTTTGAGATCGTGAGTTTCGAAGAAATATTGATGATCATTGAATTGAGACGAGTTTGAATGTTGGTTGATCGGTTGGTATGCTTTACGATTAAGTTAGCGATAAGTACGAGCGTGGCTCGGATTGAGGGAACGCATAGGTGTAGTGTGTGCGAGAGTCCGTGAATGTTGATTAAAGTGATAAGACGATAAGTATACTCAGTTAGTTTCGAGGACAAAACTTTTTCTGAGTGGTGTATGATGTAGTACCCTGTTCCGTTCAGTCAATCGGAGGAATCGATATGCCGACGGCATTCGGACTTGGCCTTGCAATGGCTGCTCGAAGACATTGCTCGGTCGAGGCGACCGCTCGCTCATGTGGGGTAGTTTCGGTGAACTTGCCTCATCTTAGCCTTCACATAATAAATCGCATTTTTTCAACTTGCACAAGTAGGCTTGATAATAAAAGAGACGAATCCACATAGCTAAGAAAATAATCCCGACATATCGAAATGAGTTAGAATATGGAAAGGTCCAATGGTCGGCTTAGAGTTGGTGCATGGCGTGCTTTGAAAACGACATTCGATCCTTCGTCCCGTGGCTTGGGAGAAGGAAAGTTGGTTGAGTATGCGAAGTTATGAACGTAGCCTAAGTCATAGGTGTCGCCCGCATGAATGCTTCATAAAGCGTGCATGGTCCCATCGTCCAAGGCTTGGCATAGCCTTGGTTTGCCCATGAGTTAAGTTGCATTGAACGGATTGTGACATAAGTCTAGGCACCCAAATGACTTGGTCGTTCAAAGTCGAATGCGTGCACGGTACGTTCCCACGACGCAAGGCTTGATGCAGTCTTTGCTCGTCAAGTTTTTGCAAAGTTAAGTAAGGCAAGGACTATCAAATAGGCGTTCATGAGTTGAATAGTCCCACAATCCCAAGATCTGTCGTATAAAGTATGATTCAGGCGGTAGTGTTGTGTAGGACACGGTTGGCTTAAGGCATGATGCACGGACTTAGCGTTTTAGGGCACGGGCTATGGTTGATTCATTGAGTTTGGAAAAAGGGCAAGAAAGAAGTATGCTCGCGGCTATAGGTCGTCGAGGCGGTCTCATAAGAAAGAAGTATGTTCGCGGCTATAGGTCGTCGAGACGGTCTCAGAAGAAAGAAGTATTGAACTTGTCCCTGAAAGAAATGGTGACACTAGAGGTAGCATGACCGTGTGAGACGTCAGTTTGAGTCGAGTCTTGCATGGTCATGGACAACTTGTCGACAAGGTGGGTCGTTTCCCTGTACGGCAACCCGGCGGCCACGAGACCGTTGCGGCCACGATTGGAAACGAGTAATTAGCTGTGCTGGGCACGGGTTAGGCGGGGACTTGCAGCGGGGCTAGCTACTCGCGCTAAAAGGGCACCCGTCTAACAAAAGCTAGAGGAGTCCACGATGGCTCTGGGAGTCAGTGACCAATTCATATAGATGAGTCGGCACGGGCGGCAATCCGCGTGGGTGCCTTTGGATTGAGTTGAGTTGTTGAATGTGTGTACAGTTAGAACACAAATATTTGGGCCTAAGAATGTCTACAACATAGGAGACGTGCTTCGGCACGAGATGTGGCATCGAGTCTCAAGTGTTGATATGTGAGTTGTATAAGTTGGGTTTGAGTTGTTCGAGTTTAGGTCAGGAAATGCTGCAAGACAAGTCGATCGAGTGACACTTAGCCCAGAAGTCTTGATTGGGTCAGTTGGTGATCAAAGTAGCACGGGCTGCGAGGCGGCGATGTGGTTAGTCTTACTGAAATGCGAGGTACGGCCTCAATATGGGTTTTGTAGCACGGTCATGTGGAAAAGGAGTCTATCGTATAGTTGCGTCTCTAATTTTGGGCCGTAAGGCAAATACGACTTGATAGGTTAACGTTGATGTTACAAGCACGGGATGGTCTAGAGACACAAAATAGGCCAAGGCGTCTGTCCTAAAATTGATCCTAAGGCAAGAGTAGGAAGACAATCATAAAAGGGACTATGTTGCACAAAGTAAATCAAACGTGTTGGTTTTGTATGGGTGGGCGAGGAGCTCATTCCACCAGTACAGTTGAGTATTAACACCCACATAGTTTCCATGTGCAGGCACAGGTAGAAGCTCGTGGCATGGGGCTCGCTTGGATGCGTCGAGGTATGGAGTTCCTTGGCGATTTGAGGCGTGCGGTCGTATGGAGTCAAGACTTATACGGGACATAATGTATGGACGTCGTCTTCCGAAGCATCTGCTGGCTCAAGACTTGTATTTGAGAGATGAGAGAGAGCTGAGTGACTTGTAATGTGAGATGAGTGAGCTTGAGAGACTTGTAATCTTGGCCTTGCGCCCCATTGTAACCTTTGTTTCAATATCAATAAAAGAGTGTTTTGAGATGACTTGTGTTTTGCTTCAAATTCTGCTGCTATTATTCAATGTCTCTGCTTGGGACTTCTGTGCAACGATCCCGTCGCAGTCGCTGAAATCGGCCGTTATGGAACCCGTCTTGCACGAGCGCAACCTAGGCTTGTGCGGCATCATGCCTTAGCGAGGACGATCGCTCCTACGGGAGCGGGGCGTGACTCCAACCATTGAGGACTTACCTATATGAGAGGTCGTGAGGGCCGCGACTATATGACAGGGCGATCCTAGACAACTCTCATGAATGTGTAAAAGTGCGCATGGACAACCAAATGCGCCACCCGATAGACCCAAGTACCTCTAGCGTACTATGTGTGCTATTTTTTGAGTCTGGTTTAAGAAGACTGATTCAAGACATAGTCCATCAAGCTCTTCTTCAGACAAAGACAATAGTCATTACGTGAGATTCAAGGCTGTAGTCCATCTCATTTATGTATAGTATACAACTGGCCAGAAATTCTCTTATTCCTTCCTTTATTTTTCCTTCCCTTCATTACTTTAGAACTTGACCTTTTGGGAGGGAATTGTTAGCTGTGTGTGTGTTTCTGCATACACACACAACCAACAAAAGCTCAACTTCCCTTCCACCTAATAGTCCCACATCGGTTGGACTAGGTGGAGACTTTGCTCATATATTAGTTTTCTTCTTCTTGCTTCATTAAAAATGTTGTGTGGGAGCCCCTTGGGCCACACGCCACTACAACAAAAAGGCCTATTAATAACGCTCGATAAGACGTATTGATGACGCCTGATACCTAAGCGTTATCAAAGTTTGAAATACCTTTTTTCTATGACGGTTTGGGCTAATTCTGGAATTTTTATAACGTTTATAAAACAAAACGTTATTAATATTTTAGAGCGGTGACAAACTTGTAATATTTTGCAAACTTATTAATATTATAAGAATTCAAAATTCCTTCTTCTCCTTCCATTTCCCCTCTCCTCCTTCTCTTCCTCTTCCTCCGTTCCCATGCTCAGAATTAGGGTTTGGTCCAGCGTCCGATCCATCCGTCCGATCCCCTCCGCCATGGACTCCGACGGGGCCTCCGGCGCCCTCTTCTCCGTCGACCCCCTCAGGAGAGGTCCGTCTTCTCTGCCAATAATTTTTCCTCTTCGACTGCTGTTGGAGGAAGCTCGTGGAAGACGAGGTCGTCCACTTCGCCTTCCTCCAGAATGACGCCAGGGAGAAGTTCGGCAAGTGAGCGCGAAGACGGTGGCCGCCACGTCCGAGATCGTTCGCTTCTCGACCAAGAGATCGGGAGAGGTCCGTCTACAAGCCCGACGTTCTTAGTTTTGCCATTTAGGTCAAGATTCGAACACACTGGTACTTTCCAAAATTTTACCACTGAATCAAATGCTCTAAACTAAGAATTTTTAGATGTAAATTTTAACACCATTTCCTTAGATCCCGTCACAGCACCCGGCGATGGATCTCTTGATCGTGGACCTCTCCGCGTACCTCTCGTCCTCAGCGGCGGCGGAGGAGGAGCTCGCCGTGCTGTGCTCGGCGGTGAGCGGGTCGCTGAGGGAGACGGGCGCGCTGTTGGTGAAGGACCCGAGGTGCTCGATGGAGGACAACGACCGGTTTCTCGACATGATGGAGAGGTACTTCGAGAGGTCGGAGGAGTTCAAGCGCCAGCAGGAGCGGTCCAACCTCCATTACCAGGTCCTCCTATTTCTTTTTGTTTTCCCCAAATTTTTGTACTAATTTGATGCCTAGGGTTGGAATTCGAGACTCATAGTTGAATTTTGCAAGCGATTTTAATCGTTTATGACAACGACAACAACACGGCCTTAATGTCGAACCGGCGTGAGCCGTGTCGTGTCAGACACGTGTCGGACGCTCTCCAGGCAGTCCAAAGTATGTGCCTTGTCCATGGCTCAGGGCTGTGTGCTCATGAACGTTAACAAAAAGTATATTCTCTCTCCCTCTTGCAGCCTCAATCCAAGTTGCTTTAGGCATATCTTGCATCATGACAGATTATCCCTGATCTCTTCATCAATATGAGGCTGCTCCCACTGGTACCAGCATCATGGAGCTCCCAGGAACTATGTGAATGCTGTTCCGAAGAATCATTTATGTACTGAATAACATACCTCTCCCATGGGCTCTCTGGATGATCAGGGGATTTAGTCTTCACAGCCAAAATCCGTCCCTTCCACCAACTACCACCATCTCCTCCCTCATTCCTCCACCAATCATTAAATTGTTCACGCCTACTCATGGTATAAGCAGTTGTCCTTGCTTTCATGCCCATTGATCTTGTTCTGCGGACACTACCAATCAATGCATTACTGTGGCTGTAGGAATTTGACGTACTTTCCTCTATACCATGTTGACAACTTTCTGAAAATTTTCTGCCCCTAGATGACTTTGACCTGTTATAGACAGCACTATACCTTTTAGAATCTAAATGCGTCTTTTTGCAATATTTTGATTTATCTTCGTATGAGTCGGAGCTTCCCGACGCATCATCATTCCAGTCACTATGGTCTGGACTATGAGCACTTGCACAGTTTGGACTCTGCGCACCTGTACCATCATCCTTTTCAGGCAATACTAAAATTGAACTTTGGTGAGATGGAGGGGCAATATTGGGCATCAGATCATGTTCGAAGCACCTTGAATCCTCTACCCTAGCATACTTCGACTTGGAAGACAAACCGTTGGTCTCCTTCGCAAAATCGTTAGGTTTGAGCCTAAGTTTTAAAGTCTCTCTTTCCACTTTGATGCTGTGGCCAGTACTACCAGAAGCAATTTTCTTATCAGCCGTAATACCATTACATTTTACTGGCTCATCAATACCCTTTGCTCCATTGATATCATGTCTACCTTGGTTTGGCTTGTCGCTATGCGGTGGATCGGTCATGTTGCCATTACATGCCACTGGAACTGCAACCTGATCCAGTATGCTTACATTAACTGGTAGCTTTATATCATATTCAGGAGGATGTTCCTCAGTACTTGCAACATCCAGCTCTTGCAAAGCACCATCACAGCACAGCCCTTCCTTTATGTCTATATTATCCCCATTAGCTTGATTTCCACAATTAGAGGACATCCGGTACTCATCTACGGATTTCAGATGCCCATTAGCATCATTTCTCAGATTATTAGGATTGTCAAAAATTGTACTATGTGGAGGCATTGACACTGGAGCAACAGCATCACTCGATTTGAATCGTTTAAAAGAGCGTGCCTTAACTTCACCCCATTTAATTGTGCTGCCTCCGTGGCTCACAGTAAGAATGCATTGATCTGACTGTTCAACTTGCTCTCTTTCAGTATTTTTGGCAATTTCTGATAACATGGGACCATCCAGAGATGGTGAGGACTGGAATGTGTCAGAGTTGGCCTTAGTAATTGAATCACTGATTCTCACCTGTTCATGGCATTCAGATCTAGCATTCTCTACAGAAATTGCTCTCCTTGCGTTTGCTTGATTTTCAGAAGCTTGACAAGGTTTTGCAACATCTTCAAAATCCTCTTCAGACGGTTCCGCTGCTCTCGAGTGTCTTTTCTCTTTTTGCAATGACCTTTCAGATTCTATGCTTGGAGTGTTTGTCTGGAAATTCTGATTCGCTTTCTGAAGTGGTGCTCGCATCATCTTCTTCTTCCTCTGAAGATTCCCCGGTAATTTTAGAAAATAAATCAAGAGCATTGCGGGCTGCACGTCTCTGTGGCCGTAGTATCTTGGATTTAGATGAAGACAATCTCCCTTTTCTTGATCTCCGTTTTCTATGAGTCCTTGATACACCAGTACCATCACATTCATCCAAGTTTCGTCGTTTTACTCGTCTCCCAAAAGAAGTGGTGACCTCAACCTGCCAAAGAAGCATTTAAGATTAAGTAGGAGAATCAACAAAAAAGAGAGACTAAGTAGACGTTTACTCACTTCGGACTTGTGCTTCTTCCTTTTAGATCTCCGAAGGGTGTCCTTTTTATGCTCAACAGAACTTTCTTCTGTACTGCACTTTTGCAGCCTCAGTCCAAAGATTATCTTATTGCTTTGTTTTGTTTTTTTAGCTACACTCTGTTGCTGGTGTGGAACATGGAAAGGAGAGAGAGTTTGCAGTAGTTGCAAGACAGCAAACTACTGCTCTGAGAAACACCAGGTGATTATGTAGGCCTTTTATTTTCTATTTTTTCCTTATTGAACAATACATGGAGTTATCTTAATATTTTCTTTTAGATTTTGCATTGGGGTTCAGGGCATAAAGTTGCATGCTGTCAGTTTATTAGTTCTTTGGAATCTTCCACGTCCGATTTCGGTAAAAAATGCCAGCAAAAGAGAAAGGTAAGATGTGTAATATATATTCCATTATTCCTTTTGTTTGTGGCTATAAAAGTAGTATTTAACTAAGCAGTTCTTGATCCTTTTAGTTGCCTGCAAAACTATGTATCCTGAATTTGAGGTTATAATTGAGGAAGAATGCGACTACGATACAGAACCCACTGTAGTTAAAAGTTATATTGCTTATTCCTTTGGTTGATTTAACAATATGACTCTAATTTTTTCCTTAGCTCGTCTTTTTGGTATTGAAGTTGGCTTGGTTGCAGTTGAACTTACATATAGCACACAAAGTGTTGATGCCGACTAATTTACTATCCCATGCACGAAGTCCAATTGTTGTCACCTTACTTGCTTGGAGATCTTACGTACGTTGTAGTGTGTGGATCTCATTCTATTGATCTGTATATAATTAGGAAATTAACATGATTCCTATTTCAGGTCCTAACAGAGCCAAAAAATGCTCTTGGCAAGCAATGCAAAAAGTTGTTTGGTATGAACAATATGGGTACGGACATCTCCATATTTGATGTCTTGCATTACAAAGTATTTCAGCCTCGGCACCAGCAAGGGCTGGATCATCCGCCACGACTCCGGCCTCGGCGACTCCTTCGATCCGTCCCAAAACCTAATATATTCATTTATGTTGTTTTACTCCTTTATCTTGATATTTCATGATTAGATTTGATTTTTAGGCCTGACAATTATATGGACTGATTTGGTTGTCTTCTTTTTTCTCAGGATTTCACTGGTGTTCTGGCTGTCGTTGATCCTTCATGATTATTGG
Organism: Iris pallida; assembly: GCA_029216955.1. Lineage (NCBI taxonomy): Eukaryota > Viridiplantae > Streptophyta > Magnoliopsida > Asparagales > Iridaceae > Iris > Iris pallida. Next base: position 13,974,621 of record JANAVB010002395.1, on the reverse strand, counting down.
TTATGTGGCCAAGTTTTGATGTGGACAATTTTGGTAGTTGTAAATATATATATGTATTTGGATATTCTATTTTGAGAATGTAATGGAGATGTTGATATGTACTCTATTTTGAGAAATGTAATAAAGATGGTGATGTATAATGTTAAGTTTTTGGAATGTAATATATAATGTGTAGTATAGAGCGTTATAAATATGCTAATTTGAATAGTATAAAGTGTTATAAATGTGCTGCATTGTGCCTGTACATATTATCTATTCATAACGTTTTACAAAAGTCCTGAATTGTGCACTATATATTAAATATTCATAACACTTTTATAGAACCTATTTATGACGATTTTTTTATAATGCTTTTAAAAAATATTTATAACACCCGTTTTCATAACGGTTGTTTTGAAAAAAAAGCGTCATGGTTTGTCATTAATGACGCTTTTTAGCCGTCATTAAAAGGGTATTTTGTTGTAGTGCGCGAACGCCGCCGCCGTCGCCCGGCCCGGCTCGGCTCGGTTCGGTTCGGTTCGGCGCGCGTAACAGGTGCGGGTACGTGCCCACATCTGCGGGCGTCGAATGACGATTCGATTTCCTCTTCGGGTTCGGGCTGAGACCCTAAAAGATTTTTTGCTCTTTTCTAAAAATTATGACCGTTACAAACTTTTTAAATTTCGTAACGTTCACTTCAAATTCCGTCCAGGTTCAATGAACCATGTGCTGAAAAACGTTTTGTAACGTTCGTTTTAATTGACTCATTAAATCTACCATTATTCTCCTACGTTGGAAAATGCCTATATATATATCCTGTCCCATTCCTTCATCCATTACACACAAAAAAATTTCTCTCTGAAATTATCGTCTACTCAAGATCACTGCTATTCTTTGTTGTTGCTCTGGGCGGAGCTAAGTCGAGGTCATTCTCTCGACGTCGTGTGTGGCAACGGGATTTCGGTGGAGCGGAAATTTTACCACTAGGGGCGTTCGGATTCAGTCTGCACATAGACCCGAACTAACTCTTAGGGCAGTGCTACGTGCACGACTTTTCCGGAGGCCGGTAACTTTTAATTTAGTTGACTTTGTTGCAGATTTTAATCCGAAGTTTTGAAGAAAAATTCCAACAGCTGTATTAAACTAATTATCATGTTGATCTAAGAAGTCTATTCTGAGTAAAACATTCATATAATGCAATTTTGCTCATGTTCTTTAGAAATATCCTTAATTATTAATTTATGTCCATGATTAGAATTATGGTACAAATAATATAATATAACAATCCTTAATTATTATTATTATTTTGCGACGATCCTTAATTATTACTTTTAAATTAAAATTATGGTAGAAATTTAATTTTGGGCATGATTTACATCCATAGGTCCACTTAGTCATTTAATAGATGGCATGACATGTGCTAAATAATAAGAAACATGAGACTCTGGAGCACTGCAAAATCACAAATGAAAAAAAAATGAAGCCGATTAATATATGTATATAATTTATATAAATTGTATTAATAATTTAAAAAAAAATGGATGTTCGAACTTCGAAGTACTCACTTGCCTAGCACCCTACCATTCATGCTGAACTCCTCTCAACTCATTCTAACACTCGAATTATATCAGCATATATTTTTGGTTGTTGAAAAAAAAAAAAACTTTTAACAGGTCAAACAAGTGGTGTAACTTTTGTTGGAAACTGTTTTGATTAATACAATCTCGCGATACAAAGAGCACGTACCGATCCAAGGATAAGTCAGATAAGATTTCTTTTATAAGAAGTGAAAGAGGGAGAGAATTCTCATTCTATTTATTAGAATGAGAATAATTATTATATAAGAATTAATTAGAATGAGAATGATTTTTTTGGGTAACCCCCCTATGCTTTTGGGCGACCCTCCAGGATCGATACACAATAAGTGTCCAAATCAGTCCATAATAAGGGTCAAAGTACAGCAAAAACTAGCTCTTGGATAGGACAACATAATCCCGTGGGCCGGCCCTAGTATCCAATACCTAAATTACAAATGTACTATGTACCCCCAATAGGCATCAAATTTGATGAATTTTCACCCTGTAATTGGTTGAATGTATTTTGAAATATTAGATTTTTCCATGTTTGTGCTATGTTATTTGCTATGAAGGCAGAAAATATAGTGTCACATACTTTACCATCTTGAATTGCGAGGTATAGAACCCTAAAATATAGTGTTGCGTGGCTAACCTTACTTACATTTGAAGCTATTTAATTCTGTATTAGTTAGTCTCATGATACTGAAATACTCTATAGTATAGCTCTAAGCAGATTCAGACAGGGCGGGCAGGATTGGATTGTTCTCGTCGGAGCTAATTTTGTTTGCCCCTTGTCCATTGTGTCCAAAAAGAAAGGATACCGTATTCGGGAGTGTTTGTCCCTGGATTTGACTGCGAGTGAGCTCAAATTCCGAGTTTCTCTTCTGACTCTTGAGCTACTCGAGACATTTCCAATATTAACTCAAAATATGGACATGAAAGATTATCAGTTCAACTGATAAGGAGTAGGGTGGACCGTAAAGATTCTATTGGCGGAGAGCTGGGTTTGCCTAACCAAGGGGATTGTCCAAGCCTCATAGCTTGTCTGGCTTACCCAGGGTCGGTCATGGATCCAAAAAATTGACATGTTAAAAATTTGTAGCTTCACAATCGAAGTCCATCAAAGTGAGACCAAAAGCACCACCATCACCAGGGACGGACGCAGAAATTTAAGAGATGGAGGTTGACTAAAGAAAATCTTAAAAAAATCACATACGAGAAATAACATACATGCATTTTATTTCAGGTCTTACAAAAAACAAGATAACTAATCTCGGATTACATGTATTTAGTGAATACAATCTAATATATATCCCATTTTAATAACCTGAACTATCGCATTTTCCAAATTAATAATATGTATTAGGTTTTTCCACTTTAATAACCTGATCTATATTTACTTTTATCAGAATAAGGAGTCAAAAGGATTTTGATATTAATTTCCATAAACATGTTGGTAACTATAAATGCTGGAAGTCAATAGTGGTTGCACTAATTTTTTTTTTGGAAAAGTCAGTGGGGTCAACTGACCCCACATGCCCTATAGTGGGTTCGCCTCCGACCATCACGTCCGTTTACATGGCACCTCCGGAGGTAAAGACAACCCTCATGGACAATGACCGCGACTAAAAAAAAGGTGGGCACGTATTTGATCTATTCGAGGTCGAGGTCGAGGTCGAGGTCGAGGTCGAGGTCGAGGCCAGAAGAATGTGATTCTAATGGCGAAGACACCAACAAGACAACGAACAAGAGATCCAAAGTAGTAAACATAGCTATCTATGTAGCATACTCACCCCCGTTAACATATCGAAGATAATGTTCTTCTTACTTGGCCGTTATGACAAATACAATTCGGTTGCTAAATCAATTTTGAAGCATACATGGCCAAATATTATATATTGGTTCAACTGAAACATGTTTGGTATTTACAATATGAATAGTGGTAATCTCCAAATTATCCTCCAAATCATCTCTCCTTATGTGGTAGTTGACATGAAATGTTAAATAATATTATGAATCCTATGATATGGCAAATTTTACCCAAAGAATTAATTATCTAATTTTTTTTTCATGTTAATATTAATATTATTATTATTATTATTAATGTTAATATTAATGTTAATATTAATACTAAAGTTAATATTAATTTAAATTTTAATGTTAATTTTAATTTTAAATTGTCATGTCAGCTACCAATATGTCACGTCAGTCAGCTGCCACGTAAGAAGAGATAATTTTGAGAGACAATTTGGAGGGACAAATAGCGTTAATATAACAGTAAAACTTGCACATTCCCGTTATCCAATAATAACTTGGATATATATGCTAAAAAAAATAGAAGAAAGAGAAATTTGTATTCGTACAAATACAATAATTATATGTTGTAAATGTCTGAAAATCTTTATATCAATTAATATTTGTATCCTTCTCGTATCTTAGGCGATTTTTTATTACTTCCACACCCACCTATACTCTAGGCTCCAAGGCTCGAGCCCTTCCGACTAGATCACATGTCTGTTGCGCTTCCAACGGAGCAATGTTGGGCCCCCACTGGAGTATATCATAGACGAGTTGGATATTGTATATTTGTAAAATAGGTTATTTATTTCTGAAATTTAATTAAACTTAATCGGGATGTGTGTTGTCTTGTAGTTACAATAGCATAATGAGCGCCTCATTAATTAATCAAAGTGGTTAGTTAGTGGCGAATGTTGACTGGAGACCGGATGTATTGGAGTCATCCTGGTTCGTATGGCTCGTCGTAATAATGGTCCACCACATGCAAATGACCCATGCATTCTTCCTTCCCTCTTGACTTGATATTCATACCAATGTACTCTTCTTTGTTCTCCCTACTCCTTATAAACTCCCACTAAACCTCTCTCTCCTCTTTCTTCTTTACAACCCATCCTCTCTCTCTCTCTCTCTCTCTATATATATATATATTGTATATATAGACAGAGAGCAAAGAAAAATGTCCAAGGTTAGTACTTGATAATTGTTGTTAATTAAACATATTTTCTTGTATGATAAAATTCTAGTTTTCTCTTGCTTTTGCTATTACAAAAGTGTGATTACTTTGCTTGTTCTTGTCCAAATCCTCTATGAGAATAACAATTCAATATTGATTCTTGTTGTTTCTCTCTCTTTGCTTGCTTACTATGCAAACTTTTACTAGTTATGATCATGTTCTTAGTTAAGTTTCTTATGGTCATCTTTGGTTGCTAACCTTAGTTTTCATCAGTATGATAAAATTCTAGTTTTCTCTTGCTTTTGTTATTACAAAAGTGTGAGTACTTTGCTTGTTCTTGTCCAAATCCTCTATAAGAATAACAATTCAATATTGATTCTATTTGTTTCTCTCTCTTTGCTTGCTTAATATACAAATTTTACTAATTATATATGATCATATTCTTAATTAAGTTTTCTTATGGTCATCTTTGGTTGCTAACCTTAGTTTTTCATTAATGATTTGTGAATCTGCAGAAGGTTGTGCTGAAACTAGACTTGCACGATGACAAGGACAAGCAGAAGGCCATGAAATCTGTCTCCAAACTTCATGGTATATATCAATCAATCAATCAATCAATCAATATGTAGTTATCATTTAATTTCTTTTTCGAGCATTAATCATTGTTTACATGTGAAGAACACTGACAACCAGCAACCGTGCAGGCATCGACTCGATCGCCATGGACATGAAGGACAAGAAGCTTACGGTGATCGGGATGATCGACCCCGTGGACGTGGTCAACAAGCTGCGCAAGTTCTGGCACACTGACATAGTGTCCGTCGGGCCGGCCAAGGAGCCCGAGAAGAAGAAAGAGGACAACAAGGGTGACCCAAAGAAGGACGCTGCCAAGAAAGAAGGCGGTGGCGGTGGCGATGGCAAGAAAGAAGGCGGTGGCGGTGGCGGTGGTGGCGGTGGCGGTGGCGACAAGAAGAAAGAGAGAGATGTCCCCGCCGGCCACCACGATCCGATGGCGGAGCTGGCCGCGTACCGCGGCTACGATCCTCGCATGATCAGTAGTGCTGCTGCCTACAATCCTCACATGAGCGCCCCCTACAATCCTCATATGAGCACTGCCTACAATCCCCACATGACCACACACTACTACGTCCACAGCACGACGGAGGAGAACCCCAATGCCTGTGCCATATGTTGATGATGATTGATTTTGTTCTTGGAGGATCTTGAAAAAGAAGAAGTTTTGTACAGAAATATTGGTGATGAGAGCTATATCAATTAGTAAGTTTATATGGATTCATAATTAAAGAGATTATTGATTGGTTTAATTTTCGTCAAATAAATAGAAGGAATAATATGTCCCTGTGGTTCGATCAACCGATCAAGTGCCACGCAGCCAGGATCTTATACTTCTTTACGGTAACCACAAGAGCCACTCGAGTTCGGTTTCGAGAAAATTTTCAAACTAAGGATTATATATATTGATTTTTGGGTAGTTGGTATGTTTTTTTGGTTCTTGAATTAATTATGAGAGGCTTTCTGCCGGCCAACGGTCCAGCTTGCAAAATGTAACTATCACCATGCTGTCTACTTATGATGTCTCCACAATTATATATTTGCTTGGCCTGATGTTAATCGTAGCTATCGACTCTGCTGTCCAATTTGTCAGTCTATGCTGTGATCATTGTTGTCCAGAAGCCAGTTCCTATACTGACCAGTGCCGATGGAGTTTACTATGAGCTATATAGTAGTACTACACAAGGTCGAGATTTCTGATTCTATGCCATTTGGCTGATTTCCCAAAATCCTGATCCTAAATATGACTTTTTCAGGAATTTTATTGAATTGTCGAGAGCCTTGTTAGCAATCACCCGAATAAAAATTCGTACTATACGCAAAAAATTTCGGATCTTTCAGAAACGTATAATACTTGCGTACTTTTGAAAGATAAGCATGCAAAATTTTAAACGTGTTCCATAGAAATTTATTGAAAAATTTGGCACAAAAAACGTAGTAGGAACCTGTTTTATTAACCAAATTTGATAACATATTTAAGAATGTGAAGGTTCTAACCTCAATATTTCTATTTTTCGAATATTTGACCGAATTTTTTGAACGTATTTTATTTGCACTGAGCTGATTTATACTCGTATTTTGCCGTCCCAAATTTTTCCCGTTCGGCGAATTGCTAACAAGCTGATTCTTAAATTCACGGGAATATTTATCAACTTGAAAAAAACTAAAGTTCAAATTCAGAGTAAGCAAATGGATCCTTAGGAGTTTAGTTTTTGTTATCACTGTTATTATGTTCTTGCAGTAGTTTGATTAAGTATAGACTGAGATTTAACCGTTTATGGTATATACCCCTCTGAAACTTTGGAGTCTGATTACCCGAAGTAGATTCCCAGAAGTCAGAACACTGTTCTCTCGTGCCCTCAAATCTTAATGTTCATATTTTTTTCCATCTACGATGATACAATAGTATTATCAGCACATAATTCAAGAAATAAAATAATAAACAAAATATAATATCCAAGATAATATGACATAATGAAATACTAATAAAACTGAAGACGTTACAAACAAAAAAATAAAATTGATTGCAGAAAATAAATAAAAAGATAGCTAAAAATGTTTGAGGAAACATAAACTAGCTGCACCAAAAGTTTTCTTTAGTTTGACTAACCGACTCTTTTTAAGCGGACTAAAAGGATTTGAATTAATCTGTTGGATTTTTTGTTCAGAATTGGACGTACATACATTAAATAGTATTAAAAAAAATTGGTGTCATCTAAAATTTTGTACCTGAGGTAGCCGTCTTGGGGGTCTCATGTCAAGTTCAGCATGAGTCAGAATACAATAGTGCAAGATGAGTTACGTGCACTGAGTTGCCGTGTAGCCAAGGACATACCCACATAGGGGTCTTTCGTGGGTTTCAGTCCATTCCATTTTTTTTTTCATAAATATTTTTTTTTAAGTATTTTTTACGTGAGTCAGTCCACACTTAGCCTACCCTAGCTAGTCCACTCAAGTCTCTCATGAAAACCTTCTTTGTAGCCTCGAAACCGGGAGTTCTAAACTTTGGGAATTGAAGATGACAGTAATTCTTAGATCCTAAAACTTCAGAAGTTAAGGGAGCAGAAAAACATGAGAGGTTACTCAGAGAACTACAAGAAACTAGGAACTCAAATCAAGGTTTCTGAACCCCCAAGTGCATGTACAACTTTGACTACTTGACAAATATTGTACAAGTTTGATGAACCGGGATTACTGATACTTGTCAATTGAGAGGCTCACAATTTGCTAGTCGAGTATTTACTACAGATTACCTGTACTGTGGGTTAGTGCGGATTATCTTTGCCACCATAACATGCCTAATTTTTTTTTTTTTTTTTTCTGGAATTGGTACTCTGAGTTCTTCCTTCTAGCAATTTTGCTGTCAATTTCATGTCATTGTGCATCTATGTCTTCATACTATTGTCATTAGCTTAAAATTCAAGAAAAATAAATAACAGGGATAATAGGCTCTCGCTTGAGGAACTGAACAAAGAGTTTTCCTATCTTGAAGGATGAACATGCATGACATCCAGCAGATCAAACTCTCGAGGATGACATTTCAACCAAGAATATGTTAAACAAGTCGAACAAAAACCTTAATCATCGGTCGTAAGAATTTAATTCTGCTACTAGACTTGCAGCGCCATCTAAAACAAATTGCAACCTAAATAGCTAACTGGTTCTCGACTAGTTATTCAAATCTACAAGCGTTTCGTACCAAATCTATGATCGAAATTGACGAGGCCGTATAACGTTATGAGAGAGATGTTCGATTGTATCTCGTTTCCGCCTATTCGGTTGAGCCTTCAAAATGGGATGACAATGAAGTTAATAATTTAGTCCGACATCGATATGAAGTGGAGTCGTGAAGATGTTCATAGTTGGAATTGGTTTAAACCTTCCTATATAGAGTAAATGCTATTCCTACCTCGAAAAATTTCTATTCATCCCTCCAAACTATTCCTCGCAGCCAACGCGGCATCTGACATGTCAGCTGAAATGACAAATTCTAACCAAAACAATTAATTACCCAATTTTTTAATTTTAATTTTAATTTTACTTTTAATTTTAATCTTTAATGTTAATGTTAATATTAATATTAGTATTAATATTAATATTAATTTTAAATTTGTCTTATAAGCTCTTATGTCAAATGCCACGTAAGCTGCCACATAAGAGAGATACTTTGGAACAATATTTTGGAGGGACAAATAGCATTATTCTAATATATATTATGAAGTGAACTACAAGGCAAGCAGTTAACACCGCGGGGCCTTCGTGAAAGCACATCTTTAATGTTTCTTTCAATTTATTTTATTTTATTTTATTTTTTAACTTTCATCATAATTGGAAGGAATATTTCATTTTTTTTGGTTGTATCTCTAACCACTTGGTTGACCACTAGAGTCAGGATACTCTGTCCAGTGGCGGATCCACTTGGATGGCATTGGGGGGCGGGGCCTCCAGTGAATTTTTTTAATATATTATTATTATATTCCAAAAAAAATTGAAAGCGTTGTCTCCGAATCCGTTTATAATTGTGCCCCCAGTGAATTCTTGTCCTGTATCCGCTAGTGTCTATGTCTCCACCATAGGCATACGACTATTCTTAATTGTGATTCTTAAACCCAATAGTTCTCTTTCAATCCTCGACTCTCCCTGCTGATGCTTAGCGATGCAATTGTGCTCAGTTCCGCTCTAGAATCTTCTTATCGATTCGGAAGAAGTTTTAGTTATTTGGTGAAGAAATGGTGACTAGTCCAATATAAGCTTGATATACAATCTTTACTGTTTTATGGCCTCGTTTGGTACACTGTAATGTAATCATAATCATAATATAATCAAATAAAATAAAATTTTATTTAATTATATTGCGATTACAATTACATTACCGTGAACCAAACGGAATTAGTTTTTCTTACTGCTCAAGTCCTAATTAAGCTCCAGGGAATGAACAACTTTGACGGGGTGTTTGTTTTTTATCATAACTATACAGTAACAACACTTTATAAGTGTCAAGTAATATATAGTGCTAGCATTTTAAGCGCAAGTATTTTTTTTTTTTTAAATTATATAGTGCACTTTAAAGTGCTCCTGTTTGTTTTTTATGATTTTAAAATTTATTATAAATGTATGAATGGACTATGTTACCATCAAATATTATGACATTATTTTGAACACAAATTAACTAGTATAAATGGAAAAAAAAAATTAGGTTTACTATCAAATTTTTTTTATCAACACGACGGCACCGATCAAAACCTCAATTTTGAGAAACCTAAAACCCAAATATTTAAAATTCTCCAACTTTTATGAGCAAAAGTTAATCCAATTTTCTAAGAAAGAAAATAAAAGTTTAATGAAGAAATATATAATGAAATTTATTTGGCCAAAAGAATTTCTACCTATGAAGGATTATATATGGTTACTTGGATATATTGTAAATTTAAATTTAGTGAATACTATTTTATTTTTTTGCACTTATAAAATAAGTGGTAATTTGTAATATCAAAATTTGAGCTTGCAATTTACAACTTACAAACGATTTTACTATATAGAGATGGACACTTTAAATTAAAAAAACAAATACCTTAAATTGATGAATTCTGCACTTATTTAAGCACTTTAAAGTGCTGATCAGTACGTACTGTACGATGCATTTGTGCTCCGCAATCGATGTACTGGAATTCTACTTAGCTCGTCGAAGTAAAAAAAAAAAAAAAAAAATCAAACTTGCATTATATATGTACAATACAATTTCTGTATATATTGCAAATGACATTATAATTAACTATTTGGCCCAGCGACATGGATGAGAAGAACAAACAAAATCCTCTAAAATTAGTGGATCAATCTGAAACTTGCAGGGCCCGAAAAGATAACGAATGGCAGCTGAACATGATATGTTTGCAAGGACAATCATGCGATATTGCAGACAAAAAGAAAATATATGCATATGTCGAAACTGGAATATGCATCGACATGCTTTATATCTAGAGGAACTAACGAGTCCTTAAATTTTGAAACTCGATCATGAAAACTCTTTGGATTACATACATCCGATTCCTTTATTTATTTTTATTTTTTTTGGAAAAAACTAACGAGAAAAATAAGTACACTTTTAACGTCAGTACATTTTACGTGCCACACCTATATTTAATTGTAAATTCTTATTTTGAGTTCTTATTTGAATATCTGTAGTCGAAATAGAAACATGGTACCGACCTCGAGTGACTTTTGTGGTTACCGAGGAGTGGTACAAGATCCTGGCTGGGTGGCGGAAGATCAGTAGATCTAGCCACGAGAGCCTATTATTTTTTATTTATTTGGTAGGAGTTAAAAAACAGTAAACTCAACATACATATAATATAATATGCACAAGGAGCCTTGCTAATGACAGCCAAGGACAGAGACTAGAAAGAAAAAAATTCAACTTTTAATCTTATTCGACATTTATTTACTTAGTTAACTCATACAAATATCTATGTAACCTCTACAGGATTCAAGTTGTTAGGCCTCATGAATTCAAGGTTGTGATTTTAGTGACAAATCAGTACAGTTATCATTGCCGTCATTTCACAAACATACTCCAGCTTTTCTACTGCCGATATGAAGTCTAATTAAGACGAGGACTGCAAGAAGACTCCAGAGAGAGAAAATATGTGTCAAATTTTAAAGGTGTTTCCACAATGTCTAGTATGTGAAAAAAGAAAAAGAAAATGCTATTTAGACCGACTGGCCGCATCCGTGTGGCGGCCAACTATTGTCTTCCTTTCTGCTAATGTGGGTCTTTCGGCCGAAGATTAATGCCGACGCACCGCATGACCACGGCAGGACCGACCCTGAGTTAATGGAAAAAAATGAACTAAAAAATGGTACAGCCAAGACTAGAACCTAGGACCTCTTGTGTACAAGTATAACAAACTACCACTACACCACAAATATTTTGTAAAAAAAGAGGATCATATTATATATTAGTTCTATTTTCAATATAAGATTACTAATATATATATACATTTAAATTAATTTTTTTGGGCCCCCAAATTTCATGGGGCCCTGGGCGGTCGCCCTGGCCGCCCTGGGCAAGGGCTGGCCCTGGACCACGGGCCAGCACAAGCCAAGTCTGTTTGAAAAGAAGCACGGAAACCTTTTTCCAAACTAGAGAGTACCTGCGAGAGAACCGAGCAATACAACGTACGAACCAAACACAATCCATGCAGACAGAGAATTTTTGACGTGGAAAATATTTGCGGGAAAAAACATGGGACGATCGGAGTCCAACCCTGAGAAGCCTTCAATAATGAAATAAAGAAGTGCACCATCTACAAACTTCTCCCGATCCAATACGGATTCCCACAACACTTGAAAGCAAGAATAATTGATTACAAGGCTATGAAGAACAAAGACGACAAGTAGAGGTTATCCGAACATGATCCTCCTTCGAAAACGGCCTTCAATCCTCCTTCTCTCCCAAAGTTACAATGGCACTGTTTGCAAAGAACAAAAGTTTTATTACAAACTAAGAAAAGTGTACATGAGTACAATTGATTTCTGGAAAAGTACAACTATAGGAATCTGATCAGAAAACGATCACTTTATCCCTTGGACGATGTGATATCGAAGACACGAGCCTCTGGAGGATGCAACAGCACTGTAGCAGGAGATTATGATCACTCTTGATGCCTTGAGATTGATTTGAAACTCTATTTATAGAGTTCTTGAAATAACTGTTTAGCTAGTTATTCTGGGTTGCGCGCGCTTCAGGTTGCGCGTCTCCTGTTCACATGCGCAAACGATTGCACTAACTGTTGTGGACGCGTGGCATCATTTTATTGAGATGTGCGTGGTCGTGAGCAGTGTAGTGGGCACGTTCTGCGAAGTTAGTGGCTTGCGCGCCACGTAACTCTGTCCTGAACACCATTTGATCACCTTGCGCGTGCTTCATCAGGGTGCGCGTGGGCGCAACGTAAAAACCTGCACGAGCGGTTTGCACCAACTGCTGTAGACGCATGGCATCGTTTGATTGAGATGCGCGTGATTGTGGGCAGTGTAGTGGACACGCTCTGCGAAGTTGATGGCTTGCGTGCCACGTCACCCTATTTTAGAATAAGAGTTGATCAAGTGGCATCAATTTTGTCAGGCTGCACATAGGCGCAACTCAACGACTGGCGCCTTTGACTAGGTCTTCTGTGCTGTACTGATTAATGCTCGCGCCATACAGTGACTTGTGCGAACCAGCTGTCAGCATTAATTACATGCTGACAAAATCTTCTTGAACGTCGCGTTGTGCGAGATTCGAATAGATTTTTCTTAATCTTCGTGCTGTCAGTTGTCAGGTAATGATGATACCGTTACAGCTTCTCGAGAAAGTGCGCCACGTGGCTCTTGTGCAACCTGACTTCAGCGTAACCTGACGTTGGCGCAGCCTGATGCTGCACAACTTGATTGTTTGGCGCAATACAATATTTTGGTGCCATTTGATGGTCAAACACTTTAATGGGTGGCGCATCTTAATTTTTAGGCTCTACAAGACCCCCTTCAAAGTTTTCGAAACATGAAAAATACTTCAAAGTTTTGAAATACTTTGAATTATGCTAGTTTTGCTTGGATTGCGCCAGTCAACTTTCGAGTTGCACCAGTCAACTCGAGCCCGCTTCTTCAGCATAGATTGCGTAACCGTTTTGGGCTATAAATAGACGTACACTTTGAGTCTTTCATTCTTCACATCATTTAAGATAACTCGAAAGAAACCCTATCTTCTTCTCCTTTTTTCTGATCTTTGAGAACTTTGATCGACAACAATGGCACCCAAACGCTCTGCTGCTGAGAAGGGCAAGACTGTGGCCGAGTCATCCACACGAGTTCCACCTTCGTCACGCCAAGAGACGGCCAATCCGGCCATGAAAGGTAAGCGTTCGACTGTAGACTGATTGTCGACCACCCTACTGATCATCAGCCACCCTATTTAGGGTTTGGCTTGATTCTGACAATATGTGCCTGCTCTTTTAGAGTTGGGCATACTTCATAATTGGCGCCTCCCTTATTAGGGTTTGGCTGCCGTTGACTCGTGTTGCGCAGCGTTTCGGAAAGTTGTGCTGTCTTTTGGGCACAACTTTGACATGTTGCGCAGCAAGATATGGTGCAACCTAATTGCTGCGCAACCTGATGGCTGCGTATGCTGAGTGCGGCGCAATGTTAGTGTCGTGCAACCTGACTAAGTAGAGCATTAAATACTCGGTTCATTTCCAACGATGAACCTATTTATGGGGCACGCTTTTTCAAAAAGTCTTTTTACTTTCTCCCTCGTTAAATGATACACGTCCATTTATTAGGAAGATGAAGTGTTGGCGGGGGCCGATCTCCGCTGTATACATATATATGAACATGAAGTTCCACCTTCATCTTTATTCTTTCTCATGGCATCTAACATGAAGAAGGGGACGAACAGCAGTGACAACGGCAAAGCTTCTGAGGAGAAGTTACACTCCGCGTCGGCGGAGTTTTTGCTGGAAGTTGACCCATCCCTGAGGGCGGAGAACTTCCTCGACTGTTTTGGCCTGACCCCAACAGTCTTCGCTCATTCCAGAGGTGGGCCATCGTCTTCTTCCGAAGAGCGTGGCGCCTTAGAATGCAGGAAAGAATTCCTTCGTTTGATACATCGTTCAGGAATCCATAACATGGAGGAACTGAGCGCTGCCTTGCATCAGACTGAGGACGGGAAGAAGAAGTGATGTGATACGAAAGAGTCATTTTACATAATGGCCTATAGCGCCTATGTCTGCAGTGTCTATCCTTTTTTCCATTATGAAATAAAAAATTGGACTTTATTAAATCCTGGCGCATTTGAGTTTTGTTGTGTAACTGCCTTGACACGTTATCTTTTCTCGGTTCTGATAACACAAATTTTGAACGACATGTGGCGCTTTTCGTGCTTTCATGCTTTATTCTTTCCGAAATATATGCCTATGGACGTACATAATGTTCCAGCTCCAATTGTACATGAATAATTGCCATAAGAAAGGAACATTTACTGTATTCTCTTCTTTTTTCTGATGCTTGCAGGAGACCAACTGACAAAAATTTTCAGAACTGGCATCGGTGATCTTGGATGTTATGAAGTTGAACCACCTTTGACACACACATCAGAGAGCTCAGAACTCTTCATGCTTAAAAGGGCTTCTTCAAGATGGTAGGAAGGGCCTTTATACATGAGAGTTGGACGGTGGAGAGACATAATTAGGAATCGTATCATGAGAGTGATCTCATTCCTACCTCTCATGAAGGGTAATCTCTTCTCCACCAGTTATATTGCCAGCAGCTTTTCTTCGAACTGCTGCACTCTGTGGTTCTCCTCTCGTCTTTCTGAGAGAGAAGACCAGAGTTGATTCTGTTGTCTTGCTCGCTGCTTCATGTCGATACGACAAGGAACTGGCACCAACAAGAAGATCCAAAGATATAATAGACCTTCAGTTGTTAAATTTAGAATAAAAATCCGAGATGTAATAGATTTCCACTAAGATGTATCTATTTTTTAAAGAAGGAATAAAGAATGAATTTCTCTTCTTTATGATTTGATTTGATGTGATGATATAGAAAATAAAATCCAGAGGTAATGTGGACGTGAACTCATTTTTCTATAAATGATCTTCAAGTCCGTTGGGACTTAAAGACAGAAGATCGTATCTAAAAAAATAATATCTGGGTTTATCATAAAGGAAAGACATCTTTTAAAACAGCTGGGTTTCAAAAGACGGAATTGATGATTTGGATAGACTCCACAGAAATTTGAGTTTTTATTATCTATAGCTTTATTTACAAAAAAGTAAATAAATGATAACAAATGTAGGCCCATTCCCGCAATGAAGTAGAGATGAAATGACTGATGAATAAGCATGCCTTTTCAAGGAAAGGTCGCTTTGGTTCTCGAGACAAAATGTTTGGCTTTTCCGTCTATAAATAGTGTGGAACTTTTCTGAGAGAATCATTCACTCCTTTTCTCTTATTTGCAAATGTCTTCAGAAGATTCGCCTCCAACCGACACCAGGTTGAAACGGATATCAAGGACATGACGAACATCTTTGAGAACTAGAACTGCACCCGTCTTCGTCCTCAAATGCACATCTCCAATGGCGACCGCCTTCGACACATCTCCATTGCCCATCTTCAACACTCCAAAGTCGCCTGTCGTGTAAGTGGCAAATAGTGCCCTGTTGTGAGATACGTGCGCTGAAGTCCCTGAGTCCACCATCCAAGAATTATCATCGCAGGCGAGGTTTATGATAACCTCATCACCTACGACGATCACATCACCTCCATGTATCGAGGCCGCCGCTGTAGTGTTCTCATTTTGCTTCTCCTTGTCGCCCTTCTTCTTTCTTCCAAGCGAAACAGTTCAGCTTGAAGTGGCCCTTCTTGCCACAATGGTAACACTCCGAGCCCTCGTACCGACCCTTGGACTTTTTTCTGCTCTTGTCTCTGTCACCACCTGAACCCCTACTTTTGTTCCTTCTCGGCTCTCTGAAACTAGTACCTCTGAATGGTGGGATGTGGATGAAGTACCCTGAGAACGTCTCCGCATCTCTTCGTTCAGCACCCGCTCTTGGCAAACTCCAGACTGACCACGCCTTCTGGAGCAGAAGCGATCATAGATACTCGTACGGTCTCCCACGAGTCTGGCAATATATACAGCAGCCATAGTCCCTGAACCTCGTCGTCGAACTTGACTCCCATCGAAAATAGCTGGTCAACCACGTCCTGAAAATCACTCAAGTGATCCGTAATAGAAGTCCCATCTTTGTACTGCAGACCCATGATCGTCCGGATCAGGAACAACTTGTTTACCCCGATCTTTTTCGCGTACAAAGATTCCAGCTTATCACATAACGTTTTCGCGTGCTCAATATTGACAACGTGATTGTACACGTTCTCGTCAACGAACTGCCTGATATATCCGCACACCTGTATGTGCTCGAATTTGCAGTCATCCTCGAATTTATCAACTGGTCGCTTGGAAGCAAATACGGACAGATGTAGCTTCTTGACAAACAACAAATCTTTCATCTTGCTCCGCCAATAATGATAGTTTGTGTCGTTCTTGTTCACCATGCGCACCGGCTTCGCGTTCATCTCTCCTCTCTAGTTTTTCTGTCAACTCCTGACACCCTTTTGAATACCAGAACCTGGCTCTGATACCACTTTGTTGGGAAAGAAGCGCAAAAACCTTTTCCCAAACTAAAGAGTACCTGCGAGAGAACCGAACAATACAACGCACGAACTAAACACCAAACACAATCCATGCAGACACAAAGAATTTTTGACGTAGAAAATCCTTGCGAAAAAAAATACGGGGCGATCGGAGTCCAACCCTGAGAAGCCTTCACTAATGAAATAAATGAGTACACCCTCTACAAACTTCTCCCGATCCAATACGGATCCCCACAACACTTGGAAGGAAGAATAATTGATTACATGGCTATGAAGAACAAAGACGACGAGTAGAGATTACCCGAACACGATCTTCCTTCGAAAACGGCCTTCAATCCTCCTCTCCCAAAGTTGCAATGGCACTCTTGCCTCTTTTTCTCTATTTTCTTCAATGTTGTGTTGTGTTACATTTGTGATTAGGGTTAGAAAAAAAAATCATATTTAAACAACTTAATCCCGTAACAAAACCTGGACCGTAGAATACGATCCAACGGTGATTAAATCATCCTGAAATTAGCCTCAGTCCGACGACACAGAGTTCGACCAGAACTCTGTGTTTTGATTTCAGAACAGTTCTGGAGCCAAGGGGCAAAGTTCGGCCAGAACTCTGCCTCCCCTGTTCCAGAATGGTCTCTGGTAGCTCCCGAGCTTCTCCTTCGTCTCCGAATGGCCTCATCACCTCTCCGAACTTCTTTGACATATATACGGCACTCGTCGCACTCCAAAGTCTTTCTCCACATAAGTTAAAAATTCCACCCACTCCAACACAGCCCCGTGGGGATCAAATTAGCATCTTCCCGTGAAAATATCCTCTGAGTAGAAAGACCTCACCTAATGACCGATGGTAAGCATATGGTCAAAATCACCACCACCAAATGAAAATCAAGATCTATAGACTGCACAATAACCATCTCTGAAATCTAAGATTGTACAAAACTCACATGCTCACGTTTGATAATCAACAGATGAGACTAAGAATAAGCTTATGAGGCTACACCATAACCTTGATTAAGATCATACGTGTCCGGACTTGAAATGAGTCCCATGAGATAGATGTCTTAAGTCCAAAATTTTAGAGGACACCAATTTATTTTTATACTATTTAAAGTACGTAAGTTCAATTCTGAACAAAAGTTCAGTATACTAATTATTCTGATCCTTGTAGTCCACATAAAAAGGTTTTTTTTTTGTTATACGATATCTAAACATTATATATTATAATACCAAGAGACAAGTCAGTTAGTCAGACATAGGATATTTTTTGGTGTAATCGTTATCAAAATACTCTTCGCTCATTGCTCTAACAGTCTGACACTCTCAATATCCTTCCATCATTGCCAAACCTTTCCCCTCCTCTATGTGTGTGTGTGTGTGTGTGTGTGCGCTTCTTTTAGGTAATTGAAGAACATAACAAGTTACAATTTTAATTTTTGGTTTTGAACATCTTTAATTTTATTAGTATGTCATTATGATATATACTGTTTTGAATATTATATTTTGTTTAATATTTTATTTATTGAAATTTGACTTGATAATATTAGTGTATCATCGTCAGGACCGACCATGGAGTAAGCCTGGTAAAACTTGGGATTTGGGCAACCTCCAAATTCAGCATGATCCCACCAAAGGTCAAGATTACGGATGACTACTAGGACCAGCTGACAATAAGGGTCAATGCACAACCAAAATTAGCTTCAGAATAGAACATTCCAACCCTCCGAACCAACCCTGATCATTGTCGAGGATTATTTTTATATAAACATAATGCACCAGAGTTTGTCCCATATCTCAAAATCTAAAATCTGGCATCGAAACATTTACATACTTGTTAGCCAATAACTTGCGATTACATTTTGCTTGCAGCAAGTAATCATTTCGTAACTTATTATGCTTCATAGAGACACTGTAAAAAAAAAAAAAAAAAAAAAAAAAAAGAAGAAGAAGAAGAAGAAGAACATACACAAATTCATCTAGTTTTTGCTGAACAAGTTCCTCAAACCGCCCCCCTCCAGCCTCCCCAGCAGCTTCTTCGCGCCGGGCACGTCCATCTCGACCAGCTTCTTGAGATACCCGATCGCCCCGTAGGCGACCATCATCCTCCTGCACCTGCCGCTCGAAGCGACGCAGAGGAGGCACCGCACCGCGTGCTCGTTCGCTGCGGCGTTCTGCGGGCTCGGGTCCAGCAGCTGCACCAAACCAGGCACGCTCTTCCCCTCCCTCCTGACCTCCCTTCTGTTGTGCGGGCAGGAGGCCATCAGGCTCGAGATGGCCCGCGCCGCGACCCCTCTCGTCGCGCTCGACTTCGCGTCGAGCAGGGCCACGAGCAGAGGGACGCACCCGAACGCCCCGACCAGCCTCCCCATCTCCGACGACGAGTCCGAGATCTTGGCTATCGCGGACGCGGCAGCCTGCCTGGCTCCGGGCGACCCGTCCTTGAGCACGTGCACCAACCGAGGGAGGACGCCGAGCGAGATCAGCGTGTCCGCCGAGACCAGATCGACGAGGTTGCTCAATGCGCCGGCCGCGTGCTCTTGCGGCGACGGCGCGTCGAGATAGGCCACGAGGCTCCTGACCCCTCCTTCCGACACGACCGCCAGCCTCAAGTTGCTGTCGTCGTCGTCGTTCGATGTCAGGTTACGCAAGCACTCCGCGGCGTGCTCTTTCGGACCCGACGCGGCTTTGGAGTCCAGTACGTCGATCATGACTCGGGCCACGCCCTCGTCGACTAGGCTCTGGGCTAGCTCCGGCACGGCCGAGAGGTTCTTGAGGGTGCAGGCGGCCGCCAGCTGCGAAACGGAGTCCCCGATCCCAATCCGGCACGCCTCGATCAGCGGGCGTGTCCCTCCGTGCCCTGCGATCGACCGGGCGGTGTCGGCGGACGTCGACAGCCGCTGCAGCGACAATGCCGCGTTCTCTCTCGCCGCCGAGCTGCCCGACTCGATCAGCCGGATCAGCGGAGGGAGCACGCCTTCGGAAACC
The DNA here is from genome assembly GCA_029216955.1 of Iris pallida. Taxonomy (NCBI): domain Eukaryota; kingdom Viridiplantae; phylum Streptophyta; class Magnoliopsida; order Asparagales; family Iridaceae; genus Iris; species Iris pallida. Next base: position 13,954,857 of record JANAVB010002395.1, on the reverse strand, counting down.
AGCAGGCTCTCGCAGCTCCCGGACCCCGCGAGCAGGCAGACGACGGCGGCCGCCTTCTCCCTCGTCTTCGGAGCGGCGGCGGAGAGCAGCTGGACGAGGGCCGACACGTCGCTCCGGCCGAGCAGCGCGACGACGCTCCCCTCGTCGTCCCTCAGCGCCTCGAGGAGTCCGTCGACCGCCCGCTGCTTCGCCCCGCACTGCCCGATCTGCAGGCGGACCAGCAGCTCGCAGACGACGTCGCAGCGCGCGGAGGCGTCGGGGAGGCTCGACTCCCCGAGGAGCGCCCCGGTCCTGATCAGCAGCCGGCAGTCGCGGAGGAGGAGGTCGAGCCTCGCTGCGACCGCGTCGAGGTCGCTCTGCGTTCGCAGCTTGCCGAGTGCCGACGAGGAGTCGGCGCACCGGTCGGCCAGCTCGATGGTCTCCGACACCGCGGCCGATAGCGCCTGCAGCTGCTCGAGGCAGAGCGCTCTCCCGGCGAACAGCGGGCGGCCGGAGAGGTCGGAGAGGCACGGGGGGATGCGCTCGAGCTTGGACGATATCGAGGCCCATCGCGCGAGGAAGCACCGGGCCGACTTGGCCTTGTCGAGCGCGACGGGGACGAGACGGAGCGTGCGGGCGAGCCAGCGGTCGGCCGAGCCGGATTCTTCCAGCATCGAGTCAAAGTGACACGAATGGTGATGGGTTACTTAGTTAGGAATGGAGAAGGACAGGAGTACAAACATATTGTGTACATATCTTAGTTGCACCACCGAAGAATCTTTCTTGGGAGTTGGAGTTGGAAATTTATTTTTGTAGGAAAGTTTTCAAAGCTGTGTAAGAAAGCAGCTTATAAAAACAAACAGTTAGGGAGGAATCCCTTTGTGCATTGGCTATCACATGGCGGCCAGCTTTCGGGATGTGGACTTTTCGGAAAGCAAATTCTTGTTGCAACCAAGTTGGTAAGTCTCACTGTCACGGAGCAGGAACGGTACGACACATTCTAATGTCCATCTGTAGCTACGGAGTGTCAGCAAATAATTCGTCAGCAAAATATTTGGTTTTTAGGTCCAAAATCAAATGAAATATCTAATAAAATTTGTATAATTATGTAAAAGACTTGAAAGCAAAGAATTGAGAATTTTATCAAAAAAAGAATTGAGAATTAGGGGTGAGCATTCGGTTTATTCGGTTTAAACCGAACCGAATAACCCAAAACCGAATTGGACCGAAACCGAATAAGGAAAACCGAAACCGAACCGAATTCGCCCAAAACCGAATTAAACCGAACCGAATTAAATCGGTTCGGTTTTCGGTTTATTCGGTTTATTCGGTTTATTCATATTTTTTTGATTTTTTTGAGTTTTTTATTGTTAATATATATAGTAACTAAATATATCTAGACATATTTAGTATATACCTATATATATTTAGTATGTACCTATATATATTAATACTTGTATATATAGTACACACACACACACACACACACACACACATATATATATAAATTAATTAATTAAATTTTCTTATTCGGTTTTCGGTTTTGGACCGAAACCGAAACCCAAAACCGAAACCGAAACCGAATAAGAAAATTTAGTATTTTCAAAACCGAAACCGAACCGAATTTTTTTAAAACCGAACCGAACCTCTTATTCGGTTCGGTTCGGTTCGGTTTTCGGTCCAAAACCGAATAATGCCCACCCCTATTGAGAATGAATTATGGAGTCACTCAAAAGTAAGGAATTGAGAACGAAATATCGGGTTCTCGGTCTATATATTACATTATAATTGTCTGATTTATGTCAGGGTGAGATCAAGGTGAATTGTGGGCCGGTTGGCTCGAAGCCCGGTCCGGCCCGCACGTAAGCCCGCCCACAGCCAGTCCGGATCGGCCCGCTTCCGGGCCCGAACCGGCCCGGCCCCCCACCCCACACGGTTCGGGTCGGGCCTCCCCCGCCCAGCCCGAGACCGGCCCGGCCCGACCCGGTGAAATTTTTTTTTATATTTTTTATTGGCCCACTTGCCCGGCTCGAAAACCGGCCCGAAGCTCGATCCGGTTCAACCCTGTTTTTTTTTTAATCAGAACGTTGGGGGGCCAGGGGGTCTTTTACTAAAATGCCCCCAAATGTAACCGTTTTATGAACGTTTGAAAGGGCATTTTGGTCATTTTGGGACCAAAATTACCAAAATAACCCTAAAAAATCCTATAAATAGGCAAAAAAAATCTCATTTCTCAAACACAACTCATTCTAAACATTTCTCTACAATTCTCTACTTCTAAGGCTTCCCAGTGCTCTACGGTGCTTCTAAGGCTTACCGGTGCTCTCAACCCCATTCCGGCGCTCTACGGCTTCCCGATCTCTCTCCCAATCCCCTCCTTTCTTCTAACAAAGTTTTATTTTATTTTATTTTCTAAATTTGTACTTTTTTTTATAAATGGCTGGTGAAGGTTCAAACCCACCTAATCTTGCTGGACAGACTTACGAATTTTTTAATTCTTTTTTTGAGGGAACTCAAAATCCACCTGAGCAAATAGCAACCAATCCGGAGGGGTGCCTTCCATCTCCTCTGAAAGTCGCTAGTTCTACACAACTTCCTGAAAAGAGAAAAAAGTCTAAGTATTGAAATTTTTTTACTTTGATTTATGAAACTAATCCTGATGGTTCGCTTGTTTTAGATGCCAAGGGTGAACCAATACCGTGCAAGGCGCAATGCAAGAAATGTTTGAACAGTACGCATGGAAGAAGGGCGGTGGCACCGGGACCATATCCAGACACTACGACACTTGCTACGGGAAGGACACGCTTCAAACGTCCCAAACCCAAATAAGCTTTGGAGGTGCCACCGGTTCTTCAATGGGTAACTTTACTTACTCAGCTGCGCGTCATAAAACGGAATTAACTAAATATATTATTCGTGATGAACTTCTTTTCACTTCTGGTGAAAGTGAAATCTTTACGCGATTATGCAACATTGTCTCTAAACCCCTGCTTTACTAGAGTTAGTAGACAACAAGCTCGAAATGAGACTATTCGTCTCTTTAAGGAGCAGTGAGCCGCTTTGAAAGCGGTTTTACAAAATGTTAGTAAGTTGTCTATTACTTCTGATATTTGGATTAGTAAGCAAAGTTATGCTTATATTTGTATTACTGCACACTATATAGATGCACAATGGATGTTGCAAAAACGCATCATCTGTCTTAAAATTATAGAATATCCACACACGGGCGCTGTAATTTTAAGTGCCATTTCAAATCACGTGAGTGAATATGATATTCACCACAATTTTTTTTGTCTCTTTGGATAATGTTTCAAACAATAATGCTGCTATGTCTTCTTTGTCATTGATTTTTCAGCCTATTTTAGAAAGTAGACTTTTCCATGTTATGTGTGCTTGCCATATTATTAACTTAGTTGTTAAAGAATGTTTAGAATATTTTGGTCGCCATTTAGACACTCTGCGACAATGCTTGCACACTTTGAACACGTCTTCAAGTAGACAACAAAGTTTTGTATGCACATGCGCACATTTTGGTATTACTTTTAGAAGATTTGTGAAGGATATACCACATAGGTGGAACTCCACCTACTTGATGTTGAAATCTGCAATTCCTTTTAAGGATGTTATTACGTATTATTGTAATGCGGATCTCACCTTTGACTTTCAAGTTACTGCTGATGATTGGGTAGTAGCTGAAAGTATTTGTGAATTTTTAATTTTTTTTACAATGCTACATGTATTCTTTCTGTTGTTTATTATCCCACATCTTGCTTAGCTTTACGTGAACTTTGTAACATTTCTTATTTATTTTCTAGATATAGAGATCTTCCGATGTTGTGAGAAATATGGAAGCCAAATTCAAGAAATATTGGGGTGAAGTATCTCTTTTATATTGTTTGGCTTCCATATTTGATCCTACAATCAAATTTGATGGCGTACAGGCTTTATTAGATGAATTTGGAGAATATATGGATATAGATGTTACTGACATGAAAGTAGAAGTTAAACTTGCGTTGGACAGGCTAGTTATACTGTACGAAGAAAGAGCAGCTTCGACCCGACCAACTCAGGGGGGGCTAGTAGTAGCTCCGGCTTGGCGTCTAAGCTATCAACAGCCGGTCGCTTACTACAAAGGAAGAAACAAAAGCAATCTTCCCAACCTACTCAAGAGTTGTCTCTGTACCTTAGTTCTTATGAAGACGAAGAAGAGACTCTAGATCACTTCGCCATTTTAGAATGGTGGAAGAGACACGACAAGAGATATCCTGTTCTTTCTACCATAGAACGTGATCTACTAATGGTCCCGGTGTCTACGGTAGCATCGGAGTCCTGTTTTAGTGCAGGATCAAGGATGTTGAGCAGAAAGAGGGACCGCTTGAAGCCCGATATCTTGGAAGCAATGGTGTGCGTACAAGATTGGATTAAAGCCGAGAGAAGAACCCAAAACCAGATAAATGAAGGTCTTGATGTCCACGAGCTGGACTTGGAATCGCTTTCGGTGCATGAAGGCGAACAAGAATGAGGCTACGGTGCAAGGTATGTACTTTTAATTTTTTACAAAATTTAAATTTTAAATTATAACTTACAAAATTTTAAATTTTTAACTTATACTTTTAAATTTTTAACTTATACTTTTAAAATTACAATTTTAAATTATAACTTACAAAATTTCAAAATTTTAACTTATACTTTCAAAATTTTAAATTTCAAAACTAATTTTTACTTTTAAATTAAAAAAATTATTTTTTAACTCCGCCTATGCCAAGCAAGCATTGCCGGTCCCAAGCCCGGATAAAGGAAGAGGGAGAAATATTTTTTTTTTCAACTCTTACAAACATTTTTTCAAAATAATCTAACAAAAAAAAAACAAAAACAATATATATATATATATATATATATATATATATATATATATATATATATATATATATATATATATATATATATATATATATATATATAAAACTGAACCGAGCCGGTCCGGTTCCGCCCGGTTGAACCGGCCCGCACTAAACCGTAGTCCGGCCCGGCCCGTGGACCGCTCCGGCCCGACCCGACCACCCTCTGGTCCGGTTCACTGGACCGGACTGGGCCCATACATATAATACCGGGCCAGGCCAGGTCCGGCCCGCTTGATTGGTCGGTCCGGTTCAGATCCGGTCCGAGCCCGGTCTGAACCGCTATTTTTTGGACCGCGGGCCGGCCCGACCCGGCCTACGAACACCTTGAGGGTGAGATTCGCTTGGTTAAATATTCTGCACCTGACAAAATCTTCTCGCTCGGTGCGCTCCATTGATTAGTTATTTGATGCTTTCTGTAACATTGGGATTAGTTTGGTGTACTAGAAAAAAAACACCCTACTAAAGAAAATGTTGTGCACATTCTCCCCTATATTAGAAGATGCACACGCGCACACCGAGGCGAAAGACCAGGTGGCAGTGTTTGAATCCCAGTGCTTATGGGCACGGAGGAACAGGTCCTCTCGGTCGGCGGTGGTGCAAGCCGCAGTGGTGATGCAGGCCCACTGGCCAACTGGAGCGGGCCTTTTTTTTTTTGGCAGCAATGTATTGGTACAGACCTAAGGCTGTGTTTGGTAGAAATGATGGAAAAGTGGAAGGAAGAAAAAAATAAGGATATATTTTTCTTCCATATGGAAAGGAAATATCATTTTCTTACTTTGTTGTCACGTCCCAGAACCAGAATACTGGTGTCACTTCTCGTTCCCAGAATACGTATTTATTTAATAGTTACCATGTATTATTCTGTATTTAAATTTTTGTAAATTTATGTTAGTTAATTAATCTGCTCTTTAAATTTTCATGTTAATTTATTTCCTGCAATTTTATTTCTGCACTTTATTTCCTGCTTTTATTCCTGCATTTATTTTCTGCTTTTACCTCTTTGCTTTGCTTGCGGGTTGGCCTTGGATGAACCCATTGGACCCGGCCCAATACTCCCACCTACCACCACCCTTTCATTTAAAGCCCAAAACCATTTCTCTCTCTTCATTACTTCTTCCCATTACACTTCTTCTTCCCCATAACTCTCCCACCAACCTAGAAGAGATAGGCAAGTGCCAACTTGCTTCTTGATGGATTCCCATTTTTATTGTTCCATCATCTTCCTCATTTGATTCTAAGTCTCTTTAGTACTTAGCATTTTCAATTTCCATGGCTTCTTTGTTGTAGATCTAAGTTTGATATATTTTCGGATTTCTTAGGTTTTGATCTAGTAAACTTTGTTATCTTCAAGTTTCGATGGTTTCATGTTGTAGAGAATTTCATTCTACCCAATTTTGACCTATGGAAGTCCATATTTGGGCTTGGGATGAAGGATTTATGGAGCTTGGAAGCAATGGCTTTCATTGCTTCCATGGTTCTGTTCTCAGAAAATTTGGAGAAGAAGAACAGTCCCAGCCGCATCAAATCTTCACTCCTCAAGCGCATGGAAATCTTTACTTCCACAGCGCATCAAATCATCACTTCTCACAGCCAAGGCGCATGAGTTATTTATTTTCCAATCACTTCTCACAGCCAAGGCGCATGAGTTATTTATTTCCCAATCACTTCTCACAGCCAAGGCGCATGAGTTATTTATTTCCCAATCACTTCCCACAGCCAAGGCGCATGAGTTATTTATTTCCCATTCCTCAGGCGCATGAGTCATTTATTTCCCACAGATTCTCTCAGGCGCATGATTTATTTATTTCCCAATCACTTCCCACAGCCAAGGCGCATGAGTTTATTTATTTATCAATCTTTTCCCTCAGGCGCATGAGTTTATTTATTTCCCACAGATTCTCTCAGGCGCATGAGTTATTTATTTCCCAATCACTTCTCACAGCCAAGGCACATGAATTTATTTATTTCCCACTCACTTCCCACAGCCAAGGCGCATGAGTTTATTTATTTCTCAATCCTTTCCCTCAGGCGCATGAGTTTATTTATTTTCCACAGATTTCCTCAGGCGCATGAATTTATTTATTTCCCAATTATTTCCCACAGTGCGTGAGATTGTTTATTTTCCAATCATTTCCCACAGCGCACGAGATTTATTTCCCACAGCCGCATTCCCACAGCGCATGAGTTTATTTATTTCCCAATCTCATTCCTCAGGCGCATGGATTATTTATTTCCCAATCTCATCTCACAGCCGCATTCCCACAAGCGCATGAGTTTATTTATTTCCCAATCATTCCTCAGGCGCATGAGATTATTTATTTCCCAATCATTCCCTCAGGCGCATGATATTATTTATTTTCCAACCTTTCCCACAGCGCATGATATTATTTATTTCCCAATCATTTCCCAGGCGCATGAGATTATTTATTTCCCAATCATTTCCCACAGCGCATGAGATTATTTATTTTCCAATCATTATTTATTTCCCAATGTTTATTTCCCGAATTTGGCATTAATTAACATTGATTGTTATCTTGATTAATTATTGATCATGCGTTCCTAGATGGAACTAAGAGACTGGCTAGTCGTCTTATTGAAATGAATGAATGAGACACGTTCATATTAAGTATGAACTACTATAATCGATTGGCCGATCCCGAATCTTGACATACAGGTATACATGCAGGCTTCAATTTATTTATTTATTTATTTTACTATAAAAGAAGCATGTGTACTTTATGGTCAAGGCATGATTGTTCCGTGGTTAGTTTGGATTGTTGCATTACGCTATGTAAGACCTACAACCTAACCGCACGGGTATCGTTGTAGAGCTGGGCATATCGTACTTTGTACGGAAGTACTCATTCTGAATGACCATGACCCACGGCATGGGATTTCACTTAACGTAGAGGCTACTAAGTTAAATAAAATAATGATTGCATGGAGAGAATGGATTCCCGAGTTCTTACATGGCAGCCCTCTTTGGGACTATTAGTGCCCAACAGGCCGGCTGGTTCCCACAGATACTGCAAATCTGCCACACGGACAGGGAGCGGTATCTGCTTATATTATTGTATATTGTATATTGATGACGGGCGTCCCGTTGGGACTCGTCTAATTCATGATTGGCGCAATTGATTGATTGGATAGACTAGCCTTGCTTGCCCATAGTAAGAACTGAGAAATCCTTATTGCATAATTCCAGGATAACTTGAGACTCACAGTAGTAAGCCGTAGGAGTTGGATGGCCGTTTAAGTTGATTTGTTTGTGTACTGTACCTACTCTGTTAACTAACTGAGATGATCGGAGCATCATGACATGACGGGCCAACTTCTGTCCTTGTTTGGTTGGGAGGTTGGTTCGAAGTGTCGTGATGTCACGTGAATCCCAGTAGCGAGCAGAGATCTATTATTATATTCTCTTATTTACTGGTTTAATACCTCATATCGTGCTTCCTTGCGGTACTTGCTATTAGAGGTCTAACCTCTCTGGTTTTGCATGGCCAGATTTAGAGCCGGTTCCCGAGGACTCAACTTACTTCTACCTCCAAGATGGTCAACACTAGAGGGATGATCGCAGGAGGACTCGAGTGGGTTCCCTACTTCCCCGCTCGTTTTGTTACTTACTTTATATTTTGCCGTTTGGCACCGACATGTTAGTCGGATTATCCTGTACTTACTTTTACACAATTGTAACTAAAGTCAGACTGCAGCTGATAACAATTGTGTATATTTTGCTACATCAGATCTGGCTATGTTTTGTAAAGCCAGATATCAAGAACATTTTGACAGAGCGTTTGGGACGCCTTACTGCTTTATCTTACATGTTCTCTATTACTGTTTCTTGTTCGAATGATTGAGACAATAGATGTGAAGTGACCATAGTGAGACCTTTATGTAGTATGCACCCCCTCGTCTGGTTAGACAGCATTGATCGTATTATACGGTATTCATCTACCCGTAATACGTAGCTGGCTGAGTCATTCCCCCGCTCTCCAGTATTCTGGTTCTGGGGCGTGACAAGGTTTTAGTGGTGGCCCATGCAGGTCTGATTTTAGACTTGTGGGGTGTTGTAATTTATAGGATGTCTCAATCACACATGTTTCCCCTTGATCTCCTGATTCGTATTCTCGATTCTAGCTTGACATTCCGGTATCCTTTGATTTCATTGATCTTCCCTGTCCGACCGTTTGATTATTCTCTTGTCCCTTTTCTTAGGGGCACCTCGTCCGCATCTGTCAGGATTGGGCAACAACAACATGGGCAACCTGACCAGGTTGGTCAGCAACAAGAGCCAGTACAACCTCAAGAGGCTATTCAAGAAGAGGTGATAGTGGAACCAGCAGTTGGACCGCAGTATCCGGAGGTTCCAACACCACCAATAGTTCCACCTACCCCAGTGGAAGTGGACACACCAGCCCTTCTTGAGATCATGAGAGGGATGATGGCTACTCAGCAACATCAGATGTTAGCCCAGCAGCACATGCACGCTCAGTTACAAGAGCAGAATGTACTACTTAACCAAGGATTGCAGACAGCTTTGGAAAGAGGGGCAAGGCCAGATTCAGGAGCATCAGCCAGGTTTTGCAAGTACAACCCCCGTTGTTTCGAGGGCACGGAGGATGCCATCTCAGCAGATGCATGGCTTAAGGATATTGAGGCTATTCTGACAGCAGCTAAGGTGCCAGCAGAAGAACGTGTGGATCTAGTGAAGCTGTTACTTCAAGATCTCGCACGTGATTGGTGGGAATCAGAGGAGGTAGGCATCAGACGTCATGTGGCTTGGGACGATTTTACAGCAAGATTCAAGACGAAGTACTATGGAGTTGTGGCGCAATTTGAGCTACAACAGAAGTTTATCAATCTTAGACAGGCTGGCAAGACGGTAGATGCTTATGCAGCGGAGTTCTGCAGATTGAGTAGGTTCGCCCCGGAGATGGTAGCCACAGAAAGCCAGAGGGCTATGAGGTTCCAGCAAGGGTTTCATCTCGAGCTCTTGCAATTGATAGAGGGGCACAATTACCAGACTTTTGATGAAGTATTGACGGCGACTCGAAGGCATGAGATAACCATTCAGAGGCTTGCGGCAAGGACTGGAGGTCAGAAGAGATCCCACAGTCAGATTGAAGGAGGAGGGGGAGCAGCGCCCCGAACAACAGCACCGTCCCTTGGCATCCGCATTCATGATGTGGCAATGCGAGGGCCAGCACCACCACCAAGGCAGCAGCAACAGCATCAGAGGAAGAACCAGCAACCCCCAGCGGGCTGCACTTATTGCGGGAAGATAGGGCACACTAGAGATGTGTGTCGGACATTGAACGGGCAGTGTCTGGTATGTGGAAATCCAGATCATCGGGTTACCACATGTCCTATGAATTCGAGGTCAGGAGGACCAGTACAATAGTTTCCTGCTCTGCCAGCACCAGGGGCAGGACAGTATCGAGGACCAGCGGTAGCAGTGAGGCCGTTGGCACAGCGTCCGTTCATGACGCAGGCTCAGATGTTTCGGCAGCAGGGACCGTCGATGCAACAACACCAGCATAGACCACCCCAGCATCACCAAGGCAGGGGCCAGCGGCAGCACCAGGCTAGGCCGCAGCATGGGAACCAGCAAGGAGGTCGAGGGCAGGCATTCACTCTGTCCTTGGAAGAGGCATTGGCATCGGGAGATGTTGTGGCAGGTAACATTCTCGTCGCCTCTTATCCCGCAGTAGCATTGTTTGATTCGGGAGCATCACACTCATTTATATCTGTACAATTTGCAACACGGCTAGGTATGGAGTTCGAGACATTGCCAGGGAGGTTGAATATACTCACTGGTAATGGGCTCGTAGGAGTTAGTAGAGTTATTCTAGCGTGTAGCGTTGTAGTTTGCGGGCATTCCTTACCCGCCCGGTTGATAGAATTTCCTGTTGGAAATTTCGACGTTATCTTAGGCATGGACTGGCTGAAAGACAGTCATGCGACAATAGATTGTCGTAGAGGGAGTGTATCTTTTGATATTCCAGGCATGAAGCGGTTCACCTTAGTCAGATCAGTGGCAACTCAACAAGAGCAGGGAGTAGTGACGGCAATGGAAGAAGTTCAAGTCCCGAAGGTAGTTGAAGAGTTTTTAGACGTATTTCCTGAAGAGCTTCCAGGTCTACCACCGGTTAGAGATATTGAGTTCAGTATAGAATTGGCACCTGGAACTAAACCGATATCAGATCGGGTTTACAGAATGGCTGATTCAGAGCAGGCCAAGGTATATCAGCACATAGAGGAACTGAAGGAGAAGAAGTTCATCCAAGCTAGCGTATCACCATGGGCAGCACCAGTGGTACTTGTGGAGAAGAAGGATGGGTCATCCAGATTGTGCATCGATTACAGGAAGCTTAACGCAGCAACAGTGAAGAACAAGTATCCATTACCCAGGATCGATGACTTGTTTGATCAGTTGAGCAAAGCTAGAGTTTTCTCCAAGATAGATCTTCGTTCAGGGTATTATCAAGTGAGGGTTCGGAAGGAAGACATTCCCAAGACAGCATTCAGGTCGAAGTATGGGCATTATGAATTCTTAGTAATGCCGTTTGGTTTGACCAATGCTCCAGCAATATTTATGGATTTGATGAACCGCATCTTTATGCCGTACCTGGATCAATTTGTCGTTGTGTTTCTCGACGACATTCTTGTATATTCAACTAGTGAAGAGGAGCATGAAGACCACCTCAGAAAAGTGTTACAGGTTCTGAAAGAGAACCAGTTGTATGCCAAGCTCAGCAAGTGTGAGTTTTGGTCGGATCATATTTCATTTTTGGGTCACATCATATCAGGAGCTGGAGTAGCAGTGGATCCCAAGAAGGTAGAAGCAGTGGAAAGTTGGCCAGTACCCAAGACCGTAGCAGATGTGCGGAGTTTCTTGGGATTGGCAGGATATTACAGAAGATTTGTATCAGACTTTGCGAGACTTTCAGCACCCATGACTCGCTTGACACGGAAGGACGTGCCATTCGTCTGGTCGGCAGAATGCCAGGCATCATTTGAAAATCTGAAGCAGAAGTTAATATCAGCGCCCATTCTTACATTGCCAGTTGGACCCGGAGGATTTACAGTATATTGTGATGCGTCAGGTAAAGGACTTGGATGTGTCCTCATGCAGCATGGGAAGGTGATAGCGTATGCATCTAGGCAGCTTCGAGACCACGAGAAGAATTACCCAACTCATGATTTGGAGTTGGCGGCAGTAGTATTCGCTTTGAAGCTATGGAGGCATTACTTATATGGTGACCGAGTGGAGATGTACACGGACCACAAAAGTCTGAAGTACATCTTTACTCAGAAGGAGCTGAACATGAGACAGAGAAGATGGTTGGAGTTGATCAAGGATTACGACGTGGAGCTTCAGTATCATCCAGGCAAGGCTAATGTGGTAGCAGATGCTCTCAGCAGGAGAGGCGGCGCATTTATGTTAACAACACAGAGGCATATTTTAGAAGACCTTCAGGAGATGGGCATCGAGGTTATACTTCCTAGTGATGTAGGAGTTCTGGCGAGTCTACAAGTTCAATCCGACTTAGTAGACAGGATCAAGGCAGCTCAGGCACAGGACCCAAGGATTCAGAAGCTTAGGGCAGAATGTGAGTCAGGACTCAGGAAGGAGATGAGAATTCATGAAGATGGTACACTTAGGTTTGGATCACGTCTATGTGTGCCTAGTGGAGATATCAGACAGGAGGTTATGGCAGAAGCTTACAGTTCTCAGTACTCTGTACACCCTGGAGGGACCAAGATGTACCAAGATATCAAGCAGCACTTCTGGTGGAATGGGATGAAGAGGGAGATAGCTAGATTTGTTTCCCGTTGCTTGGTATGTCAGCAAGTGAAGGCAGAACAGCAGAGGCCAGCTGGATTATTGCAACCGCTTCCTATCCCGGAATGGAAGTGGGAGCATATTACAATGGACTTTGTGACCGGTTTACCGAGATCCCCAAGTGGTAAGGATGCTATTTGGGTAGTCGTAGATCGGCTTACGAAGGTGGCACATTTTCTTCCTTTTAGAGTAGGTCAATCTACGGAAAAGTTGGCAGAATTATATATGCAGCAGATAGTCAGACAGCATGGGGTCCCAGTCAGTATTGTGTCAGACAGAGATACCCGTTTTACATCACATTTTTGGAAGAGCTTACATCATAGCTTGGGTACCAAGTTAAGATTTAGCACGGCTTACCATCCACAGACGGATGGGCAATCAGAAAGAACAATTCAGACTTTGGAAGACATGTTGCGAGCTTGCACTCTGGATTTTGGAGGATCTTGGAAGAGCCACCTGCACTTAGTCGAGTTCTCGTACAACAACAGTTATCAAGCCAGTATCCAGATGGCGCCATTTGAAGCACTATATGGTAAGAAGTGTAGGTCGCCACTAGCGTGGAACGATATTGGGGAGAGAAAGATGCTAGGCCCAGAAATGATTGTTCATACAGTGGAAGTGATTAAAGGAATTAGAGAGCGACTTCGAGTTGCACAGGATCGGCATCGTCATTGGGCAGACCAGCATCGTAGGCCGTTAGAGTTTTCTGTTGGGGACCACGTATTCTTGCGGATCTCACCTACCCGTGGGGTCATTAGATTTGGCATTCGCGGGAAGTTGAGTCCTCGATACGTGGGCCCGTTTGTTATTCTTGATCGGGTAGGCGATGTTGCTTATCGTTTATCCCTTCCACCTTCGTTACGAGAGGTGTATGATGTGTTTCATGTATCTCAATTGCGAAGGTATGTATCAGACCCAAGCCATGTCCTTGATCATTCTGAGCTGGTTGTTGGTACCAACCTGTCTTACGAGGAACAACCTGTGTCTATTTTGGACCGAAGAGAGAAGATACTCAAGAACCGAACAATTAACCTTGTCCGGGTTGCTTGGGGTCATCACTCTTTAGGAGAGTCAACGTGGGAACGTGAGGATGATATCCGTTCACGGTATCCGCACCTGTTTGACTCACAAGGTATATTTTCTTCTGTATACCTTGATTGTCTTAACTCCTCATGCTTGTCACCTTATGAGTAGAATTACTTAATGTTGTAGATTGTTAGATGTAGATACATTACTTGTTATTATCATTGTAGAATGATTGCTTACTCAATTGTTTATACTTAGATTAGTTTAGCTTCGATATTTCTATCATGCTTAGATCTGAAATTCCGAGGACGGAATTTTTCTAAGGAGGGTAGAGATGTCACTTCTCGTTCCCAGAATACGTATTTATTTAATAGTTACCATGTATTATTCTGTATTTAAATTTCTGTAAATTTATGTTAGTTAATTAATCTGCTCTTTAAATTTTCATGTTAATTTATTTCCTGCAATTTTATTTCTGCACTTTATTTCCTGCTTTTATTCCTGCATTTATTTTCTGCTTTTACCTCTTTGCTTTGCTTGCGGGTTGGCCTTGGATGAACCCATTGGACCCGGCCCAATACTCCCACCTACCACCACCCTTTCATTTAAAGCCCAAAACCATTTCTCTCTCTTCATTACTTCTTCCCATTACACTTCTTCTTCCCCATAACTCTCCCACCAACCTAGAAGAGATAGGCAAGTGCCAACTTGCTTCTTGATGGATTCCCATTTTTATTGTTCCATCATCTTCCTCATTTGATTCTAAGTCTCTTTAGTACTTAGCATTTTCAATTTCCATGGCTTCTTTGTTGTAGATCTAAGTTTGATATATTTTCGGATTTCTTAGGTTTTGATCTAGTAAACTTTGTTATCTTCAAGTTTCGATGGTTCCATGTTGTAGAGAATTTCGTTCTACCCAATTTTGACCTATGGAAGTCCATATTTGGGCTTGGGATGAAGGATTTATGGAGCTTGGAAGCAATGGCTTCCATTGCTTCCATGGTTCTGTTCTCAGAAAATTTGGAGAAGAAGAACAGTCCCAGCCGCATCAAATCTTCACTCCTCAAGCGCATGGAAATCTTTACTTCCACAGCGCATCAAATCATCACTTCTCACAGCCAAGGCGCATGAGTTATTTATTTCCCAATCACTTCTCACAGCCAAGGCGCATGAGTTATTTATTTCCCAATCACTTCTCACAGCCAAGGCGCATGAGTTATTTATTTCCCAATCACTTCCCACAGCCAAGGCGCATGAGTTATTTATTTCCCATTCCTCAGGCGCATGAGTCATTTATTTCCCACAGATTCTCTCAGGCGCATGATTTATTTATTTCCCAATCACTTCCCACAGCCAAGGCGCATGAGTTTATTTATTTCTCAATCCTTTCCCTCAGGCGCATGAGTTATTTATTTCCCAATCACTTCTCACAGCCAAGGCACATGAATTTATTTATTTCCCAATCACTTCCCACAGCCAAGGCGCATGAGTTTATTTATTTCTCAATCCTTTCCCTCAGGCGCATGAGTTTATTTATTTCCCACAGATTTCCTCAGGCGCATGAATTTATTTATTTCCCAATTATTTCCCACAGTGTGTGAGATTGTTTATTTTCCAATCATTTCCCACAGCGCACGAGATTTATTTCCCACAGCCGCATTCCCACAGCGCATGAGTTTATTTATTTCCCAATCTCATTCCTCAGGCGCATGGATTATTTATTTCCCAATCTCATCTCACAGCCGCATTCCCACAAGCGCATGAGTTTATTTATTTCCCAATCATTCCTCAGGCGCATGAGATTATTTATTTCCCAATCATTCCCTCAGGCGCATGATATTATTTATTTTCCAACCTTTCCCACAGCGCATGATATTATTTATTTCCCAATCATTTCCCAGGCGCATGAGATTATTTATTTCCCAATCATTTCCCACAGCGCATGAGATTATTTATTTTCCAATCATTATTTATTTCCCAATGTTTATTTCCCGAATTTGGCATTAATTAACATTGATTGTTATCTTGATTAATTATTGATCATGCATTCCTAGATGGAACTAAGAGACTGGCTAGTCGTCTTATTGAAATGAATGAATGAGACACGTTCATATTAAGTATGAACTACTATAATTGATTGGCCGATCCCGAATCTTGACATACATGCATACATGCAGGCTTCAATTTATTTATTTATTTATTTTACTATAAAAGAAGCATGTGTACTTTATGGTCAAGGCATGATTGTTCCGTGGTTAGTTTGGATTGTTGCATTACGCTATGTAAGACCTACAACCTAACCGCACGGGTATCGTTGTAGAGCTGGGCATATCGTACTTTGTACGGAAGTACTCATTCTGAATGACCATGACCCACGGCATGGGATTTCACTTAACGTAGAGGCTACTAAGTTAAATAAAATAATGATTGCATGGAGAGAATGGATTCCCGAGTTCTTACATGGCAGCCCTCTTTGGGACTATTAGTGCCCAACAGGCCGGCTGGTTCCCACAGATACTGCAAATCTGCCACACGGACAGGGAGCGGTATCTGCTTATATTATTGTATATTGTATATTGATGACGGGCGTCCCGCTGGGACTCGTCTAATTCATGATTGGCGCAATTGATTGATTGGATAGACTAGCCTTGCTTGCCCATAGTAAGAACTGAGAAATCCTTATTGCATAATTCCAGGATAACTTGGGACTCACAGTAGTAAGCCGTAGGAGTTGGATGGCCGTTTAAGTTGATTTGTTTGTGTATTGTACCTACTCTGTTAACTAACTGAGATGATCGGAGCATCATGACATGACGGGCCAACTTCTGTCCTTGTTTGGTTGGGAGGTTGGTTCGAAGTATCGTGATGTCACGTGAATCCCAGTAGCGAGCAGAGATCTATTATTATATTCTCTTATTTACTGGTTTAATACCTCATATCGTGCTTTCTTGCGGTACTTGCTATTAGAGGTCTAACCTCTCTGGTTTTGCATGGCCAGATTTAGAGCCGGTTCCCGAGGACTCAACTTACTTCTACCTCCAAGATGGTCAACACTAGAGGGATGATCGCAGGAGGACTCGAGTGGGTTCCCTACTTCCCCGCTCGTTTTGTTACTTACTTTATATTTTGCCGTTTGGCACCGACATGTTAGTCGGATTGTCCTGTACTTACTTTTACACAATTGTAACTAAAGTCAGACTGCAGCTGATAACAATTGTGTATATTTTGCTACATCAGATCTGGCTATGTTTTGTAAAGCCAGATATCAAGAACATTTTGACAGAGCGTTTGGGACGCCTTACTGCTTTATCTTACATGTTCTCTATTACTGTTTCTTGTTCGAATGATTGAGACAATAGATGTGAAGTGACCATAGTGAGACCTTTATGTAGTATGCACCCCCTCGTCTGGTTAGACAGCATTGATCATATTATACGGTATTCATCTACCCGTAATACGTAGCTGGCTGAGTCATTCCCCCGCTCTTCAGTATTCTGGTTCTGGGGCGTGACAACTGGAGAGCGGGAGAATGACTCAGCCAGCTACGTATTACGGGTAGATGAATATCATATAATACGATCAATGCTGTCTAAAAGACGAAGGGGTGCATACTACATGAAAGTCTTACTATGGTCATTTCACATCTATTGTCTCAATCATTCAAATAAGAAATAGAAATAGAGAACATGTAAGATAAAGCAGTAAGGCGTCCCAAACGCTCAGTCAAAATGTTCTTGATATCTGGCTTTACATAGCATAGCCAGATGATGTAGCAAAGTGCACACAATTGTTATCAGCTGCAGTCTGACTTAATTACAATTATGTAAAAGTAAATACAAGACAATCCGACTAACATGTCGGTGCCAAACGACAAAGTATATAGTAAATAATAAAACGAGCGAGGAGGTAAGGAACCCACTCGAGTAGTCCTCCTGCGATCATCCCTCTAGTATTGACCATCTTGGAGGTGGAAGTAAGCGGAGTCCTCGGGAACCGGCTCTAAATCTGGCCATGCAAAACCAGAGAGGTTAGACCTCTAATAGCAAGTACCACAAGGAAGCACGATATGAGGTATTAAAACCAGTAATAAGAGAATATGATAAGTAGATCTCTGCTTGCCACTGGGATTCACATAACATCACGACACTTCGAACCAACCTTCCAACCAAACAAGGACAGAAGTTGGCCCGTCATGCCCTGACATTCTGATCATCTCAGTTAGGTAACAGAGTAGGTATAGTACACAAACAAATCAATTTAAACGGCCATGCAACTACTACGGCTTGTTACTGTGAGTTCCAAGTTATCCTGGAATTATGCAAAAAATGATTCCTCAGTTCTTACTATGTGCAAGGAAGGCTAGTTTACCCAGTCAATCAATTGCGCCAATCATGAATTAGACGAGTTCCAGCGGGACGCCCGTCATCAATATACAATATACAATAGATAATATAACCAGATACCGCTCCCTGCCCGTGTGGCAGATTTGCAGTATCTGTGGGGACCAACCGGCCTGTCGGGCACTACTAGTCCCAAGAGGGCTGCCATATAAGAACTCGGTAATCCATTCTCTCCATGCAATCATTATTTTATTTAACTTAATAGTCTCTATGTTGAGTGAAATCCCATGCCGTGGATCATGGTCAATCAAATGAGTACTTCCGTACAAGTACGATATGCCCAACTCTACAACGATACCCGTGCGGTTAGGTTGTAGGTCTTACATAGCGTAATGCAACAATCAAAACTAACCACGAAATAATCATGCCTTGACCATCAAGTACACATGCTACTTTTGTAGAAAAATAAATAAATAAATTGAAGCCTGCATGAGTGCCTGTATGTCAATATCCGGGATCGGCCAATCGATTATAATAGTTCATAGTTAATATGAACGTGTCTCATTCATTCAATTCAATAAGACGACTAGCCAGTCTCTTAGTTCCAACTAGGAACGCATGATCAATTATTAGTCAAGTAACAGTCGGGGTCAATTCATGACAAGGCATAAAGGTCAAATTAGTATTAAGCATGGTCGAGTCCATAACTAGTATAAAATAGTTGGTAACATATTCTTGAAGCCAAGGAAAAGATCTACAAATTTCATGTTGGGAGTTGGAAGAAATTCTAGCCACAATTTAGTCAAAATAGAACATATGATAGTCAGAAACAACCAAAATAGGCATATGCGGCCTATTCTGCGACATGATGTGCGCCTACTGCGACATGCGCCTCATGCGGCTCAACTGCGACATGATATGCGCCTACCGCGACAAGCGCCTCATGCGGCTCAACTGCGACATGATATGCGCCTACCGCGACATGCGCCTTAATGCGGCTCATGCGCGACATGATATGCGGCTACTGCGACATGCGCCTTAATGCGGCTCATGCGCGACATGATATGCGGCTACTGCGACATGCGCCTTAATGCGGCTCATGCGCGACATGATATGCGGCTACTGCGACATGCACCTTAATGCGGCTCATGCGCGACATATGCCTCCTGCTGCAGATGAATATAGAACGAACAAAATGCTTCTTCCATAACTTCCACAAAACAAATCGAAATCTAACTTTTTAAAAGCCAAACTTTAGTAGAATTAAATTCTCTACAACATGGAACCACTTATTTTTGAAAACAACAATGTTTGATAGATCAAAACCCTAAATTCATATGAAAACCAAAACTATGAAAACCAAAACTTAAAACTTAGATCTACACCCAACTATCCATGGAAATCAAGAACTTCAAGACCTAAACTTGTAGAGGAAGAGAAGATGAACAACATAGACTAAAAATAAATGGAAATGCATGAAATCCCTCATGGTGTGCAAGATGTACTTGCCTCTCCAAATGGGTTAGGATTTGGTGGAGGAGTAAATATGAATGAATGAAGAGAGAGAGAATGGAAGAAGAAGTTTTATATCAAGGTCAAGTGGATCTCCACCATTCATTCTCTCCACCAAATCCAAGCCATCCATTCCTTTTCATGTTGAACCAAACCACACCAAGTTGGTTTACCATGAACCGGAATGAACCAATAGCCAAGAAAAAGCAGAAAATAAAATATAGAAAAATTAATAAGCGCGAAATTGAAGAATTTAAATACAGAACAAATACATGATAAATATTAAATAAATACATTCAAGAAGTACACGTATAAAAATACTTATTCTGGGAACGGGGAGTGACATCTCTACCCTCCTTAGAAAAATTTTGTCCTCGGAATTTCAGATCCAAGCAGGACAGAAATGTCAGAGCTAGACTAATCTAAGCACAAGTAATTGAGTAAACAATCATTCTACAATACCAAATAGCAAGTAATATATCTATGTTTAACAATCTACGACATCAAGTAATTTTACTCATAAGGTGACAAGCATGAGGAGTTAAGACAATCAAGGTATATAGAGAGAGATATACCTTGTGAGTCAAACAGATGCGGATACCGTGATCGGATATCATCCTCACGTTCCCACGTTTACTCTCCTAATGAGTGATGACCCCAAGCAACCCGGACAAGGCTAATTGTTCGGTTCTTGAGTATCCTCTCTCTTCGGTCCAAAATGGACACAGGCTGTTCCTCGTAAGACAGGTTGGTACCAACAACCAGCTCGAAATGATCAAAGATATGGCTTGGGTTCGATACATACCTTCGCAACTGAGATACATGAAATACGTCATGCACCTCTCGTAACGAAGGTGGAAGGGACAGACGATAAGCAACATCGCCTACCCTATCAAGAATAACAAAGGGTCCCACGTATCACGGACTCAACTTCCCGCGAACGCCAAATCTAATGACCCCACGGGTAGGTGAGATCCGCAAGAACACGTGGTCCCCAACAGAAAACTCTAGCGGCCTACGATGTCGGTCCGCCCAATGACGATGTCGATCCTGTGCAACTCGAAGTCGCTCTCTAATTCCTTTAACCAATTCAACTGTCTGAACCATCATTTCCGGGCCTAACATCTTCCTCTCCCCGATATCATCCCAAGCTAGTGGCGACCTACACTTCTTACCATATAGTGCTTCAAATGGTGCCATCTGGATACTGGCTTGATAACTGTTGTTATAGGAAAACTCAACTAAGTGCAGGTGGCTCTCCCAAGATCCTCCAAAATCTAGGGTGCAAGCTCGTAACATATCTTCTAGGGTCTGAATTGTTCTTTCTGATTGCCCGTCCGTCTGGGGATGGTAAGCCGTGCTAAATCTTAACTTGGTACCCAGACTATGATGCAAGCTCTTCCAGAAATGTGATGTAAAACGGGTATCTCGGTCTGACACAATGCTGACGGGGACTCCATGCTGCCTGACTATCTGCTGCATATACAACTATGCCAACTTTTCTGTAGATTGCCCTACTCTGAAAGGAAGAAAGTATGCCACCTTTGTAAGCCGATCTACTATCACCCAAATAGCATCTTTACCACTTGGTGATCTCGGTAAACCGATCACAAAGTCCATTGTGATGTGTTCCCACTTCCATTCCGGAATAGGAAGCGGTTGCAATAACCCAGCTGGCCTCTGCTGTTCTGCCTTCACTTGCTGACATACCAAGCAACGGAAAACAAATCTAGCTATCTCCCTCTTCATTCTGTTCCACCAGAAGTGCTGCTTGATATCTTGGTACATCTTGGTCCCTCCAGGGTGTATAGAATATTGAGAACTGTGAGCTTCTGTCATAACCTCCTGTCTGATATCTCCACTAGGCACACATAGACGTGACCCAAACCTAAGTGTACCATCTTCATGAATTCTTATCTCCTTTCTGAGTCCTGACTCACATTCTGTTCTAAGCTTCTGAATCCTTGGGTCTTGTGCCTGAGCTGCCTTGATCCTGTCTACCAAGTCGGATTGAACTTGTAAACTTGTTAGAACTCCTACATCACTAGGAAGTATAACTTCGATGCCCATCTCCTGAAGGTCTTCTAAGATGTGCTTCTGCGTTGTCAACATAAATGCGTCGCCTCTCCTGCTAAGAGCGTCTGCTACCACATTAGCCTTGCCTGGATGATACTGAAGCTCCACGTCATAATCCTTGATCAACTCCAACCATCTTCTCTGTCTCATGTTCAGCTCCTTCTGAGTAAAGATGTACCTCAGACTTTTATGGTCTGTGTACATGTCCACTCGGTCACCATATAGGTAATGCCTCCATAGCTTCAAAGCAAATACTACTGCCGCCAACTCCAAGTCATGAGTTGGATAATTTTTCTCGTGGTCTCGAAGCTGCCTAGATGCATATGCTATCACCTTCCCATGTTGCATGAGGACACATCCAAGTCCTTTACCTGACGCATCGCAATATACTGTAAAACCTCCGGGTCCAACTGGCAATGTAAGAATAGGCGCTGATATCAACTTCTGCTTCAGATTCTCAAATGATGCCTGGCATTCTGCCGACCAGACAAATGGTACATCCTTCCGTGTCAAGCGGGTCATAGGTGCTGAAAGCCTTGCAAAGTCTGATACGAACCTTCTGTAATATCCTGCCAATCCCAAGAAACTCCGCACATCAGCTACGGTCTTGGGTACTGGCCAACTCTCTACTGCTTCTACCTTCTTGGGATCCACTGCTACTCCAGCTCCTGATATGATATGACCCAAAAATGAAATATGATCCGACCAAAACTCACACTTGCTGAGCTTGGCATACAACTGGTTCTCTTTCAAAACCTGTAACACTTTTCTGAGGTGGTCTACATGCTCCTCTTCACTGGCAGAGTATACGAGAATGTCGTCAAGAAATACCATGACAAACTGATCTAAGTACGGCATAAAGATGCGGTTCATCAAATCCATAAATATTGCTGGAGCATTGGTCAAACCAAACGGCATTACTAAGAATTCATAATGCCCATACTTCGACCTGAATGCTGTCTTGGGAATATCCTCCTTCCGAACCCTCACTTGATGATACCCTGAACGAAGATCTATCTTGGAGAAAACTCTAGCTTTGCTCAACTGATCAAATAAGTCGTCGATCCTGGATAGTGGGTACTTGTTCTTTACTGTTGCCGCGTTAAGCTTCCTGTAATCAATGCACAATCTGGATGACTCATCCTTCTTTCCCACAAGTACCACTGGTGCTGCCCACGGTGATACGCTAGCTTGGATGAACTTTTTCTCCTTCAGTTCCTCTATGTGCTGATATACCTTGACCTGCTCTGAATCTGCCATTCTGTAAACTCGATCTGATATTGGTTTAGTTCCTGGTGCCAATTCTATACTGAACTCAATATCTCTAATCGGTGGTAGCCCTGGAAGTTCTTCAGGAAATACGTCTAGAAATTCTTTAACTACCTTTGGAACTTGAACTTCTTCCATTGCCGTCACTACTCCCTGCTCTTGTTGAGTTGCCTCTGATCTGACTAAGGTGAATCTCTTCATGCCTGGAATATCAAAAGATACACTCCCTCTACGACAATCTATTGTCGTATGACTGTCTTTCAGCCAGTCCATGCCTAAGATAACGTCGAAACGTCGAAATTTCCAACAGAAAATTCTATCAACCGGGCGGGTAAGGAATGCCTACAAACTACAACGCTACACGCTAGAATAACTCTACTAACTCCTACGAGCCCATTGCCAGTGAGTATATTCAACCTCCCTGGCAATGCCTCGAACTCCATTCCTAGCCGTGTCGCAAATTGTGCAGATATAAATGAGTGTGATGCTCCTGAATCAAATAATGCTACTGCGAGATATGAGGCGACGAGAATATTACCTGCCACAACATCTTCCGATGCTAATTCCTCCTCTAAGGACAGAGTGAATGCCTGCCCTCGACCTCCTTGTTGGTTTCCATGTTGCGGCCTAGCCTGGTGCTGCTGGCCCCTGCCTTGATGATGCTGGGGTGGTCTATGCTGGTGTTGCTGCATCGGCGGCCCCTGCTGCCGAAACATCTGAGCCTGTGGCATTAACGGACGCTGGGCCAATGGTCTCACTGCCACTGCGGGTCTTCGATACTGTTCTGCCCCTGGTGCTGGCAGAGCAGGAAACTGCTGCACTGGTCCTCCTGACCTCGAATTCATGGGACATGTGGTAACCCGGTGATCTGGATTTCCACATATCAAACACAGTCCGTTCAATGCCCGACACACATCTCTAGTGTGCCCTATCTTTCCATAATAAGTGCAGCCCGCTGGGGGTTGCTGATTCTTCTTCTGTTGTTGCTGCTGCCTGGGTGGTGGTGCTGGCCCTCGCATTGCCACATCGTGAATGCGAATGCCAAGGGATGGTGCTGTTGTTCGGGGCGCTGCTCCCCCTCCTCCTTCAATCTGACTGTGAGTTCTCTTCTGACCTCCAGTCCTTGCTGTGATCCTCTGAATGGTGATCTCATGCCTTCGGGTTGCCGTCAATACCTCATCAAAAGTCTGGTAATTGTGCCCCTCTATCAATTGCAAGAGCTCAATGTGAAACCCTTGCTGGAACCTCATAGCCCTCTGGCTCTCTGTTGCTACCATCTCTGGGGCAAACCTGCTCAATCTGCAGAACTCCGCTGCATAGGCATCTACCGTCTTGCCGGCCTGCTTGAGGTTGATAAACTTCTGTTGTAGCTCAAACTGTGTCACAACTCCATAGTAATTCATCTTGAACCTTGCTGTAAAGTCGTCCCAAGCAACAGGACGTCTGATGCCCACTTCCTCTGATTCCCATCAATCACGTGCGAGATCCTGAAGCAACAACTTCACTTGATCCACACGTTCTTCTGCCGGCACCTTAGCTGCTGTCAGAATAGCCTCAATATCCTTAAGCCATGCATCTGCTGAGATGGCATCCTCCGTTCCTTCGAAACGGCGGGGGTTGTACTTGCAAAACCTGGCTGATGCTCCTGAATCTGGCCTTGTCCCTCTTTCCAAAGCTGTCTGTAACCCTTGATTGAGTAATACGTTCTGCTCCTGCAACTGAGCGTGCATGCGCTGCTGGGCTAACATCTGATGTTGCTGAGTAGCCATCATCCCTCTTATGATCTCCAGAAGGGCTGGTGTGTCTACTTCCACAGGGGTAGGTGGAACTGTTGGTGGTGGCGGAACATCCGGATACTGTGATCCAGCTGCAGCTTCCACTATTACTTCTTCTTGGATAGTCTCTTGAGTTAGTATCGGCCCTTGTTGCTGACCAACATGGTCAGGTTGTCCATGTTGCTCTTGTTGTTGTCCAGTCCTGGCAGATGCGGACGAAGTGCCCCTAAGAAAAGGGACAAAAGGACAATCAAACGATCGGACAGAAAAGATCAATGAAGTCAAAGGATACTGGAATGTCAAGCTGGAGTTAAGAGTAATAAATCATGAGATCAAGGGGGAACATGTGTGATTGAGACATCCTATAAATTAAAATACCCCATAAGTCTAAAATCAGACCTGCATGGGCCACCACTAAAACCTTGTGACGCCCCAGAACCAGAATACTGGAAAGCGGGGGAATGACTCAGCCAGCTACGTATTACGGGTAGATGAATACCGTATAATACGATCAATGCTGTCTAAAAGACGAGGGGGTGCATACTACATGAAAGTCTTACTATGGTCATTTCACATCTATTGTCTCAGTCATTCAAATAAGAAACAGAAATAGAGAACATGTAAGATAAAGCAGTAAGGCGTCCCAAACGCTCAGTCAAAATGTTCTTGATATCTGGCTTTACAAAGCATAGCCAGATGATGTAGCAAAGTGTACACAATTGTTATCAGCTGCAGTTTGACTTAATTACAATTATGTAAAAGTAAGTACAAGACAATCCGACTAACATGTCGGTGCCAAACGATAAAGTATATAGTAAATAACAAAACGAACGAGGAGGTAAGGAACCCACTCGAGTCCTCATGCGATCATCCCTCTAGTATTGACCATCTTGGAGGTGGAAGTAAGCGGAGTCCTCGGAAACCGGCTCTAAATCTGGCCATACAAAACCAGAGAGGTTAGACCTCTAATAGCAAGTACCACAAGGAAGCACGATATGAGGAATTAAAACCAGTAATAAGAGAATATGATAAGTAGATCTCTGCTTGCCACTGGGATTCACATAACATCACGACACTTCGAACCAACCTCCCAACCAAACAAGGACAGAAGTTGGCCTGTCATGCCCTGACATTCTTATCATCTCAGTTAGGTAACAGAGTAGGTACAGTACACAAACAAATCAATTTAAACGGCCATGCAACTACTACGGCTTGCTACTGTGAGTTCCAAGTTATTCTGGAATTATGCAATAAATGATTCCTCAGTTCTTACTATGTGCAAGCAAGGCTAGTTTACCCAGTCAATCAATTGCGCCAATCATGAATTAGACGAGTCCCAGCGGGACGTCCGTCATCAATATACAATATACAATAGATAATATAACCAGATACCGCTCCCTGCCCGTGTGGCAGATTTGCAGTATCTGTGGGGACCAACCGGCCTGTCGGACACTACTAGTCCCAAGAGGGCTGCCATGTAAGAACTCGAGAATCCATTCTCTCCATGCAATCATTATTTTATTTAACTTAATAGTCTCTATGTTGAGTGAAATCCCATGCCGTGGATCATAGTCATTCAAATGAGTACTTCCGTACAAGTACGATATGCCCAACTCTACAACGATACCCGTACGGTTAGGTTGTAGGTCTTACATAACGTAATGCAACAATCAAAACTAACCACGGAATAATCATGCCTTGACCATCAAGTACACATGCTACTTTTGTAGAAAAATAAATAAATAAATTGAAGCCTGCATGTGTGCATGTATGTCAATATCCGGAATTGGCCAATCGATTATAATAGTTCATAGTTAATATGAACGTGTCTCATTCATTCAATTCAATAAGACGACTAGCCAGTCTCTTAGTTCCAACTAGGAACGCATGATCAATTATTAGTCAAGTAACAGTCGGGATCAATTCATGACAAGGCATAAAGGTCAAATTAGTATTAAGCATGGTCGAGTCCATAACTAGTATAAAATAGTTGGTAACATATTCTTGAAGCCAAGGAAAAGATCTACAAATTTCATGTTGGGAGTTGGAAGAAATTCTAGCCACAATTCAGTCAAAATAGAACATATGATAGTCAGAAACAACCAAAATAGGCATATGCGGCCTATTCTGCGACATGATGTGCGCCTACTGCGACATGCGCCTCATGCGGCTCAACTGCGACATGATATGCGCCTACCGCGACATGCGTCTCATGCGGCTCAACTGCGACATGATATGCGCCTACCGCGACATGCGTCTCATGCGGCTCAACTGCGACATGATATGCGCTTACCGCGACATGCGTCTTAATGCGGCTCATGCACGACATGATATGCGGCTACTGCGACATGCGCCTTAATGCGGCTCATGCGCGACATGATATGCGGCTACTGCGACATGCGCCTTAATGCGGCTCATGCGCGACATGATATGCGGCTACTGTGACATGCGCCTTAATGCGGCTCATGTTCGACATGATATGCGGCTACTGCGACATGTGCCTTAATGCGGCTCATGCACGACATGATATGCGGCTACTGCGACATGCGCCTTAATGCGACTCATGCGCGACATATGCCTCCTGCTGCAGATGAATATAGAACGAACAAAATGCTTCTTCCATAACTTCCACAAAACAAATCGAAATCTAACTTTTCAAAAGCTAAACTTTAGTAGAATTAAATTCTCTACAACATGGAACCACTTATTTTTGAAAACAACAATGTTTGATAGATCAAAACCCTAAATTCATATGAAAACCAAAACTATGAAAACCAAAACTTAAAACTTAGATCTACACCCAACCATCCATGGAAATCAAGAACTTCAAGACCTAAACTTGTAGAGGAAGAGAAGATGAACAACATAGACTAAAAATAAATAGGGATGCATGAAATCCCTCATGGTGTGCAAGATGTACTTGCCTCTCCAAATGGGTTAGGGTTTGGTGGAGGAGTAAATGTGAATGAATGAAGAGAGAGAATGGAAGAAGAAGTTTTATATCAAGGTCAAGTGGATCTCCACCATTCATTCTCTCCACCAAATTCAAGCCATCCATTCTTTTCCATGTTGAACCAAACCACACCAAGTTGGTTTACCATGAACCAGAATGAACCAATAGCCAAGAAAAAGCAGAAAATAAAATATAGGAAAATTAATAAGCGCGAAATTGAAGAATTTAAATACAGAACAAATACATGATAAATATTGAATAAATACATTCAAGAAGTACACGTACAAAAATACTTATTCTGGGAACGGGGAGTGACATTTGTGTTTGGTTGGAAGGATGGAAAAGAGAAGAGATGCATTATTCTTTGTTTAGTATAGAAAGAAAAGTGAAAGGAAAGAAAATAAAAAAAATATGAGTTTTACTAATTCTATCCTCAACTAAAACCCATATTTACTATTTGATTTCATTAATAATTTTTTAATAATACAATTCACATGGGGATACAATTGTTAATTAGTATAAAAGTCTTCACTTTTTCCTCCACTTTTTCTTCCACTTTTGGGGTGATTGGTTTTCTTATGTTAGGAAGAAAAAACAATCCCTCCACTTTTCCTTCCCTTCACTTTTTCTTCCATGTCAAACAATAGAAAATGAATCATTCCCTCCACTTTTCCCTTCTCCATTTTCCTTTCTCCCACTTTTCCCTCCTACCAAACACAGCCTAAGAGTCGAATTGTGGGACTTTCGAGACTTTGAGTTGTGACCCACTGGAGCCGAATTGTCTAAGCAGAGCAGATCGGATCAAGTTGTCTAAGTGGATCTTTCAGATAAAGAGTTGTAAAAAGTTTCGAACATATAGGCTAGAGGATCTTTCAGATCGAACTCCGATCACTTTGACTGCATGCATCTTTCTTAACCAATATATATATATATATATATATATATATATATATATATATATATATATATATATATATATATATATATATATATGGGAGCGGATCAAAATTTTCCTTAGAAAATTTTCTAAAAATCCCCTTACTCTAATTTGTAATATTAATATTAATGTTAATATTAATGTTAATGTTAATATTATTATTTTTATTTTTTTATATATTAATGTTAATGTTAATGTTAATATTAATTTTAATGTTAAGTTTAATGTTAATTTTAGTATTTAATGTTAATATTAACATTAATATTAACATTAAATTACGGATTAGAGTGAGGAGAATTTTTAGGGGATTTTCTAAGAGAAGCTTTTGATCCGCTTCATATATATATATATATATATATATATATATATATATATATATATATATATATATATATATATATATATATATATATATATATATATATGGATAATTGTGCGATTAGGAATAGCCTCCTAATTCCTCCTCCTTGGACTAGACCTACCCTTTTAAGCTTTAGGTTATTTAATATTAGGGTCTCACATAATAGTGGATATTAGGATTAGGGTTTATAAATTATACAACGTTAGAATTTTTATTTCGAAATCACTGTTAATTAACCTAGGTGAACATTGATTTCAAGCCCGAATCCTAACGTCCGACAATTTCGAAATCCAGACCCTAATATGTGAGACCATATTACTAAATATTCCTTAAGCTTTTGTTAGGCCATCTCTAACCTCTATTCTCATAATATGTTAGGCTTGTTAGCCATCGTAAGGCCCTCATATTTATATTTGGAAATAAAAAAATACGTTGCACATACGATACGTCTATCCAGTATATAATTAATATTATTTTGTGCATATTTTAAAAATTTTGTCATCGAAATACAAAAATACGTTACACACACGATACATGTGTCCAACCACTAAATTTTTAATTAGTAAATAGTTAATACTAATTATTCAACTAATATTAAATTAGTACTACTTATTTAATAACAATTAGTATAAGTTCTCCTTTTTTTTCTTTTAAATAATTAGTATAAGTACTAACTATTTTATTTGAAATTAGTACTAAATATTTAACTAATATTAAATTAATACAAAAATGTTTCTTATACTTCCACTAAAAAAAGGATGGAAGTAGAGTTATATTTTTCGTATACGACCCCGCTTTTTCATATAAGACAAGATGAGACAAAAACTAAAAAATAATAATAATTTTAAGTATCTGTTTCATCTTTCATATTTAACCAAATACTAAAAATATAAAATTAACTCAAAATCTGTCTATTTTTATATTGCAGATCTCACTTGCAGTTATCCAAACAGTTTCTTAACTGCACAAAAAGACTTGTATATTGAGAGAGAGAGAGAATACCAAGTAAATCCTAGTTGTTTCAAAAAAGAAGAAGTAAATCCTAGCCAAATTTGATATATAAACACTACTATTTTCTGAATCCACTTCAAATTGTCTATGCATTGCAGCATTAGAGGTCTTCACGGGATATTCGAATTTAATTCGACTGAAAGATGGGCAAGGAACACACTATCGTAATACATTCCTTGGTATCGGCCGATACCGATACAGTTTGGCATGTCCCGATCCGATACCGATCGATACCCGATACTTACCGATACCAACATTGAGGGTCTCTTTTCCGGTCAATTCGACAAAGAAAATTAAATGAAAAAGACAAATCATCATGGGTTTAAAGCATAATAAGATTGTAAAAACATGTAAAAGAAGAAAATCAATCTATTATATGTAAACCAATCACTAAGGGTGATTGTAATGTTATTTAATTTCAAAAGTACTACGAAATAACACTGAAAATGCTTAAATTATACCTAAATGTATAAAATATATGTTTTTAAATGTAAATAATTTATTAATAATTATTTTTTTCCGATATCAAAAAATCCGATACTCCGATCCGAAACCGCCGATACTACCGATATCGTCGATACCAATACTCGTAGGAATAGTCCGATACCGATACGGTGAACCTTGATAAATAGTATATTTTACAATAAAATAAGAACGAGAACCTCTTCCATGTTATGTTTGACTTTCACCTTCTAGTTTTACCATTACAATTACAACAAACTAATAACAAATATTGTTGGATTGTATCTCGTTTTCGGTTGAGCGCTCAAATGAGAGGTGACAATGAAGTTAGTAATTTAGTTCCACATCGGTTAGGGGGTGGGATTTTGTGGTGTAGATAATTGGAATTGGTTCAGACTTTACATGAGAATTCTCTTATAGGGCATAAGGGCCCAATTCAATAGTCCACCTTATGGGTCAACTTCGGTTTAGGTCACACCGCGTTCCCAACAAATATCTCCTTGATCCCATATGATAAAATAATGTGGTAGTTGATAGTTTTAGGTCAAGTTTGGGTTTACAAATCATGATCTTGGAATTTTTTTTTTATATTTCTTTCCTCTATTTTAATGCCAAAGGAAAAAAGAAAGAATAAAATCGAAAAAAAATGATTCCATCCATCCAACCAAGATTTATTTTTCTTCTATAAGAATTCCGTTTTTTTTTTTCCAATTTATTTGACTTTTTCAAACTCTATAAAACAAATCTCAATGCAAATTTTAATTTTTCAAATGAAAAAAGAGAGAGCAAGAAATTAATTTCTTTTCCTTTCCTTTCACGACTTTCACTTTCGGAGTTTTAGGGCCTGTTTGGTTCTCTTTCTAAACTCAACTTTCTGAGTTTTAAGCGGAGAATATGAAGTAAAGTTTGTTTGGCAGCTTTTATTGAGAGTTTGCTTTCAAAAAAAAAGTTTCAAAAATCAAAGTTATGACCGTGTTTTGGAAAAGGTGAGGAAAGTTGTTTTCTAAGAGCATCTCCAACCCTATTGTGAGTTTGAAAAAAATGGTTGCCACATAGGAATAACAACCCTTTTTTCCAAAAGTACTTCTCCAATGCAAATGTGAAATTAAGTGTGGAGTTGACATGGCAATGACATGGCAAAGACAATGTGAAGTTGGTTGTCTAGATCTAGACAATGCACTTCACAATGTCTTTATGTCCACATCATCATTTGTGAATAAAAATATTTATAAAAAAGAAGTAGAAGAGTAAAAGTTGTCTTGGAAGTTGTAAAAAATTATTTGTATTGTCTTCTCAATACTTTTGCATTGGAGATGACTTTTTAAACCCATTGTCATTTGTGAATATAACCTTGCCACCTATACAAGACATTGTCTTGTCCCTCATGCCACATAGGATTCACAACACAAAACAAGACAATAGGGTTGGAGATGCTCTAAGTGTGATTTCTCACACTAGCGGGGGGTCCCACGCCCCACACCCCCTCCTGAGTCCCTCTCCCAACTCTCCCTTTCTCTCTCCAGCAAATTTCTGAGCTCCTCTCCAAAAATTTCTGACGAAGCCGAGATGAAGACGACGAAGAGGTACGGTGGCTCCGTCTGGTCATCGTCGAGACGGTCAAGCTCCTCCTCCTCCGGCTGCGGTGGCTGCTCCTTGCACTCGGCTCCAGAGGTGGTGGCGGAGGAGCTCGACCCCTCACCGTGCCTCGCGGAGGAGCTCAACCTCGGGTGCGATGGCCCACCGGGTTGTCGTCGAGGCGGTCAAGCTCCTCCTCCTCAGGCTGCGGTGGCTGCTCCTCGCGCTCGGCTCCGGAGGTGGCGGCGAAGGAGCTCGACCCCTCACCGTGCCTCGCGGAGGAGCTCGACCTCGGGTGCGGTGGCCCCGCCTGGTCGTCGTATAGGTGGTTAAGCTCCTCCTCCTCCGGCTGCGGTGGCTGATCCTCGCGCTCGGCTCCGGAGGTGGCGGCTGAGGAGCTTGACCCCTCACCATGCCTCTCAGAGGAGGTCGACCTCGGGTGCGATGGCCCCGCCTAGTCGTCGTCGAGGCGGTCAAGATCCTCCTCCTCCGGCTAAGGCGGCTGCTCCTCGCGCCCGGCTCCGAAGGTGGCGGCGGAGGAGCTCGACCCCTCATCGTGCCTCGATCTGTGGTGGACACACAAAAATGTCGAATACAAAAATTTGTTCATGGGA
Organism: Iris pallida; assembly: GCA_029216955.1. NCBI lineage: Eukaryota > Viridiplantae > Streptophyta > Magnoliopsida > Asparagales > Iridaceae > Iris > Iris pallida. The sequence goes on along the minus strand of JANAVB010002395.1, from coordinate 13,922,217 downwards.
CACAGTTGGATAGTACACAGAATAATATGGACACAATGAAAAAAATTACTTTCTAAAAGTATTTTACCAAACAAAATTTTTATTTTTTGTTTCAAAAAACTATTTTCTAAATGAAACTAACCAAACGCAAACTAAGAATCTCTATACTCAGAAAACAATTTTATAACTTACTCTCAGAAAACTGTTTTAAGAAAAAAATTTCAGAAAACACATCTAAACGGGCCCTAACTTCTAACATTTGTTGATGCCAGATAGTTTGTACTTTTGTCATAGGTGGAGAAGACCAACAAAATTATTTTTTAATCTATCATAAATTATATACAAAGATTTTATCAATAATGTACACGAAATAAAATGTCTTTTTTTAGTAACAAAAGCATGCACTTAGAATTGCTAGATTGGAGTGTGAATCCTTTGGAGTTAAATTATACACAATTCTAATATTTCTTATATCAATTTTAGGTAGTCCATGTCGATGTCTATTAATGAGGAGTTTAATTGTGTGATCATCATCATCATCATCATCATCATCATCATCAACATCATCATTATTTTGTTGAGTAGTGAGGGCCAAGATCTCTATGGAAGATCGCCTTTAATTGCCATCATCGACCACCACTGTGATTAAGTCGATCGGAACCAACGCGTCCCCACAATCGACGAAAGACATTGAAATTGGGACAACCACAACCTATTTTTTTTTTTTTTTAAATCTCACGCACACACACAATTGGAGGACTCGAACCTTGTCGATCCTTCCGGGTGTCCGCTCTAATACCACAACCTATTTGTTAGAATTTAGCTTATAATTAACTAGTAATCATAATGGTATAATATAACTAGAAAAAAGTTCATATTGAGTTTCTAAATATTAAAAACAATGTTTGAATATTTACGAATAAAAATATGATATGATTTTTTGTGCGTCTAATGTATCATCTCAAAATGATGGGTTGGATAGCCACAATAGGTTGAGAGAGAAAAAATAGATAGGTATATGAAAGAGATTGGGGTTCTCATATTTCTTTATAGATATAATCTTTGAAGATCTTGGGTTTTCTTTATGTACATTCTTTAGGGGCAACGCAAGTTGAAATAATTTTAAGCTAAAATACAACCTGATACCTTTAACTATTACAAATGTTTAATTTGATATCCTCAACTTTGATACGTGTCAACTTAGATACCCTAAAATTTAAAAATGATCAAAGTACCCTTGCCCTCTCCTCTCTATCTCCCCTCCCCCACCGGCTGCACTACTCCCGCGTCGCACCCCCAAGCCCCCTCTCTTTCTCCGCCGTGCGCGGGTTGTTACCTCCACCACCGCGGGCAGAGAGAGAGAGAGAGAGGAGGGGTGGTGCTGGGGAGGATATCAGGTTGACGTCTATCAAATTTGAGAATATCAAGTTAAAAAACTGGAATACCTGAGGGTATCAAGTTGTAAGTTAATTTATAATTTTATAAAGACTCGTAATCTTATTTAGTAGTGATCTAGTTCCTCCGTTAATTGTTGTTGTTGTTGTTTTTTATTTTTTTATTTTTTTTATTTTTTTATTTTTTTTATTTTTATTTTTATTTTATTTTTTTTGTACTTTGTATTTTATGATCTTTATTTTCTACAAAAATCGACTATCGAGTTAGATATGTTGTATGTGTCGTTTTTTCTCGAATAGATTATGCTATTATTTCCAACATAATTATGGAAGTGTCATTGTACCAGCTCATCATGAATGTCACAAATTGATCAGGAGGTTGATTGACTGTGGTCCTTAGATTATGATATTCCAGCAAACCTGATTGCATTAGAATAGGGTTTCTTCTCGAAAGCTAAATTTGATGAATGTGTTAATAATGACATTTTGGGTTTTAAAGTAGTAGCAAGTGATACAAGAGATCGCTCAGATTTCTACACAAAAATCTATTATTCATCATTTACTATATATATGACGAAACTATATGAAGATGAAACTATTATTCATCGCATGGCATGGACCGGGATTCAATGGGTTGGGCTTCAGTGCGTTAACTGGGTCGATATTGGGTCGGCCCCCTTCAAGTTTTAAGCCCATGTAAAAAAAAAATTAATTTAGGTTACGTACTCTAATGGTTATTCTCTTTTTAAGTTACTAGTAGAAACTTACTATGTCTACGCTCTATACAAATTAGGCAAGTTATTTATAAAGGCACAACTTCCACTGTTAGAGACCAACACAATTTTTTTTAAAAATGTCATTATCAAAATTGTTAGGACAGCATCACATGGTTAAGTAAATAAACAAACTCTGTCTTAGGACTGTCCGTCCTCTGTTCCCTAACGAAACTTGGTCAATTGGGGTTGGAAATCATAATTTTGGGTTCTAAAATTTGAAAAAAATAATCATTAGAAAATAATTAACCTATAATCTAATAAATAGTGCTTAAAAACACATGATAATCACAAAAAACTAAATATTCTCCCAAAAATTAGAATTGGAAGAGGAAAAAACTGTTCAAAAGAGAAGAAGAAGAAGAAGAAGAAGAAGAGAAATAGGAAGGTTCTCTTGATTGTGAAGTAGCATTGGTGTGTGTAATGCATTGGAAGAGAGATAAAAGAATTGGGGAGAAGACAGTTGAAAGAAGAGGAAGATTATAATTTTATATTTAGAGAGTGAGAGAATGTGTTGTCCCAAAAAAAATTTGTTTGCCCCTAACAAAAAACAAAACAAAAAAACACTCTGGTAGTCCATATCCAGTGATATTATCTAACAATGGAGGTTGTGTTTTTATAAATAACCTTTAGGAAGAGCAAAGAACAACTTCTTTAAGTTTTGTCTATTAAGTAATTACCTAACAAATTTCATTAATTTAATGAAAAATATTAATTGATTATCATAAGGACACATTTGGAAAGAAAAAAAAATGATGAAGTACAATTTTTTATTATATAGAAGATTTATATTATACTTTTTAATAAAAAAATTTATATGTCAACTATATTTATTCATATAAAAATCCAACTATAAAATAATATATTATATCACCAATTTTTACATGTTATCTGGATATAAAAAAAAGGTTTAATTGCACTTTGATACCCTTAATTATTTCAGTTTTTCAACTTAATACCTGAACTAATTTTTTTTCAAACTTGATACCCTGATATTTTTTGGACAATAATACCCCTGCTCAAAATTTAAATTACCCTCCAAACCGTACCCCCCCTCCCGCACACCCTCCCCCTCCGCCCCCCCCGCTCCAGCCACCCGCCCTAGCCCCTTGGCCCCTCCGGCCACCCGCCCCGCCCCTCCCCCTCCAGCCACCCCCAGCTCCCTCCCCCACTCCGCCTCACCCGCTCCCCCCTCCGGTCGCCCGTGTAATGACCCGCTCCGCCCTAGCGGAACGCCGATTCAAACGGCAAGTGCAACGACTCAAACGAGCCGTCGACCCGAAGAGTTGGCACGACCTGATGAAGAATCGATGCAAGGCTTACATTGGCCCGTCAAGATGAATACAGACTTAGACTTTCAAAGCCGCGCTCGGAGTATCGCTCGACCGATGCGAACATCGCTAAGGTGGGTGGCTCCGATGAACCCGTCTTTTCTTAGCCTAGACACATAACAATACGAACATTATTGCTAGAATCGCTAGGCGTCAACACCGTGCATGCTAATAAATGAATGACTCAACGCACCTAGCTAAAGGAATTATCCTATCTTGTATGCTTGTATAGAATATGGAAAAGAACATAGAAAATGTGAGAACTCTCGCACCGCGCTCCACGCTCGTGCTAAGCCACAAGCTTACGTTCAAGTCCCTTACGCGTTCAACAATAAAACAATGAATGGTTTACAACAATGAAACGGAAGACTATCGACATAGTCGTTCCGAGTAGAGTATAGCAACATTGAAAGATTTCAGGACCGATGGGTCGCCAAGGTGACTCCCGCACAGGGAGTTGCGTAATGAATGAATGAATGAATAAACGAGTAAGTGAATGAAATAGTGAATAAAAGATAAGACATGAAAGAATGGTTAGCGACGGGTACGATGGGCACGTGCAACGGGGCTCGCTACCCGTGCTGCACGGACGCCAACCTGGTCGATAACGCATTATGGCTAAGAGACAGCCTATGGCTCAAGACAGCCGCTATGTTAAATGACAAGTAAAATACGAAATGGTCGTGGACAAACGGCACGGGCGATGGGGGAGAATACCGTGGCCGTCTTGAGGAAGGATTCTGCGGCACGGGTGATGGGGGGAATACCGTGGCCGTCATGAGGAAGGATTCTGCGGCACGGGCGATGGGGAGGGAATACCATGGCCGGCCTAGGCGGAATTAGACATGGGGCTTACGGGCTACTTTGAGTGGGGGCTCGGCTACTCAAGGAGACGTAAGGCCAGGCATTTTAAGAGACTATCAGGGTGTACCAGCCATCACGCTTCGATAGGTGAGAATGCCAAATGATATGTCCAAAATGGCTTGTGATGCCAGCGACCCGTACATGTAGATTAAGTGGGCTATGCTGGTGGCAATCCACGTGCAAGTCCTTGCATTGAAACAAGTAGTCTAAGTTAACTAAACGAAGTGCCTCCTAAACATGCTCGAAATGTAATACTCTAAACATGTTGGAAATATAACATCATGAACATGCCTAAAATGTAACACTCTGAACATGCTTGAAATGTAACACACCAAGTGAATAAAGAGTAATTCATGCAAAATGAGTTAGAGAACGTGCCTACGACGTGCTAGGACCCGAGGCAGGGACACGCCCTTGATATTGAAAGTTTACATAAGACACGTTAAGTTATTACTTATGAATTGTTGGCTAACTTGGTTTACTTTGGACAGGGAAGACCGGACGGTAAGTATGGGTAAGTCGTACATGTATTTCCATGCAGACACTTGAATTCGGCAACACGAGATAGGTTACGAAATATGCCATGAAACTAATCCTAAGGCAAGATTAGAAAGATAATGAATGATAGACGGTGCACAAAAGTAAATGGAACGTGTTTGGTAATGATAGCATTGTGGGCGAGCTAGCCTCCCCACCAGTGCATAACAATGTACTGATAACCCCACAGTCTGCTTGCATGATACAGGAGACGTTATCGGGTGCGGAGCTTCCCTCGAACGTGCTAAGGCGAGGAGCTATCTCTGGAGCCTTGGAGCGTTGCAAGGAGCTGAAGCACCATATACATGACATAATGAATCGGAACATCGCCATGAATCATTCCATCTTGTAAGTCACTTGGCACGCCTTTTTATGTTTCAGAGAGAGCGAGAGAGAGCTTGAGAGACTTGTAAACTCGGCCTAGCGCCGCTTGTAAACTTCTTGAATATCAATAAAGAGTTTGATTTTGCTTCTACTTGTGTTCATTTACTTTCTGCTGCAAATGGGAACACTCTGTGCGACTCTGTAGCCTAGCTCAAATCGGCCGTTTCTGGACCTGGCCTTGCACGGGCGCAACCTAGGCCCGTGCGGCATCACGCCTTAGCAAGGACGATCGCTCCTACGGGAGCGAGGCGTAACAGATTGGATTCAGAGCGCGGCTTTACGTCCTTGGACTTCATTTTGATTCTCTCAGTTTTGAAAGCTCGTCGTTGGAAAAAGAAGTGTACGCTCTCTCTCATTGTGCCTTGGGATGTTCCATACAATAAGTCTAATATTTTTAAAAGCTCGTTCAGGCGTTCAATCGAACGCATTGGTAGGCTATCGTCGAATGCATCAGTATGCCTTTATGCCGAACGGTGTCAACTTGTCTTGAATGAAAATATGTGCTAAAGTTAACATGTCGCGTGCATGCCTAACTAGTCCTACGATGACCCTAGCAATTGAGCGTGCAAACTCGGAATATAGTCCGCACGAGATGGTTATGCGGCACAACTTAGTCCGCGTGTCGTGCACCTCGACTTTTGGTGCAATCGAGTTGCGAGCGATATCAAGTATCGCTCGGTCGGGAATGAAGCTACACTTAGAGTGTATATCGATAGGAACGCTATCGAGTTCACGCTTAGGCGTGCATGGAAGATTGATTTAGACTGTGAGGAACGGGTAAATGCACGATTGAACATGTCGATTGGTAATCGAATGATCTTTTGAGGATTGATAGAATGACTTGAACCCGAGTGGTGTATGTGATAGGTCCGAAGAAGAATAAGAATGGGTGTCGACGATTAGTCGAGTGGCTCGAACCCTGAGTGGTGTATGGACGTTACAGAAATTGTTCGAGCAAGACTAAAGGAATTACGGATAGAACGAGTATGTCGGCAAGCGATGGTATCGCACAAAGTCTTAGAACGTGTCACGCTTAGTTGGTCGTGACTTCGAATATCCCGAACGAGATGTCGTTCGGACAACTTGTCAATGGTCAACGCAAGAGAAAATGACTCGAAACGATGAATGAAGATGTATGTCTTGATCGAGGAAGCTAGAGGATAGCACTTGTGATTTCGAATTGGGTCAAATGAAATATGACTTGAGTTTGGAGAACGATATTGAAACTAGCTCGAGGAATAGCGATCGAACTTTATCTTGGATTGAATCGAATGAAATTATGGTATATCCAGTTCGGACAATAGCATCAGTCGCACGACTCGAAATTAGTTGCAAAGAAAGATCGTCAGGTTACGCATATCGTCGATGGTATTAAGGCGTATCAAAGATCAATATGCGATAACTCGGGGGTACTCTGACTCGACGAGTGACGATCGTGCAAATGTTATTGTTCTGACGGATGCTATACTCGAGATATTGAAACGTATCGAGGAAAATATAGACGTGGCTCGAGGATTTTCTGGTTGAATGAATGACGGTCGGACTATCGAATAGAGATCTCGGCTTGGATGAAAATAAAATATTTGGATTGCTTCGACGATAACCACAACGTCGACATTCTTGTCTTATGCGAGCACAACTCCAGCCTCGCACATGCGTCGTGCCGATTAGGGCGATCACTCCGCGTGAGCGCTGATATGGTGATTCATACAGCGGGGGTGATTGAACTAGCATGGCGTGGCAATTTGTGTGCTTCGACTTGTGGTGACGCGAAGGTGAACTTGAGAATGACTTGGTGTGCTTGATGATTGAGCTTGAGGATTGCATAGGTCCAATCCGCGTATCGAAAATGAATTAGTCTGGACTCAAATAAGAGTTATGCCCCAATAAGAATGATTATTCCACGGGTGCGTTGCATGGTGATTCATGAACCACCATGGATAATCGGACTCGCGTGAGATTGGGGCGCAACGTATTGTCAAAGCTAGACGACCTCGTGATCGAATACATGAATTGGTTAGAATTGGTGATTCGAATGGATTTGAATACGCGCAACGAATGCATTGATGCGAATAGGTGATCGTGCTCGATGTTTAAAAATCTGAGTGACGCGAGCTTGGGTAGAAAACCCCGTACTATCGACTTGGTTTGACCCTAGGAGTGGGGTCAGTATTGGCATTATTGTTGGGGAACTATGATTCCAATCCTGACATTGACTTAGCCTCGAAAAAATGGCCTAGCGGTTAGGCGAGACGCCCTGTTTCAAGAGTTATCAATCGAAAGATTGATCTTGAGGATTGGTATGAATGGATAGTGTAAATCACGAATATAGGAATACCCCTCACGAGACTCGGCTGACATGTATATATTTCAGGGACGTCGGAGTATGTGCACGATGCGACTCGAGTGAGAATGATGAATTCTCTATCACGCGGTTTGGTGAATGCATATATTTTGGGGACGCCTGGAATGCGTGCACGATCCAAGCAAGTGACACGTTGAATTTCAAATGAGACTTGAGGAATAGAAAGTATCGGGGATTGAGATTGTGTTAAAAGAAAGGAATGATACTAGTACGAGCGTAGCTCGGAATCAAAGAAACATGTGAGCGGAGTGTGCGTGAACGACAACGAGATTGGCCCTAAACAAGTGAATGATATAGAATCGATATCGTGCAAGTAAAAGTTGGTATAACAAGTTGAACCATTGATAGAAAAATATACTCGACGATAGTACAATACTTAGTCTTGAATCGGACGGAAATTAATTAGACTTGGTCGACCCCGCTAAGAAAAAATCATACTGATTTCGGGGACAAGAACGCTTGAGAAGCAAATCGGATCATCTCGATGACCGAGATAAACGAAAGTGAGTTGTCTCAGCCTACGACCCTCGCATTTGACGAATTATAACATGCCTCGTGCGACCATTTCAGTCCCATGACACGAAGAAATTAGCAACCAAGACGAAGAAACACTTGAATTGAATAAGTACCATCAACTCTAAAATGAATGAAAAGTTATTCAATAAAATTGACCAAACGTATGTAGACACGGGACTTGGAAAGGTATCGAGTATAGTTCGGTGCCATCGAGCGGTAAAGACAATCGATAGGGATTGTCTAAGAAACACGATGACACAAGTTAAGGAATGGTAGGATGACCTGCACTCAGAAAGTCTAGTGGAACGCCGATTCAAACGGCAAGTGCAACGACACAAACGAGCCGTCGACCCGAAGGGTTGGCATCGACCTGATGAAGAATCGATGCAAGGCTTACATTGGTCCGTCAAGATGAATCAAGACTTAGACTTTCAAAGGCGCGTTCGGAGTATCGTTCGGCCGATGCGAACATCGCTAAGGTGGGTGGCTCCGATGAACCCGTCTTTGCTTAGCCTAGACACATAACAATACAGATATTATTGCTAGAATCGCTAGGCGTCAACACCGTGCATGCTAATAAATGAATGACTCAACGCACCTAGCTAAAGGAATAATCCCATCTTGTATGCTTGTATAGAATATGGAAAAGAACATGGAAAATGTGAGAACTCCCGCACCGCGCTCCACGCTCGTGCTAAGGCACAAGCTTACGTTCAAGTCCCTTACGCGTTTAACAATGAAACAATAAATGGTTTACAACAATGAAACGGAAGACTATCGACATAGTCGTTCCGAGTAGAGTATAACAACATTAAAAGACTTCGGGACCGATGGGTCGCCAAGGTGACTCCCGCATGGGAAGTTGCGTAATGAATGAATCAATGAATGAACGAGTAAGTGAATGAATGAATGAATACATAAAAAATGAATGAATGAATGAACAAGTGAAAGAAAGAAATGAAAGAGTGAATAAAAGATAAGACATGAAAGAATGGTTAGCGACGAGTATGACGGGCACGTGCAACGGGGCTCGCTACCCACGCTGCACGGACGCCAACCTGGTCGATAACGCATTATGGCTCAAAGACAGCCTATGGCTCAAGACAGCCCCTATGTTAAATGACAAGTAAAATACGAAATGGTCGTGGACAAACGGTACGGGCGATGGGGGGAATACCGTGGCCGTCATGAGGAAGGATTCTGTGGCACGGGCGATGGGGGGGGAATACCGTGGCCGACCTAGGCGGAATCAGACATGGGTCTTACGGGCTGCTTTGAGTGGGGGCTCGGCCACTCAAGGAGACGTAAGGCCAGGCATTTCAAGAGACTATCAAGGTGTACCAGCCATCACGCTTCGATAGGTGAGAATGTCAAGTGATATGTCCAAAATAGCTTGTGATGCCAGCGACCCGTGTATGTAGATTAAGTGGGCTATGCTGGTGGAAATCTACGTGCAAGTCCTTGCATTGAAACAAGTAGTCTAAGTTAACTAAATGAAGTGCCTCCTAAACATGCTCGAAATGTAACACTCTGAACATGCTGGAAATATAACATCCTGAACATGCCTGAAATGTAACACTCTGGACATGCTTGAAATGTAACACACCATGTGAATAAAGAGTAATTCATGCAAAATGAGTTAGAGAACGTGCCTACGACGTGCTAGGACCCGATGCAGGGACACGCCCTTGATATTGAAAGTTTACATGAGACACGTTAAGTTATTACTTATGAATTATTGGCTAACTTTGTTTACTTTGGACAGGGAAGGCCGGACGGTAAGTATGGGTAAGTCGTGCATGTATTTCCATGCAGACACCTGAATTCGGCAACCCGAGATAGGTTACGAAATATGCCATGAAACTGATCCTAAGGCAAGATTAGAAAGACAATAAATGATAGAAGGTGCACAAAAGTAAATGGAACGTGTTTGGTAATGATAGTATTGTGGGCGAGCTAGCCTCCCCACCAGTGCATAACAATGTACTGATAACCCCACAGTCTGCTTGCAGGATGCATGAGACGTCATCGGGTGCGGAGCTTCCCTCAAACGTGCTAAGGCGCGAAGCTATCTCTGGAGCCTTGGAGCGTTTTAAGGAGCTGAAGCACCATACACAGGACATAATGTATCGGAACATCGCCATGAATCATTCCATCTTATAAGCCACTTGGCACGCCTTTTTATGTTTCAGAGAGAGAGAGCTTGAGAGACTTGTAAACTCGGCCTAGCGCCACTTGTAAACTTCTTGAATATCAATAAAGAGTTTGATTTCGCTTCTACTTGTGTTCATTTACTTTCCGCTGCAAATGGGGACACTCTGTGCGACTCTGTGGCCTAGCTCAAATCGGCCGTTTCTGGACTTGGCCTTGCACGGGCGCAACCTAGGCTCGTGCGGCATCACGCCTTAGCGAGGACGTTCGCTCCTACGGGAGCAGGGCGTGACTGCCCGCAACCCCCTCCCTTCCGGCCGCCTGCACCCCCACCCCCTTCTCCACCCGTGTCCCCCTCCTCGCGCACCGCTGGAGGGGGGGAGGGGACATCCACTACCAGATAGGGAGGGGGGAGCATCGACGGAGAGGGGGGGGCATCGCTGGAGGGAGGGGGGGAGGGCATCGCCGGAGAGGGAGGGGGGAAGCATGGGGAGAGAGAGAGAGAGAGAGAGAGAGAGAGAGAGAGAGAGAGAGAGAGAGGGAGTCAGGGGTAGTTTCGAGATTTTTTCTGTTTTAGGTATTAAGTTGAAAAACTAAAATAGTTAAGGGTATCGGATTGTTGAGTAAAAAAGATTAGGGTATTAAGTTGAAAAACTAAAATAGTTGAGTGTATCAAAGTACAATTAAGCCTATAAAAAATTCTGTCAAGAACTCCACCTGTAGTCTTTCATAGGATTTGGAAGGGAAAAAAAAAACTTTTTCTTTGGAGAGACTTCATTACAGTATTTTTTAAAAGAAAACTCCTCGGTTCATATCAATATTTACCTTTTTTTAATCGCTAATGACTACCTAGCTATCCTTTACAAAAGCATGAATCGAGTTAATTAATATAAACAATATATATTCAATTAATTCTCCAATTTGTTATTGTAATAGTCGCCATCTATTGCATACAAAGTGCATATGCTAGATTTGGAGAATCATATTATTTTGCACCAACTAATAGAAAATTGCGCTAATGCTGGCTCATGTGTAACAAACACTAATTTAATAGGGACAAACATCTTATAAATTCTTGTCATATAGTTTCTTGGCCTCTTAATAATACTAGTTTGCAATATATATATATATATATATATATATATATTTTATATATATATATATATATATATATATATATATATATATATATACATGTACGTGTTTTGTACGTATTTTAATTAGAATGCCATAATGTCAGCTGTTGTCTTTCGTCTTTTCCAGATGACTATTCATACGTGTATTTTTTTTTACAATACCAACAGACTCGAAGTACGAATTTTATTTTTTTTAATTTTTTATTGAGAATAATAACCTTTGAAAAATGGTAAAGACATAAAAATGTATTACCATTGGAACATGAAGAGTTGTACGGAAAAAGAAAACTCCATAGCATGAAACATTATTGCTTTGACTCTTAAACATAAATGACATGCAAGTTGATATAATAACATCAAGTCATAAAATACTAAAGGGTATTTTAGGAATTCAAAAGTTTCACCACCAAGTTTTCCTATCATATAGTAGAATATATATATATATATATATATATATATATATATATATATATATATATATATATATATATATATATATATATATATATATATATATATATTCTCTACACAGCTACTAGGTCATTAAGTCATATTATTCGCCCTTGATTTTGCGTCAATAAAAATAGAATCGTTTCTGAGCATATACAACTGAGCATATACAAGTAATATGATTATACGTAGCCTAAACATCCGAAAAGTTTCAAAATTTTTAACATTCTTATATATTACTAGCGTAAAAATTTTATTTTTAGATTTAAATTATCGTATTTTTTAGAAATTATAGTAATATGGCTTTTATCTATACATGGCTCTTAGAATATTAGAAACTCGTTTCTCGAAGGAAATACAAAGATGTTTAGAAAAGTCATTAGTCTCTTGTATGTCCATAAATCTCTTTGAGAATGTTGAATTAATTAGAATGCGATAAGTATAAAATTGTAACACATACACAAGACGTATGTTTTGTCACGTCCCGCTTCCGTAGGAGCGATCGTCCCCGCTAAGACGTGATGCCGCACGGGCCTAGATTACGCTCGTGCAAGGCGGGTTCCATAATGGCCGAGTACAGCGGCTGTGACGGGATCGTCGCACAGAAGTCCCAAGCAGAGACATTGAATAATAGCAGCAGAAATTTAGAACAAAACACAAGTTATTCAAAAGAAGCTCTTTATTGATATTGAAACAAAGGTTACAATGGGACGCAAGGCCAAGATTACAAGTCACTCAAGCTCACTCTTCTCACATTACAAGTCACTCATCTCTTTCTCATATCTCAATACATATCTAGAGCCAGCGGATGCTTCGGAGAGGCGATGTCCATACATTATGTCCCGTATAAGTCCATTCTTTGCGCATAATGTACGCTTCGAATCGCCAAGTAACTCCGTGCCTCGACGCATCCAAGCAAGCTCCGTACCACAAGCTTCTACCTGTGCGTACACATAAACACTGAGTGGGTGTCAGTACTCAACTGTACTGGTGGAGTGAGCTCCTCGCCCACCCATACGAAACCGACACGTTCATTTACTTTTGTGAATCCTTTTTACGATTGTCTTTCTATTCTTGTCTTAGGATCGATTTTAGGACAGATGCCTTGACCTATTTTATGTTTCTAGAACACCTTCGTGCCTTGCACTAACAATGTACTCGTACTTTGGTGCTAGACCTTCTCGTGCCAACAACGTCAACTTATCGACTCGTGTTTGCCTTACGGCCCGTATTTGGTACGCAACAACTTGGTCGTGCCATAAATCCCTTCTTATAACATAATCGAGGCAGCGCCTCGCCACTTAGTAACTTGCCTATACTTGTGTCGTAACAACGCGACCGTGCCTTACATTTTGAGGTCGTGCCCTGCAACTCAACATAACTTAAACAAACTTGCCCTACGGCCCTTCTAGACTTAACTTGCAACGTCTAACCCAACTTGTGGAACTCGTGTTGAGAACTCAAGTACGAAGCCACATCGTATGCTGAAGCATGTGTCTTACGCATAGCCAAATATTAGGCTTCATAATACTTTGGGTACAAATCGAGCACACATTTCCTAACTAAAGTCATATCGTGCTTACACTTTCCTTGATTCGACTGACACCGTGTATGCGGATTCGCCGCTTAGCACGCCAATTATCTATATGAAAGGCCGCTGGCATGACAAGCCATCGTGGACATAGCTTGGGTAGACGGCAGGTCCTTCGATGCAAGGTAGCTAGCCCCGTGGAAAGCCTCCGACTACCCTGGTGCGGTACAAATCAGCACTGCTATAACGTCTTCCCCCTAGGTCGATTGGGCCCGGTGTAGTGCCCCGACCCGCAAGATGCCTTATGATGGATGGTTGGTTCGATGAAGCCTTGTTGGACTTGGGATTATGCGAAGGATCGCTTGGAAGGCTATACGATAGTGGCGAGAATCGTCCTATGAATGTGAGTAGTGTTGAATCCTTCGAAGATCCTTTAGCTTCACGCTTAAAATAAAGGATAGAGTGCTATGTTTCATATTGAGTTATTCAATAACACCTTGCATGGAATTTGGAAGGATAATGAAAGATAATAATCACCTGAACGTAAACTATTGTGGCTAAATAAATGGTATGCTTGTACGCTGTTGCGATAAAAATACATGACAGGTGAAGGCAAAGTCCCAAATACTTGGGCGGTGAGTATATCGAGCGTTGGCTCAATGAATAGATGGCAAAACAGATGTTAAGACCCAAGAACTGGGCAGTGAGTATGCTTGAATTGCATTCGAAGGAATGTATGCTAAACAGATGCTAAGTCCCAGGAATTGGGCGATGAGTACATTGAGTTTGGTTGGAAAGATGTATGGTATCAAAGATGTGGCAAAAAGGATTAGGTAACAACATTCTATTATCCTGTCGCCGATGTAGAATGTTGATTATGCCAAGACCCTGGATTGGGTAGATGATAATGTGAGCATTGGCTCAAGGCAAGATGGGAATATGAATGAGAATGGTGGCTGAATTACTTAGTTTTCCTTATCATGCATTATATGTTTTCTTCTTAGATAAGTTGTATGTAGTTGCATGGTCATGGACAACTTGTCGACAAGGTGGTTTCTCGAACGGTATTCCTGGGCCATGGAATCCGGTTCGTCCTGGGGGAAACCAATGCTGAAGTAGTAGCAGTGCTGAAGTAGTAGCACGGTATACATAACTTGCAGTGGGGCTAGCTACCTGCACTGGCAAGGGCGCTGTATACCTGTAAGTCAGTCCAAGATGGCGTGTCGCCAGTGACCTTCATATAGATAGGTCCGGTGCTAATGATGTCTTATGCAGGCAGAGTAAGTTATTACTCAAATACAGGAAAGGATGTTGGCTGTTGGTAAGAATCACCTGAACGATGATATTTATATTGAATCATGATATTATTCCTAACAATATCTTGTACAGGCAGAGTAAGTATTATAAATGTACAGGGATGGCTACACGACCGTGGGTAAGAATCACCATAGGGTGAAAACAATATACTTTAAATTATGTTGGCTATGAGATTGGCATGCTTTACTTCTTGTCGGCTATAACATGAAATTGACCCTAAGGCAACGAGAAAGACCACTGTTAATAATGTGCTATAACATGATTACTTAGTGTTGTCTTCTTAGGTGAGTTGGGCCAGCACCGCTCGTCAGTACATTGATGATGTACTGACCCACGTTGTGGGCAATATTACAGGTGTTTGCTTGGGGGAAATCCTATGAATCAGTGCTTAGCATCGATGAATCGGATGGGTGTGCAGAAGCTCTTCTTCCAAGACGATGTCTTCTGCTATACGGGATATAATGTATGGAACATTGGAACTCAGTGTACCAGTGAGATTGTAGCAAATTGGCAAGTTCATTGTAAAGAAGTCGGTATATTCATTGTAGCCTAAAGGGCAAGTGTATACATTCAGTTGGCTATTCAAAAGTCTTATAATCAGTTGTAAACTCTGTATTCCACTGCAAGTCTTGTAATCCATTATGATTATCAATAAAAGAGATATATTTCTTCAATATTTTGTGTGATTTCAATTTATCCGCTTGGTTTTGCTGTGTTGTCGATATTTTCTGAGAAATACCAGGAACTGTAATTGTTTTGCCTTGTACAAGTGCAATCTAGACTTGTACGGCATCACGCCCAGTGGCTAGTTTTCGATCCTCCGGGATCGGAGCGTGACATAATTGTATCAAAGCACGGCTTTACGTCCTTGGATTCCTATTCGATTTGTTTCGAATCAATGTTGCTACTAAGATGATTCTAAGCTGCTTCCACGATGAATCAAAGATTGCTTCTGCGATTATTCAAAGTTGCTTCCGTGGTGAATCAAAGTTGCTTCCACGAATACTCAAAGTTGCTTTCGCGATGAAATCAAAGTTGCCTCTATGATGATTCATAGTGCTTCTACGATTATTCTGTGTTGCTTCCAAACTATTCTATGTTGTTTCCTTGACTGAAAGTCCGTTGATCATTCTAATCTCTCACTGGGTATGCCATACAATAAGTCTAAATATGTGGGCTGTGATAAGTGTGCTTTGTTGAATTTCTAAAAGCTACCAAAAAGAATAACAATAATGCGATGCGATAATAAGTTTGTGATGTATGATGGATGTCTTATGTGTGGGATTCATTGAAGTCGATTGTTATGCAGCAATCGACCGTGGGTGATAGTTTGGTATGTTGGAATAGAATGTGCATGGATTTCAGTGAATGGGAATCGACAGAATCTTGAGTCGATATTTGTGGTCAGCATAACCACTGCAGGATGGATTGTCCATATTGGATGTTGGTTTGATGCGAAGGAATATTGTGTCGGAATGGCTTGAGCTCTGAGTGGTATATTACATATACCCTCGTCGTGATAATATGTTCCTTGACCCTTGATGTGTTCATAATTTAGTGATTGCTTACCTATAAGGTATTGGGTGGTATCGAATCGTAGCTGAGCTTATGATTGATACATGACGGCTAGGCGTGTTCCTTGATTGTTAAGTTGGACGACCCGTTGTGAGATTTTTGATGTGTTCGGATGAACCATCGCTTGACCTTGTCGGTTAGCATTATGTTGGGTAATAAGAGAATTGAGAAGATAAAATGATGCCTTGGTTGGGAAGAAAACAAATTTCAGATTCAGGCGAAGACTTAGATCAGTTGGGTAAAAGGATGGTAGGCTTAATAATGATGGTGTAGTGTTGCTATCGAAAGATTTTGCGAGAACAACTATGGACCGAATATTGAACGATGTTGGAATTGAGTGAAAGAAATTACATGTTGGATATCGACAGAATTAATGGTGATGTTAGACGCTTATCGGGATGTTGCAAATGATTTAGAAGATGCAGAGAGTTGCTTCAACGATCGAAAAGGATTGAGAATGGGATTGAGGAATAGATGATCTTAGCACGTCGTGCAGTGTGCTTGAGAGAAATTATGTCCCGAATTAACGAGTTATGACCCTTAACTATTTTGAGGCATAGAGAATGGGTACTTATCCCTTAATGCATTAAAGAGTAAATGTCCCTTATGAGTGTCGAATGGCTGGAATACAAATAAGTATCTGAGTGCAGCGATATGTAATAGACCCTGTCAATAGATGATGTTGTCGCATGAATAACAAGTTTGGGTGGAATATAGAATTGTTGGATTATGACTTAGCTAATGAGTTATGTCATATTCAATTAGATGATCGAAGTACGAATGCTAGATGATTGGTGTTATAGAGATTGGATCGGTGCATGAATAATAAATCTTCTTAAGGAATCACAAGGAGATGATGCAACGCGAATATTGATGGTTAACGTAAATTTGCTAAGAGATGACCATGTCGGTGCTAGTAAATTTATAAATGATGCCTCGGAAGAAATATGATTATGTAGTTGCCTTATTTGTTGGTTAAGAGAGTACAGACCGTATCGATGATCTAAGAATGTGGAAAATAAATATGTCGCAAAGAGACCGTAAGAAGAGATCGTAAGTGATAAACTATTGAGATAGCAATGTCGGATGATGACTCAGAATAGTTGGCCCGATTGAATAGACAAATTGAGTACGATATGAGGATGCAAGTCGGATTGAACAAGTGATGCTATGTCTATGCAAGTGGAAATTGAAAGCTTGGATATTCGATTGAGGAGTTTTATATGATAGCTTCGAGATTGACCCATAGAGTTGTCACGCCCCGACCCGGAATCACCCGAATCATCGTCCTCGCTGGGGGGCGTGATGCTGCACGAGCCTGGATTTGCGCTCGTGCAAGGCAAGATGACAAGTTCTCAAATGGTTATCTTTTAAGTTGATATTCACAACGAAAGGAAAACAGAGTATACGAAACAAATCTCTTTATTGATATTCGAAATCAGATTACAAAGGCTTTCGATAGCCCAAACGAAATTTGCCAGATTGGCTACAACGCTCAGGTTCTCTCTTGCCCACAAAGGATTTCACCGTTCCATACATCATGCCTTCTATATCTCGGCCGCATCAATCCAGTTGCATAGTCCGAGCGTCAAGCGATCGCACGCTTCAATACGCTTTGGCATTCCAAGCCTCAACGCGTTCAAGCAACGCTTCGCTGCGAGCCTTCCATTCCCTGTACCCTGCATGAAGCTGGTGGGGGATCAGTACGATCGTCCTCGCATGTACTGAATCAAAGATCATCTTTCTAAACCGACATTTGTAATATTTATGTTGAATCATGCAACTTAGCTTATAATCTTGCTATGTTCTCCTTAGGGTCAATTTCATGGCATATTCGAAAGTGTAAAGCATGTTAGCATAGCAGCATGTTATCGAATTGAATAGGCAAGCAAGCAATCCCGTGTTTGATTTGTGGCGCAACTTACCAAGCCGACGCACTCGCCCTTGCACCGACGCAAGGTGAATATGCCTATCAGATTTCCCTGTCATGTTATAGTGCTCTCTATGCGGATCTACACACGCACGATATGAGTGTACCTTGCACTTTCGACCCAGGATCCGTCCATGCAGGATATATGTATACCTTGCACTTCCAACCCATCGCCCTTAACTATATGAAGGTCACTAGCTTGTCACAGCTAGAATGGACTTATACTCATCGAATCAAAAATATAAGACGATGGTAACTCTGTGCGGTTGCTAACCAACAATCAGAGGCCACCGAAATAATCGTGCGCAAGTGGCTTATCACATTCACTAGAAGGTCGCTACCCGTCTAAATGAAGTGCACCAACAATGTCGAAAACGAAATCCCTCCTAGGCCGAACGGTCCCAGCGCCCTGGCGCGTCGCGTTCGAGGGATGCCCATGCACGGGCTTTTATATTCTTTAAGTCCATTTGACCATTTAACCATGCAACGAATCTTATATTTCATACAACCAAGCAAGTTCGCTTATCGCTATTTCAATTGGCACAACGCCCCAATGTCCTCAACGAACGCCCTAAGGCCATGAACATTTCGAAGGGCACCATGCCGCGTCGACAGTTATGCCATATCCGTGCCACAACTGTTCTTCTCGTCGCAACGACGCCATCTTTGATAAGTATTGTGCAGCTGCGCGCATTCGCCGTCTTTTGTGATCTCGTACACGTAGGCACGTTTCGACCGTATTTCAAATGTTCTATAACTTAGCATTCAATGTTCGGGGCTTGCGCGATATGGCGCTCGCCTATTGTCTTTCAATGTTCTAGCCGTTCTAACTCGTACGCGAAGTTACGGTATGGTTCGTGCACTAAGGCACTCGCCGAGTACAGTTATCCCATGTTATTGTGGCTTGCGCACCGAGGCGCTCGCCTTAGTGATATCCAATGTTCCGTAGCGACTTGTGCATTTGATACACGTTTCATTTCAATTGTACTAACTTAGTGTTCGACACACGTTATGATTTACTTCCGATCGGACCACGCCCGTGGCGTCGATAGGTTAACTTTTAGCATACAATGATATATTTGACTTATCGAATGAAGGAGTAAAAAGAAGTCAATCCTCCCACCTTGAGTCGATATGCCTTTGCCGTTTTACTGAGCCGATGCGGCTCGATTCTCTAACTTTGTTGCACGGCCACTCTCCTGACTTAGCCATTCGAGCACTTCGTGCTTGTTGAATTATACGTCCGATTTGCCTTAGCGTGCCCAAGTCTCAACCCGTCGTAAGGTGTCGATTTGGTTCCGCGGACCCCTTACTAAATATTGCCGAAGATCGACCTCTAATATTTTTGCGTCAAAGTATAACCTGCACACGAAACCAACTAAAATCAATACTTCATCGATTCGGACTTGCGTCTTGGTCGATTCAATTTCTTAGAATCTTCGAGCCGATTCAACGCACTTATCCTTCGGGGCAACGCGGTGCTTCGCATCGATTCACTCGATGCATTCTTCGGGACAATGTAACTCTTCGCATCGACTTAGTTCGATGTGTTGCTCGGGACAACTTAACACTTGCATCGTTATTACTCGATGCGTTCCTCGGGTCGATACGTTTCTCGGGACAACGTAACTTTCGTATTGATTCGCATCGATACGCAATCGGGTCAACGGTACTCTTCAAGTCAACGACTCAGCATAATGCACCGTGCGGAACGGGGCATTACAGAATATACCACTCAAAACAAGGTTCGTCCCGAACCGAAACCAATACTAAATTTCCAAGGGTTTCATTAGATCGTTCCACGATCTCGTCTCACTATCGTTTGGATCGTACAACTTAGTTTGGAATCATACACATATTTTAGGCGTCCCACCAATATACGCATTTCAGCCAAGCTTAGTTGTAAGTTATCGGAACAACGCTAACATGTAACTTCTCATTCTTAATCACTTACTATCTCGTATTCTCGATCGGACTTGGCTCTATTACTTGTTCTCGTAATTCTAGCGCACATGCATATTGACACATACGCGATCCACCAACAAAAGTCAAGGCACACGATGCGATTCAAAAATCGTATTTCTCACTTTGTATGTTTCATCGGGACTATCAATTCTACGCGTCACGTTAAGCCGTCACGCATCCGATCGCAACGATCCTTCGCAACGCCTTGCTTTCGAAATTGTTAACCAACTATTTTTGAAGTCTGGCTCTGCAACTTATCTCGATACGATTTCTTTTATCAACATTTGGGACTACGCCCGCTAGGTGACTTGCCTAGCACCGTGCTTAACTTCTCCCGACGCAACTTTAAATTGACATTGCACAAAGGCCACAATCTATTCGACACGAAAGTTACATCAAGACGACGGTTTGCTCAAGGCAACGATCGCCTTGACACGAAGGGCTCTCCGATACGCCTTACGTTCGATTCCTAACGAGTAGGAATTCACTAGCCAAATTCCCAACTTATCCGTCTCCCAACATCGAATATGAGTTCGATTCACGCAAGCTCAATTGCAAGGTGAATCCGAATCTAATGACATGACTCGTAAGTCAGTTCCTTATTGTTCTCTCTCGTGCATAGCACGATCCTCACAATCGCCTAGACTTATCGTCAACATGCATCGCGTTAATTTGTTATCGATGCAATCCCATATGCAAAATCGCATGGGTCATCTTACGGCCTGCAGCATTCAATTTGATTTGGCGGTCAAGTCTTCTAGGGTCAGCTGCCCCGAAGCTACGCTCGATAATTATGGATCATCACCGAAGGACAGTGTACTACGAACCATGCTATATCTTATTTCGGAGCTAAATCACGTTCCGACGATTCTATGCGACTATCCAATCCGCACATAACCATTTCTATCGGCGCAACTGATGCACAACTATCCTCCGAGGCAAGTCATGCACTACCGTCAATGATTCTGCTATTCGCGATGTATCTACTCGCATCGAGTTCGAGTCTATCTTATTCGCGGGTCGACACACGAGATGCTATACGCATCGAGCAATCGTCGATGACTTATAGTCTCGCCCTGATTAATCATAAAATTTACGATCAACCAAGTTCGTTCATTCTCGTATCGTTACTTACAAAATTTCATAGCGCGAGGCACACTCTATTTTGTATTCTCACATCGTTTACGTTTCCTTACGTATCGATCTCGATACGCCGTATCCATTTCGATAACGTAAGGGTCAACTTTGAATCCGTTTCAACGTCAACTTAGCTCGCATCGCATACATCCAAGTTCACAACAAACTTTTTCTATACGCATCGACTCATTCTCTGATTCGCCGCATCCCACTATACTTTGATCGCGTAACTGAGTTACCAATTATCCAACATCGAACCCTCAAGTCATACGATCTCGCCCTCTAAGTTTCGCGTGTTTTCAGTCGTACTCAAAAAAGTTTCGCCGTAACGTAACCAACTATTTCTTGGGCACGATTACTCGCGTCAACCAACTTTCTTACCGAAGTCGCACATCGTGCGATTCGATTACAATTCGCATCGTCCAACATTTCTATCGAAATTGCAAGTCGTGCGATTCGATTCGCCTAGCCGAACATTTCTATCGAGATCGCAAGTCGTGCGATTCGATTCGCCTCGCCCAACATTTTCATCGAGCTCGCAAGTCGTACGGTTCGATTTCAACGTTTCGAATTTCATATCCCGTCGATCCGATTGTTGCCTCAAGGCATAATCGTTTCGCTAGTTCCCGTCATTCGACTGACACATAAATTTTCAATCGACGTAATCGTTCAATGTTACAAGTCCCGCCTTACCGTTCTAACCGATCGTCGAAGAACACTTGCATCAACATGCCGTCGTACAAATTCTCAATCGAGTCTCGGTGCTATCCCGTCCGTTGCGGACAAACCTTCCGCAATTCTCACCATACGTCGATGCAATTCATCGCATAAGTGGTATTGCATATACCACTCGGAATCGAGTCATTCATCGCCTACGTGGTATAGCATATACCACTCGAAATCAAGTCATTTCCCTCGTACTATACTTAGTATAAACCGACGATCTCTTCCGACTTACGATTTCTGCAGTGATCGTGCTTGATCACAACCGTAACTTTGATTTAAATCAAATCCGATACAACTCAGCCAATGCATTCATTTGCCAACACAAGCTCGGCACGCAACCGAACCAATTTCGTTTCTCGATTTATAACTTTTTATTTTCTTTCGTTGCATCTTGTGCAAAAATTCATTTTCGATATCCGTTGCACTTCGTGCATCGATTATTTTGATACGCGTTGCACCACGTGCAATAATTTTACTTTCAATACGTATTGCACATCGTGCAACGATTTACTTTCGATATTTACCGCACCTCGTGCAATATTTTATTTCCGACATTCAAAGTCAATGCTCAAATCCGTTCAACACATTCGATATTGACTTATCGCTTTTCCTCGTAATGCACATTCGAAATCGATATGTGAATCCGTTCGACACATTCCATATCAACTTTCATTTTCTTTTCAACGCATCATTTACAATCAACGCGTGGCAATTGCTGCAGCAACATTCCATGACTTTCATTGTATCGATGCAACCAACGTTTCTCATACCGATCGTTGCAACCAACGAATATCTCGATTTACAATTTCGACGTGTTGCATCCACGGCAACAAATTCTCGAATTCATATCTCGCAACTTGTTGCACTTGTAGCAACAAACCTTTTTCGACTTTTCCAACTAACACCATGTAATTTCCAAATAACACGCGGCAAAATTACATGATTTGTATTAGACTTATTGTATGGAACATCCAATGCGGCATCGAGTAGAGTCAAGAGTGATTTCGATTGGTGATGGGCAACTTTTAGAACTGAAATGAAGCAAGCGTCCAGAGGAAATTGAGCCTAGAGCTCTGATACCAATTTGTCACGCCCCGACCCGGAATCACCCGAATCATCGTCCTCGCTGGGGGGCGTGATGCCGCACGAGCCTGGATTTGCGCTCGTGCAAGGCAAGATGACAAGTTCTCAAATGGTTATCTTTTAAGTTGATATTCACAACGAAAGAAAAACAGAGTATACGAAACAAATCTCTTTATTGATATTCGAAATCAGATTACAAAGGCTTTCGATAGCCCAAACGGAATTTGCCAGATTGGCTACAACGCTCAGGTTCTCTCTTGCCCACAAAGGATTTCACCGTTCCATACATCATGCCTTCTATATCTCGGCCGCATCAATCTAGTTGCATAGTCCGAGCGTCAAGCGATCGCACGCTTCAATACGCTTTGGCATTCCAAGCCTCAACGCGTTCAAGCAACGCTTCGCTGCGAGCCTTCCATTCCCTGCACCCTGTATGAAGCTGGTGGAGGATCAGTACGATCGTCCTCGCATGTACTGAATCAAAGATCATCTTTCCAAACCGACATTTGTAATATTTATGTTGAATCATGCAACTTAGCTTATGATCTTGCTATGTTCTCCTTAGGGTCAATTTCATGGCATATTCGAAAGCGTAAAGCATGTTAGCATAGCAGCATGTTATCGAATTGAATAGGCAAGCAAGCAATCCCGTGTTTGATTTGTGGCACAACTTACCAAGTCGACGCACTCGCCCTTGCACCGACGTAAGGTGAATACGCCTATCAGATTTCCCTGTCATGTTATAGTGCTCTCTATGCGGATCTACACACGCACGATATGAGTGTACCTTGCGCTTTCGATCCAGGATCCGTCCATGCACGATATACGTATACCTTGCACTTCCAACCCATCGCCCTTAACTATATGAAGGTCACTAGCTTGTCACAGCTAGAATGGACTTATACTTATCGAATCGAAAACATAAGACGATGGTAACTCTGTGCGGTTGCTAACCAACAATCAGAGGCCACCGAAATAATCGCGCGCAAGTGGCTTATCACATTCACTAGAAGGTCGCTACCCGTCTAAATGAAGTGCACCAACAATGCCAAAAACGAAATCCCTCCTAGGCCGAACGGTCCCAGCGCCCTGGCGCGCCGCGTTCGAGGGATGCCCATGCATGGGCTTTTATATTCTTTAAGTCCATTTGACCATTTAACCATGCAACGAATCTTATATTTCATACAACCAAGCAAGTTCGCTTATCGCTATTTCAATTGGCACAACGCCCCAATGTCCTCAACGAACGCCCTAAGGCCATGAACATTTCGAAGGGCACCATGCCGCGTCGACAGTTATGCCATATCCGTGCCACAACTGTTCTTCTCGTCGCAACGATGCCATCTTTGATAAGTATTGTGCAGCTGCGCGCATTCGCCGTCTTTTGTGATCTCGTACACGTAGGCACGTTTCGACCGTATTTCAAATGTTCTATAACTTAGCATTCAATGTTCGGGGCTTGCGCGATATGGCGCTCGCCTATTGTCTTTCAATGTTCTAGCCGTTCTAACTCGTACGCGAAGGCACGGTATGGTTCATGCACTAAGGCACTCGCCGAGTACAGTTATCCCATGTTATTGCGGCTTGCGCACCGAGGCGCTCGCCTTAGCGATATCCAATGTTCCGTAGCGACTTGTGCATTTGATGCACGTTTCATTTCAATTGTACTAACTTAGTGTTCGACACACGTTATGATTAACTTCCGATCGGACCACGCCCGTGGCGTCGATAGGTTAACTTTTAGCATACAATGATATATTTGACTTATCGAATGAAGGAGTAAAAAGAAGTCAATCCTCCTACCTTGAGTCGATATGCCTTTGCCGTTTCGGTGAGCCGATGCGGCTCGATTCCCTAACTTTGTTGCACGGCCACTCTCCTGACTTAGCCATTCGAGCACTTCGTGCTTGTTGAATTATACGCCCGATTTGCCTTAGCGTGCCCAAGTCTCAACCCGTCGCAAGGCGTCGATTTGGTTCCGCGGACCCCTTACTAAATATTGCCGAAGATCGACCTCTAATATTTTCGCGTCAAAGTATAACCTGCACACGAATCCAACTAAAATCAATACTTCATCGATTCGGACTTGCGACTTGGTCGATTCGATTTCTTAGAATCTTTGAGCCGATTCAACGCACTTATCCTTCGGGGCAACGCGGTGCTTCGCATCGATTCACTCGATGCATTCTTCGGGACAAGGTAACTCTTCGCATCGACTTAGTTCGATGTGTTGCTCGGGACAACTTAACACTTGCATCGTTATTACTCGATGCGTTCCTCGGGTCGATACGTTTCTCGGGACAACATAACTTTCGTATCGATTCGCATCGATACGCAATCGGGTCAACGGTACTCTTCGAGTCAACGACTCAGCATAATGCACTGTGCGGAGCGGGGCATTACAAGAGTTGTGGGATAGAAGTGTCAGATAGAATTGGTCGGTTGCGGGTAAGTCTAGAATGAGACTTCATTGGGTATGGCCCGAGTATGAGTACGGGTAGAAAAACTTGACCCTAGAGTGTTGGTTGGTTGCCTAGAATGTTGGTTGGTTGCCTAGAATGTCGGTTGGTTGCCTAGATTGTTTGTTGGTTGCTTAAGTTTCAGATTGGTTGGCTATGTTCTTCAGTTGTCCGTGTTGGGAATAAGTTCATAAGATTGGGGTGGTGTCCCATGTCCCTAAGTTGGTCAGACCATAGAGTTGCCCCTATAATGAAAATTGGTTGCCTCTAAGATAAGAGATAAGTATATCCCTGATAGCTACTCATCTCATATGAGCTAGCTGAATGTTTGGTTTAGCTTAGATTAGCTGACCATAGAGACTTGACTGAATGCTAAGTTGACTGTTGGAAAACCGTAGGATGTCCCTATTGATGTTAGGATGTCCCTATTGATGTTGCGTGAGTATAGTCGGATTGAGTAAGATGTGTTGGAAGGTAGGTTTTGGAATGAAATGGATATTTGGGAAATTTTGATGTTATAATATTGGATGGGATGACGGATCATGTTGGTTTCAAAAATTTGGTTGCCTTGTTGGAACGTCGAAAATTGAGTTGCCTTTGTTAGAATACTGGAAATTGTTAGAACTGGTTGGATTTGGTTGATTAATATTGAGCTGCATAAAATTGATGGCAGTGCCTTGAGACAGTTGGGATAATTTTATTGATCGGGTCAGAATTGAGGATAAGTGTAATAACGGAATAGGATAGTGCATGTAGCCGAGATCGACGAAAGCGAATGTGAATAGGAATGACCCTCGGGATTAATGTTGTTGGACATAAGAGTTGCTTATGTGAAAGGATAATATATTGGCTTATCAATACGAGGAAATGTTAGGGTACAGCGAAAAATGTTACTAGAATGGAATGATGGTACAATTTGATGGATGGATCATGATCGAGAAATTTACAAGTTGCAAACAAAGTGTATGGATGCGAACGATGATGAGTACAAGATTTGACACGAGAATCGGAGTATCGAAATAAAATATGGCTATAGAATTTATCAACTTTGGTGTTATGGATGACAATGAGCTTGAAAGGAATACTTGATACATCTAAGAATACTTTGGAAAAAAATTTGGAATCGATTGTGGAAAATTTATCGAGTTGGAATTGGCAACATCTATTGTGTTATTAGTTGGTTGGCATATTGAATAAACAAGTAGGATTATATAAGATGCTCAAAAAAATTACTGATGTTCGGAAAGGAAGTTACACCGTCGTTCGTTCGTTTTCTCTATTATTGAACTTGGCTGAAGTGCATGTATTTCGGGGACGCCTAAAATATGTGTATGATTCCAACTAAGTGATATGCTGAATTCAAACGAAGCCATGGAGAGGATTATCATGTGCTAAAGGATTTGCACGAGTGTCGAAAGAAAGATCAAAGATGGTAAACTATGTTGAATCAATTGGGATGCTGTAACGAGACGGTACATTAATTGAAATCAATCGAGAGATTGCGGAAAAATGTTAAATGGTGCAAGTTAATCGCTGAAAAGTTTCATAAAAAAAAGTTGGTTGAAGTTTTGGGGATGAGTTTTGTTTTAAGTTTCGAGGACAAAACTTTTTCTGAGTGGTATATATTGTAGTGCCCCGACCCGCAAGATGCCTTATGATGGATGGTTGGTTCGATGAAGCCTTGTTGGACTTGGGATTATGCGAAGGATCGCTTGGAAGGCTATGTGATCGTGGCGGGAATCGTCCTATGAATGTGAGTAGTGTTGAACCCTTCAAAGAACCTTTAGCTTCACGCTTAAAATAAAGGATATAGTGCTATGTTTCATATTGAGTTGTTCAATAACACCTTGCATGAAATTTGGAAAGATAATGAAAGATAATAATCACCTGAACGTAAACTGTTGTGGCTAGATGAATGGTATGCTTGTACGCTGTTGCAATGAAAATACATAACAGGTGAAGGCAAAGTCCCAAATACTTGGGCGGTGAGTATATCGAGCGTTGTCTCAATGAATAGATGGCAAAACAGATGTTAAGACCCAAGAACTGGGCAGTGAGTATGCTTGAATTGTATTCGAAGGAATGTATGCTAAACAGATGCTAAGTCCCAGGAATTGGACGGTGAGTACATTGAGTTTGGTTGGAAAGATGTATGGTATCAAAGATGTGGCAAAAAAGATTGGGTAACAACATTCTATTATCCTGTCGCCGATGTAGAATGTTGATTATGTCAAGACCATGGATTGGGCAGATGATAATGTGAGCATTGGCTCAAGGCAAGATGGCAATATGAATAAGAATGGTGGCTGAATTACTTAGTTTTCCTTATCATGCATTATATATTTTTTTCTTAGATAAGTTGCATATAGTTGCATGGTCATGGACAACTTGTCGACAAGGTGGTTTCTCGAACGGTATTCCTGGGCCATGGAACCCGGTTCGTCCTGGGGAAAACCAATGCTGAAGTAGTAGCAGTACTGAAGTAGTAGCACGGTATACAGGACTTGCACTGGGGCTAGCTACCTGCACTGGCAAGG
This sequence comes from Iris pallida, assembly GCA_029216955.1. Lineage (NCBI taxonomy): Eukaryota > Viridiplantae > Streptophyta > Magnoliopsida > Asparagales > Iridaceae > Iris > Iris pallida. Next base: position 13,894,077 of record JANAVB010002395.1, on the reverse strand, counting down.
GCGCTGTATACCTGTAAGTCAGTCCAAGATGGCGTGTCGCCGGTGACCTTCATATAGATAGGTCCGGTGCTAATGATGTCTTATGTAGGCAGAGTAAGTTATTACTCAAATACAGGGAAGGATGTTGGCTGTTGGTAAGAATCACCTAAACAGTGATATTTATATTGAATCATGATATTGTTCCTAACAAAGTCTTGTGCAGGCAGAGTAAGTATTATAAATGTACAGGGATGGCTACACGACTGTGGGTAAGAATCACCACAAGGTGAAAACAGTATGCTTTAAATTATGTTGGCTATAAGATTGGCATGCTTTACTTCTTGTCGGCTATAACATGAAATTGACCCTAAGGCAACGAGAAAGACCACTGTTAATAATATGCTATAACATAATTACTTAGTGTTGTCTTCTTAGGTGAGTTGGGCCAGCACTGCTCGACAGTACATTGATGATGTACTGACCCACGTTGTGGGCAATATTACAGGTGTTTGCTTGGGGGAAATCCTATGAATCAGTGCTTAGCATCGATGAATCGGATGGGTGTGCAGAAGCTCTTCTTCCAAGACGATGTCTTCTGCTATACGGGACATAATGTATGGAATAGTGGAACTCAGTGTACCAGTGAGTTATAGCCAAATTGGCAAGTTCATTGTAAAGAAGTCGGTATATTCATTGTAGCCTAAAGGGCAAGTGTATACATTCAGTTGGCTATTCAAAAGTCTTGTAATCAGTTGTAAACTCTGTATTCCGCTGTAAGTCTTGTAATCCATTATGATTATCAATAAAAGAGATACATTTATTCAATATCTTGTGTGACTTTAATTTATCTGCTTGGTTTTGCTGTGTTGTCGATATTTTTTGAGAAATACCAGGAACTGTAATGGTTTTGCCTTGTACAAGTACAATCTAGACTTGTATGGCATCACGTCCAGTGGCTAGTTTTCGATCCTCCGGGATCGGGGCGTGACACCCGGTGTCCCGGCGTAATACCAGTCGAGGAAGAAATCCTTATCGACAAGTTGTCTAGTGACCACGCACCTATGAGACATCTAGACTCACGTAAATGCATGGCCTAATTTGTCGTATAACTGGGACTATACTTAGCATCTCGTGCTCTAAACCACACTTTGCATAACGTGCATCAAACCGTGAGACTCCCAACCGAGGGACCGTCTCATACTTTGAAAACGTACATAGGAACCGTGAGACTCCCAAACGAGGGACCGCCTCATACTTTGAAAATGTGAATAGGAACCGCGAGACTCCCAAACGCTCATACTTTGAAAACGTAAATAGGAACCGCGGGACTCCCAAACGAGGGACCGCCTCAGCGACAAACGATCGCGTGAACTTACTTATTTTAAAACCGAGGGAACGGCTAATACATAGCCTTCCAACTTAATTTGCACCAAACGTCTCTAATACTTGAAACAAAACGTGTTCCTTAAGTGCCATAGACCATGGCTAACTTTTCATCGTGCCGACCGTGGCTCATGTCTTAAACCGACTTACGTTCTGTGCAGCACTATCGCCCAAGTCATACTTTATATGACTGGCTTTGAGATCGTGGGACTAAGTAGCTAAACAAATCGCAGAAAGAGGGACAGTGCTTGCTATGACTTCGATAGCCCAGCATTAACTTGCCTAACATAATCGAGCCTACAACTTAACTCGTGGGACGAGCAAAGGCTTTGCCAAGCCTTGCATTTTGGAAACGTGCATACTTAATCGGGCATTTACGCGGGCGATACCTATGACTTAGACTAACTCATAGTTTGTGTCGAATACCAATTTTCCTTCTCCCAAGCCACGGGACGAAGGGACGAATGTCATTTTCAAAGCACGCCGTACACCAACTCTAAGCCAACCGTTGGACCTTTCCATATTCTAACTCCATTTGACCTGTCGGAATTATTTTCTTATCTATGTGGATTCGTCTCTTTTATTGTCAAGCCTACTTGTGAATTTAAAAACATTCGATTTATAATATAAAGGCTAAGATGAGGCAAGTTCACCGAAACTACCCCACCTGAACGAGGAGTCGCCTTGACCAAGCGGGCCTTCGAGTCGTCGTTGCATGGCTAAGTCCGAACGTCGTCGGTGTTTCGATTCCTCCGATTGACTGAGCGGGATGGAGAACTACATCATACACCACACAGAAAAAGTTTTGTCCTCGAAACTAACCGAGTACTTACTCATTGACTTATCACTTTGTTCTACATTCAAGGACTCTTGTACACACTTACTCCTATGCGTTTCTTCAACTCGAACCACGTTCGTGATATGGTTATCTTTCACCTCGAACAACTATGTCTCAACTTAGGTAACTTACTCTCGTCGCGCACACGGACAACTCAATTCTAGGCACACCATCCGATCAACCAATATTCAAGTTTGTCTCAATCTAATTATCGCACTACCACCAATTTTTTCCTTGAAACACGATTCCAAAATCTTCTATACTTTTTCGTTCCTCAAGTCTCACTTGATTCAACATATCACTTTGTTGGATCGTGCACATATTTTAGGCGTCCCCAAAATACATACATTCCAGCCAAGCCTCGTGATAGAGAATCTGCCATCGCCACTCGAGTCGGATCTTGCACATATTCGGACGTCCCTGATATACGTGCATGTCAACCGAGCCTCGTGAGTGGTGCCTCCACAGTTTCTATTGCTCCGTACCGGAACGTCTGCCTAACCACTAAGCTATATCTTTCCGTCAGTATTGGAATCATAGTTCCCAAACAACGATATCAACACTGACCCCATCCTAAGGTCAAACCAAGTTGATAGCACTGGATTTTCTACCCAAGCTCGTATCACTTTGATTTCTAAACATCGAGCATCGATTTCCTACACACATCCCCACATTCGTCGTACGGGTCTGAGTCGTTCAACAAAGCCATCCTACGATAACTCACGTTTCAACCAATTCCTCGACATATCAATATCACTCGTTCATCGCAATTCACGTATTCGATCATAAGGTCGTCTAGCTTAACAATATATTGTGCCTCGATCTCACGCGATTCAGGTTATCTACGGTGGGCATGAATCACCATGCACGCTCCCGCGGGATTATCACCCTCATCGGGACGTAACTCTTATTTTGTGTCTAGGCTAATTTATTTTTGATGCATATATTAGATCTATTCAATCCTCAAGTTTACTCAATCATCAATCGCAAGTCCAAATATTCTCAAATTTTTCCTTCGTATCAAACCAACAAGTCAAGACAATCAAAGTTGCCGCATCCTGATTTTCTGAGTTCGATCATTCCCATGACATGAATCACCATGTCAGCGCTCACGCGGAACGATTGTAATGCCCATATCTCGTATTACGTATTTGGAATACATATACGTATTTTGACCCGTATTGTATGTCTTCCTGCTTGATTTATTTTGGCATTTCATTGATGAGTTTATCTTGGTTCGGTTCGATTTGTTGGGTTGGTTCGGCTTGGCTTGGTTTTGCTTTGGTTCATCATGAACCAAAGGTGAACCCCTACCTACTACCACCATTAGTATTTATTAACCATTCTCCTTTCTCTCTCCTTATTACTCTTCTTCTTCTCCATTATAACTTCTTCACCTACCAGAGAGAGAGGGGTCTAGGCAAGTGCAACTTGCTTCATGGAGGAACTCTAATTCTATTGTTCCATTCTCTTCTTTACAGCATTCTAACATACTTTAGTACTTGGCATTTTTACTTTCCATGGCCAGATTCTTGTAGATCTAAATTTATCTTATTTTTGAATTTCTTGGATTTTGATCTACTTAATCTTGTTATTCCTCAGTTTTGATGGTTCCATGTTGTAGAGAATTTCGTTCTGCCCCATTTTGACCTATGGAAGTTCGAATTTGGACTCTGGATGAAGGTTCTATGGAGCTTGGAAGCATAGGTTCATGGTGTTCTTCTTCTCAAAAATTTGGAGAAGAAGAATAGTACTTGACTTGACTTGACTTGACCGCATGAATATTTCATGCGGCAAGTATTCTCCCCGCCGCATACATAATTGAGCCGCATGAGATCCTGAACCATCTAGCCGCATGCGCCCCCTTGCCTATGCAGCTGCATGTGTGCCCGCCATATTTAGCCGCATGAATACGAATTCCCCGAACCGCATAAGGGCCGAACCCTGCCAGCCGTATGGACCTACCTTTTCAGCCAGCCGCATGGACCTACCTTTTCAGCCAGCCGCATGGACCAACCTTTTCAGCCACCCGTATGTACCTACTTCTCTGCCCGTCGCATGAGGCTGAGCCATTCCTGGCCGCATGGAATCCAGCGACCCTGATCCGCATGCGTCTCGGGCTTCCTTCTAGCCGCATGAGCCGTGCGCCTGCTCCACATTGAACCCGAACTCTTGGGCCGTATGAACCCGGGTCCGTTCTAACCGCATGAGAACCCCCTCCCCCGCGAGCCGCATGGCATCTATTTCTAACTGAGTCGCTTGCGCCTCCCTCTATTTCTAGCCGTATGGGCTGTTCCCGCCCTCAGCCGCATTAGCTGCTCCCGCATGGATTCCTTCCTTGGCCGCATATGCCTGAGCCGCATGGCTTTTCTATAGACTCGTATTCTATGATTAAGTTATTATTATTATTTGATCTTTACTGATAATTCATGTCTTGTAACCTCAGCATAACTTGGGTTTCCTGATTGAATGCTTGCACTGTGATGCCCTGCACATGTACCCTGAACACGATAGTGACCCGTAGTGGTGCACTCTTGACAAGTAACATGACCTGATAGTGGCCCGTCGTGGTGCACTCCTGACCAGTAAACCGGACATGATATATCTTGATAAGTTGTTGCGACGGCTACCTGACATGACATGACCTGTATAAATAACCTGAATACCGTGGGCGATTGTGTTTGTACAAATAATTCAGTCCTGTCTTGTATCATGTCTAGGATGGGACTCCTGAGTACCACGGTCAGGAGTACCTACTGAAATGGACTAAGGCTAATAACTAGATTAAAACATTAGTCATACAGAGATCTCCCAGCTACAGGCAATCCCGTTACCTGGGCGCGCTTGGGATCTGTAGCCTGCCGTCGAGTAGGGCACATTTCCAGCACACTGTCATGTGTTGCACCCTTCAAGCTACTTAAGGGTACATGCGTTTCCTGGACGATGTACCCACCTGAATTCAACCCCTAATTTTTGACCTGGGTAACCTGGATGGTCTGCAGGGCTTGTGGCTGTGGAATAATCTCACTGCATCTTGCTAGTAACTAGGCCTGTGATAACCCTAGCTAGTTAAAGTATCAAGCCGTACTTATTGCTTGGCCGTGATTGTTGAATGGGGAATACTTAGTCTAGTCTTGTCTTGATATTGTACAAGATTGTTACATGTCCTGATTTCTTATATTATCTTGCCGATAAATGGTAGGAGAAACCAAGTTCTGTTCAGACGAAGGGTTACAACCCCGGTCCTTGTTTGGTTTACGGGTTGTAACCTGGTTATCTGAATAGTCCCATGGTTATCTCATCGTATATCACCTGTCATGCTTGATACGTTTTACCTTACCAACAAGATTGAAGACGGAGTTCTATTCAGGTGAAGGGTTACAACCCCGGTCCTTGAATGGTTCCCTCGTACTCCCTTATACTTGAATGGTTCCCTCGTACTCCATTATGACTGTTGTTATTCTTTTAATATCAAGCCTTAATTACTGTCTTTTATTATGTAATTATATTCTTGTGCTAATTTACTGGTTTTAGTTCTTAAGTGAAGCCTCCTTTGTGACACTTGCTCTTTCTGGGATCTGACCCAGCTGGTTTTGTATGGCCAGATACCGGAGCAACTCCAGAGGATCTACCGGTTTTCCAGCCAGATGGTGACCATTAGAAGGAATCATGGCAACGAGTGGGTTTATTTTTGCTCTCCCACTTTATTGTAAAATTATTTTTTTGAGACGTTTAGCCGTCGAGCAAGTGTTAGCTCGTGTACATTTTTACTTACTGTCTGCCTACGGGCTGTAACATGATTGGCAACCTAGGGTTGATCACGTATGACTAAACTCTTGCTAGTCTTCACATTTTGTAACGACTAGCTTCATGATCATCTGAATATGTAATGTTTGGGACGCCTTACTATTGTATATTTGGCGATCTTACATCTTGTAATATTCACTTAATTGCTTGTGATTGAGACACTAGGCTTGTTATTGACCTTAGGAGACTGATGGCTTGTAGATAAACCCTCATATATCTAGACAGTCGTGACTGTATAGTGGAGTGGATTCCCATTTCATTATACGTAGCTGGCTATGTCTGCCTCCGCTCTCCAGTATTCTGGTTCTGGGGCGTGACAACGATAGCCCCAAATTCGATGCAACGTATGTGTGAGGCTAGAGTTGCGCTCACGCAAGACAAGATCGTCGACGTTGTGGTTATCAACGCAATCATCACGACACGATTGTGTACATCCGACATTCATTTCAACCAAAGTCCTAAGTATTGCATCCATCAGAACGATAACACTTGCACGATCGTCATTCACCGTGTCAGAGTACCCCTGAGTTATCGCATATCGATCTTTGATGCACCTCAATATCATCGATGAAATGTGTAACCTGATGATCTTCTTTTGTAACGAATTTCGAGTCGTACGAACTAGCGTCCGACTGGATAATCTCCTCGACATTTAAAATTCAAGTTTGATCATTATCCCTCGAATCGTTCACAACATGAATTTTCTCAAATCCAAATTCACGTATTGTTTATCCGTCTATCTTAAGTTTCGACCAACGTATTTCCTCAATTCGCATCATTCTTTGCTAACTCAATTCATCGAGCAACATCCATTCAATCCTCAGAGTCATTTGTGTAACTTCAAAATTCAACTTTCTCATGCGCTCTATCTTCCCATCGTGCAAACTTTTCGTATACGATTCTTTTCAATTTCCTTGATCAAGTCATCCATTCGTACACCCAAACTTTTCTCGATTCGATTTCACCTACTCAATCATTTTTGCGTTTCGTACTCGCGCAATCACAATCCCGTGCACGTTTCGTGCGCGTCATACCTAGTTGGTTCGAATCGACTCGTCAAATCTTAAGACTACAACTTATTCAACGATACTCAATCTACAGCTTTGTATATACGCGACGCTTGGTGATAGACTCATTGACACTCTGTATCCTCAATTGAATGATCGACATCCCTGAGGCTATCGTATACACCACTCAGGGATGAAGTCATTCAACAAATCCTTAATCATTCGATTCACAAACTATTTTCTCAAATTTTCGTCCGAACAATTCCTCAAAATCCAAGCACGCTCATCTATATCGTACCGACGTTATCGTCGCTCGATAGTACCCCTATCGATAGTCACCCCACTGACTCAATCGAGTCCAACTCATTCTCGTCCGACACAATTCGAATTCCGCACTCGACTTTTCTAATGTCGACACACCTTTGGTGTATATGCCCAGTCCGACTTAGCCAACCGTGCTTACGCGAACCATCTTTTTTTTGTTTTGTCAAAAACTGTTCTCCTATGTTTTGCAAATTATTTAGACTTATTGTATGGACGTCCCATAGGACATTTGAGAGAGAGCGCACCAACAATATTAACTTTGCGGAAGCAATAATTCAGAGTTTATGGAAATAACGGAGTTAAAGAATTCAATCAAAAGTACAAGGACGTAAAGCCGTGCTCTGATACCATTATGTCACGCCCTGCTCCCGTGGGAGCGATCGTTATCGCTAACGCATGATGCCGCACGAACCTAGATTGCGCTCGTGCAAGGCGGGTTCCATAACGGCCGATTACAGCGGCTGCGACGGGGTCGTCGCACAGAAGTCCTAAGCAGAGACATTGAATAATAGCAGCAAAAATTTAGAACAAAACACAAGTTATTCAAAAGAAGCTCTTTATTGATATTGAAACAAAGGTTACAATGGAGAGCAAGGCCAAGATTACAAGTCACTCAAGCCCACTCTTCTCACATTACAAGTCACTCAGCTCTCTCTCATCTTTCAATACATATCTGGAGCCAACGGATGCTTCGGAGAGGCGATGTTCATATATTATGTCCCATATAAGTCCAATCTTCACGCAGAATGCACGCTTCGAATCGCCAAGGAACTCTGTGCCTCGACGCATCCAAGCGAGCTTCGCACCATGAGCTTCTACCTGTGCCTGCACATAAACACTGTGTGGGTGTCAGTACTCAACTGTACTGGTGGAGTGAGCTCCTCGCCCACCCATACGAAACTGACACGTTCATTTACTTTTGTGCAACTTATCCTTTTTTACGATTGTCTTTATATTCTTGCTTTAGGATCGATTTTAGGACAGATGCCTTGACCTATTTTGTGTTTCTAGAACATCTTCGTGCCTTGCACTAACAATATACTCGAACTTTGGTGCTAGCCCTTCTCGTGCCAACAACGTCAACTTATTGACTCGTGCTTGCCTTACGGTCCGTATTTGGTACGTAACAACTTGGTCGTGCCATAAATCCCTTCTTATAACATAATCGAGACAACGCATCGCCACTTAGTAACTTGCCTATACTTGTGTCGTAACAACGCGACCGTGCCTCACATTTTGTGGTCGTGTCCTGCAACTCAACATAACTTGCCCTACGACCCTTCTCGACTTAACTTTCAACGTCTAACCCAACTTGTAGAACTCGTGTTGAGAACTCAAGTACGAAGCCACATCGTATGCCGAAGCATGTGTCTTACGCATAGCCAAATCTTAGGCTTCATAATACTTTGGGTGCAAATCGAGCACACATTTCCTAACTCAAGTCATATCGTGCTTACACTTTTCTTGATTCGACTGACACCGTGCATGCGGATTCGCCGCTTAGCACGCCAATTAGGCCACTGGCATGACAGGCCATCGTAGACATAGCTCGGGTAGGCGGCGGGTCCTTCGATGCAAGGTAGCTAGTCCCGTGGAAAGCCCCCGACTACCCTGGTGTGGTACAAATCAGCACTACTATAACGTCTTCCCCCTAGGTCGACTGGGCCCGGTGCCACGGCGAAATACCAGTCCAGGAAGAAATCCTTATCGACAAAGAAATCCTTGTCGATAAGTTGTCCAATGACCACGCACCTACGAGACATCTAGACTCACGTAAATGTATGGCCTAATTTGTCGTATAACTGGGACTATACTTAGCATCTCGTGCTCTAAACCACACTTTGCATAACGTGCATCAAACCGTGAGACTCCCAACCGAGGGACCGCCTCATACTTTAAAAACGTGCATAGGAACCGTGAGACTCCCAAACGAGGGACCGCCTCATACTTTGAAAACGTGAATAGGAACCGCGAGACTCCCAAACGAGGGACCGCCTCATACTTTGAAAACGTGAATAGGAACCGTGGGACTCCCAAACGAGGGACCGCCTCAGCGACAAACGGTCGCATGAACTTACTTCTTTTAAAACTGAGGGAACGACTAATACATAGCCTTCCAACTTAGTTTGCACCAAATGTCACGACCCGCACCCGCTATAAGGGCACGTGTACGTGACATCGCCCAGCCCTCACCGTAAAAATAGCGTGGAACGCTGTAGGTTTTCTACTCTAAACAGTTTATATATATACATCAAAACCTGTCGATAATATGGTCAACTCCGAACGGAGGACAAGCAATGAATATATATGAGTACTCAATCACAACTCTAAGATAACAAAGTAAAGACTGAAAGATAAAGACAACAAGACGATAATAAAATAATAACCTGTCAAGTCCAACACAAGAATATATACAAGTCCAAGTCTCTAATACAATCCATAATAATAACAGTCTCAAAAGTAGCTGGAGACAAAGTCCAGTATAAAAGACCTACTCTAACTAAGCAAGTAGTAAGGTCTCGTCAGACGGAGCTAAGCCCTGCTGGACCAAAGTCTCTAAGTCTACGCCCACTACGTCATCCGGACCGTAATAGGTACAATAATCTCCCTCGTCAGCATCTGTAATATTTTCAACATATCCTGTCAGGATGGAACGAGTACAATCTACTAACAACAGTTCACAAGATATGATAAAAGCTATAAGACAGTAAATAGGGAGTATATACAAGAAAATTATGGAATGTACATGTGAGTATCATGGCAAGGTAAGCTGTAAAACTAGAGCTAGAACATGGCAAGTAAACTGATCATGGCATGTACAAGAATCAAGAATCATATCTCTAGGTGTGTGAGTACTAGTTTCAATATGTGGCCGGCTTGGGTCTGCACAAGGTCTACTGGCCTGGTTAATCATACGTGGAGTGTATGATTAACACTCACAAGGTCTACAAGAATAACAAGGTGGATAATGACCACATGTCTACACTAGTGCTCTCCGTCCCCGACTGGTAGGGTGGATCCAAGCAAGACACGTTATGACACAGGATTCTACGAGAAGGGAGCAAGTCTCCTCGAGAATCGGTGTCCATATACTGCACAAGAACTACAAGGGAGCTTGCACAAGATATACCAAGATAACGAGGAATAACATCTCATGTCGGGATCCATGAATACCAATCTTTGTGACCAATGTGTCGAGAACAAGCATATCTACACTAATTACATGAATTATAACAATCATCGTAAATTGGAAAAGTGTCAGAGAATGTACTCGCCTGTAATATGGTATGATATGTCAACTGGAGCAAATGCAGCGTCTCGAGGACCTATAGAGAACAAGACGTATCAATACTTGTTTTCCATAAATAAATTCACTTTATTTATTGTGTTTCTGGGAAAATTACAACTGTAGGAATCCGATCTAGAAGACGATCGCTTTATCCCTTAGACGATACGAAGAAGAAAAGCTCTAAAAAATGCAACAGCAATTTAGATATCTATGTATCTGTACAATGAATGAGAAAAGAACTCTATTTATAGAGTCAAAAGTAACTGAAAAAGATAACTGTCTTCACAAGCTGTGCATAGTTGAAAATCACGCAGGATTTAACATACGCAAGGTTATGAGCAGTTACTGGACGTGGCCTGTAACTGTTGGATACATGGCAATCGTGCATGAGTCGTGTACAAGTTACAGGACACGCAGGTGAGAGATCGATGGCATGGCTGCCACGTACTCCAATTTAATGAAATCCACACAGGCTTGTTGAGGACGAAATCCACGCAGACTTGGTGCAGAAAGCTTCAAAATACACGCAGACTTGGTGCAGAAAGCTTCAAAATACACGCAGACTTGGTGCAGAAAGCTTCAGAATACACGCAGACTTGGTGCAGAAAGCTTCAGAATTCATGCAGACTTGGTGCAGAAAGCTTCAAAATACACGCAGACTTGAGTCAGAACTGCCAGCTGTCTTGATTCAACGTGCCTCGATTGACACAAAATCTCTGACATTGATTGCCTTGTCAGTCGCCTTAAATGACAATAAGCTCTTTTGGTACGCCAACTTGATGAAGGCTGAGTCTTGTGGAAGAAGATTTCAAAAGTCACGCAGTAGTCGGCTGTGATCTCTCGAGTTCCGTGCATACGTGGCATACGAGAAGACATTCTTTGACTGTCGTGCTGTCAGTCATAATGACACTCTGACAAATGATGAGCTGTCTCAGCGTAACTTTTAAACATTGTCTTGATCAACTTAGTGTGACTTTTAGACTTTGTCTTGATCAACTCAGCGTGACTTTTAGACTTTGTCCTGATCAACTCAGCGTGACTTTCATTTTTGAGGCCTACAAAACACCCTTCAAAGTTTTCGAAAAAATGATAAATTATTTCAAAATACTAAACCACTTCTTTCATTCTTTACTTGTTTTTAGAGAGAGAAAATCCACAGAAGAGAAAACTTCATCTTCTCCGACGAACTTCATCTTCCCCGACTTCTCAGCAGCAATGGCTCCCAAAAAAACCGACGCTCAGGCCAAGGGGAAAGCTCCTGCGACTTCCTCGCGTGCCACCACTGATAGACTGTCACGCCCCAGAACCAGAATACCGGAGAGCGGGGGCAGACATAGCCAGCTACGCAATTCCAAAGTACGTTAATACTCTGAAATCACGTATAAGCTGTCAAGACATGGGGGTTACTCTACAAGCCATCAGTCAATCCTATGGTTTAACAATCCTAGGTATCTCAATCACAGGCAATTATACAAGAGCAAGGAGTACGATCATCATACATACAATAGTAAGGCTTCCCGAACCATATATACATGACTGATCATGAAGCCAGTACCACAGAACTGAGGACTAGCTAGAGTATTAGTCGTACATGATAAGGACTAGCTATAGTCTAGAATACACATATCATGTTTATGCCCGTAGGCTACAATATCAATGAAAGTACCAAAACACGAGCTAAACACGTGCTCGGGGCTAAAAGTTACAAGAGGAGAATTTACATATCAGTGGGAGAATGAAAAAGAAACCCACTGAGGCACTCTGGTGCTCCGGCTGGTCACCGTCGAGTAGATGGTGCGGTAGATCCTTCGGGCTCTTCTATCAGAACCTGGCCATGCAAAACCAGTGGGGTCAGACCCCAAATAGCAAGTACCACAAAGGAGGCCGAACTATGAACTTAAAACCAGCAATCATAGGCAAACAACAGGGAAAGAAAATAATAAGTAAAGGAGGATCGAGATTCGTGCTGTACCAATGCACTTATCCCGAACAGAGGAAGACAGTAAGTAAATCATCATTTGACATAAGTAAACTGGAGAACATGTTAAATAAATAGAGCTAGGCAATATACGAAGAGAGGACGAAGGTACTGTTCGACAATCATTAAGTGACAGTGAGAGAGTGACAATACAGAGTACAATACATTAGAGTGACAATCATTGCAATCATTATCCTGGAACAATTAGGAACTGGATCTAGACAAGACTTAGACTGGAAAGGTGATATACGATGGGATAACCATGGGACTATTCAGATAACCAGGTTACAACCCGTAAACCAAACAAGGACCGGGGTTGTAACCCTTCGTCTGAACATAACTTGGTTTCTCCTACCATTTATCGGCAAGATAAAATAAGAAATCAGGACATATAACAATCATGTACAAGATCAAGACAAGACAAGACTAGACAGACTGAACTCCATCCAACATTTACGGCCAATCATTGCCTACGGCTTTCTACATTAACTAGCTAGGGTTATCACAAGCCTAGTTACTAACAAGATGCAGCGAGAATTCCAAGTCCGGTTACCTGTTTGTTACTACCTGAGTGATCCCAGCAAAGAAAAGGAAAAGATAGCATGATATAGCAGACACACTGTAGTAAGATACATGTGTCCTAAGGTACCACACTCGACGGCGGGCTGGAAGTGCGCTCATCTCGACGGATAGCAACAAATCCCATGTATATATATATATATAAGGCCGGGATCAAAGGGGCAACAGGTAACTGGAAAAGTCTCTCCATGAACTATTTGATCAATCTAGTCATTAATCCTAGCCATATTCAGTATGAATCCCTGACCGTGGGAAACCAGGGATTCATGTCCTAGACATGATGCAAGACAAGACGGTTTTATTTGTACAAACACAATCACCCACGGTGTCCAGGCCATTTATTCTTGTCAAGTCATGTTAGCCGTCGCAACAGCATTTCGAAAAATATCGTGTCAGGTTTACTTGTCAGGAGTACGCCATGGCAGGCCACTATCAGGTCATGTCAGGTTACTGGTCAAGAGTGCACCATTACGGGTCACTGTCGTGTCATGTATAGCAGGTCAAGTTATCAGGTCAAGTTATCATGTCAGAGTGCACCACGGCGGGCCACTATCATGTCATGTTACTTATTTCTGGTTACTGGTTAAGAGTGTACCGTGACAGGTCACTACCATGGTTATCAATTCGTGTTCATGCAGCATATCAGTATACAAACTAACATGTTAACAGAAAAGAGACATATCCTGAGTGCACCCAAACGGGCCACCGATGAAGAAGAAAGCATGGCATTGAGCAGAAAGTACAATATTACTCAGTCCTACTAAGAAATTCATTTATTAAAGAAATACCAAGCTATTAAGTGGGGTCGTCGCCATTTAGGCCAAGATAGAAAACATGCAATATACTCACAAGCTCCATATCAAGAAAATGAGAAACTTGCATAAAATAATTAAATAACATATTCTTGAAGCCAAGAAAAAGATCTACAACTTTCATGTTGGGAGCTAGAAGAAATTCTGTCCAGAAAACAGTAAAAAAGAGCATCAAACTATCAAAATCAGCCAAAATCAGCCTTATGCGGCTCAAAAGTGCTCATGCGGCCAGAAAAAGCTTATGCGGCCAGAAAAATACTCATGCGGTCAGAAAATACTCATGCGGCCAGAAAAGCTTATGCGGCCAGAAATGCTTATGCGGCCAGAAAATACTCATGCGGACAGAAAAGCTTATGCGGCCAGAAAATACTCATGCGGCCAGAAAAGCTTATGCGGCCAGAAATACTTATGCGGCCAGAAAATACTCATGCGGGCAGAAAAGCTTATGCGGCCAGAAAAGCTTATACGGCCAGAAAAGCTTATGCGGCCAGAAATGCTTATGCGGCCAGACACTATTCATCGTCCCTGCCAGAATCAGCACAGAATAACATAGAAGTTTGACCAAAAATATTTTGGCCATAACTTCCTCAAAATAAGTCAAAATCTAACTTTTTAAAAGCCAAAATTGGGTAGAATTGAATTCTCTATAACATGGAACAATTAGTTTTCGAAAACAAGTAAGTTTGGTAGATCAAAACCCAAGAAAACCGAAAATGATATAAACTTAGATCTACAAGAATCTACCCGATAAAATCGAAAACTCCAAGTTCTAAACATACTTAGAATCTTGCAAGGAAGAAGATGGAACAAACAAAAATAAATTTGCTCAAGGTTCGGCAATGTGTACTTGCCTTGGGCTGGAGAAAGAAGATGAAGATGGAAATGAAAATGATAATAATGGAGGAGAGAGAGTGGTAGGTGGCTTATATAACAAGCCCAAGCAATCTCCACCATTCATTTCTCTCCACTCAATCTAAACCATACACCTCATCTCTTAAAGAACCAAACTAAACCAAACCAAGTCAAAGTGGAACCGAACCAAATAAAACCAAATCCAAGTTAAACCAAGTCATGAAATCCTATACTTATGAAATTTTAAAATATCACGCAAATCGAGAAATACGAAATACGGCTCAAATAAACACGTATCCGTATAAAATACCGATACAGTGAGACGGGTCTCACAACTCTCCACACCTTAGAAAAATTCCATCCTCGAAATTTCCTGAGGCTGGTCGAGTAAGATAACAAAATAAAAGCTCCAGAAAATTCAACAATCTCAATAAATCAAGCACGGCATATAAGTAAAGTAAAACAATCAGTAATGTAAATAAACGCGTAAGTAGTAAATAAATGCACAAGAACAAATACAATCATGATCAAGAAGGGCTGGAGGTATATGGATCAATATGTCTCCTGGGACAGTTGTGTAGAAACCAACGTCCTCGCTGGCCTAAGCTGATTCCCAAAAATAGATAAAGTCAAGCCTCAAGGTAAGTCGGTACCAATAACTTAGTTCAAGACATGACTGGGACCCAGGACGTGTCATCGTAGTTAAAACAGATGCTTGAACTTTTTCACTTGTCTCAAGATACGAAGACAGAAGCGACTGGCTGATCGGGATGGACTGACATCTCTGCTTGCATGCTGAAACTGATCTCCATAACTGGCCTGGCTGAAGAATGCTGAGCTGTCCTCGACAAAACACGAACAAGATAATCAAAAGGATCAGGAACAGTGCCCTTGAAAGTTGAAGGACACAAGATCAAATCATGGGAACAGGAATGACCAACGATCAAAACAGATATCAAGTCAAGTATCAGAGATAGAGAATAATCCGAAGGAGATCAATAAGGATAATCGTGATTGAGGTATCTAAACATGGTAACCCCCACAAATCTGAAAATCGAGACCTGCATGGGCCACCACTAAAACCATGTCACGCCCCAGAACCAGAATACCGGAGAGCGGGGGCAGACATAGCCAGCTACGCAATTCCAAAGTACGTTAATACTCTGAAATCACGTATAAGCTGTCAAGACATGGGGGTTACTCTACAAGCCATCAGTCAATCCTATGGTTTAACAATCCTAGGTATCTCAATCACAGGCAATTATACAAGAGCAAGGAGTACGATCATCATACATACAATAGTAAGGCATCCCGAACCATATATACATGACTGATCATGAAGCCAGTGCCACAGAACTGAGGACTAGCTAGAGTATTAGTCGTACATGATAAGGACTAGCTATAGTCTAGAATACACATATCATGTTTATGCCCGTTGGCTACAATATCAAGAAAAGTACCAAAACACGAGCTAAACACGTGCTCGGGGCTAAAAGTTACAAGAGGAGAATTTACATATCAGTGGGAGAATGAAAAAGAAACCCACTGAGGCACTCTGGTGCTCCGGCTGGTCACCGTCGAGTAGATGGTGCGGTAGATCCTTCGGGCTCTTCTATCAGAACCTGGCCATGCAAAACCAGTGGGGTCAGACCCCAAATAGCAAGTACCACAAAGGAGGCCGAGCTATGAACTTAAAACCAGCAATCATAGGCAAACAACAGGGAAAGAAAATAATAAGTAAAGGAGGATCGAGATTCGTGCTGTACCAATGCACTTATCCCGAACAGAGGAAGACAGTAAGTAAATCATTATTTGACATAAGTAAACTGGAGAACATGTTAAGTAAATAGAGCTAGGCAATATACGAAGAGAGGACGAAGGTACTGTTCGACAATCATTAAGTGACAGTGAGAGAGTGACAATACAGAGTACAATACATTAGAGTGACAATCATTGCAATCATTATCCTAGAATAATTAGGAACTGGATCTAGATAAGACTTAGACTGGAAAGATGATATACGATGGGATAACCATGGGACTATTCAGATAACCAGGTTACAACCCGTAAACCAAACAAGGACCGGGGTTGTAACCCTTCGTCTGAACAGAACTTGGTTTCTCCTACCATTTATCGGCAAGATAAAATAAGAAATCAGGACATATAACAATCATGTACAAGATCAAGACAAGACAAGACTAGACAGACTGAACTCCATCCAACATTTACGGCCAATCATTGCCTACGGCTTTCTACATTAACTAGCTAGGGTTATCACAAGCCTAGTTACTAACAAGATGCAGCGAGAATTCCAAGTCCGGTTACCTGTTTGTTACTACCTGAGTGATCCCAGCAAAGAAAAGGAAAAGATAGCATGATATAGCAGACACACTGTAGTAAGATACATGTGTCCTAAGGTACCACACTCGACGGCGGGCTGGAAGTACGCTCATCTCGACGGATAGCAACAAATCCCATGTATATATATATATAAGGCCGGGATCAAAGGAGCAACAGGTAACTGGAAAAGTCTCTCCATGAACTATTTGATCAATCTAGTCATTAATCCTAGCCATATTCAGTATGAATCCCTGACCGTGGGAAACCAGGGATTCATGTCCTAGACATGATGCAAGACAAGACGGTTTCATTTGTACAAACACAATCACCCACGGTGTCCAGGCCATTTATTCTTGTCAAGTCATGTTAGTCGTCGCAACAGTATTTCAAGAAATATCGTGTCAGATTTACTTGTCAGGAGTACGCCACGGCGGGCCACTATCAGGTCATGTCAGGTTACTGGTCATGAGTGCACCACTACGGGTCACTGTCGTGTCATGTATAGCAGGTCAAGTTATCAGGTCAAGTTATCATGTCAGGAGTGCACCACGGCGGGCCACTATCATGTCATGTTACTTATTTCTGGTTACTGGTTAAGAGTGTACCGTGATAGGTCACTCCCATGGTTATCAATTCGTGTTCATGCAGCATATCAGTATACAAACTAACATGTTAACAGAAAAGAGACATATCCTGAGTGCACCCAAACGGGCCACCGATGAAGAAGAAAGCATGGCATTGAGCAGAAAGTACAATATTACTCAGTTCTACTAAGAAATTCATTTATTAAAGAAATACCAAGCTATTAAGTGGGGTCGTCGCCATTTAGGCTAAGATAGAAAACATGCAATATACTCATAAGCTCCATATCAAGAAAATGAGAAACTTGCATAAAATAATTAAATAACATATTCTTGAAGCCATGGAAAAGATCTACAACTTTCATGTTGGGAGCTAGAAGAAATTCTGTCCAGAAAACAGTCAAAAAGAGCATCAAACTATCAAAATCAGCCAAAATCAGCCTTATGCGGCTCAAAAGTGCTCATGCGGCCAGAAAAAGCTTATGCGGCCAGAAAATACTCATGCGGCCAGAAAAGCTTATGCGGCCAGAAATGCTTATGCGGCCAGAAAATACTCATGCGGGCAGAAAAGCTTATGCGGCCAGAAAATACTCATGCGGCCAGAAAATATTCATGCGGCCAGAAAAGCTTATGCGGCCAGAAATGCTTATGCGGCCAGAAAATACTCATGCGGGCAGAAAAGCATATACGGCCAGAAAAGCTTATGCGGCCAGAAATGCTTATGCGGCCAGGCACTATTCATCGTCCCTGCCAGAATCAGCACAGAATAACATAGTAGTTTGACCAAAAATGTTTTGGCCATAACTTCCTCAAAATAAGTCAAAATCTAACTTTTCAAAAGCCAAAATTGGGTAGAATTAAATTCTCTATAACATGGAACAATTAGTTTTCAAAAACAAGTAAGTTTGGTAGATCAAAACCCAAGAAAACCGAAAATGATATAAACTTAGATCTACAAGAATCCACCCGATAAAATTGAAAACTCCAAGTTCTAAACATACTTAGAATCTTGCAAGGAAGAAGATGGAACAAACAAAAATAAATTTGCTCAAGGTTCGGCAAGGTGTACTTGCCTTGGACTGGAGGAAGAAGATGAAGATGGAAATGAAAATGATAATAATAGAGGAGAGAGAGTGGTAGGTGGCTTATATAACAAGTCCAAGCAATCTCCACCATTCATTTCTCTCCACTCAATCTAAACCATACACCTCATCTCTTAAAGAACCAAACTAAACCAAACCAAGTCAAAGTGGAACCAAACCAAATAAAACCAAATCCAAGTTAAACCAATGTCACGACCCGCACCCACTGTAAGGGTACGAGAACGTAACAACGCCCAGCCTACGCCGTAGTGTCGGCGGTAGAACGCTGTCCTAGGTCAATATACATCTAACAATATTTATCTAAACAGTTTATACTCCCCGAAATGGGGGTGACAATAGCAATAGTAAACTCAATCACAACTAAGGAAGAGATAGCACGATATGAAATAGAACTCAAGGAAATGAAGTAGATAAAAGTAGACTAAGATAATCCCAGCAATATCCAACAGAACAAGGTCTCAGATACAAGAATATACACAACTGCTCTCCAAATAAAGAGTCTAACTAGAACATGTCTCAAAACTACAAATGAAAAACAAGCTAGCTAATCTAGTCTAGGCAGTCGGAGGAAAGTCCTCAGCTACTGCTGGATCCTCCTGAGGGTCCAGCTCACAGGTGTCATCTTGGGCTGCCCCGTAATAGGTGTCCAGGCAAGCCTCCTCCTCGTCCTCTGTAATATTTTTAACAGGTCCAGTCAGGACAGGAGCGAGCACAGTACATCTCAACAATTCATAGCAGGTTAGAAAATATAAACTTACAGTAAAGTAAGATACAAGTACTGAAGAAATGCGGTATGTAAACAGGAAGAGAACTGTAATGTAAATATCTACTATACATAGAGAACTAACAGTGGCTAGTGAGTCAGAGTACGAGATAGCACATGTGAACAGGACAGATTTGCACAGGATGTCGAGGTGCACAGGAATCTACACTACAAGGAATTGTTCACACGACTACTAGCACTCCCCCGTATCCCCAATCAATACACAAGGATCTAAACAGGTTATGTTATTGCACAGGATATCACATGGGGGCCCATATAGGGTGCACATGATAGTATACATGGGGCTCCGTGAACATGAAAGTACAAGATTCACAGGAGTGCACATGTAATGAAAGCACAGGAGTACATGATGTAAGTGAAACGCACAAGCACAATGTACCCGATGCTTCCGAGGGGGATAACATCGCATGTAGAGATCCATATAGTACCAATCCGTGTGACCAACGTGACAGTACAAGTAAAGTAATCTACTGCAGGAAATAATTCTAAGCAGGATATGAAATGATCAGAGAATGTACTCGCCTGTAACTGAGTGTCCGGTATGAAACGTACTGTCCAAGGAGTGGTGTCTGGCTCCTAATCAGAAAAGCACAAGTCACAACAAGTCCAGAATATCAAAATGGAGTCCTACTATGCATTCTATATGATTCTAAGTCAATCTAGACCAAAGTCAACTCTTGGTCAACTCTGGTCAACCCTAGAAGTCAAACTAGGTCAACCAAGTCTAGTTTGATCTAAACTAGGCTATCTAGGTCTAACAAGACATGCTAGCCTCTAACAAGTCTATACTAGACTACACACAACATTTCAAGTATCTAAAATACCTATGTATATACACACCATATATATATAGATACAGATATTGATTAACACTATGCATTCTAGGCTAATACCATATATATACACATAGACATACATTCCACACATATCTAGAGATACATAACACCACACCTATGTACATGGCTATATAATATACACATGAAATGCATATGAGAAGGAAGCAGGGAAGAAATGTGTAACTGTGCAATGGTGTGCAGGAATAATAACATGAGAGGAAAATGAGTGTGTCATGTATGTTTCAGGAAACAAGCAGTGAAGAGAAGGAACAGCAAGTGACAGTACAATGTGGGCCTGTGTTCAGGAAAATGCAGTGTGCAGGTTAACAAGAGAGCCAAGTGTCTGTATATGTGAATGGTGTGCCAACATGTACAGGAAAACAGGAAAGGAAAAGCAAGGCAAAGTGTGAACTGTGCAATGGTGTCAAGTGGCAGGAAAACAAGTGACAGGCTAATCAGTCATGTATCAATCCCAATATACAATTTACTCTCTTGTTCTCAGATTTGATTAAACAAAAGACAGTTAACTACAACCATAAACAGGTTTTACATATTCAGACTTATGAACAGTCCAACAGCAATGCACACATATATTTGAAGAACAGGAAAGGAAAGAAGAAATGGCAGTTCATTGATGAACATATATAATTAACTCAAAATTATAATGTGAACCCTTAACCCATAATCAATTCTCAATTAGAAGAAGGACAAGAATCAATTCATGTTCAAAATAAGTATTAAACATCAAATACTAGGGATTAAACATTAGACAAAATCAAATTAGAAAAACTGGAATGGCAAGAAACAGTTCGCATATCAAAACTCAGATTTTTGACCCCAAACCACATTCAAATCAATCCAAAATTTATACATATGCAGATGGCTATTAGGAGAACATGTTAGGGATTTAATATTATGTAGATAATAGCAATTAATGGGTGAAAAATGATGCTAAAGTTCAATTTTTGTAACTGGAATGAAAACAGATAACTTATTGGTACACAGGAAAATAGGAAAAAAAAACTGGAAACTAGGTAATCGAGTTTTACCAATGCAAAATCAATTAAGAAAGTAAAACAGTGGTTGGTAAATAACTAATAGCATATACACGTGTCCCTAGAAGTGTTTGTGTCCCAGCAATAGGACACAAACGTGTCCAACAGAAGAAATCAAGAAAATAGTGCACAACACACTGTGCAGTGTACACAGGCTCGTGCACGTGTGCACGAGTGTCGTACACACGACACGACACAAATGGGGACTCGTGGTCGTGTCCCCAACTAGCCTAGGTATAGGTCTTGGTGCTAGACACCCTGAATCGTGTCATACAGTGTCGTGTCCAAAGCTATGAAGCCGTGTCAGTGGCAAAAAGAGACAGTGCACAGAACAGTGTCAACTCAGTGCGTGGACGATTACTCGCCAACCAAAGCACGAAGTCCCACGAAACTTGGGGAGCATGGTGACAGTGGGTGCCCCATTGCCCCCACGAAGTTTCGTGTCACGACACGCCGTGTCGTGTCCCACAGAGACCCCGAGATGCAGGGGATCACTATTCCCACGCGCGCGCGTGTCCAAGTGCGCGTGCACGAGAGCCCCAGCGACACGACACAAGCACGAGGTTGGCTCAGAGCTCCAGAAATGGTTAAGCGACCCTAAAATACAAATTTCCATTCAATTACAATACAAAAATTCACACAAAAAGTCCTCTTTGGCATTTCATCAAACACATCGCATAGGAGACTGATACGTGTCCTGAACGGACACGAAACGAATCCGAACCCTAGGTTTAGCTTATCCTACAGTAGGGGTAGGGCTAGGGCCTTCCTAAAATGGATTCAAACAGTAACTTAATGGAGTAATGAGGGTTATACCTATGTTTGCACAATGAAGAGAAAAGTCCTCAAATGGAAGAAACTCCTCAAGCCTCCAAGCTCCATAAATTGTTATTTCCCTACAAATAAAATATACCAGCAGCAAGGGGAAGAAATTTAGGTCCTAAAGGAATTGCTTTGAAGGAAAAAGGAATTGAAATGGATTTTTAAGATTTTTAGGAAGATGGGACTCACCTCTTTCCTTAGAACTTTGCTAGAACCCTAAAAGAGGCTAGCCCTAGAAATTAGGAGTGTATTTATAATGGGGGAATCCCTAGGTTCAGCTAGGGTGGTTGACCACTTGGCCTTGGGTTAGGGTTGAGCTAGGTTTGAGTCCAATCTAGCTAAGTCACATAATGACTTGTGAAACCACAAGCCATTCACCAAATCAAATGATTTCTAAATTTCTAATTCTAGTTCTATGAATCACTAACCACTAACTTGAGTCACACTAGGTTAGACTAGGGTCACTTGACCTAACCAAGCCCAACTAACCATGGTTAGTTCCTAGGTTGGTCTACATGGGTCAAAACTGGCCAAAAATCAAACTAGTCCAAATAAATCCAAAATAAATTCTAAAAATTCCCATAAATTCTAATTAATACTAATAAATTTAAATAATAATTAATAATCCCAAATAATTCTTAAAATTACAAAAATAACTAAAATACCCCTCAGTCTGGAAATGAACACTAGCAAGACACCAAATCATAAGTCATGAATTTAAATAGTTTAAAAATAATTAAAAATCACTAAAAATCATAACATGAAATAAATACCATTAAATAATAATTATAATTACAAAATTTCAAAATTACCCTCTTCTGAAAAACTGGGTGTTACAATCCTATCCACCTTACAAAAATTTCGTCCTCGAAATTAAAATGGTAGTAGTCCTTCTAGGTCATACACCCCACAATCAAAGTCTCAAACATACCGTCAGATAGTCATATGCGTCTGTCCAAAATTATGATACTCAGAATCTTCGTCGTGCTAGTGAGCATGGCTACGATAATCACAGAGTCCTTGACTAAGGTACGTATCCTTAGGTTCATGGTATTTAAAATTTTTGCATTGCCACATGCAACGGCGAAAACCTTAAATTCCCATACCCGAAAAATACATCCAAAATCTGACTATATGTCCTCACTATGCCAACTAACACGACCATCAAAGATTCTAGATCCCATATCTGAGGTGACCTAGCCCATATGATTTTCTCACAAGAAAAACAAACATAACGAATCACCAGATCAAACTTATCAACAATGAGGAAGCAGATATAAATAGATGGAATAGAATTTCAGGATAGGTATAATGAGACAAGGTAAAATGGAATCGAGAAGATCAGAACCTGCTAGCACCTCTCCTACTGCCTGAGCATCCTCAAGTGTCATGGCGTAAGCTCGTCCTTGCTGGCCTCCCCTGGCCTGCTGTTGGTGCTGGACGAACCTCTGCTGCTGAGTCGGCAGGGCTGGTCCCCGCTGCTGGCCTGCTGCTGCTCTGGCTCCTCCTCCCTGAGCTGTTCGTCCCACAGACCTAGGACAATCCCTCATCTGGTGATCTACTGCTCCGTAGAAAAGGTACTTCCCGAGCCTCTTCCTGCACTCATTCCATCCATGCCCTGGCTTCTTGTAGAAGGGGCAACTGACTGTCTGCCTGGGTGCCTGATGCTGGAACTGCTGCTGAATCGGTAGCGGCTGAAACTGCCTCGGCTGCTGGTGCTGAAAGTGAGGCCTCTTGGCATGGCCTCCGCTGCTGCTGCTGCCCCCAGCTGGGTCTCTCCCTCTCTTGAGCCTAAGCTCAAGGTCATCCTCTGCAGCTAGTGCGTCCACCAGTATCTCCTCAAATGTAGTACTGCGGGCGTTCCTTGTGTAGGACTTGACCTCCTTTACCAAGCCCTTCCGGAACCTCCGGGCCTTCGTCGCCTCCGACAAGTCCTCTACAAATCTGCCCAGGCGGCAGAACTCCCCTGCATACTCCTCCACGGACTGACTCCCCTGGACTAGGGCCTCGAACTGAGTCTCGAGGGCTCCCAGCGCTGCCTCTGGGAAGAACTTCTCCTTGAACAGCTTCTTGAATGCTGCCCAAGTCTGTCCTACTGTGCCGACCCTCAGGTCGGTCTGGTACCATGTCCGAGCCAGATCCTGCATCATGCTGGCTGCTGCCTCTATCTGGAGCCTCGTCGGAATCTCAGCTAGCCTGAAGATCTCCTCCATATGCTCGATCCACTCATCGGCATACAGGATCCCCTCTGTCCCGCGAAAGTCCCTCGGGTGCATCTTCTGGAAGTCCTGGATGCCTTTCTCCCGTGGCTGGTGTGGCTGCTGGACTGCTGCTGGCTGAGCCGCTACTCTCTCCACTGCTGTCACTGCCAGCTCAATGCCTCGAGTGAGCTCTGCCGTCTGCCTCTGCTGCTGCCCCTGCTGACCCTCCATGTACTGCCTGAAGAAGGCTAGCAGCTGCACTGCGTCTACTGTCCCTGGAGGTGGCTGCTGGTAAGGATCCTCTGGGAAAACTGGGTCCTGCCTCCGAGCCGGTGGATGCATATCCCCTGCTGCGATTGCCGAGGTCTCAACACGAGCTGAGGTGGCAGAAGCTGCAGTCCCCTGGCCTCGCCGTGCTGGCTGAGAGGTAGCAGTCCCCTCTATAGCATCCTCATGAATGGCACGCTGTGATCGAGTCTCTACCATCCTGAAGATAGACAAACAAGAGTATCAATTTCTGAGAAGGAAGCGATATAACAAGGGCGGACAATTATAATTCAAAGGATCAGCTGACAAGAGGATTTAGATGGCAATAAAAGAAATTTTCCTAAAGTGATTGAGTACCTTAAAATTAATGTCCTATATCCTACTGCAGGCTGTAGTGATACTCTAATTCGAATACCACTACACTTCTAGTCTCGACCTGCATGGGCCACCACTAAAAACGTGTCACGACCCGCACCCACTGTGAGGGTACGAAAACGTAACACGCCCAGCCTACGCTGCAGTATCGGCGGTAGAACGTTGTCCTAGGTCAACATACATCTAACAATATTTATCTAAACAGTTTATACTCCCCGAAATGGGGGTGACAATAGCAATAGTAAACTCAATCACAACTAAGGAAGAGATAGCACGATATGAAATAGAACTCAAGGAAATGAAGTAGATAAAAGTAGACTAAGATAATCCCAGCAATATCCAACAGAACAAGGTCTCAGATACAAGAATATACACAACTGCTCTCCAAATAAAGAGTCTAACTAGAACATGTCTCAAAACTACAAATGAAAAACAAGCTAGCTAATCTAGTCTAGGCAGTCGGGGGAAAGTTCTCAGCTACTGCTGGATCCTCCTGAGGGTCCAGCTCACAGGTGTCATCTTGGGCTGCCTCGTAATAGGTGTCCAGGCAAGCCTCCTCCTCGTCCTCTGTAATATTTTCAACAGGTCCAGTCAGGACAGGAGCGAGCACAGTACATCTCAACAATTCATAGCAGGTTAGAAAATATAAACTTGCAGTAAAGTAAGATACAAGTACTGAAGAAATGCGGTATGTAAACAGGAAGAGAACTGTAATGTAAATATCTACTATACATAGAGAACTAACAGTGGCTAGTGAGTCAGAGTACGAGATAGCACATGTGAACAGGACAGATTTGCACAGGATGTCGAGGTACACAGGAATCTACACTACAAGGAATTGTTCACACGACTACTAGCACTCCCCCGTATCCCCAATCAATACACAAGTATCTAAACAGGTTATGTTATTGCACAGGATATCACATGGGGGCCCATATAGGGTGCACATGATAGTATATATGGGGCTCCGTGAACATGAGAGTACAAGATTCACAGGAGTGCACATGTAATGAAAGCACAGGAGTACATGATGTAAGTGAAACGCACAAGCACAATGTACCCGATGCTTCCGAGGGGGATAACATCGCATGTAGAGATCTATATAGTACCAATCCGTGTGACCAACGTGACAGTACAAGTAAAGTAATCTACTGCAGGAAATAATTCTAAGCAGGATATGAAATGATCAGAGAATGTACTCGCCTGTAACTGAGTGTCCGGTATGAAACGTACTGTCCAAGGAGTGGTGTCTGGCTCCTAATCAGAACAGCACAAGTCACAACAAGTCCAGAATATCAAAATGGAGTCCTACTATGCATTCTATATGATTCTAAGTCAATCTAGACCAAAGTCAACTCTTGGTCAACTCTGGTCAACCCTAGAAGTCAAACTAGGTCAACTAAGTCTAGTTTGATCTAAACTAGGCTATCTAGGTCTAACAAGACATGCTAGCCTCTAACAAGTCTATACTAGACTACACACAACATTTCAAGTATCTAAAATACCTATGTATATACACACTATATATATATATATATATATAGATACAGATATTGATTAACACTATGCATTCTAGGCTAATACCATATATATACACATAGACATACATTCCACACATATCTAGAGATACATAACACCACACCTATGTACATGGCTATATAATATACACATGAAATGCATATGAGAAGGAAGCAGGTGTGTGTGTACTTGTGTGTGTGGAAATTAGCTAACAGTTTAAGAGTAATGTGTGTGTGTGTGTATCAATGTACATATGCAAGAATTAACAGTGCAAGGTATGAGTGTAGTGTAACTTGTGAGCAGTTAACAAGTGGTGTGTGCACAGGGCATTGACAGGAATTAATAGTGTCAAAGTGCAGGAAAACAGTGTCAAGGTGCAGGAATAATAGGCTGTGTGTGTGGGTGATGGGCAGGAACTAGTAAATAACAGTGAATGCAACATAGAGCAGTGAAGAATGTAATTATCTGCAGGAAATGGAAACAGGAAAGAAATGTGTAACTGTGCAATGGTGTGCAGGAATAATAACATGAGAGGAAAATGAGTGTGTCATGTATGTTTCAGGAAACAAGCAGTGAAGAGAAGGAACAGCAAGTGACAGTACAATGTGGGCCTGTGTTCAGGAAAATGCAGTGTGCAGGTTAACAAGAGAGCCAAGTGTCTGTATATGTGAATGGTGTGCCAACATGTACAGGAAAACAGGAAAGGAAAAGCAAGGCAAAGTGTGAACTGTGCAATGGTGTCAAGTGGCAGGAAAACAAGTGACAGGCTAATCAGTCATGTATCAATCCCAATATAGAATTTACTCTCTTGTTCTCAGATTTGATTAAACAAAAGACAGTTAACTACAACCATAAACAGGTTTTACATATTCAGACTTATGAACAGTCCAACAGCAATGCACACATATATTTGAAGAACAGGGAAGGAAAGAAGAAATGGCAGTTCATTGATGAACATGTATAATTAACTCAAAATCATAATGTGAACCCTTAACCCATAATCAATTCTCAATTAGAAGAAGGACAAGAATCAATTCATGTTCAAAATAAGTATTAAACATCAAATACTAGGGATTAAACATTAGACAAAATCAAATTAGAAAAACTGGAATGGCAAGAAACAGTTCACATATCAAAACTCAGATTTTTGACCCCAAACCACATTCAAATCAATCCAAAATTTATACATATGCAGATGGCTATTAGGAGAACATGTTAGGGATTTAATATTATATAGATAATAGCAATTAATGAGTGAAAAATGATGCTAAAGTTCAATTTTTGTAACTGGAATGAAAACAGATAACTTATTGGTACACAGGAAAATAGGAAAAAAAAAATTAGAAACTAGGTAATCGAGTTTTACCAATGCAAAATCAATTAAGAAAGTAAAACAGTGGTTAGTAAATAACTAATAGCATATACACATGTCCCTAGAAGTGTTTGTGTCCCAGCAATAGGACACAAACGTGTCCAACAGAAGAAATCAAGAAAACAGTGCACAACACACAGTGCAGTGTACACAGGCTCGTGCACGTGTGCACGAGTGTCGTACACACGACACGACACAAATGGGGACTCGTGGTCGTGTCCCCAACTAGCCTAGGTATAGGTCTTGGTGCTAGACACCCTGAATCGTGTCATACAGTGTCGTGTCCAAAGCTATGAAGCCGTGTCAGTGGCAAAAAGAGACAGTGCACAGAACAGTGTCAACTCAGTGCGTGGACGATTACTCGCCAACCAAAGCACGAAGTCCCACGAAACTTGGGGAGCATGGTGACAGTGGGTGCCCCATTGCCCCCACGAAGTTTCGTGTCACGACACGCCGTGTCGTGTCCCATAGAGACCCCGAGATGCAGGGGATCACTGTTCCCACGCGCGCGCGTGTCCAAGTGCGCGTGCACGAGAGCCCCAGCGACACGACACAAGCACGAGGTTGGCTCAGAGCTCCAGAAATGGTTAAGCGACCCTAAAATACAAATTTCCATTCAATTACAATACAAAAATTCACACAAAAAGTCCTCTTTGGCATTTCATCAAACACATCGCATAGGGGACTGATACGTGTCCTGAACGGACACGAAACGAATCCGAACCCTAGGTTTAGCTTATCCTACAGTAGGGGTAGGGCTAGGGCCTTCCTAAAATGGATTCAAACAGTAACTTAATGGAGTAATGAGGGTTATACCTATGTTTGCACAATGAAGAGAAAAGTCCTCAAATGGAAGAAACTCCTCAAGCCTCCAAGCTCCACAAATTGTTATTTCCCTACAAATAAAATATACCAGCAGCAAGGGGAAGAAGTTTAGGTCCTAAAGGAATTGCTTTGAAGGAAAAAGGAATTGAAATGGATTTTTAAGGATTTTAGGAAGATGGGACTCACCTCTTTCCTTAGAACTTTGCTAGAACCCTAAAAGAGGCTAGCCCTAGAAATTAGGAGTGTATTTATAATGGGGGAATCCCTAGGTTCAGCTAGGGTGGCTGACCACTTGGCCTTGGGTTAGGGTTGAGCTAGGTTTGAGTCCAATCTAGCTAAGTCACATAATGACTTGTGAAACCACAAGCCATTCACCAAATCAAATGATTTCTAAATTTCTAATTCTAGTTCTATGAATCAATAACCACTAACTTGAGTCACACTAGGTTAGACTAGGGTCACTTGACCTAACCAAGCCCAACTAACCATGGTTAGTTCCTAGGTTGGTCTACATGGGTCAAAACTGGCCAAAAATCAAACTAGTCCAAATAAATCCAAAATAAATTCTAAAAATTCCCATAAATTCTAATTAATACTAATAAATTTAAATAATAATTAATAATTCCAAATAATTCTTAAAATTACAAAAATGACTAAAATACCCCCCAGTCTGGAAATGAACACTAGCAAGACACCAAATCATAAGTCATGAATTTAAATAGTTTAAAAATAATTAAAAATCACTAAAAATCATAACATGAAATAAATACCATCAAATAATAATTATAATTACAAAATTTCAAAATTACCCTCTTCTGAAAAACTGGGTGTTACAATCAAGTCATGAAATTCTATACTTAGGAAATTTTAAAATATCACGCAAATCGAGAAATACGAAATACGGCTCAAATAAACACGTATCCGTATAAAATACCGATACAGTGAGACAGGTCTCACATAGACTCCCTCGACGCGAAGCCACGCATCCTCCTATGCAGCGTAAGTGATGAATGGAGATACGAACTGTTGAAGGCGACTTGATGAAGATGACTATGATGAAGATGAACTCCACATAAAAATCTTAGGATCTTAAAAAAAATAATGAACTTCAGAAATATATCCCCCCTTCTTAGGGCAAAGGATATTAACAAAGTATGCCCCCTCTTTAGGGTCGGCCATACTTCACATCTTCGTGTTTACGAAGCTCTGTGTTTCACGCAAATGAGCATGGCTCTCATGACTCTGCATGATTTTTTATGTATTGGCAGGGATGTCAAAGTTTGAATTATTCATGCAGCTTTCATGACTCTGCGTGATTTTTCACATGTTGGCAGAAATGTCCATGTTGAATTATTCACGCAGCTTTCATGACTCTGCGTGATTTTTCACATGTTGGCAGAAATGTCCATGTTGAATTATTCATGCAGCTTCTGAGAGTCATCTTCTGGATAGATTAGTCTTTGATCTGTCAGCGTATTTTTGTCATTCTCACTTTAAATGTGATTCTGGCAATGATGCGTGACTTTTCATTCTAATTTGTCTGGACTTTGCGTGAATTAGTCATCTGCGTGATTTTTGATAGTATATCTGTCTGAAGTCTGCGTGACTTATGAAATTTCTTTCGAACACTGCTATACACGCATAAGGCTCGTAGACATAGAAAACACATCTGACCTTGTCTTCTTTTATTTTCTGTAGTGAACATCAGAAGTGAAGAGGCACATTATGAAGGGCACCTGAGTTTTTCATTTAAACATGATTTATCTCATGTGAAATTTCCTCAGTTTGACCTTCCAGAAGCCAGACTGTCGTTGTTAGCAAATCAAGACCATACAACTCTACTCTGTTTGATGAACGGTAAACCCTTTCAGAGTCTTGATTTGGTTTTCCACAAGAAACCAGCATTTCTGTTCGGGGATGCCATAGCACAGAAATCACAGCCAAAGGGCATCAGAGAGAAGGTTGGCTTTTATTTCGAAGGTGATGCAGGACAGCCTATGTACTGGCCAAAGGTT
Source organism: Iris pallida (assembly GCA_029216955.1). NCBI lineage: Eukaryota > Viridiplantae > Streptophyta > Magnoliopsida > Asparagales > Iridaceae > Iris > Iris pallida. Next base: position 13,863,135 of record JANAVB010002395.1, on the reverse strand, counting down.
TCTAGGGGTTTATCTATCATGAGATTCATGCATGCTAGTTATCTCCGAAAGATGTCCTGGTACTTAACAGAATATCAGCAGGAAAAGGCGAGCCGTATCATTTACAGGAAGGAGGGATTCTTCAGTTCCCCAGAGAATCATGTGTCCGTGTTCCGTGGTTTGAAGCCGGGATGCGTACCACCTGAAGACTCATCAATATTGATGCCATTCCGGATGCCTGTTTTCATAAACGAATTCATGGCAAACGAGAAGGCATTTTACCCCACTGATTCGACGTCGAGGATGAACGGCTTAATGAATCAAGAGAACGTGAGGTGGAAAACTTTGGTGCATTGGGCTTTGGAGAAGTTTGAGAGTGAACTGAAGAAGATAAACCTTTATGACGCAATCGTCAATTCATCATACGGCTTCAGACCCAACCCCTTTCTGTTCCTGGCTTTGGTTGAGAGGTATAACTACAGGATGGGAACATTTATGACTCCCAAAGGGGAGATGGGCTTTGCCCTTTATGAGATGGAATACATCTCGTATCTGCCTTCAGGCACGCTGCCGTATGAAGAGTATGTGCCTACGACAGAAGAGCTGAACTTTCTGTCAGAGAAGAATCCTAAAATGGTACACATGTTTGAAGAGATGATGTGCTATTTCGGCACATGTACTCTGTATTACAAGAGTACTAAGGAAGAAACCGGCAACCATATCCAGAAGTAGATGTCCTATCTTTTCATGAACCGTGAAAAGGATGAGAAAAAGATAAACGAGAAGAGATGGTACCAGATTAACTCTTTCAAGCCTCTCTCTGAGAGTGAAATCATTTATCTACTAGAGAAGTATGATTGCAAGGATTTCACGATCGATGAAGACTGTTACGACTTTAAGGCTGGAACCACCTTCAGCTCGTATGTGAGACAGAGTGGAAAGACTCTGTCAAGGAACGGCCACTTAGCCGGATTCCTATCTCTTTGGTTAAGAAGATTCGTCGTTCCTGGCTCCAGTTCTCTAGACAGAATACATAGAGGCGTTATCTTTGCAGCCGTGTGCCTTATGTATGGTTATAAGATAGACTTGTTATCAGCGATGACCTGTAGACTGAACGCAGATCTTCGGAATTTTGTAACCAATATGCTATCTGATCAGAGGAGGATGACCGATGAGTTCCCAAGGATAGAAAGGCCCTTCACATATCTATATGGTTGGCTTCTTCTCCATCATGACGGTCTGATACGTCCAGGAGCAGGAGGGAGTGGCAGTCTCTTCTTGGAGAAGTACTCTGGGGAAACTTTCTGGAAGGTTCATACTATTCCAGAATGCAAAAATATTTTGAATCGAGCGTCGCATTGGTCCATTCAATGTGTACCTCCACCACTGGTTTATGAAAGCATGCCCTTGAATATGATAGACGGAGATCAAGGGAACAAGCTAGATGATGTAGCCTTTCAGTGGTTGTAGAGAATACGGCCCTCTCATCTGGTATACCGTCATGAAGAAATGACGTATCTGGAGCCATATCTACCAAGCTGATTTGCCAGACAATTCGGATATGACCAACTGCATGTTGGGAATGCCACCACCTGCCTTTCTGCTCGTGGAGGGCTTATTGATGGAGCTCGGGCCTGGAGATATTTTGCGGCTAGAGATACAAAAGTTGTATTCTCTATGCCTAATCCTTTATCCAGCACGGGGACGAAGATGCTTTACACATATGCTCACTTCTATGTTTCGTCAAGCACCTTCATGCCGAATTTCCATCTGAAGACTTTTGTAGCGGAAGACGACCCAGCTCCATCGAAGAGGTCGAAGAAGAAGATCGTTATTCAACGATTTTCTCCGGAACCGGAAGATGAGACATCGGAGGTTGAGCCCCTATATGACTTATTTCAAGAGCAAAATTTTCCTGATGAAGTTCTTCCTCCCATATTTGTATCTCTTTCTAAGAGGAAGCGAAGTGATGAATCTGAGACAGTCTCCAAAAAGAGTACTAAGTCTCAGACATCTAAGAAGAAGAAGAAAGGAGTCTCAGTAACTGCCACTTCATCTTTAGGTGGCATCTCAGTTGATGAAGATGACGCCGCCGATAAAGACGAAGATACAGATAAAGACGATGCTCCTTTGATAACAAGGAGGTCGAGAGACAGGTATGTCAAGAAGACCGTCGACAAAATGAAGGGCAATGATCTCCTAGAAACGATTATGAGTGGAGGGGTCTTGCCAGAGATTAATGAAGCGGCTTCCACTGAGAAAACAGAATCTGATGATGTTCATCGTCCAGCAACTTCAGCTGAACGAACTGAGATAGAGTCCACTCAAGCTCAGGAAATGACTGCTCCGACAACAAGTGGAGTAGCTACTGAACCCTCAGAGATGAGGATGATCCCTTTTGAGCATGGGACAGAGGGCGTCATCCAGGCATTGGATGACCATATTGAATATTCTGAAGAAGAACCAGCCCCGGCAGAAGTTATGGAACAATCAGAAGTTCCAGAAACTCAAGTTGAAGAAAATATTTCTTTGGCCAGAGGCGATGAAGACGTGCCAACGTCCGAGCTATCAGCTGTTGATGACTTGTTGAAGAATGTTTGTAAAGACATCGTTCTTCGAACTGATATTCCAGGGAAAACTGAACCGGCAGTCAATACTGAACTTGCTATCATTACTGTTCCTGAGATTCATCCATCTCAAGGAATAGATGAAGATGTGAACATCATGGACTCCGGATCAGAGACTCATCTTGAAGCCGGGGATGAAAAAGAGTCTGAAGAAGAAGAAGAAGCTGAAGATGGAGAGGATTGGCATGCTGGCACTTCTACTCCTTATGATGAAGATAAAGTCAGAGGAAACAGAATGGAACTCAGCCTCGAACCTGCTCAATCTCCGGACAACGCTCTAGCACCCAGTAATTCTGGAGCTGGAAGCAGCCACATGAAGCAGGTGTCGGACACTATCATGGACCGGCTACGAGAAGACGCAAGACTCCCTCACCACATAGAATATGAACCTCAGCCTGGTATAATTTTATTTCAGATTCTGTCTTTACTGTTTCTTTTTCTTTAGATGCTGATTATTTTTTTTCTTTGACTAACAGGAACTGCTGCAGCAACGAGTTTGACTCATGTTCCACTTATCCAGGCTGATGCTGATGAAGGGAGTTCGCACTTGCCAACTTCTCCAGTGGCACATACTTCCGTTCCCAGGATAGAGAACATTCAAGCTTCTTCTTCAATGATGACAGCGACTCCTGGATTTGAGACTGGACTAGCAAGAACTCTGGGAATGTATTCAGAGATCATTTACTCATATCTAGATACATACTCCAGACGTTTCTTGAAGGACAAAGCTATGCCCTTCTCTGAGCTTCGAACTATGATCAATTTCCCGCTCATGGCGTTGCGACATGCTGGTTGCGAATCTCAGTGCATCTTCTTCGAACATCTCCTGGATGAGTTGGAAATAACTATCCGAAAATACTGGGAGACTAAGAAGGAAGACATTCATTCTTTAACGGTGGCTGAGATTAGTCAACTAGAGCATGAAGCCCAGTCCCAGCAAGCCGTATTAGAAGCATTTCTTGCCTCTTCTTCTAAGAAATTAGTAGAAAAGGGTGAAGAAATATTAGCTACTCGTCAGAGAGTAGAGCTTCTGGAGAAAGATAAAGCATCCAAAGCTGAAGAACTGAAGAAGTTGAAAGAGGAGTTGGCTCGTCTTCAAGAGCGAATTGCTGTCATAGAAACAGAGCAAGCTGAGGTCATTGCTGCTTATATTTCTGAAGCCGAACGCTGTGAAACTCTTCAAAAGGAGCGAGAGCAGATGCAGACAGAGCAAATTGAAGAAGTTAACCGTCTCCAATCTGCTATTATCATTTTTGATGAACAAAATGTCACAGTGGAAGCAGCAGAAAGAGTTCGAAAAGCTCATGAAGAGAAAATGAATGCTGTTCTTGATCGTATCAGGGAGTTAATAACTCCTAATAAGTGAATCTTTTTCATTTTTACTTGTATTCAATGTTTTGATTCTGAATGAAAACAAATGAGAATTCTTGATCTGATTTTTGGTTTTGTTGTTTTGGTAATGATATATTCATAGAAAATATGTTCAGAGGTAAATAATACATGACATATTTCAATAGAATAGAATATACAAACAAACTTTATAATTCTATCAGATGATATTAAACCAGAAATGATCTTAGTTTAATACTGATTAGAAAAAATAGAATTCAGACATAAAAATATCTTTGAACTCAATTTTTCATGAACGGATAAACCGTCAGGTATTAATGAACGGATGAACCGTCGGATGAATGTGATAAATGAACGGATGAACCGTCAGGCATTTAATGAACGGGCGAACCGTCGGATGAATATGTCGCTTCATTTATTTGAGGAACTTCTGCCTATAAATATAGCAGAAATCTAACAAGAACGAACACTTCTACTCTTCAACATAAAAATGTCGTCTAAAGAAGTATCCAAGAAGGCTGAAATCGTCCTGAAGGTTCAGAAGGGCACTGAAGAACGCCCTGTCGATCCAGTTCAGCCGAAGGAGTTAGAAGCAGGCGAAGGTTCGTCTGCACCCAAGCCACCACGAGATATTCTGGACTTTCTGCTTGATCCAGGAAAGACTGAAGAAGAGAAAGCCATGAGGATGGCTGCTTGCAAGTTCCTCGTGGGTTCCAGCAAAGAAGTTCTCAGCTCTTTTGCTGATCGCGTTTTCGAGAAGGACGACAGCGATCCGCGTCCAAATGTAGAGAAGGATGATAGTGACCTTCTTTAATATCATGTACTATCATATGATGAAATAATATTTGAATTTTATTCATGATCTTGAGCTTTGATTGATGATTGTCAAGTATTTATATTTATACATAATACTTTTTAAGGAATTTGCCATTAATAGGCATCATAACAATTCGACCATCCAGTTCTGAGAGTTGATAAGCTCCATTTGAGAAAACTCTGCTCACAACATAGGGACCTTCCCACTTTGCGTCGAATTTGCCTTTTCTCATATGAGTCATAGTCATAGGACGCCTGACTGTTAGAACAAGTTCTCCTTTTTGATATGCTCGAACTCTGACTTTCTTGTTAAAAGCTCTTGAGATTCTAGCTTGATAGAATTCGATATTCTGTTGAGCAGATAATCGCTTTTCATCCAGAGCTTCTAATTCCTGAAGTCGAAGACGATCATTATTCTCGGTAGTAAGTTCATTAGTGATTGCTATCCTTAAAGAAGGAATTTGAATCTCTAACGGGAGAACAGCTTCGCATCCGTACACCGGAGAGAAAGGTGTACATTTAGTAGCATTACGAACTGTAGTGCGGTAAGCTCACAAGCATTCACCAAGTTTCTCACTCCAATTACGTTTGTTGGTAGAAACAAACTTCTTTAAGAGTTTGATGATGGTCTTGTTGAAAGCTTCTGCTAATCCGTTAGCTGCCGGATTATATGCGGTAGAAGCCACATTGTTGATCCGATGATCGTCACAGAATCGAGTAAATTTCTGGCTGACGAATTGTGGTCCATTATCATGAATAATGCGTCGGAGAATACCAAATCTGTAGATGACATGATACTTGATAAAGTTGATGACATTGGACGTTTTGACTTCAGATAAAGGAATAGCTTCGGCCCATTTGGAGAAATAATCAGTTATTGCGAGAATAAACCGATGACCTTTTGATGACGGCGGATTGATCGGACCGATAATATCCATGCCCCAAGCTTCGAAGGGCCATGATGCTACCGTTGGATGTAGAAATTCTGAGGGTTGATGAATAAAATCTGCATAGATTTGACAAGCTTTACACTTCCTTGCATATTCGATGGCATCTGATACCATAGTGGGCCAATAATAACCCATACGTCGAATACGGTCTTGAAGTTTTGGTCCAGGCTGATGTGCTCCACAAATTCCATCATGTGCTTCGCGAATAATTTGTTGAGCCTCATCACCGGCAATACATCGAAGAAGTAAGCCATTATAAGCTCGACGATATAAGGTTTTTGTAGTATGGTTGTAATAGAATCTGAGTGATCGTCGTCTGATAGATGCTGTCTCACCCGGATTGTCTGGAAGAATATCATACAATACGAAATCTAAGAAAGGAAGTCTCCAATCTTTATCCGTATTCTGAGTCTCAGCCGAATTTTTGAAGATGAATTCCATGCTAGAATCAGATGAAGATGATAATGATTTACGACTTAATCTAAACCCTCTTGTTGTATTGACATCATGAGATATTGATTCTTCAATGTCAACTGGAAGTCCTAAAGTTAGATTATTTTCGAGATGAAATAATTCTTGATTGCAGACAACAATCATTTGTTGACGTCTAATTGGAATAGCTAACACCGCCGCAAGATTAGCAAGAGCATCAGCTTCTGTGTTACATGCTCGTCTAACATGCTCAATGAAGAACCCTTTAAATGAAGAAGCCATAGATATAGCAGATCTATGATAAGGAACTAGATCTTGATGACGAACTTCATAAGTACCCCTTATCTGATTGACAATGAGTTTAGAATCTCCATACGCTTCCAAATATTGAATATTCAGATGTTTAGCGAGTTGAAAACCAATAAGCAGTGCATTGTACTCAGCTACATTGTTTGAACATGGTTGATCGAGAGAATAAGCTCTTTGGATAGTAAGACCTTCTGGCGACACAAGAACGATTCCAACCCCAGCGACAATGTCACCATTAGGACCTATTCTTGAAGCTCCGTCAAAGAATAGACGCCAAGTAGGATCTTCTTCATCAATTTGGTTTGAATCTAAGACTTCATCTGGGATTTCATCATAGAGTTTTGAATTTTCTAGAATTGAATGAGCAGCCAGAAAATCAGCTAAAGCTTGTCCTTTGACTGATTTCTGAGGGATATAGTGCATATCATACTGAGCAAGTAAGATTCCCCAGTTAGCCAATCGAGAATTTAAAACACTGGGTTTCTTCATCATGACCCGTATAGGATTGATCCTGGAAATGACATGAATGGTCTGACCAATGATATAATGTTGTGTCTTTTGGACAGCGAACATCAGGGCTAGACATTCTTTTTCGACCGGTGAATATCGAGGTTCAGCTCCGGTCATAGTACGACTGAGATAGTAAATGGCTTGTTCATGACCATTTTTATTCTTTTGAGCGAGCAATGCACCCAATGAATGACTCATTGCTCGGGTATATAGGAGGAACGGTATTCCTGAGACAGGAGGTACCAATACTGGAGGGCTTATCAGATATTGTTTTATATCATCGAATGCTTTCTGACATTCATTATTCCAGATAAAAGAAACACCTTTCTTCATAAGTTTATTGAATGGTCTGCAGCGTCCTGAAAGATTAGAGATGAATCTCCTGATATAAGCGATCCTTCCTTGAAATCCTCGTAGCTCTTTTAAGGTGCGTGAAGGACACATCTCTTGGATGGCTTTGATCTTCTCGGGATCTACGTGTATACCTTTCGAGGTAATGACGAAGCCAAGAAATTTGCCACTAGAGACGCCTAAGAAGGACTTAGTAGGGTTCATCTTTAATTGATGCTTACGCATTAGATCAAAAATAATCTTCAAATCTTGGATGTGATCCTCTTTTTGTCGACTTTTGACTGCAATATCATCAACGTAGCATTCGACTGTTTTCCGTAAATGTTCACGGAATATAGTGCTCATGGCTCGTTGATAAGCTGCTCCTGCATTCTTGAGACCGAATGGCATCACTGTATAACAGTATGTACCGATTGGTGTTCTGAAGAAAGTGTGTTTCTCGTCATCTGGAAACATTTTAATCTGATTGTACCCAGAATACCCGTCCATGAATGACATCCGTTCAAACCCACAGGTATTATCGATCATAACATCAGTAATTGGTAGAGGGAATTCGCCTTTAGGACATGCCGTATTGAGATCGCGGTAGTCTATGCATACTCTGATCTTGCCAGTCTTTTTAAGAACAGAAACTATATTAGCCACCCAATCGGGATGTTGTTCCTCTCTAATAAACCCAGAGGCCATGAGTTTATTGACTTCAGCTTCAATTGCATCCATAATGTCTGGACGAAATCGTCGCTGTTGTTGTTTGACCGGTTTAGCATTTGGCATGATATTGAGTTTATGAGTTGCGATTTGTGGATCAAGTCCTGGCATATCTTCATAACTCCAAGCGAAGACATCGATGTATTCACGAATAAGTTTGATCATGTCTTGCTTATCAGTTTCCGAAAGACTTTTACTAATGAATATTGGTTTGGGGGATCCCTCTTCACCAACATCTATTTGAACAAGTTTGTCTTCAGTCGGAGGTTCTTTTTGCTCGAATCAGAACTCCCATTGATTATCTAACCTTTGGGCCCATTGTTCTGATTCAGGTGAGATTTCAAATTCGTCTTCGTCGTCTTCTTCAGAACCATCGACGGAAACCACGTTGGAAGACAAGATATTATGATAGAAGTCACCGATACTTGTATCAGAATCCCAAGAGGTAGTACTGGAAGAATCGGATCTCTTATCTTCATCCGATTCGGGATCTTCATGGACAGTATTGATAAAAGGAGTAGGAGCAATATAACCTAATCCGCATTTCGTTCTTCCATATTTTAAAGGAGGAATCCGAACAGGCATTCTTCTTCCTCTCCCATTACTGAGGCCAGTTCTGAAGTCATAGCCCATATTTTTAATATTGTCTTTAGATTGCTGACTATAACGACGTAGTTGTAATCTTCTGGTATCATCGTTTTTGTCATCATCTTCTAAATCAGAAGGATTCTGGGGCCCTTTGTAGAAGAATATTGAAATGTCTCCTGGCTTTCTACTAGGAACCAGAAAGTATGAAGTTTGTACTGATTCTAGGGATACGTCTGTATGAACAGTCTGTACAACTCCTATGGTTATTGTTCTCAAGTCATCTAACAAATGCAAATAACTATGAACATGATTACACACATCAATATACTGCAAAGATGGAGACTTTTTATTAAATTTAAAAGTAGCAGTATTTACATTGGGAGAAGGCTGAGCCTTAGAAATTTTAGCCAAATCAATGACTAAAGGGGGAGAAGAAGAATTAGAAGGAGTTTTGTTTCGATTAAGATCGATAACAAATGGCTCCGAAGAGGTGAGCTCCCTTGAAGCCTGAGATGGAAGAGTAGTCCGCCCTCCAACAGGGATTACCAGAGTATCATGTTTTATATGTGAAGATACAGGAATTGTAGTACGCCCACTGACAGGAATGACCAGTGTATCTTGAGTAGACGACTGAGGTAATGGAGAGATCCGTCCGCTCACTGGAATAATGAAAGAATCTTCTCCGGAGGATTTAGGAGATTGTTGCTGAGTAGTTCGACCTTTAACAGGAATTATCAAGGTCTCACTTTGCGGATCCTCTTTCTCCATAGCTTGTATCATCCTTGTATACTCTTTTTTGTACATCCGGGAATCATTGAAATAAGCTTCAACCCCATAGAAAGAATTTATATCAGCAACTTCCTTTTGTACTCTTCCATTGCTGTCAATATATTTAAAATACTGATGAAGAGTAGAAGGCACCACATTATTTTCATGAAGAAAAGGCCTTCCCAGAAGAAGATTATAAGATCCCACGATCTCGATCACATAGAAAGTGACTTTGGATCTGAAATCGCTGATATGAAGTTTCAGATGAATCTTTCCCAAAGGCTCGCTTCGGCTTTGATTGAATCCCAGGATAGTAGTAACCGTCTTGGAAAGCTTGTGAAGAGGGATTTTTAGTTCATCCAGCAGACTCTTTGGCATTATACTTATAGCAGACCCTGGATCAATGAGGATACGGTCTATCTTTACCGTATCGATATAATCGGTATAGTAGAGAGGCCGATCATGTTGATTATCCTCCAGCAGCATATCATCTTGCGTAAAGGTGATATTTGGGATAATCTCCAATACACTGTTGCAATGTAAGCAAGTGGCAGGTTCTTTATTTGGCTTTTTTAATTGTGCAAGACAAGAGTCAGCCTGAAGAAGTGCCTCACTTAACGTCTCCCGAGTCTCTTTAGAAAAACGTAGAAGTTCAAAGAGGGACATTCTAGCTGGAGTATTAGCAAGTTGAGCTAGAATGTCGAAATTATAAGGTTTCTGAAGCCCAAGAGGAGGGGACTTCTTGATTGGCTTATCAAATCGAGCCTGTTGTTTGCCTTTCTCAAGAGCTGTGGGCTTGGAAGGAGTAGGTACAACCGGCGCAGTTGAAGGAATAGGTGCAGTAGATGATTCTTTCTCAAGAGGAACATTAGGAGCATCTTTGTCAGCAGGAGGGATATCAGGAGTATCCTCAGGACTCTTGGAATAATCCTTCAGATAAGGTTTTCCTGTTCGAGTAGCACCAGCAAGTGCTTCTTCCTTATCTTTCGGCTCTGTGTCGGAAGTAGATTCGAAAGAAGTCATATGACATGACTTAATTTTTCCAGCCTTCTTAGATTTTCGGGAAGTAGTCTTTTGAAGAGGAGGAGATTCAAAATCTACCACTAGATGAGGATGAATCCATATGATTTCTCCTGTTTCCATAGTGATTGATACTAATCCTTCAGACTGTGGAGGAGAAATATTCACTATTTCAAGAGTTGCCTTGGGAATAGGAACGATCCCGCTTTCAAGAAGTTGAGGAGGAAAATCTCTGAATTGCATAGAGACGACGTTAGAGGTGACGGTCTTCTCTTTCGGAGTAAGAGTGATAGCTCCAGACTTAATCATTTCTTGGATCTTTCCTTTCAGTACATAACATGTACGAACTATGTGACCCAACATTCTATGGTATGGACAGTATTTAGGATGATCCGTCTTACCAGCTTCATCAGGTTTCTTGATTTCAGGTAATTGTATTTTATTACCTTTCAGCAGACATTCAAAGATACCAAGAACATCATTGTCATCAAAAGAGTATTCTTTTTTGGGGCGAGGTGCTCTTGATTGTTGAGTCGTAGAGGCAGGAGGAGTTTGAACAGTCGATGTATCTTTACTCTGAAGATTAACTTTAAGGGTTTCTTTTTCCTTACGAGTATTGAATTTAGCATTATTGTTAGTACTTTGACCTGTTTCTTTGGGAGTCATCTGTACTCCTAAATCTTTGAAAGTTTTAGCACTAATTTATGCGGCTTTGGCACTAACTATGAGGAAGGCCAATCTTGAAATTGAGTAGATCCTGTCCACATGCTGATGATTGGCAACAAATTTGATTTACATGTATCGATGGTGACAGCATCAGGAGTTCCAAGAGGCATCTTCAGAGCTTCTCTTCGAAACCGTTCAATGAATTCCTCTGTAGTTTTATTATTTTTCTGCTTGATTCTTATAAGAGCAGACATAGTCATGTCATTGAGCCCTTCATAGAACTGTTCAAGAAACATTTGTTTGAAACCGGCAAATGAGGTAATACACCCATCCGGAAGACTTCTATACCATTCATAAGCCGTTCCTTTGAGACATCCGACAAACACCCGAGTAAGGAGGGCGTCACTTGGTTGCAGCTGGTCGGTCATCACTTTAAAGTGATTAATAAATTGACTCGGAGAAGTGGTTCCATCATAGAATGAGATAGTAGAAGGCTTGTATTTAGGAGGATACAATACTTGCTTCCATTCTATCGGATAAGGTTGCTTGATGCCTAACCTTTGTAAACCATCCTTCTGTTTGAATACCTCAAATTGAGTTCGGAGATTCCTCAATTCTTCAGTAATAACTCCGGAGGATGGTGGAGTTGTAGCTTGTAAAGAATAGTTGGGAGGAGGAACAGCATTATAAGCGCTACCCCCAGCTCCAGAGTGACTAGGAACCGGTTGAGCTTGCCCAGGAGTATTGGATTGTACTGCTGGAGGAACATGTACTGGACTTACACCAGTGTCAATTGGTATAGCATCTGGTACAGTCTGACGATTTTGCAGCTGGGTTGCCATGAGTTCATACATCGACTTCATAGTATCAGCCATAGATTTTATTTGCTGTTCTAAAGAAGCAATACTTTGGTCTTGAGGAGTCATTGAAGAAGAAGGTTCATTGTTCAATTCAGTATTCCCATCCACCATATATGTTGTGACTGTACGAGGGATTATTGATGAATTAGTGGATATGGTATGTTCTGAATCACTGCTTTGTGTATCAAAGTCATTTGTAGGAGAATTACCCCCAGTAGGAAGAGTTGGAAAGTTAGATTCTCCAAGAAATTTAGAATAATCTTCAGAAACCGAAGTTCTTTGATTAGAAGCCATGACTCTTGATCTGGTGCCTCTATACACTCCATCTGGACTATCAGTTCTACCCCCAGTATCCCGAGAGGTCATGTTGATAGAAGCAAACAGAGGTTCATCTTCATCAGGCATAGGTTCACACTGAATCCGATTGAAGACAGATTGTCGTTTAGTTTGATATCTGCATTGCATTGTGACTCTTGGTTGGAAGTCACATTCATGATCAGCATGGTCATGATCCATTGATTGACATCTGCATTGAATTATGACTCTTGGCTGGAAGTCACATTCAACATGGTTTTGATCCATTGACACAGAATTATTCCTTCTCTTCTGTTGAAGGTGTCCTCGTAAATCTGTCTGTGAAGATTGAGGTACATCAGAGAACATTCTTTGTATATTTTTAGGAATATATTTCCGGTTCTTGGGTCTTGATGGCTCTTGATTATATAGAGAGTGATTAATGTGAGCCACATAATTTCTAGCATACTATGCATCTGGATCTCTTGCTTTTGTTCCCGATTGGTATGGTTTTTTGACACCAGAAGTGCTCCCTAAACGTATTTGATCAAGTTTTGCTCTTAGATCAGTTGGAGGCAACACATTGGTTTTTGAAACTTGGAGTTTACCTTCCATTGATCTGGATATTTGCAGAGAAGGAAGAGTTGAACCATCCCCTTGATTAGGAGTTGGTAACAGACCATCTTTTATAGACAAATTATGTGCCCAATTCGAAGAAGTCGTAGAAGAGGACATTAAGAAATGTTTCTTCTGAGACTTATTCAAGTTTTGAGACATAGAATGTCCAGAAGGAAGAGTAGTCAAAAGACCATCTCCTTTTCTTTGACTAACAAAACTGTCAGTCAAAGCTGTTCCTGAAGTAAACACTACAGGAGCAGAAGAAACAACTAAAGAGTTATTTTTTTCGAAGGGACTTTGTGAGCCATTTGTGGAGGAGTTCTAGCAAGACCACCCCCAATTCTAGTAGAACTTGGCAAAGAAGAAGAGATAGCTAAAAAGCTATTCTTCTTAGAGTATGCTGGTGACAATTTGGATAAGGAGCCAGTATTGTCTGCATATAAAGTCTTGGCTAAAGAGCCAGAATTTGGTGAAATACACGCTGGAACGGATTTAGCTAAGGAGCCAGTGCTGTCAGCGTGACTTTTGAATTTAGAAATGCACGCTGGAACAGATTTGGCTAAGGAGCCAGTGCTGTCAGCGTGACTTTTGAATTTAGAAATACACGCTGGAACAGATTTGGCTAAGGAGCCAGTGCTGTCAGCGTGACTTTTGACTTTAAGATTGCACGCTAGAACAGGCTTGACTAAGGAGCCAGTGCTGCCAGCGTGACTTTTGATTGCCGTCGTCTTCGAGCACACAAGAGCGTGCGTGCTTGCAGTAGAGTCCTTGCCAGTGTTAGAAGTAGACACTGTGGCAGAAACTTCACCATTGGTTGCCAACAGATTCTTAGGGATATAGACAGATCGTCCCTTCGACTTGGTAGTGGTGGTGGAGGCTGAAGTGGACTTGCCACCCTTAGCCCGCTGCATTTCTTCGTAGGCGAGTTGATCGAATTGGATCGATATCACCTTCTTCGTCGAGCCGATTGACGAAGTGTCGCATTGAGTTGTTGTCATCTCAGAAGAGAAGATGGTTTTCCCCAATAGAGTCACCAATTTGTTTTCCATAAATAAATTTACTTTATTTATTGTGTTTCTGGGAAAATTATAACTGTAGGAATCCGATCTAGAAGACGATCGCTTTATCCCTTAGACGATGCGAAGAAGAAAAGCTCTCAAAAATGCAACATCAATTTAGATATCTATGTATCTGTACAATGAATGAGAAAAGAACTCTATTTATAGAGTCAAAAATAACTGAAAAAGATAACTGTCTTCACAACCTGTGCATAGTTGAAAATCACGCAGGATTTAACATACGCAAGGTTATGAGCAGTTACTGGGCGTGGCCTGTAACTGTTGGACACATGGCAATCGTGCAAGAGTCGTGTACAAGTTACAGGACACGCAGGTGAGAGATCGGTGGCATGGCTGCCACGTACTCCAATTTAATGAAATCTACGCAGGCTTGTTGAGGACGAAATCCACGCAGACTTGGTACAGAAAGTTTCAAAATACACGCAGACTTGGTGCAGAAAGCTTCAAAATACACGCAGACTTGGTGCAGAAAGCTTCAGAATACACGCAGACTTGGTGCAGAAAGCTTCAGAATTCATGCAGACTTGGTGCAGAAAGCTTCAAAATACACACAGACTTGAGTCAGAACTGCCAGCTGTCTTGATTCAACGTGCCTCGACTGACACAAAATCTCTGACATTGATTGCCTTATCAGTCGTATTAAATGACAATAAGCTCTTTTAGTACACCAACTTGATGAAGGCTGAGTCTTGTGGAAGAAGATTTCGAAAGTCACGCAGTAGTCGGCTGTGATCTCTCGAGTTCCGTGCATACGTGGCATACGAGAAGACATTCTTTGACTGTCGTGCTGTCAGTCATAATGACACTCTGACAAATGATGAGCTGTCTCAGCGTAACTTTTAAACATTGTCTTGATCAACTCAGCGTGACTTTTAGACTTTGTCTTGATCAACTCAGCATGACTTTTAGACTTTGTCCTGATCAACTCAGCGTGACTTTCATTTTTGAGGCCTACAATACTCTGTTTAGGAAGTAAAGTCAAATCAATTTAAACCCTATTTAAGTTATTCCAGGTCAAGACACATCATACTAGACTGTACTAGGTCAACCTAAGTCATATTAGGTCTAGCTAGGTCATACTGGGTCAATGCAAGTCAAACGAAATTAATCTAGGTCGATTTGAGCCAACGGTTGACTTACAGTTGACTTTTGGTCAACTGGTCAACTCTGGTCAACTTCGGTCAACTCTGGTCAACCCTAGGTCAATCCTAGGTCAATGGTGATTAATAGTTGACTTTTGGTCAACTACACAAGTCTAATGGAATTTGGGACTAAATTGGGTAAAGTGTTGACCCATAGTTGACTTTTGGTCAAAAAAGTCAACCGGGGTCAAGACTAGATCTAGGCGACTATTTCTAACTATTACCAACCTCTACAACCCGTATCCAAGTCCATCTTGGATTTCGAAACTCAAATCATGGCCGTAGGCCAATTCCCTATTTTACCTTTTCTAAGGTAAATTCCTAACCTAGGTGGAAACCTAGTTAGCCTACCTACGCTTGTTATTTTGACCCGTGCTCCCTAGGGTAGTAAGGTACTAGCCTATAGATATATTACCTACCAAAATACCTAAGTAAAGTGGACGTCTAGTCCATGATACGGCCCATTGCCGATATCTTGAATATTTCAAGATACGCAATGGTACGGCGCGATACCGGCGCCCTACAACCCCGATTTCCTCTCGGGAGCTTACCCGCAAAATCTAATTCACGTATTCTAGCCCCACTCCAAATTTCACCGCGTTCTGATACTCCGGGCTCAAATTCCCCTTCTAACTCGATTTTCCCTATTTTCTATTTCCCACTTCTACTCATCTTCTTCTAACTTTTTCTATTCTTCTTCTAATTCCTAACTTCTTTTCCTACTCTCCTTTCCCTCATTCTCTTCTAATCCTCTTCTCATTCCTAATTCTAATTCTTCTTATTCTTTTCCCTCTTCCTATTCTTTCCTTCTCTTTCTCTTACTTCTTCCAATCCTTCTAACTTTTCTTCCTATTCCCTCTAACTTCTTCTAATTTTTCTAACTTCCTAATCTCCTATTCTTCTTACTCTATTCTTCATTTCCCCCTCTACATATATCTATCTTTACCTATATATATATATATATCTATATATATACATATATATAGATAGGGGGGTTTAAGGGTAAAATAGGAGGGGTAAATGGGGGGGGGGGGGGGGGGGGACTGGCAGCATGCTGCTGCCAGTTGCTGCTGCTGTTGGTGCAGCAGTGGCTGCTGCCACAGCAGCTATAGCTGCGGCTACTGCTGTTATCTTCTTCTTCTTCTCCTTTCTACTCTTCCTATATATATATATATATATATATATATATATATATATCCACCTATCCATCTAAATATATATCTATAGACACACAAACACCCTCATATCTACATATATATATATATACATACGCACACATATATATATGTATATAAATACACACACACACATTTATATATATATATATATATATATATATATATATATATATATATATATATATATACACACACACACTCTCACAAACACATACACACACATACACCACCCAACACACACACACACACACTCCCTACCACTCTCACACACAACAACCATCTCTACATACACATGAATACAAATACTTACATACAAATACATACACGTATATATATATATATATATATATATATATATATATATATATATATATATATATATATATATATATATATATATATATATATATATATATACCACTATATATATTAAAACCCCTAATAATTTCTAACCTAGATTTCTAGGGAATCCTACAAAATTTGTGGGCAAAGTGTAGAGAACCCTCTTCTCTACACTTATTGTGAAGCAATAAATGGAATGGAGAAATTTATTTGGGATTTAAATGCATACCTATAGGCTCTTTGGAGGGAGAGAGAGCTTGGAAAGAAAAATGGGTTTTTGAAAGAGAGAGAGAGAGAGTTTTCTTAATGGAGAAGAAAGGGGGGGCTCACCTCATGTGGCCAGCCATGGTTGGGGGGTTATTGGTTTTGGGTAGGATCCAATAACCCTCCACCCATTAGACTTGGTTTAGGTTTGGTTTGTTTCGGTTTGGTTCGGTTTGTTTCTAATTAACCAATTAAGCTCTAAAATGACTAATTAAGCCATGGAAAATAGGGTTTATGGTTTCTAGCCTAATTAGGGTGGTATGTGGGCCAAGCCCAGCTAGTATGTGGGTCCCACTAGTGTCAGGCTACCCGGGTCTCCTATTTAAGTTTAAATTGGATAAAATCTAAACCAAACCAAAAAAATCCCAAAAAAATCACATAAAATAAATAAAAATTCCTAAAAATTATAAAACGTAAAAAATAACGAAAATACCCCTAATTCGATAATTGGGGGTGACAAATCTACCCTCCTTAAAAAAATTGTGTCCTCGAAATTGAATGAGAACTAACACAGCAAGCATGAATTGAACAAGGAAAGAAAAAGATAGAATTTTACCTCAAGGCTCGAAGAGATATGGAAATCGCTCCCGCATGTCATCCTCTCTCTCCCAGGTGGACTCACCTGGAGAGTGGTGTCTCCATGCAACGCGAACCAAGGGAATGACCTGGTTCTGGAGCACCTTCTCTCTTCGGTCCAAGATCTCAACCGGCTTCTCTGGATAGCTGAGTGTCGGTCCCACTACGATCTCTGAGTGGTCTAAGACGTGACTGGGATCTGCCACGTACCGTCTCAGCTGCGACACATGGAACACGCAGTGCACTCCCTCTAGTGCGGGCGGTAACTCCAGTCGGTAAGCCACTGCACCGACCCTGCCCATGATACGGAATGGTCCGATGTATTATGGGCTAAGCTTCCCACCGCCACCAAAACGAATCATGCCACGCGTCAGAGAAATTCGCAGAAAGACAAGATCACCAACCTAGAACAAAATACAAGACTTAGAGCTTGATCTAAAACAATCACAATCAGACTTAAATACTAGAAAAATCTAAACTATACCTCAAACTCCAACGGCCTCCGGTGGCTATCGGCCCAATGCCGCTGCCTATCTTGTGCCACCCGAAGTTGATCTCTGATAACCCTGACCTTCTCTGCAGCATCCACCACCATCTCAGGGCCAAAAAAAACCCTCTCGCCGACATCATCCTAAGACAAGGGAGTACGGCACCTCCGTCCGTATAGAGCCTCGAAAGGTGACATCTCTATACTGGCTTGGTAGCTATAGTTGTAAGCAAACTCTACCAAGTGAAGGTGGTCCTCCCAAGATCTCCCGAAATCCAAGACACAGGTACCCAGCATATCCTCGAGGGTCTGAATCGTCCTCTCCGACTGTCCGTCTGTCTGGGGGTGGTATGTGGTACTAAACTTGAGCGATGTGCCCAAGCTAAGCTGTAAACTCTGCCATAAGTGGAAAGTGAATCGGCTGTCCCGATCCGAGACTATACTCACTGGAACCTCGTGTAATCGGACTATCTGCCGTACGTACATCTTGGCCAACCTCACCGTCGACAAACCCACTTTGAAAGGCAAAAAGTGGGCCGATTTGGTCAATCGATCAACAATGACCCAAATCGCATCCTTTCCTCCTGGAGAGCGCAGAAGCCCAGATACAAAGTGCATAGTGATATGCTTCCATTTCCACTCAGGAATGGGTAGTGGCTGGAGCAATCCACCGGGTCTCTGTCTCCCGGCCTTCACCTGCTGGCACACCAAGCATCTCGAAACGAACTGAGCCACCTCACGTTTCATGCCATACCACCAAACATGCTGTCTCAAGTCTATATACATCTTGTTGGCTCCTGGATGTATAGAGTACTGAGAACGGTGCACCTCCTGAAGAACCTCCTCCCGAAGTCCTCCGCTCGGCATGCACAATCTGGTACCATGCCTCAACGACCCATCCCCTGCTATAGAGAACTCATCCAACAGCCCTATCTGGACCTGCTCCCTGATGACCCTCAGAGCCTCATCCTCAAACTGAGCTACCCTGACCCTGTCCATCAGCTTCGACTGCACCTGCAGACCCCACATTTGTGCCTCAAACCCAGGAACTATCACCTCTATGCCCAAGCTCTCCAGATCAGCCAGAAGGTGACGATCCATCGTCAAACACATGGCAACGGGATACCTGCTCAAAGCATCCGCGACCACGTTGGCCTTTTCCGGATGGTACTGTAAGGATATATCAAAATCCTTCATCAGCTCTAACCATCTCCTCTGCCTCATATTCAGCTCCTTCTGGGTAAACACGTACTTCAAGCTCTTGTGGTTAGTATGGATCTCCATACGCTCTTCGTACAGATAGTGTTTCCACAGCTTCAAAGCAAAGATGATCGCTGCCAGCTCCAGATCGTGGGTAGGGTAATTCCTCTCATGAGGACGTAACTGCCTAGATGCATAGGCAATTACCTTCCCGTGCTGCTGAAGCACACAACCCAAACCCCGTCCTGAAGCATCACTGTAGATCGTATAACCACCAGATCCAGATGGAAGCGTCAAGATAGGAGCTGTTGTCAACCTCGCCTTCAGCTCCTCGAAGGCGGCCTGGCACTCATCGGACCAAACAAACTCCTCGTCCTTCCTGGTAAGGCGGGTCATCGGCTGGGCAATCCTGGAAAAGTCCTGCATGAACCTCCGGTAATAACCTGCCAGACCCAGAAAACTCCGAACCTCTGCTACAGAGCTCGGCGCAGACCAGGACTCCACCGTAGAAATCTTCTTCGGATCCACTGAAATCCCCTCGCCAGAGACAACATGGCCTAGGAACTCTACGCGATCCAAGAAGAACTCGCACTTGGACAGCTTCCCATACAGCTGCTCCCTCCTGAGAGTGTCTAACACAATCCTCAGGTGCTCCTCGTGCTCCTCTGGTGTCTTCGAATAGATGAGGATGTCATCAATGAAGACCACCACGAACTTGTCAAGGTACTGATGAAATACCTTGTTCATCAAGTTCATGAATACCGCCGGGGCGTTGGTCAACCCAAACGGCATGATGGTATACTCATACTGGCCATAGCGAGTCCGAAAGGCAGTCTTCAGAATGTCATCCCGCTTCACCTTCAGCTGATGGTACCCGGTGCGCAAGTCGATCTTCGAGAACACTTTTGCCCCGCTCAACTGGTCGAATAAGTCATCAATCCTTGGCAAAGGATACTTGTTCTTGATGGTAAGGTTTTTGAGCGCCCTGTAATCAATACACAGACGTACCGTACCATCCTTCTTGGGGATGAAAAGAACTGGCGCACCCCAAGGTGAAGAGCTAGATCGAATAAAGCCCTTGTCCTCCAGCTCGTCGACCTGCTTCTTCAGCTCCGCTAACTCACTGTTGTTGATTCTATAGACGTACTGGGAGATAGGCTCAGCGCCCGATACTAGGTCTATAGAAAACTCAACATCACGATCTGGCGGCATCCCGGGCAGCTCCTCGGGAAAGACATCCAAGAACTCAGCAATAAGTGGATGTGGCAACACCGGCCCCGCCAATAACGCTCCGCAGAAACCATCTCCCTGCTCCATTGCACCCCTGGTGAACTCATACTCCGGCTCTTCCGACGACCTAAACAGAATCCTGTCCCCTCTGCTGTCAATGCTAGCGTGGTGCTTGCTCAACCAATCCATACCGAGTACCACATCGTAACTCGGAAGTGGCATTACGAGCAAACACGCACTCAGCTCCCGACCTCTCAAAGAAACTCTCCGCCCCTTGCAAACATTATTAACTAGGATGATGCCATTCCCAGTCATAATCTTGTAAGTCCGACCAAGATACTCAGCAATGATATTGTGCCTAAGTGCAAAAGAAACTGACACAAAACTGTGCATAGTACCTGAATCAAACAATGCTAAGGCAGGAAAAGAATCAAGAAGAACCGAACTTGCAACTACATCTGCGACTGGCTCGATCTCCTCGGCCGTAAGAGCAAAGGCTCTATCCTGACCACCCCGCTGCTGGTGGTGCTGAACAAACCGTTGCTGCTGGGTCGAAAGTGGACCCCTCTGCTGCACTGCAGGAACTCTCGCCGGTGCCCCCTGAGCTGCTACCGCTCCACGGACTACCCTGCGAGGGTTCGCAGGACAATCCCTCAACTGATGTCCAGCCTCCCCGCAGTAGAGGCACAAGCCTAGCCTCTTCCGGCATACCTTCCAAACGTGACCGGGCCTCTTACAGAAGTGGCAAGGAGCCCCATGCTGTGTCTGCCTCTGCTGAGTGTGCTACACCTGCTGCTAAACTGGTGCTCTGGCCTGCACCTGCGGCTGGTGATGCTGGAAAGAACGATACTGAAGCTGAGGGCGCTTAGCAGCCCCCGTGCTGCTAGAAGCCCCCGAGAAAAGATCACGCTCCCTCTTGGGCTTCAAGCCCCACTTCCGCTCTACCTTGCGGGCCTCCGCGTAGATATGGGTATAAGTCTTATAGAAGGAGAGAATGAGGAGCTTGATATTCCAAGTCAGCCCCTTCCTGAAACGGCTCGCCCTGATCTCCAGATCTTGAACCATGTACTCTGCGTATCGGCTCAGACGGCCGAACTCCGCTGTGAACTCCTCCACAGATAGACTGCCCTGCTGCAGATCCTGGAACTGTCGCACCAGGTCAATCTTGTCCGTGGAAAAAAAGAACTTCTCCTTGAAGAGGAGCTTGAACTCTGCCCAAGTACGGCCCTCTCCAGCTAGGGCTGGCTCGTTTCTGAACCAGGTGCGTGCAATGTCTAGCAACTGCAAACCTACCGCCTCGACCTTCAGGTCGTCTGCCAGGCGGGAGGCCCTCATCTGCCGCTCGATATCCTCGAGCCAATCATCTGCATAGACCACACCCTCGGTCCCGCTAAAGTCACGGGGCACGAGCTTCTTGAAGTCCTGGATATCTCCGTACCTCGATCGTGTCCCCGGATGAGGAGTCCTCTGCTCCACGGCTGCAAGGGCCAACTGATGGGCATCCTCCATGCCCTGACGCATCGCGTTTGTCTGCCTCTGCTGAGCCTCGGCCTGGGCTCTCTGAGTCTCCAGTATCTGCTGGAGGAAAGTAAGCATCTGCCCCATATCTGTAGGCAGAGGAGGTGGAGGTGGAAGTACGTCTGCAACTGGCGGAGGAATCCGCTGCGCAGGAGGAGGAAGAGCGCCCCCGACAGCTCCCGACACTACGGGAAGAGCACCCGCAACCCCAGGGACTGTCATCGAGGTAGCTGGAGGAGTACCCCCGAGAGTCCCAACAAAAATCCCATCTGCAGGGGAAGTGACCGGAGCCTGCCCGCCAGAGGTGGCAGACCTCTCCGTCTCCCCGTGCTCCTCACCAGGAGAGTGAGTCATAACTATCCTGGAGATAAATTGAAAAGAAGATATCAAAATGGCACATGAAGGCAATATCAAAGTAGGACAGCTAGAATGCAGTAAATTAATATTAAAGACGGTAAGCCAGATAAGCAAGAAAAGATCCTACTGTGATTGAGCACTCTTAGCCTACTACCTCCTATGTGTAACACAGGCTCGTAGTCAACACTCTAAGACGAGTGCCGCCACGACATCGCACTAATTGCGACTACAGGACCTGCGTGGGCCACCACTAAAACGTGTCACGACCCGCACCCGCTATAAGGGTATGTGTACGTGACAACGCCCAGCCCTTACCGTAAAAACGGCGTGGAACGCTGTAGGTTTTCTACTCTAAACAGTTTATATATATACATCAAAACTTGTCGAGAATATGGTCAGCTCCGAACGGAGGACAAGCAATAAATATATATGAGTACTCAATCACAACTCTAAGATAACAAAGTAAAGACTGAAAGATAAAGACAACAAGACGATAATAAAATAATAACCTGTCAAGTCCAACACAAGAATATATACAAGTCCAAGTCTCTAATACAATCCATAATAATAACAGTCTCAAAAGTAGCTGGAGACAAAGTCCAGTATAAAAGACCTACTCTAACTAAGCAAGTGGTAAGGTCTCGTCAGGCGGAGCTAAGCCATGCTGGACCAAAGTCTCCAAGTCTACGCCCACTACGTCATCCGGACCGTAGTAGGTACAATAATCTCCCTCGTCAGCATCTGTAATATTTTCAACATATCCAGTCAGGATGGAACGAGTACAATCTACTAACAACAGTTCACAAGATATGACAAAAGCTATAAGACAGTAAATAGGGAGTATATACAAGAAAATCATGGAATGTACATGTGAGTATCATGGCAAGGTAAGCTGTAAAACTAGAGCTAGAACAAGGCAAGTAAACTGATCATGGCATGTACAAGAATCAAGAATCATATCTTTAGGTGTGTGAGTACTAGTTTCAACATGTGGCCGGCTTGGGTCTGCACAAGGTCTACTGGCCTGGTTAATCATACGTGGAGTGTATGATTAACACTCACAAGGTCTACAAGAATAACAAGGTGGATAATGACCACATGTCTACACTAGTGCTCCACGTCCCCGACTAGAAGGGTGGATCCAAGCAAGACACGTTATGACACGGGATTCTACGAGAAGGGAGCAAGTCTCCTCGAGAATCGGTGTCCATATACTGCACAAGAACTACAAGGAAGCTTGCACAAGATATACCAAGATAACGAGAAATAACATCTCATGTCGGGATCCATGAATACCAATCCGTGTGACCAATATGTCGAGAACAAGCATATCTACACTAATTACATGAATTATAACAATCATCATAAATTGGAAAAGTGTCAGAGAATGTACTCGCCTGTAATATGGTATGATATGTCAACTGGAGCAAATGCAGCGTCTCGAGGACCTATAGAGAACAGGACGTATCAATACTCTGTTTAGGAAGTAAAGTCAAATCAATTTAAACCCTATTTAAGTCATCCAGGTCAAGACACATTAAACTAGACTGTACGAGGTCAACCTAAGTCATATTAGGTCTAGCTAGGTCATACTGGGTCAATGTAAGTCAAAGGAATTAATCTAGGTCAATTTGAGTCAACGGTTGACTTATAGTTGACTTTTGGTCAACTGGTCAACTCCGGTCAACTCTGGTCAACCCTAGGTCAATCCTAGGTCAATGGTGACTAATAGTTGACTTTTGGTCAACTACACAAGTCTAATGGAATTTGGGACTAAATTGGGTAAAGTGTTGACCCATAGTTGACTTTTGGTCAAAAAAGTCAACCGTGGTCAACCGGGGTCAAGACTAGGTCTAGGCGACTATTTCTAACTATTACCAATCTCTACAACCCATATCCAAGTCCATCTTGGACTTCGAAACTCAAATCTTGGCCGTAGGCCAATTCCCTATTTTACCTTTTCTAAGGTAAATTCCTAACCTAGGTGGAAACCTAGTTAGCCTACCTACGCTTGTTATTTTGACCCGTGCTCCCTAGGGTAGTAAGGTACTAGCCTATAGATATATTACCTACCAAAATACCTAAGTAAAGTGGACGTCTAGTCCATGATACGGCCCATTGCCGATATCTTGAATATTTCAAGATACGCAATGGTACGGCGCGATACCGGCGCCCTACAACCCCGATTTCCTCTCGGGAGCTTATCCGTAAAATCTAATTCATGTATTCTAGCCCCACTCGAAGTTTCATCGCGTTCTGATACTCCGGGCTCAAATTCCCCTTCTAACTCGATTTCCCCTATTTTCTATTTTCCACTTCTACTCATCTTCTTCTAACTTTTCCTATTCTTCTTCTAATTCCTAACTTCTTTTCCTACTCTCCTTTCCCTCATTCTCTTCTAATCCTCTTCTCATTCCTAATTCTAATTCTTCTTATTCTTTTCCCTCTTCCTATTCTTTCCTTCTCTTTCTTTTACTTCTTCCAATCCTTCTAACTTTTCTTCCTATTCCCTCTAACTTCTTCTAATTTTTCTAACTTCCTAATCTCCTATTCTTCTTACTCTATTCTTCATTTCCCCCTCTACATATATATATATATATATATATATATATATATATATATATATATATATATATATATATATATATATATATATATATATATATAGGAGGAGTTTAAGGGTGAAATAGGAGGGGAAAATGGGGGGACTGGCAGCATGCTGCTGCCAGTTGCTGCTGCTGTTGGTGCAGCAGTGGCTGCTGCCACAGCAGCTATAGCTGCTGCTACTGCTGTTATCTTCTTCTTCTTCTCCTTTCTACTCTTCCTATATATATATATATATATATATATATATATATATATATATATATATATATATATATATATATATATATATATATATATATATATATACACACAAACACCCTCATATCTACATATATATATGCATACACACACACACATTTATATATATATACATATACACACACACACTCTCACAAACACATACACACACATACACCACCCAACACACACACACACACACTCCCTACCCCTCTCACACACAACCACCATCTCTACATACACATGAATACAAATACATACACGTATATATATACATACATATATATATATTAAAACCCCTAATAATTTCTAACCTAGATTTTTAGGGAATCCTACAAAATTTGTGGGCAAAGTGTAGAGAATCCTCTTCTCTACACTTATTGTGAAGCAATAAATGGAATAGAGAAATTTATTAGGGATTTAAATGCATACCTATAGGCTCTTTGGAGGGAGAGAGAGCTTGGAAAGAAAAATGGGTTTTTGAAAGAGAGGGAGAGAGAGTTTTCTTAATGGAAAAGAAAGGGGGGCTCACCTCATGTGGCCGGCCATGGTAGGGGGGTTATTGGGTTTGGGTAGGATCCAATAACCCTCCACCCATTAGACTTGGTTTATGTTTGGTTTGTTTCGGTTTGGTTCGGTTTGTTTCTAATTAACCAATTAAGCTCTAAAATGACTAATTAAGCCATGAAAAATAGGGTTTATGGTTTCTAGCCTAATTAGGGTGGTATGTGGGCCAAGCCCAGCTAGTATGTGGGTCCCACTAGTGTCCAGGCTACCCGGGTCTCCTATTTAAGTCCAAATTGGATAAAATCCAAACCAAACCAAATAAATTCCAAAAAAATCACATAAAATAAATAAAAATTCCTAAAAATTATAAAACGTGAAAAAAGACGAAAATACCCCTAATTCGAAAACTGGGGGTGACACCAAACGTCTCTAATACTTGAAACAAAACGTGTTCCTTAAGTGCCATAGATCGTGGCTAACTTTTCATCGTGCCGACCGTAGCTCGTGCCTTAAACCGACTTACGTTCTGTGCAACACTATCGTCCAAGTCATACTTTATATGACGGACCTTGAGATCGTGGGACTAAGTAGCTAAACAAATCGCAGAAAGCGGGACAGTGCTTGCTATGACTTCGATAGCCCAGCATTACCTTGTCTAACATAATTGTGCCAACAACTTAATCCGTGGGACGAGCGAAGGCTATGCTAAGCCTTGCATTGTGGAAACGTGCATGCTTAATCGGGCATTTACGCGGGCGACGCCTATGACTTAGGCTAACTCATAGTTTGTGTCGAATACCAACTTTCTTTCTCCCAAGCCACGGGACGTACGAAGGGACGAGTGTAATTTTCAAAGCACGCCGTGCACCAACTCTAAGCCAATCGTTGGACCTTTCCATATTCTAACTCCATTTGACCCGTCGGAATTATTCTCTTATCTATGTGGATTCGTGTCTTTTATTGTCAAACCTACTTGTGCATTTGAAAACATCGATTTATTATGTGAAGGCTAAGATGAGGCAAGTTCACCGAAACTACCCCACCTGAACGAGTAATCGCCTCGACCAAGCGGGCCTTCGAGTCGTCGTTGCATGGCTAAGTCCGAACGTCGTTGACGTTTCGATTCCTCCGATTGACTGAATGAGACGGAGCACTACATATTTGAATCCCTACTTATTGGGAATCATAAGCGCAATGGATCAATGTTGTTGGGTGAATGTATGATGTATTTAGGTGCGAAGTCACTATCAACTTGAATTATGCAAATTGCTAGTTGAACAATAAATGTGCATGCATTCACGTGTGATGCATGTTAGCACTGTTAACCTAATAGTAACATATGTAGTTGCAGATCTTAGCATTGACTATCTTAAACAAAAATTAGATTATTAATCCCACTAGTTATAAATACTTGTTAATTTAGTATGTATTTGGCCTGGCCGAAACATGTCCCATAATACAATTATAAGATAACGTTAAACAATCAAGGAGAAGGACAAAAATTGGATGACCTCTTTCTTGTTAATGTTTACTTTCTACTTTCAAATTTTAATACTTGTTTAATAGATATTGGTATTAGGAGTAAAAAAAAACATACAACTCAATGGTAAGCAAGTGATTGATATGAAATAAATAAATACATCGACTCTCGCTCTATTTTATAAGTATTATATGGACTGTTTCTATTCCAAAAATAATTGCACTGGCCACTTCTCTCTTTTATAAATTTTACAAAAAGTAGGATGGTCCGTGTTATAAGTTTTTATAGAAAATATAAACTATATGGGTGGTCAAATATTTTCAAAGTAGGAATAATTTCTGTAGTAAGTGTAAAACATAGGAATAGTTAATCCAATTTGATTGATTGATATCTTACTTTTCCAATATATTATAAGATTACATACAAAGTCACACTTTTGTTATGCCTATAGAGCATCTACAATAGATGGATCTCAATAATGTATTTTGAGGTCCAAATTCACAATAAAGAAACTAATCTAGAATGGATTGGGTCTGTATCGAAATAATATAAAATGATATTTGATGACAAAAGTTGTGTGATCAAAAAATAATATAAAATTTAGAATATAAAAATTTGGACTCATTGAGCCTTACTATTCTACAAAATGAGTTCCTAGATTCTGAATGTAGAAATTTCAGATCCAAGCTATAGCTCATGTGGTTATGACAGAACCATCACGGAGCTTCAATTGGACCTTACTAATCTGCAAAATAAGCTCCTATATTCTGAAGGTAGAATCTGAAAATTTAGATAAGCCTTACTATTTATGCTCTAAGTTATCAAAAAGGTCCTGAATAAGAATCCAGATTCCTAGAAAAATAAATAAATGAAGTAGATAACAATTCATTTGGTCATAGACTCGTAACGTGATTATATAACATACAAAAAATTATAATGTGATTATATAACCTACAGAAAATATTGCTTATAATAATATAATAGTCTTATAGTTACTCTAATTTAGACTCGCTCTAATTTAGACTCCTAATTACAATATTTTTAACTTTTGAGTCTCTTATTATAAGATTGGGAGTGAACTTAATATATTTATCTTTAATAAATTGTCACCAAGAACTTCCCATTACGATAACTAGACGACCTAGTCAATCACTTCTCGTCCAAATTGCTGAAGTAAGGCCTAGTTTGGTTGGAAAGGAAATTAATTCCTGTTCATTTCCCTTTTTTTTAATTATAATTTTTATCCTTTTTTTTCGGTGCTTGAAAATGCCAAAAAAATTGGAAGAAAAATTAAATTCCCATGTGAGTGGAAGGAAAGTGAGGAAACCATTTTCCTCCCAATTTTTCTTTCTCCTGGAAATCAAATTTCTTTTCCAAACATTTTCTTTAGTATCCAAACATAGAAAATGAATTACTTTTCTTTTATAATGCCATGATTCAGTAAACCAAACATAGCTTAAGAGACATCCGTTCTATTTGTGCGAATTCGATTCTATATAATAATTGGTAGGAATAGGAACAATGGGATATAAAAAAAATTGTGATGCAGTATAAAAGTACTGAACGTAGGTTTTGTCGGACAAAAAAATAAATAAATAGACGACTAAAGACTAGGGCTGCAAACGAGCCGAGCTGAGCCAAGCTTTTGTAAGCTTGAGCTTGGCTTGACTAGAATTATTCAAGGCTCGAGCTTGATAAGTTTTTTATTTTGAAGCTTGAGCTTGTTTATATTAAGCTTGAGCTTGGCTTGGTTTGAGCTCGAGCGGCTTGATAAGGAAGCTTGATTCAAGCTTGATAAACAAGCTCGATAAGCTTGAAATCAAGCTTGTCTCTCAACTTTATTTCAAGCTCATTAAGCTTGAATTCAAGCGAGCTTGATTTCAAGCTAGTTAGGTTTGATTTCAAGTATATGAAATATTAACAATTTATTTACAAAAATTTAATTAAAAAAGTTTCTTAATATCACTTATTAAGGACATAAATATATAATACACACAACCACATCGTTATATATATATATATATATATATATATATATATATATATATATATATATATATATATATATATATGGAAAATTCTACAATACATCCACCCATTTTGGATGTATCGATACATTCGAAATCTGGACCGTTGGTAAGGGTGCAACTCGGGCGGGTTGGGTCGGGTTTGAGGTCAACCCGAGCCAACCCGATAGATCATAAGCCTAGCCCAAGCCCAAGCCCGACCCGACTTCGAGTTCAATATATGAAGCCCAAGACCAAGCCCAGAGGATCGGACCATCGGGTTTATCGGACTCTAATATGATATTTGAAATAATTTTAAACAAGAGTAATATTAAATGCATAATCAAATAGCAATCAAGCCTCAATCATTACAAAATAAAACTGAAATGAGATTTAGGACAAAGAATTGAAGAGTTTGGGTGGAAAAAAATTATAGTTTAAATTTTTTATTTAAGTAGTATGAAACAATATATATATAAATTATATATATGTTGGGTTTCGGGTTCTTCGGGTTACCCCACACATGAACCCAAGTCCAACCCGATTTTTGATCGGGTTCAAATATTTTAATCCGAGCCCAAGCCCGAACCCGAATATCTTCAACCTAACCCAATCCATTAACGGGTTTACCCGATCTGGTTCGGGTTTAGCCCGCCCGAGTTGCACCCCTAACCGTTGGCTGTTAATCCAACGGTTCAGATTAAATTCAGATAAAATAATGCAGGAGACATCAATTAATGTTGTTTTTGACTTTTGACCTCTTGTTAATTTGCTATAGCAGGTCATTCTTCAATGCAATTTTTCAATGAACACCCTAAATTAACTCATATTTACTTTCTCTTTCGTCCATGTAATTTAATATTTTGTGCAACTACGTATATAAAACAATAATTGTGTGTCGGCCGAAAAGGAAGGACACAGTGTGTCCAGGTCTGTAGGCTATGGAGACGACGACACCACCGCCGCTGGCGATCTAGACGGTGACACCGACGACAAATGGTACATTTAGGACGGAGAATGGTACATTTAGGAAGTCGATAAAAGCTCGTTATCTCAAATCTCTTCTTTATGTAAATTAAATCCAAGGAGGACACAATCCCTAAGGACACAGTGTGTCTAGGTCTGTAGGCGATGTAGACGACACCACCGCCGCTGGCGATCTAGATGATGACACCGACGACGAATGGTACATTTAGGACAGAGAATGGTACATTTAGGAAGCCGATAAAAGCTCGTTCTCTCAAATCTCTTCTTTGTGTAAATTAAATCCAAGGAGGACAATCCCTAAGGACACAATGTGTCCAGGTCTGTATGCGATGTAGACGACACCACCGCTGCTGGCGATCTAGATGAGGACACCGACGACGAATGGTACATTTAGGACGGAGAATGGTACATTTAGGACGGAGAATGGTACATTTAGAAAGCCGACAAAAGCTCGTTCTCTCAAATTTCTTCTTTATGTAAATTAAATCCAAGGAGAACACAATCCCTAATTTTAGTTATTGCTTAGCAGAGTCTGCTTAGTTGTTGTAAAATTGTGGTGTTGCTTCTGTGACACTTTCATCTTTAATCTCATGTTTTCTATGAATATGTGTTCTGTTTGATTTTGATTTAGTAATCTTTCCGTAATTAGTTTTTTTTGTTTCATCTAACAATTTAATATTTTTGTTATAAAGCTATAGGCCATGGTGGTGGTAGCGGAAGGAGAAACGGAGATGAAGAAGGAAAGAAGAAGAAGTTCCGGTTCGTGGCGGACTTCGTCGAGTTCCTCAATCAAGCGGAATTAAACCTCTTATAAAGTTCCTTAATTGAAGTTGATCATGATAACCTTTTGTATTTTTCAAACGGCTAGTAGAATCTTTCTCGTGCCCTCCTCAATCAAACGGCTATTAAATTGTTTGCTAGTCTCAAAATTTATTTGTCTTTCCATCTTCCTCACTTTTTGTACTCCTCTCTTGCTATATATACAATAGTTTTCTTGTTTCATAGTACTATTATTCATTCTGAAATACATAGAATAGTTTTCTGAAATACAATAGTTTTTTTGTTCTCAAGATGTCTACTCGTGTGGTGGGAAATGTAGAAGACGTAGAAGATTGGTTGCCAGCTCCAAATGAAACCTTCATTCCGCGTATGTTGCGCAAGATTGAAGAACGTCTGTCGACGATTTCAGCTGAAGTTGTAAAGATCAATTCTAAGCTTTGTTCATTAGAAATTGAACAAATGAATTTATCTCGGCATTTTGAGAAGATTGAAGAATCTCTAGCTTTGAAGAAGGCATCTTCATCTGGAGCATTTAATAATGTGAATGTGGTTTTCGTTGAATCTTCTTCCGATGAGGAGGACGTGGAGCTACAGTCTCATAGTAAAGCATTGGACTGAATTCTCGTATTGTCCCCTACAGAAGAAACTGACTTTAGCAGTTCTTCTAAAAGAATGCGTGGAAATTTAGATCCGGTCACACCATCGAAAAGTTTAACAAGGGGTTCAACCTCGAAGCCTAGAAATTGTACTAGTGGTTCTTCGAGTTATTACGACTATATTTTTGTCGATGATAAACCTGACGAGTAAGTAATATGAGTTTTGATTTAATTCCAACAGTTTTTTTCTCCTAATTTATTCGTTTCTTTTCTTAGATAAATAATATCATCTTGCAACAAAATCTATGTGTCTCGGTTTGAGATGAAGACCTTAGCTTCTTTAACGAGAATTAAAAATGGGGTATGTATAGAGAGTATATTTCTTCTTAGATGCCATCTATGTTTACTTCGATTCCATCGCTTACATTTTTAATAATTTATTCAGATTGTAGGCATTGTCTCTGCTCTTCTCACCGCGGAGGAACGGAAAAGAACCTCCAATAAAGCTAATGTATAGTTTTTACCAATAAAGATATCGGTGAGTGAGCATTTTATTCTTCAATGCATATACATTAACAATTTTTTTCGTTTGTTTGTCCTTCGTAATGTTAGTTGATGTGTATGTAGAAAGAAACGTTACCTCCATCCGACAAAAAGCTTCATGAAATATGGAAGAAGTACAAATATTTTCAGGATTACATGGGATCTTTAAGCACTTGTAACGAGGTATTAATGTATTTTTGTTTAAATATTAATCCTAATTTTCTGAAAATTTACTAATTTATTTTACCTAATTAATCCTGATTCAGATATACATACCCATTCTTCTGGACGGACACTATACTCTTGCAAGAGTTCTGGTTAAAAAAAGGACTATTGAAATTTGGGACTCACTTGCATCTAAAGATGATCCGATTCAAAACAAAACAGTCATAAAAGAAATAGTAAGCTCATATTCATCAATTTTTATGAATTGGGTACAAGATACGCGGTATACTAATACATATTGTACTTTGGTAATTGTAGCTTTCAAATTTGGATCTCTTTCTCGAAGAAGATATTTTGAAGTTGAGAGATGCTAGGTTCAGCTTCTCTACTTTTGTAATAAAACGTCCTTCTTATGTTTCCCGCCAAGACAATTCTGTTGATTGTGGGATTTTTGTAATTGCATTCACGAAAGACCGATGTAGTCTAGACTACAGTTCTCTCAATGTAAGTCTGAAAATATGTCGTCAAAAACTTACACTTTTTAGAGCAATATTTTTGATGTTATGTTTGTTATATGCAGTTTGATGCGGAATGGAAAGACGCAAAGCTACTGAATGGATTACAACTTCAGAGCACAATGAAGTACTAAAAGGAGTCCAATCTGAAATGATTGAATATGGAAGACGGTGAATTTTTTTTCTTCTTCTTTTATATCTAATGTATGGAAACCCCTAATGTATTATGTTCATTTGTTTTGTTGAGTTGTAATGACATTTTTGCCAAACGGCTTCGATTCTTTTTGATTAAGCAGAATCATTTTTGCCCTTCAAATTAATATAATTAAGCAGAAAGGAGACTTTTGCCCTTCCATCGAATGATATTTTTGTCCTTCTAATTAATTCAAAACACCCCCGAACCCTTTTATTACAAAAAAAAATTCGTTTCGATTCTTCCTCTTCTTCCATACTCCACTCTGTACTCAAACCTAGGTCATTCTCCTCCAAAATCTTCAAACTTTCCTTCCAATTCGTAATCTTCACACCATGTCGGCATCAGCGGCAGAATCATCACCGACAGTATCACCAATTAGAGAAGATGCACCAGTTACAGAAAATCCAAAAGCGATAGACGGAGAACAACCGAAACCCTATTCTAAGAAAGTTGCACAAAAGAAAAAGAAAAAAGTTGCTAAACAAAAAGAAGTGCAAGAAGAAATGCAAACAAAAGGTATAACTTTGATTTTATGTTCGCAAATTCTGTATATATTACAAGGAAAATGACATTTTTCGTCATAAAACGCATTTGAATGTTAAATTATTCGTCATTTAATTTGGAACGGAGAATGGCATTCTCCGTCTAACTTGAAACGGAGAATAACATTCCCAGTGTTAAAACACAATAGAATGTTCATTCTTCGTTTTATTTTGAACGGAGAATGACACTCTCCGTGTCATTTGAAACGTGTAACACCCTGTTTCTGAAAATTGGGGATTTTTGAAAAATTTATTATTTTTATTATTTATTAGTGGTATTTTAGTCATGGTGTAATTTTCTGGTGATTTTAGTTAAGATAAACCATTTCTAAAGTCATACTAAGTCATGACTTATGACTTTGTGACCTTGTTAGTAAACCTTAGTGTAAACCCTAGTTTTCTCTAACCTAGAAGTTGCCATGACCATGAGAACTTAGCCATAGGCTTAGAACCTCAAATTAGTGATTTTTAGCCTAAAGGGTATTTTGGTAATTTTCTAGGATTTATTTGGAATTAATTGTAATTATGTGATTTTAATATTATTTAATTATTGTTAAGTGTCATGAGAGCCCCTAACCTAGTTTAGCCCTAATCTAGAGGTTAGCCACTAACCTAGAGGCTTGAGGATAGATATTTTGCATTGGTTAAAGTAGGATAAATATCATGATATTTACTTTAAGGATATTTTCCTTAAAAACCTCAAAATATCTAAACCCTTTACACCAAAGTCCTTCCCTTAGCTTGTAAGCAACCCAAGGACAACCCCCCTACCCCATGGCAGCCAAGAAACCCCCCCTTGGCAGCCCACAATTCTATAAAACCCATTGTATTAATTCATGAATAATTTACATGAATTTAATTCATAGAAAATCCCATTTTCTTCAAACACCCATAACTTGATCATTTGTGATCCAAATTGACTCTAGTCTTTTGCATTGGAACCCTACAACATCTAGGGAGCTAAGGGAAGCAAGAAATCTAGAATTTGGGAGCTTGGGCATCGTCGAGTTCGAGATCACAACACCCTCTTTTCATTGATTTTCCTTGGAATTTCACCAATAGGTAAATATGTCCAAACCTAGTCTAATTCCTGTTTTTATTTCATAAATGCATTCATATAAGGTTAACCATACTGTGGGTAAAGTTTGGTGGGATTTTGGTGTGTTTTGGTGTCCGTATCGGACACGTATCCTAGACTAGGAAATTGTGTTTGGTTAAATGTCTCAATGGATTCAAATATTGTGTTTTGCAAAACTTTTTACACAAACACCTAGCCCTGGACTTGCTAACCCTAACCCCACTTGACTGAGCACGCATCGTATCCCTTTTCGTGTCCAAATCGGACACGAACTCGAGTATTGACAGTGCACAGACACACTGTTCATCCCCTGCTCACTGACACTTCATACTCACTGTAGACACGACGTGGACACGTGAAAATTGGTGTGGACACGGGGGCAGTGTCTGCGCACACTCCCCTAAGGTTTCACGACACTTTGTGTCGTGTGGAGGACACACGGACACGTGCACTGGTCGTGCACTGACAATACACGCACGCACAGTGTCAACTTCGCGCGTCTCGTGTCGCGCGGACACGACACAATGACACCTCGTGTTTGCACGAGAGTGTAGCCCATCATGTGGGCTACACGTGGACACGAGCACGAGATTCCACGTGGCTCGTGTCGTGTGCACGAGACACGTGCATCTCTGCACGACGCGGCGCAGAACAGTGCGTATCAGTCGTGTTTTCACGACTGATACGGCCTTCGTGTCGTGTCCAGAGGATACGTGGACACGATACAGGCTACCTAAACCCTAGACAAACCCTAGGCGAACCTACCCACACGTGCACGAGACTTCTAGACACGTGTGCCGTGTCCTAGAGCGAAGTGCACGCGTGCACGACGCTGTGCGTGTATACGCGTATCAGTGTTTACCCAAGTCGTGTTTTCTCGTGTTTGGACACGTGAAAACGTGTCGTGGTGTCGTGTCAGTGTCCTAGGACACTAGAGTATCTATGGGGGGTTAGTTACCAACCGTTAGTATCGAGTCTTAGCTCGATTGGGTTCGTGTAAATCGAATTATCCCCATTTCCAGTAAACTGTGCACTGTCACAGTTTTGAGATTAAATCTCAGTTTTGAAAATCGAATTTTGATTCGATTTTATTAATGATTTATGTATTAGACTAGTGTATTTTAGTGAGTATATGTGTAGTATACATATATTTGAGGGTGTGGGTCGAATTTGAGGGGATTTGGATGTGTGTGTGTATAGTTATGTATATATATACATATCTATGTATATATGTTATGTGTGGTGTGTGTGGGGTGTTTCCTGTCTCAGGAAACCTGAGACACACCCCCCCCCCCCCCACTGTTCAGTCTCTCTCCCTCTCTCACTGATTAGCTCTCTCTCTCATTAAGTCTCTCTTTCCTCTCTCTATATATATGATTATATATATATATAGGTTTTGTTTACATATATATATATATATATGTATATATATATGATATATATATTGTATTAGATATATATATAGTGTTATCATTACATATAAATATGTGGGTTGTATTATATGTATTATTCCTATATTGATATTGGGTATTATATAGATATATATATATGTGACTCCTAGTTATAGGTCTATATGAAAACCCCATCATTAGCCTTGACCTAGGAATACTAACCTATGGGCTATGATACTAGCCTATGGCCATTAGGCCTAACCCTAATTGACTAGTAAACCAAGACTTAGCTAGTTTGACCCCAATTCGACTAAGTGTTGACCAAGGTCAACCTTAGGTCAATTTGAACTAGCTTAACCTAGTTTTGACTTAAACTAACCTAGAATGACTAGTTTGACTAACCCTAACTAGTTTAACATTGTTTGACCTAACTTGGACTAGTTTGACCAGTTTGACTTTTAGTGTTGACCAGGGTTGACCAAAGTCAACTATAGGTCAAACCTTGACCTAATTGACCTGGAAAGGATTTAGATGAGCTCTAAATGACTTGGTGACCTAAGTTTGACTAAACCCTAACTAGTTGACTAGTGTTGACCTAGCCTTGACTAGATAATTGACCATTGTTGACCAAAGTCAACTATGGGTCAACCATGACCAAATTGACCTAGAAATGGCTTGGATGAACATAGAAGGACTTATTGACTAAGATTTGACTAAACCCTAGGCTATTAACTAGTTGGTTTAGGTTTGACCTATATATAAGTATATTATTGTGACTTGGGTTTTGTGAAAGACCTATGTAGATAAGATATGTATGGGGTTAAGTTAGATACTTAGAGTTGAGTCATGACTTGAGATTGGAATATGGGATTAGCTTGAATATAGGATTAAGGTTGGTATTATATATATATGTATTTATATGTGGTATACTTGTATAGGTATTGGTTATATCTTAACCTTGTGGTGTAGTACCTTAGATAGTCTAGATTGACCTAGCTTGACCATATTGACTAGTATTTAACTAGTCTGACCATTGATTGACTAAACCCTAGATAACTTAACTAGTTTGACCCTATTTGACCTTGTTTGACTTTAATTGACTTAGTTTGATTTTCTGTAACCTAGTATGACTTCCTGTGACCTAGTTTGACTATTAGAGTTTACCAAGAGTTGACTTTTGACCAGATTGACCTAGAATCATGTAGTATGCATTGTATACTTTATTTTTACCATTGTGGATACATTGTGACTTGTATTGCTCTGATTAGGAGCCAGACACCTCTCCTCAGACAGTATATCCTCTTCAGACATTCAGTTATCAGGCGAGTACATTCTCTGACCGTTTCATACTTGTTCAGGCTTTACTTCTCGCTCTAGATTACTTTACTTGTTGCTGTCACGTTGGTAACACGGATTGGTACTATATGGATCTTTACATGAGATGTTATCCCCCTCGGGAGCATCGGGTACTTCATGTTATGTGTGTTTCACTATCATCATGTACTCATGTGCTTCCATTATTCATGTACACTCATGTGATCATGTACTCTCATGTTTACTGAGCTCTTATGTATACTATCATGTGCACCCTTTCATGGGCCCCATGTGATATCATGTACAATAACGTAACTTGTATAGATCCTTGTGTATTGATTGGGGAAACGGGGGAGTAGAAGTGGACATGTGAATAATTCCAAAGTAGTCATGTACAAACTCAGTAGATCATGTATAAATTCTAGCCATTCACATGCCTATCTTGTACTCTACATCACTAGTCACTACAATTCTCTATATACAGTAGATATTTCATTACAGCTATCTCTTTTACAGCGTACATTTCCTTTCAGCAGTTCATGTATCTTACTCTATTGCCTGTATCGTATTTCCTAACCTGATATGCACTGCGTGAGATGTATTGTGCTCGTTCCTGTCCTGATTGGACCTGTTGAAAATATTACAGAGGATGAGGATGAGGCCCTGGTATCTACCTATTACGGAGCAGGACTAGATGATACTTATGTTGTGGACCCTCAGCAGGTTCCACCTACAGTTGAGGAGGATGTTCCAGTAGTCTAGACCAGTTTAGTCTAGGCAGCCTTTTCTATATCTTTTTGTCTCACATTCTGTGTTGTATTTTGAGATGTGGAGATGTATAGACTCTTAGACTTTTGTATTATGAGTTGACAGTTCTGGATATTATGTTGTAATAGACACTTAGTCTTATTTCATCTGTGCTATGGTTCTCCTTGAGTTACTATCTATCTGTTCTTCATTCTTCTACCTTAGATGTGATTGAGACTATATGTTGTGATGTTACCTCCATTCGGAGAGTATGAACTGTACAGGTACCTTTATACTGTTAGATGATTTACCTAGGACAGCGTTCTACCGCCGACACTGCGGCGTAGGCTGGACGTACCCACTTCTCGTGTCCTTACTCTAGGGTGCGGGTCGTGACAAAACGGAGAATGACATTCTCCGTGTTAGTTTACACGGAGAATGTCATTCCCAGTGTTAAAATCCATAAGAATGGCCATTCTCCGACCTAATTTTTTGTTCTTTTTGTTTTGTAGAAAAAAAATCTGTCAGGAATAAGGATTCAAGACTTTTTCGTTCTACCTTCAAGCCAATGCTAAATCTTATGGAGGAGGTCAATCAAGATGTTGGCCGTTTACCTGAGCCAGTTATTGGTTCCTTGAAGAATACCGATTTTTGGAATTTTGTCGAGATTTTCTACCAAAACAGAGTCCACGTCTCCGAAGTGGCCAAGGTAACGGAAGGGCTTGAGAATTTAATTGCAAGTTACACAGAAGAAGAAGATGACGTCGGGTGCTTTGAATTGAGCACCACTGTTAAAATTGTGCCAAACGTCGACGATATGGCAGTCATATTCGGTCTACTGCTGAATGAAGAAAGCGATGATGATGTTTTTTTACAGAAGATTGATAAAGGAAAAACAACAACAGCCCACACCACCAGCATCATTGAGCCTGTGTAGAGATCACTTCACAAGATTGCTGGCTAATACTAAGGGCAAACACTCAGAAGTCACGAATAAGGAAGTGAGAGAAGTTCTTTGAATTGTTACGACGGCTTCGTGGAGGAGATAACGCTGTTAATCCAGATGATTTGGCCAAGCTAATAATCTTCCACTTGTGTCAAACAGTATTCTTCACAAAGTCTGGCGGTTCAAATTTGCCGTACAGGTTCTTGGCCTTGGTAGACAGTGTGGACGTCATCAACAGTATATGCTGGCCAAGGTTAATCCTGACATATGTAATGGATAGCATAAAGAGGAGTAGAAGCAAAACTGAACAAGGGGGTTACTCAATGGCTTTCCACAAATTGGAAGGTTGTACAATATACTTCCTCTATTGGTTTGCAAAACATAGTAAATTTGTGGAAAGGAAGTTCGCCCCAATTCCTGATTACCCAAGATTTTTCACATGGAATGGTACAAAATCTCAAACTTCCTCAAGACCGAATATCACAACAAAATGAGATCGAAGATGATATTGGAAGATCTGGTTATACCTGTTGGGGTAGAAGAATGGCACAAAGAAGATGAGCCACCTATAGAAGAAGTTAAAAAAGAGGGAGAGGAAGAACACCAAGAAGCAGGTGGGGATAATTTTGATGAACAACGGATAACACAGCATCATGAAATGGGCACTGTGATGGACGACTCAGCAAAGGAATTGGAGGATTTGAGAAGACATCATTCTGATATTCTTGCACAGAATGAAGAACTCAAAGAAAAGTTAAAAGAGATGGAGGCACAAGGAGCGCAGTTACGTGTAGCCAACCTTGAGAATGCCATACTCAAAGAAAAGCTGAAAGAGCTCGAGACAGAAGAAGCGCAACAACGTGCAGTCAACTTTGTGATGGAGGGCTCTGTGCATGAACTGGAGGATTTGAGAAGACATTATTCTGATATTCTTGCGCATAATAAAGAACTCAAAGAAAAGTTAAAAGAGATGGAGGCACAAGGAGCGCAGTTACGTGCAGCCAACCTTGAGAATGCCATACTCAAAGAAAAGCTGAAAGAGCTCAAGGCAGAAGAAGCGCAACAACGTGCAGTCAACGTTGTGATGGAGGATTCTGTGCATGAACTGGAGGATTTGAAAAAGCAGAATTCTGTTCTTATTGCAGATGTACATGCACAAGGTAAAATCTTTTCTATTTCAAATTTCTGATTTGTAATCTTCCAGGAGAATGGCTATTCTTCGTGGATGATAACACGGAGAATGGCATTCTCCGTGTTATTTGAAATGGATAATTGTTATTCTCTATCATTTCGATATTGGGAAGGTTATTCTCCGTGTAATTCCAAATGGAGAATGCTATTCTCCGTATTATATTACACGGAGAATATCATTCTCCGTGTTAGATTCACATCATATATTTCATTGTTGTTTGTTTTATTTCAGTGCGAACAACCGAGCAACTCAGAGAAAGAAATAAAAGCCTCGTTGAGGAGAAAAGGGAGCTTCAAAATAAAGTTGAATCGTTCAATATTGAAGCCACTGAAAAGGATGGAAAAATTGTTAATCTCGAAGCCATGGTTGTAGCATTGCAGCGTCAGGAGATTAAAGCAGCTGCTGAACTTGCTGCTCCAAAAGAAGCCAAAAGAAGAGAAGGATCGGGGGGAAAGAGGTTCAGAAAACCATCAGCGCCATTAGCCGTTGAAGATGTTACTCCCTTGGAAAAGAATACAGTTAGAGAGGCTAATAAAAAGCGGAAGATTAATACCGCTCCGAAATTCGGAGAAGACGCCAAAATGGCTGAATTAAAGAGGAACCATGTCATACTAAGGGAATGCGATGAACTCTTACTTTGGAAAGATGTGGATGAAGAGCTGAAGAAGCAATACATCGACATCATAATTCCCAAAAAGAAGTGTCCAAAGTATGTATATTCTGAACCCTTTTTTTCTTTTGTTTTTCCTAGACTTTTTTCACAATTATGTAATGAAAATCTATCTTTATTAATTTAATCTAAACTAAATTTATGTGCAGTGATATTGTATACTTATTTTTGCCGAAAAAGGGTCAAAATAGAGTTTCAGTCCAGCTGTCGGCAATAGACCTGCAAGACATACTCAACTATAACGACATGGAGGCTGGCATACTGAATCTAATAATAAGAAAGCTGAGAGAAATTCAAGGCATTAAAAGAAGGTGTGCCCCGTTTAGTTCAAAGGACGTGCCATTGATCCAGCAGCAAAAGTCGGTGCCCCAATCACATAAGTGGTCTGCATTCATGATGGCCCACACATTGGTAAGAATTCAAATAGAAAAATCTATATTCATGTGTACACCGATGAAAAATGACAGAAAAAAAATTACTCATGATATTGTGTTTTATTTTTGGGAAACAGACCATCGTTGAACGTGCCAATGAACAAGACGCAAAAGCCGGCGCCCTTCAAGACATCCAAACATATGTAGTAGACTTCGTCATGGGTTTGGAGGACGACATAGAGTTGCTATTCATCCCACCCTTTAATTCATCCACCAGACACTATACTCTGCTCACATTCAACTTTATCTCCTACGACTAGACACACTACAACTCCTTGAGGCAAACAACGTACGAAAAATGTAAGGTGGATACAGAATTAATGAAGAACACCTTAGAGCCTATCGTCAGGAGAAAAGTTGATATGATGAGGGATAAATGCCCGGCGAAGATGGAGTATGAGAGCAAAGTGCTGAATTGTTCTCCAAATTGCCTACAACAACGGGCACCCAACTGCCTCTTATACACGACGTATTATATGAATATGTTGACGACTACTCCCTTCGAAATACCGGGAGGAAATGACGATGAAACTCACCAGAAGATTACAATGATGAGGTTGGTATGGACTAAGAAGTTGCTTTCAAGCAAATATGTAACACGAAAGAAGCAATGACATTGTAAAACAATAATGTAATTATGTAATTGGGCAAGGAACTTCTGTCTTTTATAAGCTCTGCTTTTATAATAAAATCATTTTTAAATTACATTTACATTGTCAAAACCACGAAAAATTTGACTTTTATTTACATATGAAAGTCTGAACTACTACATAAAATCCTACAACCAAAAAAAAGTTGAATAAGACGAAGAATTACATTCTCCGTGTCATTTGAAGTGAACCAACAGGAAAGAGTCTTGCCAAGGCGGGGGATCGGTAGAGTCCAATGAATCTGCCCTTTCGGATTATATTCTCCGTTTTATTTGGAACGGAGAATGGCATTCTCCGTTTACTTGAAACGGAGAATAACTTTCCCGTTTAAATTAAATCGTTTGAGGATTCTATTCACCGTTTATTTCGGAACGGATAATAACATTCTTCGTCTGTCTTGAAACGGAGAATAACATTCCCAGTGGTAAAACACATTAAAATGTTCATTCTCCGTTTTATTTAAACGGAGAATGACGTTCTCCGTGTCTTTTGAAACGGAGAATGTTATTCTCCATTTAGTTTGAAAAGAAGAATGAAGATGAGCTTGATGAGAATATGACGAGGTTGGTATGGGCTAAGAAGACTACAATGATGAGGTTGGTATGGGCTAAGAATTTGCTTTCAAGAGAATATGTAACACCACCAACCTAGCAATGACATTGTAAAACAATAACGTAATTATGTAATGGGCAAGGAACTTCTGTCTTTTATAATGTCTGCTCTGCCCTATCTTTTATAATAAAATCATTTTTGAGTTACATTTATATTGTGAAAACTATGAAAAGTTTGACTTTTATTTACATATGAAAGTCTGAACTACCACATAAAATCCTACTATCAAGAAAAAAGTTGAATGTGAGCTGCGTGCGGGCATCGCAGAGCAATGGAACTCCTTGAGGTAAAGGAATTCCTTGAGGCAAATCACTTCATCGTGCATCGTCAGAGCAATCGAACTCCCTGAACAAAGGAACTCCGTGCATAGTCAGAGCAATGGAACCCATGAACAAAGGAACTCCGTGCATAGTCAGAGCGAATCAAAGTGCGAGCGCTTCGACAGAGTATGGGTTGGCAATCAACCCAAACCCTCCGGCTCTTCCAGTAACCAACAGGAAAGAGTCTTGCCAAGGTGGGGGATCGGTAGAGTGCATCTCCAGGATGAAGAAGGATGCCTTTGCAAGGTGCTCTGCCTCAAGGAATTCCTTTGCAAGGTCCTTTGCTCTGAAGGAATTCATTTGCTTCTGTTCCTGTGCCTCAAGGAATTCATCTTGCTCTTGCTCTGACGATGCACGATGAAGTAATTTGCCTCAAGGAGTCTTCCAAAGGTTCCTATGCTCTGACGAAATACGATGAAGTGATTTGCCTCAAGGAATTCCTTTGCCTCAAGGAGTTTCATTCCTCTGGCTATGCACAATAAAGTGAATTCAGTTCATCGTGCATCGTCAAAGAATGGAACGCCTTGAGGCAAAGGAATTCCTTGAGCCAAATTACTTCATCGTGCATCATCAGAGCATAGAAACCGTTGGATGACACCTTGAGGCAAATTACTTCATCGTGCATCGTCCGAGCAAAGGAACTCACTGAGGCAAAGGAGTTACCGTGGCTCTTCCAGCATTACAAAAACTGGAATGCAATCAAGGAATCAAAGGAACTCCTTGAGTGCCAAGGAATTCCTTGAGAGCAAAAGGACCTTGCAAAGGAATTCCTTGAGGCAGAGCACCTTGCAAAGGCATCCTTCTTCATCCTAGAGATGCACTCTACCGATCCTCCACCTTGGCAAGACTCTTTCCTTGAGGCAAAGGACCTGCAAAGGAGTTTACTTCA
This sequence comes from Iris pallida, assembly GCA_029216955.1. Taxonomy (NCBI): domain Eukaryota; kingdom Viridiplantae; phylum Streptophyta; class Magnoliopsida; order Asparagales; family Iridaceae; genus Iris; species Iris pallida. Next base: position 13,819,512 of record JANAVB010002395.1, on the reverse strand, counting down.
TATTGCATTCTTCCGAGCAATGGAATGTCCTGAGGAAAAGGAATTCCTTGAGGCAAATTACTTTGTCGTGCATCGTCGGACCAATGGAACACGTCGAACAAAGGAACTCCTTGAGGCAAAGGAACACCGTGCATAGTCCGAGCAAATCAACGCGCGGGCGCTTCGACAGAGCGTGGGTTGGCAATAAATCCAAACCCAGGCACATTTCAGTCTTATGAAGGACTTTACCACCAAAGCTTCTTCGAACGAGGAGATCGACAACCAAGAGGAAAGCGTCTTGCCAAGGCGGAGATCGGTAGAGTCCATCTCCACAAGAAAAGCTAAGTGAGACGAGAACAAACTCTCCCTACACTACTGTCATTTATAGGCAAGGAACAACTCGGACTCATGCGCCAAGTGGCAGCCACTTCGAATTCAATTCAATTAATTTTTATCAATACCAATGCATCTGCCCCTTCTCAAGTAAAGCTAAGTAAGACTAGAACAAGCTCTCCCAACTGCTGCCATTTATATGTCATTAATACCAATGAATCTGCCCCTTCGAATTTTGCCAACTTTGAAGAGGGTTTCAATTTTAGAGAGAAACTTTGATACAGTAGGGGGTATCAAAATTTTGATACCCCCTATGTATGACATGTGGGCCCTCTCAAAATTTATGTGTATATATATATATATATATATATATATATATATATATATATATATATATATATATATATATATATATTTACACGTTTTACAAAGCAGGAGGGGCCCACATGTCATACATAAGAGGGTATCAAAACTTTGATACCCCCTACTGTATCAAAGTTTTTTCCTCAATTTTACTTAACTTTTAAATGAGAGAAACTTTGATACAGTAGGGAGTATCAAAGTTTTGATACCCCCTATGTATGACATATGGGCCCTCTCAAAATTTATGTGTATATATATATGTTTACACATTTTACAAAGCAGGAGGGGCCCACATGTCATACATAGGGGGTATCAAAACTTTGATACCCCCTACTGTATAAAAGTTTTTTTTCTCAATTTTACTTAACTTTTAAATGAGAGAATCTTTGATACAGTAGGGGTATCAAAGTTTTAGCATGCATGCAAGCATTTTTTTTATATTTTTCACTAGTCTACATACAAGATATTTTTTCTGAGTTCGATTCTCCATTTTGACAAAATTTTACTTTTGCCAATAATTTTTACATGATTAATTTTTTTATAAATAAAATGGACTGTGATATAATGACGCCTAAGACGGCTCACTTATGAGATTTCGACATTTTCTAACACAGATTTTACCATTAATACAACATCTCAGTGTAATCATAACCAAGAGATTTTGACATTTCCCAACACAGATTTTACCTTATTCAAAATGAATTCTGGCGGTACAAATTCCACTCATATTAGTGGTATCAGTGTCATTCACCATAATTAATGGTGATTGATACGAAAACATTGGTTTCTTTTTCACAACCCTTTAAAATCTATTTATACAGCCAAACAGCCAAACTATTCATCTTCACCAACCTTCAAAACCAATTTATATAGATTCAAAACAAAACTAAACAGCCAAACTATTTAAAATTCACAACCCTACAGAACAGTCTCAAATGTACCATTCTCCGTCCTAATGTACCATTCTCCGTCCTACATGTATCATTCTCCGTCCTATCTCCGTCCTAAATGTACCATTCTCCGTCCTAAATGTACCATTCTCCGTTCTATATGTACCATTCTCCGTCCTACATGTATCATTCTCCGTCCTACGTTTACCATTCTCCGTCCTAAATGTACCATTCGTCGTCCTAAATGTACCATTCTCCGTCCTAAATGTACCATTCTCCGTGTTAGAGGAACGGAGAATGGCCATTAACAGTCCCAAAAATTGTTCCATACTAAGTTAAAAGCATATAATAGCACCCAAAAAATGTTAACAATAGAAAATTCTACAGAACCCAAACACCAGACTCGAACATAGGCCTTCCATATAAAAGCCAAACAGCACAACCAACTAAGCTTGGAATAAGACATCAATAATGCTAAGTCTACTACCAAATGCTTACAACACTCTTACAACCTTCACCCATTGCTGACATGTAGGCCATGGCCCACATGTCAGCAATGGGTGAAGGTTGTAAGAGTGTTGTAAGCATTTGGTTGTAACTGTAGCATTATATCCCCAACTTCCAATAAGGAATAACAAATTGAATATCCCTAACTTCCAATAAGGAATAAGAAGAGTCGGTTAGGAATGTGTATATATATACATAGGGGTCCCATTCATCTGAGTAGGTTACACATTTAACATGGCTCCAAAAAGATCATCTGGTTGGGAACCATTGCCAGAGTCTTCTTCCAGTCGTCGTCGAGCCTCTCCGCATGGAGCACCCTCTGCGCCGCCTCCGGCCCATGACTGGCTGGCAGCGGCTGCGGACTTCCTGACCTCCTGTGGGTTGTCACTGGAGGTCATCGCTCGACCTCTTCATCCGGCGTCCAACTTTGACCTGTTGCCGATCACTCCGGAGGAACGAGATTATCTGGAGAAGAGGAAAGCATTTTGCTGCCTGTGCCGTAGGGCGGGTGTGCGCACCCTGCAGGACTTTGCGGAGATCCTCCGCGAGGCCAGTGAGGGGTAGACCTCTTATTTTTCTGTTTTTTTCGTTTTTTTACAGTTTTTTGTCCTCCTCTTGTATACTTCGTCGGAGAATGTTCCGACGACGAAGCTGGAATTTAATGAAATATAATATTTTGTTAACTCAATTTGGTTTCGGCTACAATCAAATTTTTACAACCTTCTTACAACTTACACCCATTTGCTAACTATAGCATTGCTCTTTATCTATTTTTCAATTAACAAATCTTGTTACGTCAAATCCATATATCAGCGACGATATCCCCATCAATGCTTGTTACGTCATAGAATTGATTATGCTGCCAGCGTCAATCTTGCCGTCAAGTCCATCTTAAATATGATTACAAAGTAAAATAGAGGACAACTTTGAGTGTTTCAATTATACTCTTTTCAAGTACATAGTCTTGTTACCAAGTCGTCAAACGTTCAAAAATTTAATCAAATATTTGAAAAATGAAAATATTGAGATTAAACTTCACATTCTTAAATATGTTGTCAACTTTTTTTAATTAAACATGTTTCCACTACGTTTTTTTCTGCCAAATTTTTCAATAATTTATACAGAACACATGGATATATACTAGTAATAATAGTAATAAATTTAATTTTGGAAAGTAGTTTTAAAATTATGGTCTCAAAATCCCAAAGGTTTATGTAGTGATTTCACATGGATATATACTAGTAATAATAGTAATAAATTTAATTTTGGAAAGTAGTTTTTTAAATTTAATAGTAATAAATTCGACCGTATTATACTAGTAATAATAGTAATAAATTTAATTTAAGACTCAAAATTATTCTAATTTTTTCCACTTTCCAAGGTCATATAAGACGGTCGAATTTTTCCTCTTCTTCTCTCAAACCCTCTTCCTTCTCCCAAACCCTCTCCCATACCCTCTTCTAATCAAAATGTTGCCGAAGAAACAACGACTGTCGCCAAAGGGGAAGAATCCACAAAGGGATGCGATACAGGCCCGAAGGGCAGAACTTGCAAGGGCAGCGAAAACCAAGATTATGGTCGCTAAGGCAGAGGCCGAAAGGGCAGCGGCGGAAGCAGCGGCGGCAGCGACGATGAAAGTGGAGGCGGCAGCCAAGCCACCTGCAAAAAAGGCTAAAAAAACTCATTGCTCGACAAAGACCGGAAAATCTATCTTCGATACAGAGTCGTCGGAAGACTCAACTTATGAATATCAAAGGCGTACTCAAGCGAAGGCTAAGGTGGCAACGGATACAGAGTCATCAGCGTACTCTGAGGATTTTGAATCCTCATCAGAAGAGGAAAATGAAGAGGAAGAGCAATCATCAAATAAGTCCCAGGCTGGAGAGGAGGTAAAAAAATTTAAAGACTCTAAATCTAAGAAGATTTACATTAAATATTTCAAGAAAAAGGTTGTTATGCCTGAAAGATCAATTAAGATGGATGATGTCGAAGACGAAGCTTTCCTGGATATATTGAAATTCTATTAATTGGAGAAACTGAACAAATCCTGTCTTGAGAAAATCTCCCAAACAATAGTAAGAGAATTTTACTCAAATCTTCCGGCTGAAATTAAAGAAAAAGAAGAGGATCAACAACTGGTGTTTCTAAGAGGGAAACTGATTAGGGTAAATGCTGCTGTCATCAACAAATTTTATGGATTTGATCCAGTTCCTGAGTTTGGTATGAAAGATATTGATAATGTTTTCATGACGGATGCAATTCATGAGATTACAGGTGTATCTATGGGTGCCAAGACCCCTCAAAATGTATACAAAGATCAATTAAAAACTTTGTATAAATTGTTGCATGCCTACGTATCTCAAACACTCAACCCTACTAGACATGAGTTTTTCATCCATCCCGAGAGAGTAAAATTTCTTTATTATATGGGAAAGAAAAAAGGATGGATATAGGTTCCTACATGTTCAGTAGAATGATGCATCTCGTGGGAAAACCAACTGCAAGGACAGCTCTCCCTTTCGGAGGATTTGTATGCTCGATGGCTAATAAACATTCTGTTCCAAGCTTAGCAGGGATGTTTATATTAAAAACAAAGGTCCCATGAGAAAACTAACCTTCACTCGAATGTTTAGAAAACGGGCAGCAGCTGCAAGCAAACCATCAACATCTGGAAAACCATCAACTTATGGAATCAAAAACACTAAGGACAGGGTTGATGATCTATACAATTTTATTGCTGCAAACTTTGAGAATGTCTTCAAAGAGATGAAGACTATATCCGACAACCAGAAATTGATTCTGGATAAGATTAACCAGATAGAGGTTGAATTTGCTGATCAAGAATAAGATTTTCCTTCCCTCGTGAAGAAGGTAAATGGGGCAAGCCAAACTCTTATGTAAAAATACACATTGTGCACATTGACACTTTAATGCTAGCCATCACTTTGATACTTCTATTTATGTTTCTGGATGTCATTTCTACATATACAGTGAGTCCATACTGACTATAATTTTTCTTAATCCGTCCCTCAAGGTGTAGGTGAAGGATATTTTGAGAAAGAAGAAGAAAAAATAATAAGAAGAAGAAGATGGAGATGGCTATGAAGATTCATCTTTTGAGTTTTGAATCTTTTATTTCAATTTGGAAGTAATATTTGACTTGTAATATGGTTCTGAATATTTGTTGGTCATGGCGGTCAAACTAAATTTTGTGTTTTAAATATTGTAAGACTAAACTTTTCGCTTGTACTAAGTGCATAGTTCGTAATTTGTTTGAAAAATATAATATGGTCTTGAATTTAGAGTAGGTCTGATATTTATTTGGATTATTGTATTGTGAATTATACAGGTTCTATGTTGAATTACTAACGTTGATTGGGCAGATTACTGTAACGTGAATTATGCAGTTTATTGGACTTGGAATGAAGTATACTTAATTTGATTATGATTTTTTGGTAAATGATATTAAAAATACTGTAAATATTTGGTAAAAAAAATGAGATACTTGAACATTTTCAGTCCTAAATGTACCATACTTTGTTAAAAGCACAGAGAGTGTCCATTCTCCGTTTTCAAAGAACGGAGAATGACCATTCTCCATGTTAAAGGAACGGAGAATGGTCATTCTCCTTGAGAATGACCATTCTCCATGTTAAAAGCAAAGAGAATGACCATTCTCCGTCCATTCGCCGTGTTAAAAGCAAAGAGAATGGCCATTCTCCGTCCATTCGTCGTGTTAAAAGCAAAGAGAATGACCATTCTTCGTGTTAAAAGCAAAGAGAATGGCCATTCACCGTCCAAAAAAAATATTCTCTTCGAAAATATTATCATTAGAAAAGTAAAAAATATTTCGTCCGATCAATACAGATTTTTTTTAAATATGTGAGCAGATGATCCGCCCGACCTCAGAAGCAGGTTTCCTCAGTTCACCACCACCACCATGACATGTAGCTTTATTAACAAAATATTAAATTATTAGATGAAAAATAAGATTTCTGACAATGGCATGGACAGTAAAATTAGAGCGGCGTCGCTGGTACTTCTTCTTGTTCGAGGAGGTTTCGACGACGTCCGACGCGAACCGGACCGATTCTTCTCGGCGCAGCTGGTACTCCTCGTTGTTCTAGGAGGGCTCGACGACGTTCGACACGATCCGGACCGATTCTTATTTCCTTCTTCATCTCCGTTTCTCTTTCCACCACCACCACCAACACAACCACCACCACGGCCTGTAACCAAAAAAAATTACGAAATATTAAATTGGATGGACGAAAGAGAAAGTAAATATGAGTTAATTTAGGGTATTCATTGAAAAAATTAAAGTGAAGAATGACCTGCTAAAGCAAGTTACCAACAGGTCAAAAGTCTAAATCAGCATTAAATGATATTTCTACACTATTATTCAATCCGAACCATTGGATCAACATCCAACGGTCCAAATTTCGGATGTATCGATACATCCTTTTTCAGGTAATGTATTGTAGAACGACCATATATATATATATATATATATATATATATATATATATATATATATATATATATATATATATATATAATTCAACAAAACAAAGAACAAACGAGCTTCTAAACGAGCCAGCTCGCGAGCTCAATCGAGCCGAGTACTTCTAAGCTTGAGCTTAACTTGTTTATTAAACGAGCTCAAAAATAAAGCTTGAGCTCGACTTGTTTACTAAACGAACCGAACTCAAACAAGCTTTTATCGAGCCGAGCTTCGAGCTGCTCGCGAACGGCTTGGCTCATTTGCAGCCCTACTAAAGACCAAAGGAATAAAGTGAATCGATTAGAATGAGGAAATAAAGATCAAATTGGTTGAATAACAATTTTTTTGTCAGTGGAAGAGGAAGTGTTTAGAGCATCTCCAACCCTATTGTGAGTTTAGAAAAAATGGTTGCCACATAGGAATGACAAACTTTCATTCCAAAAATTCTTCTCCAATGCTAATGTAGAATAAAACATGAAGTTGACATGACAATGACATGGCAAAGAGAATGTGAAGTTGGTTGTCTAGATCTAGACAATGCACTTCACAATGACTTTGCCTCCACATCATCAATTATGAATAGAAATATTTATAAAAAAAGTTGAAGAAGTGGAGGAGTTGCCTTGGAAGAAATACTTTTTATTGTCTCCTCAATACTTTTGCATTGGAGAGAGTTTTTATATCTCATTGTATTTTGAGATATAATTTTGCCACATAAACAAGACATTGTCTTGTAGCTCATGCCATATAGGAGCCACCTAAGACTCACAACACTTAACCGAGCTCGACTTGTTCACTAAACGCACACATTTCATACTATTTGGATGCACCAAAAAATAGCTCCCCTTAATTTTTTTTTCTTTCTTCTATACGTAGTTATCAAACTGTCCAAGTTAAATTTAATAATCAATTTTAGTTAGTAGACGTAAGAACAAATTTTGAACAAATTTTTTACGATGAAGTCTCAAACTTTTCCTATAGATTGCAGTCATATGATTTCTCTCAAATTTTAATTTTCTTTCTCGTAGTTAGGTTCTTTAGCGACACATGAGACCGGCAAATCTAAAGGGATATTTTAGCAAATGTTCCCATTCCAAATGATGAAACTAGCATATGTCTCCACTATTTTTTTTTAATTAGCAAATACCCCCACCCTCATGTAAAACAGCAAAAAAATTCAAAAAAAAAGTGGAGGTATATCTTAAATATTTTACTCTTTCGTACCAAAAAATGGAGGTATTTGGTAGTTACAAAAATAGTGAGGGTATATGCTAGTATCAATATTTATAATGGGGACATATGCTAAAATATTCCAAATCTAAATTATCTAAGGGAATGAATGATTTTGAAAGACCACCCTCTTCTCTCTCTCTCTCTCTCTCTCTCTCTCTCTCTCTCTCTAACATGAGACAATGATACCTAATTATTGTTATTTTGATATTATTTTTTGTACTAAAATATATAACTTCAAGCCCTCGACTAATTTTTTATTAAAAAAATTGTTAATAAAAATAATGAGCTAATATAATGTGAAGTTTGGGATTAGGTAATAGTCTATTCGGACAATGATCCGTCCCCTACCGATACATGACCACCCCCGGCCGGCCGGTTTGTTACACCGTCTCTTTCCCAGTAGACGCATACGCCTCCAGCCTCAGGGCTGTCGGTGGGATTGGGACTGGACCCTTGTGGGCCCCCACCCCTCTCTTTCTCGTGCACGAGAGCCTTTAGATAAAGAATGTACCATACAACTTCTTGTACGACCCTTTTTGGACATCCATGGGTAGGAATGGTCAAAGGTTCCCAGAGCATGTTAAAGAAAATTAATATATTATTTGGGTCATTCCTACCTTCTTCTTTTCAACACTATTTTATTTTAATACAGTAGGGGTTATTAAATTTTTGATACCCCAATGTATGATAGGTGGAGTCCTTTAAAATTTATGTATATATGTATATATATGTACACGTTTTACGAAACGGAAGGGGCTCACCTGTCATACATATACTTTCTTCTGTATCAAAGTTTTTTATATTTTTAAGGCAAATAATGGGATCAAGTTGATCCCAACTATTTAGGCCACGTTTGGTTCGCAGAATCGAGATATTGAAAAAAAAAAGTCATTCATTTTCTATATTTGGATACGAAAAAAATGAGCAAAAAATAAAATTAATTTCCAAGGAAAAAAATATATGAGAGATAATGGTTCCCCACTCACCCAATGATTTCACTTTTCCACCTTCAATTTTCTTTTAATTAATTTTACTGACATCGAACAAAAATTGATAGATATTACAAATTTCTAAATAAAAAAAGAGCAAAGAAAATTTCCTTTCTTTTCTTTCTTTCCTTTTCGTAAACCGAAGAGGCCTTATTATAGTGTGGATTGTATTCAGCATGTTGAGGCAAACTAGCGTGTATTTTCAATGGAGTTTTTATATATTATTTTGTATACATGAGATGTGTTATTAATTCAAGTAATTTGTATAGTATTTTTTTTTTTTTCTTCTAGTGAACATGGTTCAAATCGCACAACACAATTTTGTTTTTGTTACCATTTCTTAGAAGGATTCCATTTAACGCTCAGACATGGAAGGATTTCCTTTAGAGTTCAATCTCGGACGCTGGTAAAGGCCACAAAGTGGTACTATGATGGCAGGTAGCTCCGCTGATCCGTGGTTTAAATTCCACAACAAATATTTGTCTTGCACTCTAGTAGCTCCACAAATATGTGGTCCAACGGGCTTAACAAGTTCCGTTGTGGTTATACATCTGTGGGTTCCACGTCATTTGTGGGTTTCACGAATTTGTGGATACATATATATAGTAACTAAAAAAATTTATTCGGTTTTCGATTTTGGACCGAAACCGAAACTCAAAACTGAATAAGAAAATTTAGTATTTTCAAAACCGAAACCGAACCGATTTTCGTATTCGGTCCGGTTCGATTTTCGGTCCAAAATCGAATAATGCTCAGCCCTAAGTATACGTTGAATGATACAAAACAAGGGAGGCACTCGAGTGCTCACTTTCAGCTCCAACAGTCCATTCAGCTTCTCTACATTATACAACAATAGTCTCTTTTGACTCATCTTTCATACCCAATGAACAAATATTAGGTCGTCAAATAACATACAAGCCACATGTCAAACAATTCTTGAAAAAAAAAAATTAAATTATGGATGTGAATCGATGAGGATAAAAGTACTATTCGCAGATAAGAAAAAGATATAAATTATCTTAATTTTTAAAGCATATGATTTCTAACATCCCATGACACGTTACGTAAGAACATAAGAAGGTTAAGTGATCCCAATTACCAAACTCTACAAATTCTAACACTCTAGGTCAATTAAATCCAAAACACATTTCAACACCAAGATGAGCAATAGAAAACTAACCCAATCCACCAAATCCACAATACCTTACCCACCCTATATTGTAAACCTAAACACATTAGTTCATAAATGCATTCAATTCCTAGTATTCAACCACAATACAATAACAAAAGTTCCAATTAACAACAAATAGACAATTCTATATGAAATAATATGGATCACACCTAGCTATTTTTTCAGCAATAATTTTTTTTCCAGGATCATGTTGTTGCTAGGTTGGTAGTTGGTACAGTGGTAAGGGCCGACCTCACATAAGCAGCCTACCATCTATAAATATGTTAAGGAATATTTAATTCTTGTTAATTATTTTTGCATTTATTATTGTCTATGTTTTTCTAGTATTTTTTTAGTGTCATCTATCAATTTTGATAATGAATACTCTTGCAATTCACCAAATGCCAAATAAGTGTACAAATCTTTGATTACTTATATACTTTTGTATTGTAGAGGAGTATTAATGTTTCTTAACATATGTCACGGTGTTAACAAAATCCATATATAACTATCATTTTATCACTTTACATGCATATATTTATTTGTACCATTGTCCTTTTTTCTGAAATGTTTGCACAAGAATTCTATTTAGTTTACATATTCTTATGCAAACATTACAGAAGAGAACAAAAATCATAAAGAATAGATATGCAAGTTAAAATAAAATAAAATAAGAAGGATATATTCCTTTCTATTGGAGCTACCATTTTTTTTTAATCTTCCATATATATATATATATATATATATATATATATATATATATATATATATATATATATATATATATTTGATGCTATTTGTGGTCTATGCTTGTGTAAGATTTCTATTATATGTCAGAATTTTCTTTTGAAAATAAAAAAAAGGACCAAAATGGTAGCATATAAATAAATATGGAATACAAAATAAAATAAAATAAGAATGGTAGGTTCAAGAGAAGAAGTAAAGCATCTTCCTATGTCAGAAGCGTCGGCCTCTCCCGTCAGACAGTTTGGTAGCACATATTTTTCTCTCATTTTCTCCATTTATGTACTCCTAACCATCCAATCGCCTCCTCTTGCGTACAAATACAAATTCATTTACTCATATATACATACACTCCCCTCCACCCCCTCCTTTCCTTGCTTCTTCCTTCCCTCCTGAAAACTATACAATCGTCTCTAATGCCATTGCAGCTATAGATCTCAAGTGTGAGGAATTAAAGATGATGAGGATGAGAACAATGGCAAGGTCGTCAACGTCGACTACGACGACGACGATGAAAGAAAGCATTGCTACATTGGCAAAGCGCGCCGCCGAGGAGGAAGTATGGGAAGTGAGGCCCTGCGGCATGTTGGTCCAGAAGCGCGATCCCGATACCGAGCCGGCCGCCGCCGCAGCGGCTGCGCCCGTGCCCACGATCAGAGTCAGGGTGAAGTACGAGTCCGCGTGCTACGAGATCTACGTCAGCTCGCAGGCATCCTTCGGTTAGTAAACTATAAAAGATAAAAGATAAAAAATAAAAAAATAAATATTTTATTTGAACTGTCAAGATATTGTAGGAGACCTGAAGAAACTGGTGGCGGAGCAGACCGGGCTGCACCCTCAGGACCAGAAGATCGTGTTCAAGGACAAGGAGAGGGACTCGAGGGAGTACCTCGACACGGCAGGGGTCAAGGACAGGGCCAAGCTGGCCCTGTCCGCCGACCCCGTCGCGCATGCCAGGCGCGTGCTGGAGATGCGCAGGGCTGCCAAGGCGGAGAAGGCCGCTAAATCCGTCTCCGCCGTCGGCTCGGAGGTCGACAAGCTCTCCGCCAAGGTAATGCCATATGTGTCTGCTGACTTACTGTAGTGTCGGCACAACAATTAAGGTTGATAGGACGACCAAAACTGTAATGAAATTGTTATAAAATAATATTATTAGCTTGTACTTGTTGATCCGTTGGAAGTCTAAAATTTAAATTTGTGACAAAAAGTTTACTCATTTGGGCAATTATTGCTGCTGGTATGGTATATGATTAGGAAAATGTTAAAAGTACAACCAAATACTTACCGTCTTCTTACAACCTCTCTCTCTCCCTCCCTTAAACATGGGTAGTACTGGGTCCCATCTCCTCTCTCACCCTTCCGTTACATGGGCTCCATCAGACCCCACCACTTCCTTCCCCCTCCTCCAATGTGACAGTTGTAAAGGGATTGTAAGCATTTGGCTGTAGGCATAGCAAAGCTCATATGATTATGTTTTCGATTTGTATGTAGGTGTCAGCTCTGGAGACGATTGTTTCCAAAGGAAAGAAGGTGGCTGATAAGGATATACTGGACCTGACCGAGCAGCTGATGAATTTGCTTCTCAGGCTCGATGGAATCGTAATAGAAGGGGATGTCAAGATTCAGAAGGGAAAACAGGTTAGATCCATTAATCGACTCTTCTACATGTTACCATCATTCTCTGAAATGTCTCGAAATGACTACTGATTCAAATGCAGGTGAGGAGAGTGCAAAAGTATGTCGAGACGCTCGACGTGCTCAAAGTTAAGAATGCCAAGATTGTGACGACGTTGACAAATCCGCAGCAGCAGCAACCGCCGCAATCGGCTGTTGTCACGGCTAGGGAATGGGAGGTGTTTGATTCCCTGTTTGGTCCGTCGACCTCGAGCGCAGAGTCGACCGCAACCGCCACCACCACCGCCTCCACTGCTTCCTCCACACCAACCCCAAGGTTTGATTGGGAGCTGTTTTGATTGCATATATAAAAAGTAGAGTGTAATGGGTTTGGTTGCTCTCTAAAAGTAGTCCTATTTTGCTTCTTCTGTGTGAATAGTTACTTCAGTTCAGAATGGGTCAGAAAATAAATGAATTCATGATGATGATATTATGTTTCATTTTTAAAAAATTCCTCAATGTGGTGGTGTTAATTGTGTGTCAACTTGGACGAATGGTTCCAAATGGCTAATATAAGAAGGGAAAAAAAGAGAGAAGAGAATTGGTGGTTAGTGGGATTTGGAAGGATGTTGAATTTGCATTATTGCCAACTTTTATAAACTTGTCATCGTGCTTTCTTCTTGTTGTTTATATAGTTAAGTTGAATACCTTAAGATAGTTCATCAATCATGTGGGGTTGAGAGTAGAGAGATGGAGTTTTGTTGAGTAATAGACGACATAACTAGTATAATTTTTGTTCGTTGTCATATAAAAATATGTGTAACTAGTAAATGAGGAAAGATCCAGATGATGAATATGATGAAATTTGGTGGGTAATTGACAAATCATAGGGCATAAGAAGTACAATTCCGGTGGCATAACATATAGAAACTTTGTTTATAGAAAGGTCAAACAAAGGCTTATGCAATGGTCCCAGTCTATATAGGTGGGCATATAGTACATGACTTGAATTAAAGGGGGCCTAATAGGTCTATAGACAGATCGAGATCTCTTAGTTAACCCATTAAATTTGTTAGGTCTAAATTGTTCGATCCGGCTTGGTCGATATCAATTTGGCACCTAGCCAACCAATATGTCACGGGTTCGAGTCGCAGGAGTACCAAGTACACCACCACACCAAGAAGAAGAGACTGGTGAAGGTGCTCGTAAACTTACATCTCAAGCTTAGCTTCTGTGTAGTAATTACCTATCATGGTATCATAGTGCCCGGTCCTAAGTTCGCTCTATTGGAATCTACGCTGCAATTGGAAGAACAGACCATATTATTTTGGGGAATATTGATAACTATAATGATATTTTTAGACAGACTTTGAAAGTTTACCATAAAAGTAAGCCCATTTGTCCTTGCTACTGCCAAATATCAGCAGCATTGTCGCAACTACTGGATCCAGTCACAAATTTATTAGCTGTTTGGATATTCCAAGTAGCACCAATGATTTTCATTCAATTGTTATCATCATACATATTCCTATCATTGGGTATCCTCTATTCTTATATGGAAGAGCATGTATCTCCAGCTAACAGAAAATAAACAAAGAACTAATAATAAAAAAATAGAATAATAATATTATGGTAGCTTGCTCGACACCTTGGCTCCTTGGACTTGAACTATTAATACATGATCAGCAATGTTTATGTTTAAATAAAAAGCAACCAAGTAAACAAGTAGAAGGGAAGAATATGCTAATCGGCTTTCTATGGAGCATAAAAAAGTATATAAAAGAATTGACAATGTTTATGGTTTGATGTCATTCCTCTACATTTGATTTTCTAGCTAAGGTAGCTATGAGCATGATAGTGCCATGTCATAAACCCAAGATGTCCGGTTGGCAGACATGTAAACCTACATTTTGACTGTGCACAACGGAGGAGCACCTCAAAGTTTATTAAACTATAACTCCAGAATAGCTAAGACCATCTCCAATGGGGGTTTCTATCTTCCCTATTTCTATGGAAGAAATCCATTTTAGAAAAAAATTTCTCCCAATGGTGATTTCTATCACCATTTCTATCCTAGGTGGCAATGATGTAGGATGGAAACTTTCTAGGAGGGTTTCTACATGTAGAAACTCTCATAGAAATTCTCCTATCTCTCATGACAATTATTATTGGGTCCCACACCATTAAATTGGTTCTTTTACTATGTGACACATAGGATAGAAATTGAGAACCATTGGAGAACATTTGTGTATGTCTACAATTTCTATGTAGAAACTCTTCCAACTAGGATAGAAATCTCCTTAAAGTAGAATACCAAGTAGGATAAGAACTCAATTTTAGAAATCACCATTGGAGATGGTCTAAGAACCTTAAGATGATTATGTAATATGCTATGTATAATTGAAATTTAAAGCAAGCATAATATGCGATAAGTAAGGAATCACTATGTAATTACCTTAACAAATTAGTTTCTTCAAAAGTCGCAACCTTCCAGCATGCTGTCTCTGGATCTCCATATTCTGTGGTCCAAGAGTATGTATCACATTCATATTAGGCATAACAAAATCATCACTACCACCATCACAATGTGCAAGAAAAAGTAGGAAGTCACAGTTGTATTGTTCTTTAGAATACACTTACTTAGCACACATATACGGAAAATACCCATTCATAACCTAGTCCAACTGCATAAGCAACTCTTCCATGTGTTGCTACAAAAATAAAGGAATTTAAAAGTTTGGTCAGCCTCTAATTAATAAACACTATTGTTAGTAAGAGATGTACCAAGGACCAAGCTGCACATGGTTTTGGCTTCAAGAACAACATGTTGGAGTAACAACAATGGCGTAAATAATAGACCTGTAATGTCTGGTTTTAATTGCCCAACGAACTTTCTGGAGAGCAATACAACACTTTCACACATGGTGTGTCTATGAGATTCTTCCTCAAGTTCCATTAGTGTTCCGCCAGTGAACTTTCTTCCCCACTCTTGTGCATAAAGAAGATCACTTTAGAAATTCGATGAACGAGACGAGATACAGAACGCAGCAGATCTGCGTGTCACTGCTTACCATGCATAGCTGGAATGGAAAAATCTGTCTGACAATTATGGAACCTGTGTCCGTGACGACAAGCGCTTCATTCTTTAATTATTATCTTGCCACTTTCCTTCTGTTTATAAAAAGAAAGAAAAATTCACCTGGACACAGGAGACAAAAATTAGAAAGCAACTAAAGCCTTTCGGCACTCCTCGCTCGGTACAGCAATGTATGACTTGTCTACTACAGAAAACCATGAGTTAGTCAGAATACCGTTTGTGACATCAGGCCTTGGCTGCTCCATCACCCTTGCCACTTTGTAGGCTGTCTCATTTGGAACCCTTTTAACTTTTCTCCTATTAGGACTTCAATCTTCGACCACCTGTACATAAAACAGAAGAACGTGAGACGTTTTGGCAGCTCTCGTTATCGGTCATCTCAAGATCTCTCACCTAAATGTTGGCCATCTCGAGCCACTGCATTTTCCTGAGAATTTCAACATCTTAGCCGAGACTACGCAGATCTCAATCCAGATCCATCATCTTTAGGATTTAACAGTTTCTAGAATCTCGGCTGTGGCAACAAGACTGCCTTTATGTTCAGCCTCCCTCGTTTACATATTCAGAAGGATAGATAGGAAAGGAGCAAGTGTAAACATCACAGGAGGAAGTCAAGATCACTTCTCTCTCACGGTAAGTACATGCAAAAAAGCACAAAGAGTAATCAGAAAGCAAACGTTCCTGATCCCAGATTTCCTGCTTCTAACCTCAAGAGTATAATCAAACTTTCTTCCAACATGAACGTACAACCAATTCATCTGTCATTAAAGACACAAATGTCAGCTGGAATAAGTAAAAAAAGAAAATGTACATTTTCAGTAGCAACCATCAATGTGCCTGCCCATACAATGGAAACATTCTGCATTTTATTTACTAAAAACTAAGAAATGTGCTTCATAATGAAAACTATCTGAATGCTAAGTTGCGAATTGTAATAACAAGCACAACTTCCTAGTCTTGGAGACCCAAAGTTATTGCAATTTATAAACAACTTATCCAGATGTGAAAAGTCGAATAACATGGAAATATAACAAAAGAATGGATGTCTAAATTCAATTTATAAAGAACTTCTTTCCTCTTTATGACAACTAATAAATTGTCAATTAACTCGAACATAAACCAGAATTAAAACTGACTTTGCATCACTAACAAAGAAATACGAACCAAGAGGCAATAAGAGTTGTCTGGTTCAGCAATGTCTCCATGCAACTCAAATACAGTATACCTGTGTGAAGGAATATTCACCTGTTTTTCTGGAAATTCACCTTTATACCAAATAGGCCTTTTGGCTGTACCAACTTCAGTAATGTAAGCTCATATATAGTACCTCAAAAAGACATCATCATTCCAACCATCAAGATTTTTCAGCTAGTGAGAACATTCAGAAATATAAACTAATACATTGGCTTTAATTGTGCATTACTACAATGACAGCAAAAATAGAGGGAAACAAGGTAGAAATAGAACAGAATAGAGATGCCCAACAGAATGGAGGAAATGTTCACATTAACAATTAGATAACCATAATAAGAAACAGCCATATGCCTTGGCATCTTTCTAACAGCAATTTGGAAAGGACGTGAATGCTCGTCCTAGTGACTTTTCTGGACTTTTGGCCTGACAGGTCTTGCTGGTTTGATAACATAACCCAGTAGAATGACTATGATAGGAAGAATTGTCCCGACAAAATACACACTTTGGTAGGAGGCCAGCGTTTCCTTCATGCTCAGTACCTTTAGATAATAACAAACATCAACAAATAAGAGCGTAAGCTACAAGAATTAAGAGGAAAAAAACAAATTGATATTTGACTACACATGTACAAGAAGATATTCCATATATAATGTGATATATAGCTAAATGAGTGCAAGAATAACTCTATTTTTAGTTGGAATTGTTTAAGATAACCCATAATCCAGTTTGTTAACACCCTCCAAAGCAATTCAAAAATTGATGTTACAGTTTGTGAAATATTAAAAAAAATCAAAGAACATAATAAAAGGTGAGGTTATTTTGAAATAGTTATATTTTCTTTGGCAGATTAGAAAGTATCTATAAAATCAAATCATAGTACTGACCATGAAACCAATGCAGGAGTAATTCAGAACCAGAATGGTATAAGCGAAATTGGTAAATGTCAGCAGATATCTGAGCAAAGAACTCTTTGGCGAAACAGCTTGCTGCCATCTGTAGATCACTGTTAAGGCAAAATAAAGAGGATACAAATGTTGATCAGGAAAGATAAGTCAACTTAACCCAGAAACACAGGCAAAAACCTCATATGATGATATGAACACACATGATAAAACCATATAAGAAGTACCTTTTGACCCAGCAATCATCAGAGCTGACTGAACAAAGAAGATGATGTATCCAGGATATAACCCCTGTTAAATGTAAAAGGTAAAACACATTAATCACAGTAAGCATTGACATAATAAACAAAAGAAAAACAACAGATTTAGTAAACCCAGCTATAACCAGATATAAAAGGTAAGGAAAAACAAGCAAAAACCATGAAGTAATCATACACTTAGCTACTTCAAATAAATAAAATAATTAGAAAACAACAAGCATCAGGTTATCAGATTAAGGGGAAGAATGGGAAGGTTATAGCAATCATAAAATTCTTAGAGTTGTGCAACTAACTTGGTTCTCTTATAGTGCTTGGAGGCTTCCTGCCCTCCTAAGTTTGAACAGAATTTTGTCAACACTATAGCTGAGATATGTTTAACTAGATCAAACCACACTATGGCTGAGATATGTTTTAACCAAAGTAATTAAAAGTGTTTTGCAGCAAAAGTTACATGAGAAAACAAAATTGATTATCATTTTGCTTAATACAAGTGGAGACAATCATGACCAGTAGTAGACGCATGCAGAGAAGGTTTGAGTTATAGGTCCTCAAATTGTCTATTTTGAAATAAGCCTGCAGTATTAGATGTATGCAGAGTAGTAGACTGACCTAAGATTTTGATTTGGCCATTGCTACTTGGATATTAAGGGGTTTCTAGATATAGTCCTTAAATTGTCTATTTTGAAATAAGCCTCACAAATCCTTTCATACATTTGAGATTAGCCCCCCTTGGGAGTTTTTTTTTTCCATACATTTGAGACTACCCCACCTTGGGCATTCTTAACTATGTCGAAATAGAGACAGTTTAATAATCATTAAATTATTTTTACTATCAGCCAAAGAAATAGAATTTCCATACATTTGAGACTACCCCACCTTGGGCGTTCTTAACTATGTCGAAATAGAGACAGTTTAATAATCATTTAATTATTTTTACTATCAGCCAAAGAAATAGAACCCTCATGAATTAGTTACTAAATGTCAATTAAACAGCACAGCTTAAAGACACTAAAAATCTAATACATTTTATGCAAGCATGTAAACCCATAGTTACAATGACAAGAAAATTAAATAAAAAGAAAAAGTAGATCAGATAGGTTCTCATCAACTAGTTTGTTTAGTTGAAAAATGATGCAAGAATAATATAAAAAAATCTGGAAATGAAATCAACACTTATAAGCCATTAAACTCACACAAACAGCACTAGCAGTCAGATTTAAATAATATCATATGAGGAAACAATATTACATCTAGAAGCATCTTTGTCATTAGCCAAGAAAATCAAAGAGAGGTGAAGTAGACAAGAAAACGGCTCAAAAGCAAATTAGAGAAATGTGCTTTGTTTATTTGCAAGATGGTGAAAGGATCATCGTATATTGAAAAATGAAAATTATACTCACATGCCAAACAGCACTAACAGTCTGTGTAGCCAGCAACTGAAGGAAACCAGGTTTCTTCCCTTTCTGAACAATTCTATCATAGACATCTAAAACAACAGAACAAGTGAGGTTATAGGAATATATATGAGATCCTATCATCAAAGAAAGAATATGTCAAATACTATCAAAGCTATGAGGTTGCTCTAACAAATTTGCATCACATATTGCACACTTAACATAATATAACAAGCAAGTTATTTGTCTTTTATGAACCTTCGGACTTTGTGCGTGTGTGTGTGTTGTAATTCGATTAACATCTGAAGTTGAGACCAGAGTGTAAAAGATGTAGCCATCCACATAGAAGCTAATATATAAAAGGGTTATTTACACTAACTACCCCTAAGTTTTGGGTTTATAACACGGGGTACCTCTACTTTTAAACTAATTACACTGACCACCCCTCCCTTTAGGAAAAAATTAAAAATAGGGGTAGTTAGTGTTATAACTTTTTATTTTTATCTTAAAGTAGGGGTACCCCGTGTAATAAACATAAAACATGGGATGATCAGTGTAATTAGTTTAAAAGTAGGGGTACCCCATGTTATACACCAAAAACTTAGGGATAGTTAGTGTAAATGACCCTATATAAAAGTAGATGGAACACAAATGCAGCAAACACTTCATGCATAAAGCTAGATTGAACAAGACACCACGCGTTAGTCTTGCTGAGATATGGGCAAGCACAAAGAAACCGATGACATATTCCTGATTTTTAGTGCAAGGCCATGAAGAACCAACATTTTCCCACAAGACAATAAAAGTAACAAGAAATATTCAACAAAAAAATTAAGAATAGCAAGTTAGGAAATCAACTTTTAATACAATTTCACAATTACCTAAGTTCTACTTGTATACTGCATTATTCATGCTTCGTATACTAGGAAGCATGGGAACTCCAAACATCCATGTTGTGTGTGTACATGCCGTGTCATGTCGGACACACCACGGACACTCCAAAATACACTAGCACATACCAAATTAGGTGCTGAATCCATGTCGTCGTGTCTGAAAACATGCTGTGTCATATCTGTGTCCGTGCAACATAGATTGCATATATGCATGAAGAACAAAAGTGTGCATTATGAGAGTGAAGCATGTGGATGCACGTCCTCATGCACATACTCATGTAAAAATGTCAACCCCCCAACCAAACACACTGCTGGGACAAGCAGATGTTTACAATATTGGGCTTATTGCATGGCATATTTAATTTACCAGTTCAACAAATTAGCTGTTGTTAGAGAAAACTGTAGAACTCACAATAACGCAGCCAAGTGCTGACTTGTATGTTCCACACAAGCGGCAACTGCACTGCGCTTGTTGCAAGTTCAACACCGAGTACATCAACGTTTTTGGCACGGTCCCATCGAGGCTTAGGAGGTGAAGAATTTGACCAGCCAGTGAAACCCAGGCCAGATATGATAATTGAAGCTTCTGAGATTGACCAGATAAAGTAGTACTTCCAACGGGCAGTGAAGCCAGACATGAATTGGGTAAACAGCTTTTGCCAGAAACTGTACTCATGGTATATGGGCTCACTAAACCGGGTAAGTGGATATTGTGGTACCAGGTACAAGTATAAGCCCATACAGATAGCGGCTTGAATTAGAGCACGAAATGTAGCAAAATACGGGGATGGTAATGGTTTGTCCTTTGAACGTGTCCAAATCTGTAAGCAGCAAAAGAATTAAAATGAGATCCCATCCTTTATCTCAAAAAGAAAAGAATAAAGTGAAAGTTTTCCACACCTGAACCTAAGATATTATGAGTGCACTTACCCCTTTGTTTTCTGTATATTCAAGATAATCCTTCATCTCAAATACTGGTCCTGCAAAGTGGCTGCCACAGCAGAGGCAGTAACCAACGTATTCCAATATAGAGGGACAGTGAGTTAATCGGTATTTCTTTTGTGACTCCCGTAAATCTTCTTCTTTCAAAATCCCATCACTGTAATTAATTGCACATGAAATAACTTTCAACACCAGTACCATTAATGCTCCTACATTTGCGAATAACATGAAAGCAATGTCAGTACTACAATAAGATAAACTTTCTTCAACAAAAAAAAAAGAGAAAAGAGAAAATTAGCTTGATCTTCAAAATCGATCATGTATGCTATGCAGTGTACTAATGGGACAAATAACTACAATCATAATCATGCAACAACAAGCACTTGCTATATTATATCAATCATGCAACTTGATGACAAAAGGTCCCAGAAAATGCAGTGTCATGATTAGTGGTACAACAACAGAACCTTTATCCCTTTTTTTTTTAGTTTCAACTGTAGGAACCCCTATTCCACCATTTTCCTCTCTCAAGACCCTCTTCCTTTCTAACATTTAAAATGCTATATTCTTTTTCACACTCGATCCAAGTTTGTTTCGTCTACCCTAATTCTACCACTACCATTTTGTTCCCGCAAGGACTTTCACACGTTTTATAATCTGGTCACAATTGCCCATGAATGCACATGTTCATATGATCAAATGATTTATCACCTTGTCTACGAGCAGCTTCAAAAGCTTTCAAATGGCAACCATGGTAATCACCATAAAAAACTTAAGGATTGAGCTGCACATGTTCATATGATCAAATGATTTATCACCTTGTCTACGAGTAGCTTCAAAAGCTTTCCAATGGCAACCATGGTAATCACCATAAAAAACTTAAGGATTGAGCCTCTAATTCTTTTGGCAAGGGAGAAAGAAAGCATACCAGCATATTATCAGGGTTTCCTAGAAGACCAGGAAGGAAACCCAAAGATAACAGTCATGTTAAAATCCCTGCCACTACACCAAAACTCTATGTTGGTGAGGAAGACTATGTTGGTGAGGGATAAGGGTTATATATTTATATTATTCAATATGGCCCACGAATGCACATGTTCATACCATCGCAAATGATTTTATCACCTTGTCTAGGAGTAGCTTCAAAAGCTTTCAAATGACAACCGTGATGATCACCATAAAAAACTTAAGGATTGAGCCTCTAATTCTTTTCACAAGGGAGGAAAAAAAAAAAGCATACCAGCAGATTATCGGGGCTTTCTTGAAAGACCCAGAAGGAAACCAAAGATAAGAGACTTAAGAGTCACTTGTTAAAATTCTGCCACTACACCAAAACTCTATGTTGGATAAGGGTTATATATTAATATTATTCAACACGGCCAACCAAGGCTAAGGTTCATTTTGGAGAGAGAGCTAAAATTAAGCAGTGGTATAATGTTTTTATGAGATCCACTTAAAATGTGCACAACAAGAATTGAGCTTGGGTTGCTCAGGTACCATCTTAAAGTCCCTGCCACTACACCCAAGGTTGTAAAAGACTAAAAGTCGCTAGTTCTAGAGCGTCGGGGGGGGAGGGGGGGGGGGGGGACTAAGTGGGCGCCTAGGCGGGCATCTAGCCGCCGCCTAGGCTGACTTTTAGATCAGTGACTACACCAATACTCTATAATGTTAGTTTGTATATTTACACTATTCAGGATTGCCACCCTTCAGTTCAGATTGAAGCCTGAGGGTCCACCTTCGGTTATTTTGGCACTAAGTGGGCGCCTAGGCGGGCATCGGGCACCTAGCCACCGCCTAGGCTGACTTTTAGATCAGTAACTACACCAATACTCTATAATGTTAGTTTGTATATTTATACTATTCAGGATTGCCACCCTTCAGTTCAGATTGAAGCCTGAGGGTCCACCTTCGGTTATTTTGGGTCAATCCCACCTATTCTACACTAGCTGCCCCTTCCTAGCCAATCCCTACCTATAGCAACGTGTAATTGTTAGCCAAACCCCTCACAACCACACCAAATCAAAGTCCCGACATGTTAACAATTGACCCAAAGAGAGACCAAAATTGCATTCTTATGCATGAACGAAAAAGGTAAAAAAAAAATTATGGTGGAGCACAAGGAGTCAAGTGTATTCTCACAATTGATAGTAGAAGTACATTTAATTTGATCCCATCATAACCGGTGAACAAATTGAAGACTGCAGTGGAACTAGTTCCTAAGTCTGCTCTTTCATGTATGTGGCTGCATTGTTTGGAGGAAATAAAAATGAGCTTGGGTAGATCAATCAATTGCTAGAGCCACCAATCTTTTTTGTTGGGAAGTACCTAATCTCGATGCTGCCAATGTAATCTTTGGAAACAATGGTTGTCAAAAATCACGTAGTATCTTGCATAAGACAGCATCTATGAAGTTACTTTGGGAAGAGATCGAGCACCATCACATCAAAAAGGGGTGGGTGATTCAATTACGCTCGTTAAGGTCGTGTTGATTCTTCCCCAAAAGAGAAGCCGTTTGATTCCAAGTGGTTGATCTCAAATTCCAATCTCATCACAAAAGAAATCAGCATGGAAGCACCAAATAAATCTAAAGAGGCAAGCTGATTGACCAGGCATGCAGCTGGTTGATTAGAGACCCACTTCATGCCTGGGCCACAGTTATGTCCAAGCACTATTGATAAAGTCTACGTTGGTGTCAGATTATTTTAAAATCTCAAGGACTTGAACCCCTGTCACTTGACCAACATTTAGGCTTTGGGATTGCTTATCATGGCTGCTTCTGCTTATTTTTTTTGAAAAAGCAGTCCCAGAGAAGTTTGGTTACAACAGCTTATCAAAACAAAAAGAAAAGAAAAGAAAAGCCAGTTCAACTTGGAGTCTTGGACATCTTTCGGAAGCTGATTGACCAGGCATGCAGCTGGTTGATAAGCTTACAGATGATGGAGAGTTTTGAGACCCACTTCATGCCTGGGCCACAGTTATGTCCAAGCACTATTGATAAAGTCTACATTGGTGTCAGATTATTTTAAAATCTCAAGGACTTGAACCCCTGTCACTTGACCAACACTTAGGCTTTGGGATTGCTTATCATGGCTGCTTCTGCTTATTTTTTTTGAAAAAGCAGTCCCAGAGAAGTTTGGTTACAACAGCTTATCAAAACAAAAAAGAAAAAGAAAGGAAAAGCCAGTTCAACTTGGAGTCTTGGACATCTTTTGGAAGCAAAAGGGAGACTGCTCACAAAAGCTGCTTCTGCTTCTTCTTCTTTTAATTTTTTGCTGCTGTTTTTTTCAAAAGCAGCAGCAATCCCAAATCAGGCCTTATTCTGTGCTTAAGTTGTCTAATACTTAATCTCCTCAGATCAAACTTGTAAAACATGTAATTCTCATTGCTGTAGCACACACAAGTATACATGTAAAGCATTATACATGGCAATGCCTCCATTTATTTGTCAACTCTTGTCATGTTATTCATAAAAAATGCAGGCCTAGATGAAATTCTAGGCCCACTATGTGAAAAGTTGCATTGTGATTTCAATTTCTCTGTGCTTTTAAGGCATTTTCTTAAGCACATGAAGCAAGGTGTGATACCCAATATATTCTTAACTTGCATCTATGCTACAATAGCAAAATATTAACTGAATACCTCTTACTGAAAGCTAATTTACAACATGAAATAATATTTTATGACTTGCAACCTAAATCAATTGAATATTTGGAAGAAAGGAAAACAAAGGTGTTGTCCATTACCTGTTGCATCAATGCCACCTTCCTTCCATGCATCGCCACTCATGTAATAAACATGGCTACAAGAAAGAGGGGGAAATGGTATAAGGGTGGAAATTGTTTTTTTAAAAGTTCTGACCATGTATTGATTTATATAAAATTACAACTAGAAATTGAAGTGTGCGAACACAAGTCAAGTGTCCTTAAATCTTCTAATTCCAAAAGCCCCCCAAACTATGAGCTTTACAACCCCAACCCCCCAATCTGAGCAGTGATTCAACAAGGAGAAGAAACAACCAAGCATAGAAGTTGCATTTGTCATCCATAGGCATTAAAGCCGATACATCATAAACTCAATATTACACAACTATAATAAGTCTGAGTCTATTCCATTCACGGGAGAAGGTGATCTGCATGCAAAGAAATAATTGATCTATAATGGGCTTAAACCCTCCAATAACCTTCAAATTTCAAACATTTGTCTTGAAGTAAATATCTTTTAACTTACATAACTGAGATATGTTCATTTTTGGTACACATTTACCAGGAAGGATAATTCATCTTATAAACACTTATTAGCCTTCTAGAATAATATGCATGTTCGTTGGTCACCCTACATCAATGCACTCAGTAGATGTTTGTGGAGGAAGTGGAGATGCATATAAAATGAGAAGAAAATCCTTCATAAATGAAATTGCCAACAATCTCAAGCATATAACCTATTATATTCTTCACATTATCCATTTTGCAAAATAAAATATCAGGAAAAGGAAAAGGTGGAGGAAATCGAATAGCATACAAAAAGAAAATAACCTAAATATGCCCATCTTGGAAGTTCTTGTCTGCTAAATTCCCCTTATGAACATAGTACCATGATATACTACCTGCGATACGAACTAGACTTCACAATTTTTCTGCATCTAATCTCTACTTATCCCTCAATCCTAAATTCTAATATCAAGAGAAAAGTTCACATGCAAATATCCTGGAAGATGACCTCATTACATAAACTTAATTAGTATATTTTTGCACTAGACTACTGGTACAATTGATACCAAATCATACTAATGAAGAAACTAGATCATAATACTACATTATGTTCCTTGGTAGTACAAACTCTAATTTCTAAATAATAGTCTTATTCTATGAAAGTATTGGCTGAGACCAGTATCTTAACCTGGTTCAGATCGATTTCCCACCCGAACTTAAATGCAGGTACACACAAGTTAAGATCCTAACCAGTAAAAAATTCTATACCTACACCTAAAACCTAGGCCTAACTCTGACCAATCTCAACCTATTCAAAGTGATCATGGCCCACCCATCACTTTCAACTCTTCCTACTCTACCCGACCACAGGTCACCTCCATTGCACCTCCACCCAATACACTACCCCCCCCCCCCCCCCCCCCCCCCCCTTCTCCTTCATTTCCCCTCCTCACCCAGACCACCCTACTGCCGCTACTTGTCTCCACGCATGGCCCTGATCACATAGCAAATGGTAGCCTCTTTGGCCCGATGCCAGCAGCACCAGATCACCCAATATTTGAACATATCCGATAACTAATTCTTCATGTTATGCTTGTAACCTTGCAAATTTCCAACTATATAACAGTTCAAGCATGTATAAGCAATAAAAAAGTAAAAACTAATACAAACATGGAAACCTTTAGGCCTCGTTTGGTTCACGGAAAGGAAATCAATTACCATGTATTTTCCATGGGGATGGGAAAGTAGAATTCCTATCAAATTTCCTTTCCTATGTTTGGTTGGTGTAGGAAAGGAAAGAAAAAATATATCATTGTTCCAACAATATCCAATGTCAACATAATTATAATGAAGAGTTAATTGGTAAAATAGGTAATAAATCAAGGCTACTTTTGTCATAATGTTTGGTAATTAATGTTGGGAAAGGAGGAGGGAAAATGAATCCCATGGGTCATGAGAGGAACCATTTTCCCTCCTATTTTCCCCCATGTCAGAAAAGTGTTTCCCAAATTTGTGGCTACCAAACAAAGGAAATGAACAAGTTTCCTTTCCGGATTCCTTGAATCCGTGAACCAAACGAGGCCTAGGGTTAGAACTTAGAAGTACATGGAAAACCTAACTAGTATTTGAAGGGACACGGAATGCCCTTTGCCACGTGAATCAGACTAGGTAGGTTTATCTCATATGCAGGATTGCCATGAACGACATACTTCAATAATTTGTGATGATCTCTCCAAACAGGACCAAATGCCTCTTCTATTAAGAAAACCTCCTGGTCGTGAGTAGAAATGGATGAAGAAGGGCTTGCGGCAAAGCACCAGGGGTAGCTCCCGCACCCATTCCAGTGCACATACACATGTCGGCGCAGGTAGTTGTGTCTGTTTAAGCGACAATTTACTTTAACAAGAAAATTTCAGAACTAACAAAGTTTCATAAGAATCAAAGTTTCCAGCTTTGTCTCCGATTGCATGCAAATCCAAACACTCATCAACTTCTTAATACTATCTATATTAAGCAAACTTGTCCACATTAACCAAAACTTGAAACAAACAAAAATGGCATACCAAAGTACCATAACAATCAAGTAATACCCAGTGAATTCGAACAAAATTTGCAAAATCATTCAGAACTCGAAATTATCCCCCAATAACTAAACTAGTCCAATGAGCTTAAGAACCCTAACTAAAGATTCCAGCTTTGACTTCAATTGCAATGCTAAAAAAACTATATTGAATCGTTTCGTATCGATCAAGAATCGGGGGGGAAGGAGAGGAGGGTGGTACCATCCGATGAGATATCCGAAGCCGGCGAAGAATGTGAGGAGGCCGGCGCGGCGGCGGAAGAGGAGCATGGAGGCGTAGCCGAGCGCCATGGGGATGAGGAAGTGGAGGTTGGAGGAGAAGCCGAAGGAGAGGTAGGAGAGGGCGGCGCCGGAGCCGGCGGCGAAGAGGTGCTTTGGCGCGCCTCCGGGGACGAAGCGCCAGATGAAGGAGACTGGGATGGTGGCGACGAAGCAGAGGAGGAAGCGGAGTACCGGGACCGAGACCCCGATCGCTGACGCCATCGACGACATCTCGAGCTCCATGGCCGTGCTCTAGAGAGAGAGATTAGTGTGAGAGAGAGGGAAGACGGTGGGATATATGAAGATTAGGGTTTTCTCGGAAAGGGCCCTGAAATTTTTGCTATTTGTAAAAGATGCAGTTGTTAAGTACAACTACCTTTTCGGTTGGATGGATGTTGGTTGGAGGGGGTTTTTTTTTTTTTTTTGTGGGGAGGGTTCCTATAATTATAAAATTTTCAAATTAATATTGTGTTATTTTAAATTTATATCTTTGGAAATCTAAAATTATAAACTGTTCATTTTTTTAAGTTTATGTTTGAATTTTTTTTCAAAAACAAGTTAAGGACTCTAAAAAGAGTACTATGTTGTACATAAGTTGAATATCAGTTTATTCGCTTTCAACCGAAACAAAATAGCCAAAATACTAAAACGAAATTCTAAAATATAAATATTATCAAAATTAGTAATAATTGTACTTGAAGTAATATAATTTATTCGATTTATTTAGTTTGTTGGATTGTGATACTTTTATTGTTTAATGGGTCGAGCAAAAAATTTAGATTATATATATATATATATATATATATATATATATATATATATATATATATATATATATATATATATATATATATAATTGTTGTATTTTTAAAGTTGGTCTCAAAGTTATGGTAATTGTTAAATTATTAAATTTTGGCTTAAAAAAATATATTTAGATTTGTTAGTTTCATATTATACACATTTTTAATTATAAAAATGTATGCAATTGAGGGTATTATATAATTTTATAAGTCTTATTTGGTTTTCAATTTTGAATCTAATTCTATATCTAAAACCGAAAAAAAATAGCATTTTCAAAATCGAATATGAATTGAAATATTTTCAACCTGAAATTAATATCTTATTCGGTTCAATTTAATTATCGGTCCACAATTGAATAATACCCCTAATTAAATGCATGCAACAAGTTAGTATATTACAGTCAAAATATAGCAACATCGACTAAGTAAAATATCTCCATGCCTAAGAATTAAGTAACTTAATAAAAATATAGCAACATGGAAGAGCAATCCAGAAGACTAGTAAAAATTTTACATAGTGCAACTTGATGCTCTTGTTGACCGAGTTTCGTACACTAATCTTTTGTATATATATTTTTAATGGATATAACCTTTTCTTATGGATAAGCAACTACAAACTTCAACTTTTTCGTATGAAGTTCGTTCACATGACAACAACAAAAAAGGAAAAACATATGAACAGTTTCTAGCACAAGTTGATTTTTATAGACCCTTTGTACTTCTAATTTCGTTATTCTTTCATACCAAATAGACTGTCCAATAATTAAATTAAGGCTAAAATGTAAATTGATGTTCTTAGTTATTCAAAATTTTCAATTTAACATCCTAACTTTGGTTGGTATTAATTAAATATATATTTTCAACTTGGTATTCTCCATCAATGAAATGTTAAATTTTCGTTAAAAAAAAAAAAAACTAAACTAACCTCCTTTTTTTCCATCCCTGTGCTGCCCTCTACCCCCCCCCCCCCCCCCCCCCCCCCCCCCCCCCTTCCCAAAAAAAAAAAAAAAATGTTGTTGCACCCCCCCCCCCCCCCCCCCCCCCCCCAATCCCCCTTCCTGTTCCGACGACAACCCCTCTCAGGCGCTACTGTCCTCCTTCGCGTCGCACGCGTCCCGCCGTTCTCTCCGACGATCCATTTTCGGTCGTGCACCCCCATAGACGCGCCCCTCGCTCCCATCCGGTTGGAGGCTACTACCACTGCTGCGAATCCCATGCAGGAGAAAGAGGAGGGTTACTGGAGAGAGAGAGAGAGAGAGGGGGGGGGATATTTTTGTCATTTTTTTCTTTGATTAACAACGTTACGACAAAAAAAATGAGATGATATTAAGTTGATGCTTATCAAAGTTAAGAATATTAAATTGAAAAACTTAAATAGTTGAAAGTATCAAGTTATAACTTTAAATCAAACATGCAATGGTTTCAACAAACGGACGTAATGAGATTATACACTAAACAATAGTTTCATATTATAATATTGCAATCCCATTATTTGAAGAAGAAAAAAATCGTTGTAATTTTTCATAATATGATATATTTGTGAAAAATTATCTTCAATAGCCTTCCAAAAATTTAGAGAGTAATTTGTAGAACAATTTATGATTTACAATTCGTGAAATTTAATTGCAGTCTTCAATGGAAATGTTAATATATTGAATGTTATACTTTGGATAATGTATCGCTTTTTCTTTACACAGAAGCAAACACAGAACATGGAGTTAGCTTTCAAGCTCTTCAATTGACTATGGTAGAAAATCAAACGTTGTTTGGTTCGCAGAATCATAGGATTAGAAAAATAAGATTAATTATTTTTTTATATTTGGATGTCAACAAAATTGAGTACAAAAATAAAATAATTTATAATGGAAGAAAAATTAAGAAAAAAAAGATTCAATTTATCCAAACAAAAAATTACTTTTCCACCTTGAAATATTTTTTTTTTTTTTTTATTCTTTTTAGCATTTTTAAACATCAAAAAAATAATAATCAATACAAATTATAACTTTTCCAACAAAAAAAATATATCAAAGAATTGATTGTATTTCCTTTCCATTCCGCGAACTAGGGATGCAACTCGGACGGGTTGGATCGGGCTTGAGGTCAATCCGAGCCCAACCCGATGAATCATAAGCCTAGTCCGAGCCCAAGCTCAACCCGACCTCGGGTTCAACATATGAAATCCAAGACCAAGTCCGGAGGCTCGGGTTGGGTCGGGTCCATCGGGTTGGGTCGGGTCCATCGGGTTATCGGACTCTAATATAATATTTAAAATAAGTTTAAATATAAGTAATATTAAACACATAATCAAATAGCAATCAAGTCTTGATCATTACAAAAAAAAAGTATAATAAGATTTAGGATAAAGAGTTGAGAGTTTGGGTGAAGAAATAAATAAATAAATAAATATATATATATAAAATCGGGTTTCGGGTTATTCGGATAACTTGACACATGAACTCGAACCCAACCCAATTTTCGATCTGGTTCAAATATTTTAATCCGAACTCAAGTCCAAACCCGAGTATCTTTAACCCTAATTCAATCCATTGACGGAATTATCTGATCGGACTCGGATTTAGCCTGTCCAAGTTGCACCCGTACCGCGAACCATACGAGGCCTGTAGCCTGTAGGTAGGTGTCCCTGGTATCCACAACATATGCTACAAACTTACAAGCACAAGTTTACAGCATTTGCAGCAAAATCGTTATAAATATTGGAGCAATTTGCAAAATAATTCCATCGGTCCTCGGTATTACGCATATGCCCCTTAGGCGGAGTAACCGGAGTCCAGGGACCTCGGGTGCTCCGCTCCCCTACACCGACACGTGTGAGTCCTCGCACGTGAGTTTTCTGTTTGTTTGTTAGTTTCCTGGAAACTATACCGTTTTAAATCTCAGCCGTTGATTTTGTGGGCCCCGGTTAGTCTGGTTCAGTTAGATACCTGCTCAGTGTTGTGTATGACGCGGGTGGGGCCCACTTTTAGGTCGGATCGTTGGTCGAGGTTGGGCCCTGGGGTGCTGGCACTGGTTGTTAGCCAACATCGTGCAGGTGAGCCGAACAAAACCTGCTGTTTACTCGAATTTTTACAAAAAATTTGGGATTATTATTATTATTATTAGAAAATTTTTGAGTTGTTATTTAATTATTTGATTATAATTCAAGATGCATTCTATCGAATTACTAGTTAAATCCTCCATTTTTGACCGAACTGCCAATGACAAAAATCAACTCATTTGACCTTTAAGTGGAGTGAACCTTAAACCATGACCAAAATATTTTCAAATAAGTGGAACGTACCTTGAATTATGATAAAATAAGTAGGACAACTCAAATAATTTATTTTTATTTATGTAGGTTAAAAATATTTGACTGTTAATTATTGACATTTTTTGTTAAAAGTGAAAGATTCCATACATTATGGTAATTCGGTGTGGTGCACATTGAATTATGATAAAATAAATAGAGGACAACTCAAAATTTCTATTATTATTATTATTATTATTATTATTATTATTACAACTAGCATATATATACATACCTTGTGCATTTTTTTTATCTGTTTTTAATTAACTTTTTGTAATTGAGAAGAGAAATGTTTTATCATAATAGTAAATTATATTTTAAACAAATTTCTATTGGTAACTATCTAGGTGCTCCCGTTAAATTTAGTGAACAGTTTTAATTAGTAAAGTTAGGTAAAAATATATTTTAAAAAAATAAGTTAAAAATTATTTTGTATTATATAGTAGTAAATATATCTAATTTTTAAAATTATAATTTTGTAACAACAAAAAGATAGGTCTCGTTTTACTTAAGCTAATACGCAGATTATGAAATGTTTGAGATTACAGTGATGGATTTTAGAACTCCAGTTGACTAACACGCTCGGAGCATAATTTTATACATGTAATCAAGAAATTTGATACACAAATCAATATTTAATTGCTAGCTGCCAGTTACCTATGATTATCTAGAACAATATAATTGGTTACCTCGGTATGTCCGAGATCACAATGGAGTCACTCCAAACACATACTCCAAATTATTATAATTGTGTAAATTGTTACTTTCTACAGTAGAAACATTTCAAACACATAGTATAATTATCAGAAATAATCTTCTTGATATTGGCATACAATGATACACTCCAAACAAATACTCCAAATTAACTCCTTTCTTTTTTATCTTTTTATTTCCTGTTTGGTAAGATTTTTCCTTTTTTTTTCTCTGTTTTTATTTTTCTTCTCTGTTTGGTAAGAAATGTTCATTTGGTGGACCATGAATTAATATAGAAGACTTTTGGTGGACCATGAATTAATATAGAAGAGCTATGACACGCTTAAAATCTGGAGTGTCTTTTTACTTTTTAATAATTTTCAAGTATGAAAAGTGTCCATTATAGTTTTCAAGTTCTACAAATTTTGATTGAAGCTATGTCACGCCCCAGAACCAAAATACTGGCAAGTAGGGACGGACCAGGCCAGCTACGTATACCAAAGTACTCCAGTACTCCGAAATGACGTATAAGCTGTATAGATGGGGGTTACTACTACAAGCCAACAGTCGATCCTAGGTCAAGCAATCCTAGGTATCTCAATCACAGGCAATAAACAATGTACAAGAAGTAAGATCAACTGGAATATAAAATAGTAAAGCGTCCCAAACTATCATATATCAATGATCATGAAGCTAGTAATACAGAGTAAAGACTAGCAAGAGTAATAGTCATACATGATAAGCTCTAGCTATAGTCTAGAATACGCAAATCATGTTCTGGCCCGTAGGCTAAATGTCAAGTCCAAAACACGAGCTAAACACGTGCTCGGAGGCTAAACGCCACAAAAGAATAATGTACATAACTAGTGGGAGAATGAAATAGAAAACCCACTAAGGTACTCTGGTGCTCTGGATAATCACCAACGAGTGGAAGGTACGGAAGATCCTCCGGACTCCTCTATCAGATCTGGTCAATGCAAAACCAGTGGGGTCAGACCCCCAATAGCAAGTACCACAAAGGAAGCCAATCTATGAACTAAAACCAGCATGCGAATCATAGCAATGGATAGAGAGAGAGATGAGTAAGTACTAATCGAGACTCGTGCACTACCAATGCACTTATCCCGATAATAGAAAAGACAATAAGTAAAGCAACATGTAGCATAAAGTAAAGAACATGTGACGTAATGTAAACTGTGTACATGTAAGAAAAAGAAAGCATGTGAACATGAAACATAAACTAGACATGTGAGCATGTTAAGTAACTAGAACATGTGAGCATGTTATATAACTGGAGCATGTGAGCATGTCATGTAACTGGAGCATGTGAGCATGTCATGTAACTGGAGCATGTGAGCATGTTAAGTCTATATAGAACGACAAATGATTAGATGACTTAGGAAGTATTCTGGAACCCAAGTTACAACCCGTAAACCAAACAAGGACCGGGATTGTAACCCTTATCCTGAATAGAACTTTAGTATCTAATCATTTACCGGCAAAAGTAAAGCATAAACAAGGATGTACTGAAAATAAACAAATTCGGACACTGCCTAGACAAACTAGACTAGATTGGACTCCATACAATAGTCACGGCCAAGCAATGAGTACGGCTTTATACATTAGCTAACTAGGGTTATCACAATCCTAATTACTAACAAATGCAAGTCTGAGAATTCCAAGTCCAGCTCCTGCCTGCTACTACCTGAATGGTCCAAGCCAATGGTAATAGTGGATACATCGTCCAGGAGACAAATGTATCCTATAGTGGTGGGTACATCGCCCAGGAGACAAATGTACCCTATAGTAGTGCAACACTCGACGGTGCGCTGGAAGTGTGCTCATCATGACAGATAGCTCCAAATCCCAATGCACATATATATAATGCCAAGACCAAAGGGGCAACAGGTTACTGGGAAATTCTCAATGATCTAAGTAATCAAGCTAGTTATTTAGTCCTTAACATTTTCTTGTTGGATTCCGGGTGTGGCATTCCGCAGAATCCATCCTAGACATGAGACATGCGAGTCTGGACAATAACGAGAATGTGCACCATAACAAGCCACAACAAGAAAACATCATAAACTGGAAGCTAGGAGTGCGCTACGACGAGCCACTATAGGGAGTGCGCCATGACATGCCACTATCATGTAAGCAAAGAAAGACATGTACGAGAGTGCACCACGACGGGTCACTATCTAGTAAGCAAATGAGACATATAAGAAAAGTATGCCACGACGGGCCACTATCATGTAAGCAAAGAAGGCATGGCAACAATTGACATAGCTTGTAAGAAAGAATCTATCAAAGACATATCATGGCATGTGGAAAACAATAATTAAAGCTAAGTACATTTCATAGAAAATGATTGAACATGTGCTAGTGTCAAGTGTATATAGGGTGTACAAGCATTATCTAACTATACAAGATCATCTAATCATGTTAAGAAATCATTACAATCGAAGAAAATATCAAAAACGGACAAAAACGGGCAAAAACGGGCAAAAACAGACTAAAACAGCATAAAACAGCATACCGGCGGTATACTGCGGCATACCGGCGGTATACCGGCCTAAAGACAGAAGGTTTTTGGTGCAAAAAACGGCATACCGGCGGTATACCGGTTTTTCAAACAGCAACAAAATTCAGAATTTTGCCAAAACTTGTTTCGGCCAAAAAAACTTCATTTTAAATCGAAATTCGAATTTTCAAAAGTCAAAATTGAATAGAATTGAATTTCCTACAACATGGAAGTATTAGTTTTCATAAATCAAAATATTTGATAGATCAATACCTCAAAATACTCCCAAACAGAGGTTCTCGGGACACCGAAACGGGTTCCGATTGCCACCAAACTCAAAATCCATGATATACAAACTATGTGAGGGCCTCATATATGTATATATGACTAAGATCCATGATGGTAACACTAGTATCACTCTTGATACCAAGTTTTCTACTAAGTCCATATTGGGTTTTAACAGAAAATCAAAACCTTGCTTAAACAAATTTTGGAAACATGCATATATACGAAAATCATAAGGAAAACATATTTTTCAAAATGAGTTTAGAACAATTCTAAGTATTTACTACCAAGGAAAATAAAATGTCAACAAAAATATTTTTGTTCAAGATTTTTGGCAAGATGTACTTGCCTAGGTTAAGCTCCAAGCCTAATCTTCTACTCCTCCTTCTAGGGGGTTAGACACCACACCCAAGGCCTCAAGGCCAAGCTCTTGGCAAGCTCCAAGGGGGAGAGAAGGGAAGAAGAAATGAAGAGAGAGTGAAGAGAATGAAAAGAGAGAGGAGAGAGAAAGTGAAATGGTATATATAGAAGGGGGAATTAATCTTAACCGTCGGATCGTGATCCATGTCAAAATCTAAGTCAATCCTAACCATCAAAACAAAACCAAATATCCAATGGATAATAGGGTGCATCTACACTATTCATGAAAATATCTAAACACTATTCATCAAAATATCCAAAACACTATTCATCAAAATATTGGAAACACTATTCATGAAAATATCTGAAATCGAAAATATCTCAAATGTGGAAAATCTGTCTAGACGGTATGCCGTCGGTATACTCCGGTATACTAGCGGTATGCCGGCCAAGAAGAAAATCTATAAGTTAGGAAAATTTTAAAGCATTAGAAAAATCAAAAAAATACGAAATACACTACAAAATACGTATCCGTATATAAATACCGATACTGTGAGACGAGTCTCACAAGCTAAAATGTAGCACTTGACATCTTTCTAACAGTGGATGCTCTATATTTTGATTATTTATAAGGCTACAACAAAAGTTGATCAGGGGCTAGTCATTTTCTGGCAGTCCTAGTAACATTACGGACTGCCAGAAAATGTGGCACATTTTCTGACAGTCCATCTCGTGTTTGGCTGGACTGCCACATTTTCTGACAATCCATAAAGCATCTAGCACTGCCAAAAATTATGGCAGTTCTGGACTGTCAGAAATTGGATAGTCCTGATCAACTTTGGTTTTGCCCTGATAAATAATCTACATTTTCAATATCAAACTCTTGACCTTTACTTGGATAAATGGCAGTCCATCTCGTGTTTGGCTGGACTGCCACATTTTCTGGCAATCCATAAAGCATCTAGGACTGCCAAAAATTATGGCAGTCCTAGACTGTCAGAAATTGGATAGTCCTAATCAACTTTGGTTGTGCCCTTATAAATAATCTACATTTTCAATATCAAACTCTTGACCTTTACTTGGATAAAGGATGCACACAAGCTAGAGATGTAGTAGTCCCCGTTCTGAGTGAGGCGCGGCACGAAAATGTCGTGCTCACTGTACGGTCAACCCCGTGCCCGCCTATATTTTTTGTGTAGGCCGTATCGAACCCACTTTTTGTCACCACCTTGTCATGCACGGTACATGACACAACTTATATCCAGAACGGTCTATGAGTAAGCCAGATAAGACTTGAAATTTGGACAACCATCTGTGCTTGGGACAACTCCCAAGCCAAGCGTAACCCCACAAGCGGTTGAAATTGCGGATGATTCTCCATGATTGATCGACAATAAATAGGACATTCCAATCTCGTGGGCCGGTCCTGCCTGTCCAAACTCTAAAGCCTAAAGAGTAACATCTTAAGCCCGTTGAATACCCTTAGGCCTCGTTTGGTTCACGGATTTAAGTAGGGGTGGGCACGGGTCGGACCGGACCCAAATTTGTTGGATCCGGACCGGACCCGTTACTTGGCGGGATGGAACGGATCCAAAAAATATTGGACCCGGACCGGGCCGGACCCGTTTGAAACGGGTCCGAAACGGATCGACCCGCGGGTCCAAACGAGTCCCAAAAAAAGTTTAAAAAATTCTATAATAGTAAACATTTACATATATTATATTGTCTATAAGAATAAAACAAGTCTAATGTCTTTCCAAACTTCTAGAATTTGTTTAGTAAACAATAAAATATTATATTATGTATAGACTATAATAACAAAAAATGCTAAAAATTGATATGAAAAAATATATACTCCTAGAAACGGGTCGGACCGGGGCCCGTTTATTTTGTAAATAGGACCTGCCTGTTGGAGTGGGTGGGGTTCCCAACCTATGTGGAGAAGATCCCGGAGTGCGACGAGCGCCGTTCGATGTCGAAGAAGCTCGGGAAGTAGGCAACGAGGAGTTGCTACTGCTGTTGCTGCTCCCAAGGGGAGCTTCTGGAACTGGGCCACCGAGTTGGGCCGAACTCGGTCTGGCCATTCCAGAATGTTGCTGGTAGGTTCTGTTTGCCCGACACATAGTTCTGGCCGAACTCTGTGTCGTCGGGGCTGAGGCGGAAATCTGGGTGATTTTTCACCATTGGATCTAATCAAACGGTCCAGGTTTGTTGCGGGATTAGGGAGTTAAGTTGGGATTTCCAAACCCTAATCAATTGTAACACAATCGTAGAATATTGAAGAAAAGAGAGAGAAGGAGGCAAGAGTGCCATTGCAACTTCGGGAGAGAAGACAGAGGATTGAAGGTCTTTTTCGAAGGAGATCGCGTACGGGTAATCTCTACTCGTCGTTCTCGCTCTTCGTAGCCTTGTAATCATTGTTCTTACTTCTGAGTGTTGTGGGGATCCGGTTTAGATCGGGAGGAGTTTGTAGAGGGTGTAATTCTTCTATTCCATTAGTGGAGGCTTCTCAGGGTTGGACTCCGATCGTCCCGTGATTTTTTTTTTCCGCAAGGGTTTTCCACGTCAAAAATTCTCTGTGTCTGCGTGGATTATTTTGTGTGATTGTTTTTGGGTTCGTGCGTTGTATCGTTCGATCCTCTCGCAGGTACTCTCCGGTTTGGAAAAGGTTTTCGTGTTTCTTTCCCAACAGAGTGGTATCAGAGCCAGGTTCTGGAATTCAGAAGGGTGTCAGGAGTTGACAGAAACTAGAGAGGAGAGATGGACGCGAAGCCGGTGCGCATGGTGAATCTTAATGGCACAAACTATCATTATTGGCGGAGCAAGATGAAGGATTTGCTGTTTGTCAAGAAGCTGCATCTGCCCGTATTTGCATCCGAGAGGCCCAGTGATAAATCCGAGGTGGACTGGACATTCAAGCATATACAGGTGTGTGGGTACATACGGCAGTTTGTTGATGAGAACGTGTACAACCACGTTGCCAATATTGAGCACGCGAAGACGTTGTGGGATAAGCTGGAATCCTTGTATGCGAAGAAGACAGGGGTAAATAAATTGTTCCTAATCCGAACGATAATGGGTCTACGATACAAGGATGGGGCGTCTATTTCGGACCACTTGAGTGAGTTCCAGGGCGTGGTTGACCAGCTATCTTCTATGGGAGTCAAGTTCGACGACGAAGTTCAGGGACTATGGCTGCTGTGTACATTGCCAGACTCGTGGGAGACCGTACGAGTATCTATGATTGCTTCTGCTCCAGAGGATGTCACGACCCACACCCGAATATACGGGTACGAATACGTGGGCTACGCCAGCCTACGTCGCGGTATCGGCGGTAGAACGCTGTCAAGTACACTATACTAACTACAACATCTATGATCCATAACTATAAAATGTACTCATGTCACATCACGAAAACTAAGAAAGATAAGACAAGAATTAGTAACAATATTACTAGAACAACTAGAATCTACAATGATCATAAGACATGAAATAAAGAAGGAACAACAAGACTAACTAAGGATAACTACCAGGCAACTCACATAGAAGAATAGTGAGATCCACCTCAGCTAGCAACATCATGAAGTCCAAAACTGAGGGCACAACTACTCCTAAAATTTTATCAACATATCCAGTCAGGATGGAACGAGCAAAAATCTCAAATAACAGTTCTAATTAGACGATATTGAAAATGTAGCAGTAAATAGAGAGAATATACAAGAAATCATGAAATGTACATGTGAGTATCATGGCAAGGTAAACTGTAAATCTAGAGCTAGAACAAGGCAAGTAAAACTGATCATGGCATGTACATGAATCAAGAATCATCTATCTAAGTGTGTGAGTACTAGCTACAACATGTGGCCGGCTTGGGAACTTGCACAATAGTAACAGGCCTGGCTAACCATACGTGGGGTGTATGATCAACACTCACAATCAATAGGTGCACAAGGGGTGCACAATAGGCTTTGACCACATATCTACACTAATACTCTCCGTCCCCTGACTAGTATAGTGGATCCAACCATGACACATCATGACGCGCGATTCTCTGAGAGGGTAGCTAGCCTTCGCAGGAATCGTGTCTATACAATGCACAAGGAACAAGAAAGACTTGCACAAGATATACCAAGGAGAGCGAAGAATAATATCTCATGACGGGATCCAGGGAAATACCAATCCGTGTGAACAATGTGTCAAGAGAACAAGGGTATCTACACTAAATACAAGAAACATAAACGATATCATAAAACAGAAATATTATCAGAGAATGTACTCGCCTGTGATCTGGTAGAATATGTCAACGGGTTAAAGAACAGTGCCTCGAGGACCTATAGGTGGAAATACTGTATCAATATAAGGGTTTGGAAGTAAAATTAAGTCACACTAAGTCAAACTAGGTCAAGGCAAGTCAAAGCAAGTCAAACTAGGTCAATCTAAGTCAATGGTTGATTTACAGTTGACTTTGGTCAACTGGTCAACTCTGGTCAACCTTAGGTCAACTCTAGGTCAAACTTGACTAACGTTGACTAACAGTTGACTTTGGATCAACTGGTCAACTTCAGTCCAGTTCTAGTCAATTTTAGGCTACGGTTGACTTCCGGTTGACTTGGTCAAAATAGTCAACTGTGGTCAACCAGGGTCAAAACTAGTCTAACCTAGGTCAAATGTTGACTCTACTTCGAAGTTCAGTCTGTCACGCCCCAGAACCAGAATACTGGAGAGCGGGGGCAGACATAGCCAGCTACGTATAACGGAATGGAATCCACACCGCTATACGGTCACGGCTGTCTAGATATGTGAGGGTTTTACTACAATCCATCAGTCTCTTAAGGTCATAAAATAGCCTATTGTCTCAATCTCAACCAACTAATAATAATTACAAGATGTCAGACCACCAAATACACAATAGTAAGGCGTCCCATACATTATATATCCGGAATGATCATGAAGCTAGTCGTTACAAAATGTGAGGACTAGCAAGAGTTCAGTCATACATGATCAACCCCCGGGGCTTGTCAATCATGTTACAGCCCGTAGGCAGACAGTAAGTAAGTATAATCGAGCTAACACTTGCTCGTCGGCTAAACGCCTCAAAAGAATAATTTACAATATTACAGTGGGAGAACAAAAGAAACCCACTCGATGCCCTGGTTACGCCTGGTGACCACCATCGGGCTGGAAAGCAGGGAGATCCTTTGGTGCTGCTCCGGTATCTGGCCATACAAAACCAGCTGGGTCAGACCCCAGAAAGAGCAAGTGCCACAAAGGAGGCTTCACTTAAGAACTAAAACCAACAAATCATTAGCATTCAATATGTAAGAAAATAATAAGTAACACAGATTGAGGTTTGTGCACTACTAATGCACTTATCCCAATCAGAGAAAATAATTAAGTGAGGCATCATTGACATAAAAGAACTGGAGAATCATGCTAAATAAAATGTAGCTGGACAATATATGAAGAGAAAACGAAGGTACTATTCCGGAAGCCAGGTTACAATCCTTAAACCAAAAAAGGACCGAGATTGTAACCCTTCACCTGAACAGAACTTAGTCTCTGATCATTTATTGCTCAAGGTGCCAATCATTAAGGTAAAAGGAGAGAGTACAATGATAAAAGTGACAATGAAGAGTGCAATACACTAGAGTGACAATAGAGTACAATCGTTATAATAACAATCTGGAGTGACAATCATTATAGTGACAATCTGGAGTGACAATCATTCAATCATTCTGGTATAATCTTTCAATCAATCACTTCTAGACAATACTATACTGGACTAGACCCCATCCAAGCAATCACGGCCAATCATTGCCTACGGTTTTCTACATTAACTAACTAGGGTTATCACAATCCTAGTTACTAGCAAGATGCAATGAGATGCTCCAAGTAGTCACAGGCCCTGCAGCTATCCAGGTTATCCAGGCAATCATTATAGTGACAATTTAGAGAGTACAATGCATTAGAGTGACAATAGAGTTCAATCATTTAAGTGACAATGGCAGGTGCCCCACATAACAGTGGGCTGGAAATGTGTCCTACTCGTCGGCAGGCTACAAGTCCAAACATTTGCGGCCGGGATAACGGGATCGCCTGTAACTGGAGAACATCTCTTCATGTCTAATGAATTATACTAGTCATTAACCTTAGTCCATTTCAGTAGGTACTCCTGACCGTGGTACTCAGGAGTCCCCTCCTAGACATGATGCAAGACAGGACTGGATTATTTGTACAAGCACAGTCACCCACGGTGTCAGGATTAATTAAACAGATCATGTCATGTCAGGTAGCCGTCGCAACAGCTATTCAAGATATATCAGGTCAGGTTATCATGCCAAGTGTACTTCGTCAGGAGTGCGCCACGACGGGCCACTATCATGTCATGTCAGGTTATTATGTCAGGAGTGCACCACTACGGGTCACTATCACGTCATGCTCAATTATCAATTCCAAACGTATTAAGTAAATTCATGATTATCAAGTTCAGGACAAAAGGCGTAAGGATATAAAATGGACGTTGAATATCTAATAAAATATCAATATACAAGGCTATAAAAGATCAAGGGTAATCAGGCTACGCTCAAGTCAGGCTATGCTCAGGTCAGCATACGCTCAGTCCAGCGTACGCTCAGGTTATACGCTTACAAAAGGCAGCGTATGCACTCCATACGACTTCTCGTCACACAAGTCAGCGTATGCAAGCCATACGCTCACAAAAGGCAGCGTATGGGGTCCATACGACTTCTTGTCACACAAGTCAGCGTATGCAAGCCATACGCTCATAAAAGGCAGCGTATGGGGTCCATACGACTCCTCATCAAGGTAGCGTATGAGATCCATACACTTCCAAAAGGCAGCGTATGGGGACTGTGCTGCACTAAAGAGCGCACGCAACTCAGTGGCACAAGCTAAAAAGCTCGAGCACTGCTCACTGTCTTCTCCAAAACAGCAAGAACTCTATGGTTTGAACCTAAAACTTCAAAAGTCCATAACTTGGTCAAAATAAGTCCAAATCCAACTTTTCAAAGGTCAAAATTGGGTAGAATAAAATGCTCTACAACATGGAACCATCAAAACTTGAAAACAAGGAAGTTTAATAGATCAAAACTACCAAAATCCAAAAGTAACTAATTTTTAGATCTACAAAAATTAAAGCCTCAAAATAGAAAATGACAAGTTCTAATGTGTCTTAGAAACATGAAGAGAAGCTAATGGAACAATAAAAATGAGCTCTCTTGTGGAAGCAAGTTGCACTTGCCTAGACCTCTCTCTTCTCTCTTTGGTAGGTGAAGGAAGTAAATGGAAGAAGAAGATGAATAATGAAGAGAGAGAATGAAGAGGGCTAATAAATACAAATGGTGGTGGTAGGTAGAGGGTTCACCTTGGGTTCATCATGAACCAAGAGCAATCCCAAACCGAACCAAGCCAACCCAAACCAAGAATAAACCAAGCCCAAATAAACCAATGAACCATTAAAACCAATTAAACTATCAATGCCAATAAAACCATGCCAATGCAAAATAAACCAAGATAACTAACCATGAATAAATAAAATATGGGTCCAAAACACGTATACGTACACTAAATACGTATCACGAATTTGGGACATTACACAGTCAAAGTAGTCAACCATGGTCAACTGGGTCAAATCTAGTCTCTACAAACATCTACAGGGTCAACACATCAATTTCAGTGATTGTGAAATCACCGGAATCGATGGAACTCAAAATACCACAAAGGAGAAAAATTATAATAATAGGGTGAAAATCTACAGATGTTGTCGGATGATGAAACTAACATCACCAACGTGTCCAAAATGGTCAAATCAGCTAGGATAGCCTGTCCAAAAGTCCAATTTGGACACAGGAGTAAAACGGTAATTTCGGGCAAAAAATGATGTCCGCCGTTGGACACACTTTGCACCGAAAAATATACCAAAACAAAAGTACACAAAATCTAACAAATTATATGTCCACGAATCCAGAATGACGATACGAACCCAACGGTATATCCAGAATTGGATTCCGTTGACCCGATCTCAAATTGGTCCGTTGACCAGGACATTGAAATTCTGATTTGCACAAAAAAGCGTGTCGGAGCCAATGTCCTCAAAACTTAGCAAATTATATGTCAACGAGTCCAGAATGACGATATGAACTCAACGGTATATCCGAAATTGGATTCCGATGAGCCGAACTCAAAATGACACGTTGACCTAGAAAGT
This sequence comes from Iris pallida, assembly GCA_029216955.1. Taxonomy (NCBI): domain Eukaryota; kingdom Viridiplantae; phylum Streptophyta; class Magnoliopsida; order Asparagales; family Iridaceae; genus Iris; species Iris pallida. Next base: position 13,775,764 of record JANAVB010002395.1, on the reverse strand, counting down.
GGGACCCGCTTTGTACCAAAATGCGTGCCAGGGCCCACGTTCTCCAAATCAAGCAAACTTTATATGAAAATATGCCAGAATGACGCCAAGAGTCTATTGGTGGTGTCAGAAATTGAATCCGGAGTCCCGGGTTCAAAAATAGAATTTTACAAGTGCAACACTAAGAATTCGAACGGCCAACTTTGGCGTCGAATTCGACCGACCTAACAAGCTCAAACTGAAATGAAATCTAAAGGGGGGCAGGAAGAGGGTTATACCAGCTGTGCACCGAAACTGGTAGCGTGCAAAATGGAGCTGCGACGACGAAGATACGAACCCGCAAAATTTGCTCCACAAAACTGTCCAAAAATAGTACAAATTAAAACGTCAACTTGGAGGCTGGTTTTGATGTATCAAACGACGAAATTAATGGTTCAAACTTGACAGAGGTGAAGAGGGATATACCGAGATTGTAACGGAGGAAGGACTGCGATGATCCAACGGTTGGATTGTCCAAAAAACATATACGAAGTTGCTGCCTTGAGACGCGTATTCTGGCCTCTCCAATACGCGCGTCACGACGGGATTTCGATCTCAAAGTCGATATCGACTTCCCGTCGAACTGGTCGCTGCCGGGGTGGTGCGCAGTGGTGCTTGGGAGTTCGCCGATGGGGCGCCGGCCTAAGGGTGGTGGTGAGGATGGTATTGAAGAAGAAGAAGGAGTTGAAGAAAAGAAAAGAATGGGAGAGGGGGGGTTGCTGCTCGTACTGGAGAGAGGGGGGGTTTGTGTGCTGGTGTAAAGAGAGTGAGGGTGATGGGTTGTACTTAGGGGAGAGATATTATGAGTGTGTGTGTGTGTAAATATAAAGAGGGAGAGAGAATAAGAGAGATTATTAGATAGAGAGGGGAGAGAGAAAATGGAGAGAGGGGAGTCGGCTGACCACATGGGGGGGTGATTTTGTATATGTGGAGAGAGAGTGTGATGTGAGGATTTAAATGTAGAGAGAGATAAAGAATATTATATATATATGTATATATATATAATAGAGAGAGAGAAAATAAGATATTTAAAAATAGAAAAAAGAGATAAATTATGAGGAGTATCTGGATAGTCATGATAGGGATCACATAAAATCTGGTTGGGCGTTGGATCAGGTTCGGTCAAGTTTGGACAAGCTTGGGGCCAAGATTTAATTAAAATAATAATTTTAAACTATTTAAAATTATGGACAAAATTAGAGCACAAGGAAAATCAATTCGATGGCGCGCAAGTAGCACGTGCCTAGTAGACTCAAAACAGGCCAGGGCCATGTATTGGGTCGACTGGATTGGATCGATGTCGGGTCCCAAAATTAAATGGAAAATTAAATCAGGTTTTACGGTAGATAATTAATTGGACTAAATTGAACCGAAAGTTGTGCGAAGGAAATAGAGCACAAAATGGAGTATCTGAGTGGGACACGAAGGTCATGGGTGAAGAGCATCTCGAGTAGATCATTCATAAGAAGTTGGTTCTGAGAAAACGACTGGTCTGGTGCTCCTAAATTAAAAGTCATGGTAACGCGCATATGATGATCAAGGAAAAGAGTGAGAATTCAATTAATAATTAAATGGTCTAATATTGACCCGAACTTGCGCGAAGCAAAAAGAGCACAAGGGAACGAGTTCAAGTGGGACAGGATATATCAAAATGAAGATAATCTCGTCTACTACAAACTCTAAGAAGGAAGTTTCCAGAGACTGGCATCCTTGATGCTCTAGAATTCCAAGTCACGGTAAAGAGCATTAAATTAAATAATAATCAAATAATAATATTATTCAAAATAATCGATTTATAAAAATAATAAAAAAAATAATAAGACCTAAATTCAGGGGCTTACAATCCTACCCACCTTATAAAAATTTCGTCCTCGAAATTAAAGGTTGGTAGTGGGGTTAAAACGTGATAGAAGATTTAGGCAATAATTTAGGCACGATCCAAGAATGACGAGTTTGCACGATCAAGAAAATCGATTTACAATTGTTCAGGCACGATGAGGGATTTGGCACGATAGAATCATGATATGAACAAAATTATATGTGCATGATTTCAGAAATAAGCCAAGTCATTGGGGCACAATTTTAGAGACGATTAGAGGAATCGACGATATAAATGAAGTTCAAGTACGGGGTGACCCGTAGGACTTAGGTTGATGGAAATCAACCTGAAAGTCACACATGCTCGATCAAGATGAAAAGCTAACCATGACCAAAACAAGGTTTGGCATAGTTGAGATAAAATTTCAGACACAAACAAAATCGAAGTCAAGGTCTTATAGGCCCGATCAAGATTAAGGAGGATGATTAATAAAATCATGAAATACGATCCAAGTTCGAATGCGATTGAAATCGAAAATAGTCTAAGTTCACTTGGCACGATTTGAGGGTTAAGATTATCAAGATCATGAAAATCAAAGTTGGATAGTCATGATCTAAAACAGGGCTAAGAGAAGCAAATGGAGAGAAAATTTTGAGAATAGCACGATTGAGAGATAGATTTGATAGAAATCGGATTATAGGTCACATAAGCACGATCAAGATCCAAGTTCAGTTATGAAAGACGATAAAATCATGAATTCGAAATCAAGGTCCTAAAAGCACAATTTAGGAAGGAACCCAAGTCACAAGAAATTTGAAGTCATCTAGAGTCTAGTCAGCAACCAAGACTCTTTGGCACGATAAACAAGACGACCAAAATTGATTGGTCATGGACAGAAGGGAATCAAAATCTTAATAGCATCAAAATTTAAGAAACATTTGAGATATAAACATTTCGAGATTTTCAGAGTTTTCAAGTGTAGATGACAGATGTAGATACGAGATAGGTGATTTGTGTAATCAAGACATAGCTAAACAAGGCAAAGAAAATAACGGTAAGATGAGAAAATTATCATGCGATGGGAGAGAAAATAATGATAAACAAAAAATAATGGTAGGAATTATCTTGCTCAATTGGTAAAAGAAGTGAATCAACTTAAGATATGACCTGATAACCATACGCGTCTATCCCAAATCATGTTGCCAGAATTCTCGCCACGCCAGTAAGCATAGCAGTAATAAACAATGAAGTCCATAACTATGGTATACACCCTATAATCATGTCATCTAGATTCCTTACCACGCCAACCGGTATGGCTGCAAGAGAATCTAAATGACATAACTAGGATAGTATATCTAAATCGGGCTCCATGTCCTTGTCCCGCTAGCTAATATGACTGCGATAAATTCTAAACTCCATAAATAAAGTAGACACTTACTGTTCTCATCGTCCTCGCCCAAAATATGTTTATCAGGATATCTTAACTCAATTCTTAAAAGAATTATCCAAAACAAAATTAAAGATCAACAACGAATATTAAGATTTAAAATTCAACAAAAAGTCAAGGGTAAGTTAATAGAAACAACGGAAACAACTTCTGAGATAGGGTTCAGAGGAAATCTCAGGAAAAGTTCCAAGGGTACTACCTAGGTCAAGATAGAAAATGGTGGAATATAATCTAAAACAAACCTCGACCATGATATGAGGTTGGTAAATCATATTCCCTCCCCAATCTAGATGATATATAAGTCCAACTTATACCTCCCCTCTGGGGTCCACAAACTCATCCCAAAGAATAATAAAGTACGATAACTGAGAGATATCTCAGGAATCAGGACGGATAGAAACGAATGGGAATATATTCGAAGAGTTTCGAAATAAGATTCCCAGGGGTCATCCCTAGAATCTACCAAGAGTTCCTAATATGTGACTGAGTACCAAAATCCTAAAATATTCCATTACTCAACCTTAATCCTAGGGCAGGATCGCAGTAGTACATGAGCTTATCATGACCCGCACCCGGATATACGGGTACGAATACGTGGGCCACGCCAGCCTACGCCGCGGTATCGGCGGTAGAACGCTGTCAAGTACACTATACTAACTACAACATCTATGATCCATAACTATGAAATGTACTCATGTCACATCACGAAAACTAAGGAAGATAAGACAAGAATTAGTAACAATATTACTAGAACAACTAGAATCTACAATGATCATAAGACATAAAATAAAGAAGGAACAACAAGACTAACTAAGGATAACTACCAGGCAACTCACATAGAAGAATAGTGAGATCCACCTCAGCTAGCAACATCATGAAGTCCAAAACTGAGGGCACAACTACTCCTAAAATTTTATCAATATATCCAGTCAGGATGGAACGAGCACAAATCTCAAATAACAGTTCTAATTAGACGATATTGAAAATGTAGCAGTAAATAGAGAGAATATACAAGAAATCATGAAATGTACATGTGAGTATCATGGCAAGGTAAACTGTAAATCTAGAGCTAGAACAAGGCAAGTAAAACTGATCATGGCATGTACAAGAATCAAGAATCATCTATCTAAGTGTGTGAGTACTAGCTACAACATGTGGCCGGCTTGGGAACTTGTACAATAGTAACAGGCCTGGCTAACCATACGTGGGGTGTATGATCAACACTCACAATCAATAGGTGCACAAGGGGTGCACAATAGGCTTTAACCACATATCTACACTAATACTCCCCGTCCCCTGACTAGTATAGTGGATCCAACCATGACACATTATGATGCGCGATTCTCTGAGAGGGTAGCTGTCACGACCTGCACCCGGATATATGGGTACGAATACGTAGACGACGCCCAGCCTACGCCGCAGTATCGGCGGTAGAACGCTGTCTAGTATCCAATAAATATACACTACGTCTAGAAGGCCTATAACTATAAAATATACTCTAGTCACATCACAACAGCTAGGGATGATAAGACAAGAAAGATAACTAAAGCATAAGAACAACTAGAAACTACTAGAATGAATCATAAGACAGGAAATAAAGAAGGAAAAACAAGACAAACTAAGGATAACTACCAGGCAACTCACATAGAAAAATAGTGAGATCCACCTCAGCTAGCAACATCATGAAGTCCAATAATGGTATAACAACTCCTAAAATATTATCAACGGTATCCTGTCAAGAAAATGAGCAAGTACAAACACTAACAGCAGTTCCATGTGAATTGACAAATTCTATAAGAGACGGTATAATGAACTAGAAGACAAAGATATATGAAGACTTAGGAACCGTTCGGAAGCCAAGTTACAACCCTTAAACCAAACAAGGACCGGGGTTGTAACTCTTCTCCCGAGCAGAACTTAGTCTCAAATCAAGGTACAATGTAAAGGCATGTATAGCATGTGAGTAACTGTATATCATGCATGGTAAAGAAAATACTGAATGTAGAACAGAGCAGGATATACGATAAGATAAAGTAAATATAAAATGTGCCTCGAATATTATAGCCTAATGTGATCGGTATGGGTCAAGAATCAGGCTTCCAGCCGACCGGCTACAAGTACGTGGACTCGGTCCGGCCGGGATGGTAAGCTATGGAGCAAGTAGTAGCACAGGTCAGGCTATATCCATCGTAAGGTGAGGGTATAGCTATGATACAAGTAGTAACTCAAGGTGGGCATTGATCACACTATCTATAATATTCCTCATTCCCCGAATAGTATACGGATCCGGACATTGCACGTCATGACGCGGGATTCCCTAAGAGGGGAGCAAGTCCTCTTCAGGAATCGGCGTCAATACAAGTACAAGAATCAAGACCAAGCAAGTACCAGTATCCCAAGAAATCCAGGAATGACATCTCATGACAGGAATCCGACAATACTAGTCCGTGAACTATCGTGACTGAGAATCAAGTAAGACACTACGACTGAATCGGATATAGCAGATATCAAGACAATAAAAACTATCAGTAAATGTACTCCCCTGCGGTACTGAGCTGTCAAATGGGGTCGATGCTCAGAGTGATGCCACAGACCTAAAGATAAGATATATATAAGCTAATTAGGGTTCAACAGTGTTAGGCTTGATTCTATAGTATAAGCTACGCAATCTAGGTCAGACTCAGTCAACTAAGTCAAACTAGGTCACACTGAGTCACACTAGGTCACAAGAAGTCAAAACAAGTCAACTAGGTCAAACTGGGTCAATGGTTGACTTACAGTTAACTTTTGGTCAACTGGTCAACTCTGGTCAACTCTAGGTCAAAACTAGTCTAACCTAGGTCAAATGTTGACTCTACTTCGACGTTCAGTCAAAGCAGTCAACCATAGTCAAACAGGGTCAAGGCTAGTCTCTATAAACATCTAAAGGGTCAACACATTCAATTTCAGTGATTGGGAAATCACTGAAATCGATGGATCTCAAAATACCACAAAAGGAGAAGGATTATAATAATAGGGTAAAAATCTACAGATATAGTCGGATGATAAAATAAATATCACCAACGTGTCCAGAATGGTCAAAATAGTTAGAATAGCCTGTCCAAAAGTCCAGTTTGAACATAGGGGCAAAACGGTAATTTCGAGCCAAAATGATATCTACCGTTGGACACACTTTGCACCGAAAAATGTGCCAAAATAAAAGTGAACAAAATCTAATAAATAATATGTCCACGAATCCAGAATGACGATACGAACCCAACGGTATATCCAGAATTGGATTTCGTTGACCCGATCTCAAATTGGTCCGTTGACCAGACATTGAAATTTCGATTTGCACGGAAAAGCGTGCCGGAGCTAATGTCCTCAAAACTCAGCAAATTATATGTTAACGAGTCCAGAATGACGATACGAACTCAACGGTATATCCGAAATTGGATTCCGATGAGCCAAACTCAAAATGACCCGTTGACTCAGAAAGTGGGACCCGCTTTACACCGAAATGCGTGCCAGGGTCCACGTTCTCCAATCAAGCAAACTTTATATGAAAACATGCCAGAACGACGCCACAAGTCTACTAGTGGTGTCAGAAATTGAATCCGGAGTCCCAGATTCAAAAATAGAATTTTACAAGTGCGACACTAAGAATTCGAACGGCCAACTTTGGCGTCGAATTCGACCGACCTAACAAGCTCGAACTGAAATGAAATCTAAAGGGGGCAGGAAGAGGGTTATACCAGCTTCGTACAGGAACTGGTAGCGCGCCAACTGGATCTGCGACGACGAAGATACGAACTAACGAAGTCGGCTCCACGAAACTGTCCAAAAATAGTTCAATTTAAAACGTCAACTTGGTGGCCAGTGTTGATGTATCAGACGACGAAATTAATGACAAAAATTAAGGGGAGTGAAGATGGATATACCGAGATTGAGACGGAGCAAAGAGATCGCCGATCCAACGGTCGGATTGACCAGAAAATCTGTGCGAAGTCGCTGCGACGGAGCGCCATTTCCGAGTTCAAAACTCGCGCGCGCCGACGGGATTCCGTTCAAAACACACGAATAGGCTATTCGGCACGTCGGGGAAGAAGGTGGCGGCCATGGGGGAGGTCGCCGGGGGTCCGCGCGCCTAGGGGGACGGCCACGGCGGCCGTGCGGCAGCGCGGCGGCGCACGACGGCGGCCCGTACGCGCGCGCACGTGCGCCGACTGCTCGTTGCGGCTGCTGCTCGCGCGCTGCTGGCGGCTGCTGCTCGCGCGCAGTGGGGCGGGGCTGTGCGGCCTGGCTTGGCGGCGGGCTAGGTCGGAGCACGGCGAGGGCGCGGTGGCGGTGGCTTGGGATGGTGTTAATAATGGTGGTGAAGAGATGATGAAGTTGATGAAGAGGATGAGAAGGATGAAGGAGGAGATGGGGGCTGCGTCGGGGTGCTGGGCTCGGCCAGGGAGGAGTGGGGGCTGTGGTGTATGTGAGGGTGGGGAGTTGGCCGAGTGAGAGGGAGAGAGAGTTGGAGTTTTTGTATGTGTGTGTGAGATTTAATATAAAAAGAGAGAGTGTGTAAGAATAGAGAGAGAGGGGATATTATTTGAAAGGGGGGAAGAGAGAGGTCGGCCACACAAGGAAGGGGGGGTGTGAGCTGGTGTGTGGGGAGTGAGGGAGTGTTGTGTAGGTGTAAAGTGAGTGAGAAAGAGTGTTAGACATATATGTTTATATATTATATATATATATATATATATATATATATATATATATATATATATATATATATATATATATAAAGAGAGAGATATAGAGAGAAAAGTATAGAGAGAGGGGGGGTGTGTTCCTGCTATAAAGAAAAGGGAGGGGGTGATGTATGTGAGTGTTTTAAGGAGGAGAGAGAAAGGGAGATATTTATATATATATATATATATATATATATATATATATATATATATATATATATATATATATATATATATATATATATATATATATATATATATATATATATATGTATGTATATATATAAATATGTGGGGTATTTGAAAAGTAGAGAGAGGAAGAGATATTTTTCAAAATAGAAAAAAGAAAAATATTGTGTGGTATATTTGGGCAATCATGAGAGAACAATATGGAGCTTGGGTTCGGGTTCGGTCGAGCCGGGTCGGGTCAAAACCGGACAGGGTGCAATAATTGAATTAAATACATATTTATGATCACGGGTAAATAAATAATATGCGGGGACTCCAATAAATGGGACACAAGCGTCATGTGGGTAGTAGGCTCAAAATAGGCCAGGGCCATATATTGGGTCGACTGGATTGGACCGATGTCGGGCCCGAAAATTAAGTTGGAAATTAAATCACAAATTACGGCAGACGATAAATTGGTCTAAATTGACCCGAATTGCGCAAATCAAATGGAGCACAAGGGAACAAGTTCGAGTGGGACACGATATATCAACATGAAGATAATCTCGTCTACTACAAACTTCAAGAAGGAAGTTCCTAGAGACTGGCATCCCTGATGCTCTAGAATTTCAAGTCACGGTAAAGAGCATTTAAAGATCAAAATTAATTAAATAAAATGAATTACCGAATAAATTATTTAGAAAATTCGAAAATAAATCCCAGAAAATCAGGGGACTTACATCCGACCCACCTTATAAAAAATTTTGTCCTCGAAATTAAAGGTTGGTAGCGGGGTTAAAACATGATAGAAGATTTAAGCAATATTTTAGGCACGATCCAAGAATGACGAGTTTTGCACAATCAAGAAAATTAATTCAAAATTGTTCAGACATGATGAGAGATTTGGCACGATAGAATCATGATACGAACAAAATCATGTGCATGATTCAGAAATAAGTCAAGTCATTGGGGCACGATTTTAGAGACGATTAGGAGAATCGAAGATATACATGAAGTTCAAGTACGGGATGATTTGTAGGACTTAGGTTGATGGAAATCAACCCGAAAGTCGCACAAGCCCGATCAAGACGAAAAGCTAACCATGACCAAAACAAGGTTTGGCATGGTTGAGATAAAAATTTCAGACACAAACAAGGACCGAAGTCAAGGTCTTATAGGCCCGATCAAAGATTAAGGAGTATGATTAATAAAATCATGAAATACGATCCAAGTTCGAACGCGATTAAAATCGGAAATAGTCTAAGTTCACTTGGCACGATTTGAGGGCTGAGATTATCAAGATCATGAAAATCAAAGTTGGATAGTCATGATCTAAAATAGGGCTAAGAGAAACAAATGGAGAGAAAAATTTGAGAATAACACGATTGAGAGATAGATTTGATAGAAATCAGATTATAGATTACATAAGCACGATCAAGATCCAAGTTTAGTTATGAAAGACGATAAAATCATGAATTCGAAATCAAGGTCCTAAAAGCACAATTAGGAAGAACCCAAGTCACAAAGGAATTCGGAGTCATCTAGAGTCTAGTCCACAACCAAGACTCTTTGGCACGATAAACAAGACGACCAAAATTGATTGGTCATGGACAGAAGGGAATCAAAATCTTAACAGTATCAAAATTTAAGAAACAATTGAGATATAAAAATTTCAAAATTTTTAGAGTTTTCAAGTGTAGATGACTGATGCAGATACGAGATAGTTGATTGGCGTAGTCAAGATATAGCTAAACAAGTCAAAGAAAATGATGGAAAGATGAGAAAATCATCATACGATGAGAAAAGAAATGAATGATAAGTCGACAAATAAGGGTATGAATTGTCCTCATCATTTGGTTAAAAAGAAGTGAATCAATTTAAGATACGATCTGATAACCATACACGTCTATCCAAAACCATGCTGCCAGAATTTATGCCACGTCAGTAAGCATAGCTGCAATAAATGATAGAGTCCATAACTAAGGTATACACCCTATAATCATGTCATCTAGATTCCTTATCACGCCAACCGGTATTGTCACGACCCGCACCCATTTTTTTTTAAACGGATATGAGACGTGTCCAAGCCAGCCTACGCCGCAGTGTCGGCGGTAGAACGCTGTCACGGCCATGAAGATCAAAATCATAAATAATGCTCATTCATATAATTAATTTAACTTACAATGATCACAAGTTTTATATTTGTAGAAAAATATAAACTTGTACAAATAAATGAATGACTACAACTCAACTAACTAGCTAGTCTCTAGGCTTTGTCTGCAAGTACTCCCGACACTCCCCAAGCTAAGTGAATCCACGGCTAACCTGAAAATGTTGGTTTCCAGTGAGGAATGGAACGAGCACAATCCACTGAATGCAATTTCAAATAAAAAAATAACTATAAAACAAAGGTTAGACATCAATTATGAGTTTTGAAAATAAGCAAGAAATACAGAAAACCAATAGTAAGTAAATAGACACAAAATACTTTTTCCAATTGTTAGAAGTACCTCTGATATGTGATCGGTCTCGGAACAATTATACGACACTGTCTACACTGTCTAAAGTTACACTGTCTATACTGTCTAAAGTTACATTGTCTACACTGTCTAAATTTATACTGTCTACTTTGTATAGAGTTACACTGTCTACAGCAAATAATGCAATAAAGAAACATGGTATACTTTAAAATAATAAATCACTGTTTATACTGTCTAATTGCAATAATAAATCACTGTCTACACTGTCTACTTTGCAATAATAAATCACTGTCTACACTGTCTACTTTGTAATAATAAATCACTGTCTACACTGTCTACACTGTCTAAGGTCAGATCACACATCCTTGGTACTTCTCATTTTCGACTTAATAATTTATAATAGAAAATAATCACATAACCAATGGTCAGTCAATGAAATATAGTAAAAATCAATATCGAAATGCAGACAATAAACTGTACTCGCCTGTGGTCCTCTGCTGGGGAAATCAACAGTCTGAACTACTCAATATGCCACAATAGTCAAAACCCATACAACAGTCCCCGGATGCTGAAATAGACAATACCAATGATCTTAGAATAGTAAAATTAGCTAGAATTGCCTGTCCTTAAGTCCAATTCTGGACACAGGAGCAAAACGGTAATTTCGGGTCAAAACGGTGTCCGCCGTTGGACCCGCTTTGCACCGAAAAACGTGCCAAAGTCAACGGTCTCTAAAGTCGTCAAACTATATGTCTACGGATCCAGGTTTCCGATACGAACCCAACCGTATGTCCAGAGTTGGATTCCGGCAGACCGTGCACAAAATCGTCCGTTGAGTGGGACCGTGGGGCCCGCAAAACGACGTACGATTCAACTGTCTCAGAATTGGACCAAACTTGGCATACAGGACCAGAAAAATGATACGGTCCTGTTTGCGCAAGTTTCGTCTCGATCTGACGAGCGTGCATAAAGTAAATGGAGAATTTGCAAAGTGCACGATACGGTGAATTTCGACGGATACACATCAAATTCGTCGCGCACACGCGACCAATTTAAATTCCGCCAAAGCCCACACGACTACGAAACCATTACGCAGCTTTCGATGATTTCGGTTTGTGACCACGTCGCCCGAAATGGTGGGACGCACGTCGTGTGGATGAATTTTTCAATATTTAAAAACAGGTTTTCGGTCAACTTCGGGATCGGATTTCTTGACACGTAGTCGATGATTTCCAAATCCACGAAAAAAGAATTTAAGTCCTATAGGTTGTCTAGGAGTGTCTTCAATTAGTTCTCGAAATAACCTAATGGTCTGACCAAAATCTTTCTTCCAAAACAGGGTTTGAGACTAGTGTTTCGTCCTGTTTTTAACAGATTTTTCGATCGACTCTGGGTCGATTTTCTGGGCAACCTAGGACTTCCGGATAAAATATAATTGAAGGGACGTAGACTCTTATAGGTTGACTACATACCAGAGGCGACGGTTAGAAAAACGGTCGAAGAACGAAGATGAGAGCACGCCACGAAGTTGAGCCATCGGCTGTCCTTACTGCTGTTTATGCGGTGCTTTTCGTCACGCGCGCAGGGATTTCTCCACCATTCGGCGACGTGTGCGACTGCGCACGGCGGTGGCACGTACTGGTCGGGGTCGCCCAAGGCTGGGAACGCGTTTAGGTGTTAGGGTTTAGGTTTAGCTCTTTCTTGCGTATATATGCGCTTTGGGCGAATCCGAGCTGTGCTCGGTTCTGCGAGAGAGCTGGGCTCTCTAAGCCCTGGGTTCGGGTTTGGAGAAACTAAGCGGGAGGGGCTCAGCTGCTACTTGGCCGAGCCCGAGCAGCTTCAAGGAAGTGGGCTGGGCCGAAGCTTGGGCTGTTCCATTTTTTTCTTATCCTATTTACATATATATCTATCTATATATAAATATCTAGTTACATGTATACATATAATAAATATATATACACATATACACATACGCATGTATATATATTATATATATATATATATATATATATATATATATATATATATATATATATATATATATATATATATATACACTCACATACACTATATATATATATATATATATATATATATATATATATATATATATATATATAGTGTATGTGAGTGTATATATATATATATATATATATATATATATATATATATATATATATAGTGTATGTGAGTGTATATATATATATATATATATATATATATATATATAAACAAATACACACATATTTAATATTTATATCGACATACATTCACATTCACACATTCACTATTTAATTGACATTAAAATAATATGCCCAATAAAATAATAATATTAAATAATAATCCCAATAAAAATAATAATAATAAAAATAAGAAATTTAATAAACCAATAATGGGCATTGCATCTACTAGAAATGTGTCTACATGGGTGTCTTGGTCGTATTACATGACTTCATGGGCTTTGTATTGGGTTCGGGTCAAATATGAGCCAGTTTGGTACACCCGGGTTTTCAATAAACTTAAATAATATAATAAAACTAAACTAAATCATTTTATAGAGGTCAAGTCATAACTTGGTCTAGTTTTTTTAGTTAGGATATCACTATGGCTCGGCCTTCCCTATCAGGACTAATTCCCTATTCAAAGTACGCCATTGTACGGTCCGTGCTACGATTTCTAGTCACCTAGTATTCCAAAACTCCATCATGGCTAAGATCATCTATCCTTAATTATTAACTAAATTATTATTTATAAAATCTAAAAAATCACCAATCGAATAAAATAAATAATAATAAAATATTTCTAATTTTTCGGAAAGGAGAGCTACAAATCTATCCACCTTAAAAATAATTTCGTCCTCAAAATTTAGGGGAAGAGTCCATCCGTTATGATCGAAGACGGCTTCCATTAGCTATTCTCTGTTCTCATGGTCATTTCGTACTACGAATCCTCGAAATTTCTACCCACCTTTGGTCACACTACTCCCTCAATACTCCTGACGCTAAAACTTTATAACCTTCCATCGAATTGCTAAAAAAATTGCTACCAATAGGTATCTACTGTATATGGCATCTATAATCTTCTCTTATCTATCACGCAACCCAAAATCTAATATGTAACAAATTTATACAAGTAGCTAAGAAATATTACTGGATTCAAATAAGCGTGACCATTCATCACTCTGAAATAGGAAGGACATGAAGATAAGGAAGAATAATCAAGAGCATTAATGAAGTTCAAGAACGGTAGAGGATATCTAATGTTACAGCTAGAAGAAAATTCATGAACCATTAACTTATTTGCTAGAGTAGGCTACTCTAGCCTAGTCACTTAAAACGAAGAACCCTTCGTCTCTTAGAGTGGCTTGCAATCCGCGCAATACAGAAATTCCGTCCTCGAAATTAATCTAAACATGGTTCCATAATAGAACAGAAATTGGAGAAATCAAGATTGTGAACCTTTCCGTGGTTATTTAAACACACGAGTAAGGGATAAAATATAATACAAGATCGTATCGCGACTTTTAGGTCGATGGAATAAGGGTTACGAATGGCTTCACATTCTAAGAAAGGGAGGCAACAAAATGGGTATAGGGACCTATTTCAATAATTTCGGTTTTATAATCCAAATATAGTGGTATGCATGGATGGATTTTACTGGGTCTTAATGGATTTCCTGATTGGACATCAATCGTTGGTTGTATGAACCTTGGATTTCCATCTATAATGATTTGAACAAGGTCCCAATGAAAACTATTTCTACTAAGTTAGGATAACCTATAATAGGTTTTCACCCAGTGGTTGAGCTAGGTACAGTCGGATTGGTTAGCTAGGTCTCTAGAGCCCTGAAGATGCGCCTTCTATGACTTTTGTGTTTAAGTAGCACGAGAAGACACTAATGAGGGGCACACTAATGACAATGTGCGTAGTGGCTTCGAGTAGATCACCACCATATATTGGGTCAAAAGGTTTGAGTCGAGGTCGAGTCTCTAATTACAGTCGGGAAGTATACGAGTATTATGGTATGGGTTATAGCTAGTCCTTTTTACCTGAAAGTCGTACCATAAAATTAGAGCATAAGGGGACGTGTTTGAGTGGGACATGATATACCTAGATGAAGGTGAACTCGTCTAGGCCTTGCATATGCATTTTGTTGGAAGATAACAGCTGGTCTCGTGCTCCGAATATTAATGACACGGTCGGGGACACAAAATGATCTAAATGAAAAGTGGGAGTCCATGGGGTACTAACATTCATTCTAATGGAAGTTGTTCTAATCACTCGGAAATCCTGCTATATTCTAAATTTTGAAGGCTTACAGTCTACCCACTTTAGAAATTAGGACATAGGTTTAGGAATATCGAGGTTAGAAGGATTCTAAAATCCGTATACTGTACCTCGACTCTTGTTAATAGAGGATAAGGCACTGCGTAACGAAATACGGTAGATATAAATCATGTCAAGTATCGTTCATCGATGAATAGAGAACGAGTGTGTACAATGACACATGGTCGATAAAATAGAATGACCTACTCGTCCGCAGTATATGAGAGTTTTCGATGGGGTAACCAACTCCAAGGCACAACATAATAAAAGATGTCTAACAATTCAGTCAAGAAATTCTATTTGTGTCAAACCTGCCAGGCTATGGTCACCAGGGTTGTAGTGATCAGGTATTGCTGTTGACAACTGGTAGGTCATAGTGTGACAGGGTATTTAAACTATGGTATTGGCTAAGCTAGTGACCGTGGTGTTCCAACACTAGTTAGGTCTTAATAATAAAGTTTATGTAATTAGAGTAATATTTGTTGGAAACTAATCTCGGGATGAGTGTCACGGTAAATGATTACCCTATTGTCCACTCATCTCATGTCTAACTGTGGGCTTCGGTCGAGGAAGGGTTGGTTCAAGGCTTAAGGGTTGTTAGTTAAGGCAAGCTTCCAGCAAATAATTAGAGACTCACAATATTTGGTTTATTGAGAATAGATAGTCCCTAGATTGGCGTTCTGACTAAGGATAAAACCCTAATCATTCTCAAATTCAGATGGCTCGAAAGTCTCAATAGTAGTTTGAGGGTCGATGGGAGAACGAGTAACTCAATCACATGACCGGCCGATGGTAGCTACACTTGTGCCTACCATTATCATAGCCATGGGAATACTTTGTATCTCTCTACCATCACGAGCTTTCGTCTTTCCAAATCGGTGAAAGACAAAAATAATAAAGAATTCAAGGGAGATGTTACTAAATACAATTTCGTGATTCAAGGGCGAACATATAATTCAAGAGGAATTGTCAATGCAGTCGCGGATGAGATCCTAGATACCTCTACATCTCAATCCACGTAGGATAATTAAATAAAGTGCGAACCAAATGCATCATGGTTGATCAGACCATAATACACTGATTCTGATTAGACAATATGTTAGCAGGCGTCCCCACTAAACATATGTCTTGAATCAAGCTCGAGAATAGAGTGAGCTTGCAAACTAGGCTGTAGTAGCAGCATTGGTCAAGATAGTCGAAATACAAGTATGCGAGATTTTTGAAAGAATGCACAAATAGTTCGAGTTTTGCGAGAATCAAATCTTACCCGGTGTTCTTGCTTATACGGTCTTCTTACTATCTACTTATCCATAAAGCCTTGGTCATCTAAAGGGTTATGGGCTTCTGAATTCCACATTCCAAGTAAACCTATTAGTGTCAGTCAATCCTCGTCAATAGACCACAAGGACCACGGAATGCTAGGTCGGGAGACATGCTACCCAATCTCACAGAACTTCCACTACTATTGGCATCGAATCTTATAGAACATACTGGGCACTGTCCTATCCTCTATAGTATCCCTAATTTATAATTACGTCTGAAGTCATTTCACCGAGGACTACGCCTCGCCCGTAAAATCAGGCTGTGATAAACCCTTGGTTTCGTGATTCAGATGTGATATGCTATCCGATACTCTACCTTATATTGACACAAGGGTGACTACGATCAAAGAGGGCCACTAGCTATAGTTTAGCAACATTCTATAACCTACATGTTCTTAAACCAATTTCAACTCTAGGGATCGTGCCTCGCCAGTGCGTTGCTGGCTGCAGTGAATCCATAGTCTTCATAATTCTAATAAATGGCGACAGTGCGCTGCTGTCCCGCCATTATGAGTTAACTAATATACTTTTAACTATATTTGTAAAAACCCCTGAGCTTTTAGAGATTTAATAAGTTGACTATGACACCGCGTAAGTATTTGTCCTATCAGTCATAACCCCTACAAAAAGGTTGAACATGGAGGAAATAACTGAAATCAAAGAGATACGAACACTCTAGTATCTATTTCATGTGTATTCGAACCATTGGGGAAAAACTTTGAATCGGGACTAACTCGAGGTTCGTATATGGGTAACATAATCAGAAATTATATATGAATAATAACTCTTAAGGAAAAAGGAACTAAATAGGCAATTCGACTAAGATATGAGGATGATGTCTAAGAGGCAAGGAGAAGAAATTTGCACAGTTATCCAGGTTAGACCATTAATTTTAGAAAGTCCTGCCTCACCAAGTGAATAATCCATCCACGTTGGATCATATCGTCATATCTAGGGGTAATAGTATAATTATGGGGATCTAACAAACTATCAAAATCCATAACCCTCATCTACATTGCATGGCCTGGACTACCCATCGGTAAACTTGTATAAGGGACTCCTAGTCCTAGTCACTCTCTTAAATTAAATTAATTTTTGTTCGTGAATGAGCATGTTCTAGTCGCAGGCTTGCAATAGTACAACTAACTTATGTACCATCACGAGTTCGTATAATTTTGCGAAAACAGGCCTGCATGGGCCACCATAAAAATTTGTCACGATCTGCACCCATTTTTTTTTAAAACGGATACGAGACATGTCCAAGCCAGCCTACGCCGTAGTGTCGGCGGTAGAACGCTGTCACGGCCATGAAGATCAAAATCACAAATAATGCTTATTCACATAATTAATTTAACTTACAATGATCACAAGTTTTATATTTGTAGAAAAATATAAACTTGTACAAATAAATGAATGACTACAACTCAACTAACTAGCTAGTCTCTAGGCTTTGTCTGCAAGTACTCCCGACACTCCCCAAGCTAAGTGAATCCACGGCTAACCTGAAAATGTTGATTTCCAGTCAGGAATGGAACGAGCACAATCCACTGAATGCAATTTCAAATAAAAAAATGACTATAAAACAAAGGTTAGACATCAATTATGAGTTTTGAAAATAAACAGGAAATACAGAAAACCAATAGTAAGTAAATAGACACAAAATACTTTTTCCAACTGTTAGAAGTACCTTTGATATGTGATCGGTCTCGGGACAATTATGCGACACTGTCTACACTGTCTAAAGTTACACTGTCTACACTGTCTAAAGTTACATTGTCTAAATTTATACTGTCTACTTTGTATAGAGCTACACTGTCTACAATAAATAATACAATAAAGAAACATGGTATACTTTGAAATAATAAATCACTGTTTACACTGTCTAAGTGCAATAATAAATCACTGTCTACACTGTCTACTTTGCAATAATAAATCATTGTCTACACTGTCTACTTTGTAATAATAAATCACTGTCTACACTGTCTAAGGTCAGATCACACATCCTTGGTACTTCTCATTCCCGACTCAACAATTTATAATAGAAAATAATCACATAACCAATGGCCAATCAATGAAATATAGTAAAAATCAATATCGAAATGCAGACAATAAACTTTACTCGCCTGTGGTCCTCTGCTGGTAAAACCGACAGTCTGAACTACTCAATGTGTCACAATAGTCAAAACCCGTACAACAGTCCCCGGATGCTGAAATAGACAATACCAATGATCTCAGAATAGTCAAATTAGCTAGGATTGTCTGTCTTTAAGTCCAATTCTAGACACAGGAGCAAAACGGTAATTTCGGGTCAAAACGGTGTCCGCCGTTGGACCCACTTTGCACCGAAAAATGTGCCAGAGTCAACGGTCTCTAAAGTCGTCAAACTATATGTCTACGGATCCAGTTTTTCGATACGAACCCAACCATATGTCCAGAGTTGGATTCCGGCAGGCCGTGCACAAAATCGTCCGTTGAGTGGGACCGTGGGGCCCGCAAAACGACGTACGATTCAACTGTCTCAGAATTGGACCAAACTTGGCATACAGACAGAAAAATGATACGGTCCTGTTTGCACAAGTTTTGTCTCGATCTGACGAGCGTGCACAAAGTAATTGAAGAATTTGCAAAGTGCACGATACGGTGAATTTCGACGGATACGCATCAAATTCGTCGCGCACACGCGACCAATTTGAATTTCGCCAAAGCCCACACGACCACGAAACCATTACGCAGCTTTTGATGATTTCGGTTCGTGACCACGTCGCCCGGAATGGCGGGACGTACGTCGTGTGGATGAATTTTTCAATATTTAAAAACAGGTTTTCGGTCAATTTCGGGATCGAATTTCTCGACACGTAGTCGATGATTTCTAAATCCACGAAAAAGGAACTTAAGCCCTATAGGTTGTCTAGGAGTGTCTTCAATTAGTTCTCGAAATAACCTAATGGTCTGACCAAAATACTCCTTCCAAAACAGGGTTTGAGACTAGTGTTTCGTCCTGTTTTTAACAGATTTTTCGATCGACTCTGGGTCAATTTTTTGGGCAACCTAGGACTTCCGGTGTCACCCCCGTTTTTCGTTCTACGTATTTCCAGTATATGTATACGGAATCCTGACATGTATTTTTATTTTTTCTACCTGGCTAGCTAATTTCAGTTTAATCTTGATTAGGTTCATCATAGCATGTAATAGTTTACTTGGTTTATGTTGGGATGGCTCGGTTTTAATTGGTTTGGGTTGGTTTGGTTTGGTTTAAAGTGTATTGGAACACCTTAGCCTATGCTCCACCCTCAACACACCACATCCCACCCTCATAAAACTCTACCAACACTCTCTCTCTTCATTACTTCCTCCATTAACTTCTTCTTCCTCCTCCACCCAACTCTCCACACCCATAGACAAGTGCAACTTGCTTCTACAAGAGAGCCATTTTATTGTTCCATTAGCTTCTCCCCATGTTTCTATGGCACATTAGAACTTGTCATTTTCCATTTTGAGGCTTTAAATCTTGTAGATCTAGAATTTTGTTATTTTCGGATTTGGTGGTTTTGATCTATCAAACCTCTTTGTTTTCAAGTTTTGATTGTTCCATGTGGTGGGAAACATTCTTCTACCCAATTCTGACCCTTGAAAAGTTAGATTTGGACTTGTTCGGACCAAGTTATGAACTTTGAAGCTTTGGTTTAACCATGTAGTTCTTGCTGGTTTGAAGAAGACAGTGAGCAGTGTACAGAGCTTTTTAGCTTACGCCACTGAGCCGCAGCCTTGAGTACGCTCCCTGTTGGAAGCGTGACTTTTGCCTTGAGTACGCTCCCTGTTGGAAGCGTGACTTTTGCCTTGAGTACGCTCCCTGTTGGAAGCGTGACTTTTGCCTTGAGTACGCTCCCTGTTGGAAGCGTGACTTTTGCCTTGAGTACGCTCCCTGTTGGAAGCGTGCCTTTTGCGATGAGTACGCTCCCGGTTGGAAGCGTGACTTTTGCCTTGAGTATGCTCCCTGTTAGAAGCGTGACTTTTGCCTTGAGTACGCTCCTTGTTGGAAGCGTGACTTTTGCCTTGAGTACGCTTCCTGTTGGAAGCGTGACTTTTGCCTTGAGTACGCTCCCTATTGGAAGCGTGAATTTTGCCTTGAGTACGCTCCCTGTTGGAAGCGTGACTTTTGCCTTGAGTACGCTTCCTGTTGGAAGCGTGACTCTTGCGTACGCAGCCTTGAGTACGCTTCCTGTTGGAAGCGTGACTCTGGCATACGCAGCCTTGAGTATGCTTCCTGTTGGAAGCGTGACTCTGGCGTACGCAGCCTTAAGTACGCTTCCTGTTGGAAGCGTGACTCTTGCGTACGCAGACTTGAGCGTACCCTGGTACGCAGACTTGAGCGTGCCCTGGTACGCAGACTTGAGTGTGCCCTGGTACGCAGACTTGAGCGTACCCTGGTTGACCTGAGCGTACGCTGTCCTGAGCGTACGCTACCTCTTGCTCCCCCCTTGAGTGCTTATGTCCCCATATTCCCCTTTATGAATTTGCATCCATTTTATATCCTTACGCCTTTGATGTAAACTTGACATGAACCCGATATGATCATGACAGTACTTATGAATGTTAATCGGACCAAGGCTTACTGATGGAATTACATGTTTAGTGACCTGCCGTGGTGCACTCTTGACCAGTAATTTGACACGATAATTCTTGATGGTGGTCCGTCGTGACGCACCCTTGCCTTGATAAGTAATATGACATGATGGCGACCCGCCGTGGCGCACCCTTGACAAGTAATCTTGACATGATAACCTTGATACGCTGTTGCGACGGCTAACCTGACATGCTAAGTGAATTCTTGACACCGTGGGTGATTGTATTGAATATGCCTGTATAAGCAACCAGTCTTGTCTCGCATCATGTCTAGGACATGTATCCCTGGTTACCACGGTCAGGGATTCATACCAAATCTGACTAGGTTAATGACTAGATTGATCAAGTAGAGCATATAGATAGGTATTCCGGCTACAAGCAATCCCGTTGTCTGGGCGCCTTTCTTGATGGACTTGTAGCCTGCCGACGAGTAGGGCACATTTTCAGCTCACTGTTATGTGGGGCACTACATGAAACAATTACTATGCATACTGTCATGTGTTGTATCCAAGTCACCTTACAAGGCATGATAACTCTAAGCTTGAACCTTGCGTCTGGATAACCTGGATAGTCTGCAGGGCTTGTGGCCGTAGGCGTACCTCATTGCATCTTGCCAGTAACTAAGCTTGTGATAACCCTAGTTAGTTAAGTATCAAGCCGTACTCTTTGTTTGGCCGTGAATGATGGATGGAGTCCTATCTTGTCTAGTCTTGCCTAGATCCAGTGCATGGATATCTCCGGACATGCTTGCTTATGCTTTACTTTATCGATAATTGGTTCTAGGCTAAGTTCTGTTCAGGTGAAGGGTTACAACTCCGGTCCTTATTTGGTTTACGGGTTGTAACTTGGTTGCCGGAATAGTCCTTTAGTTATCTTATCGTTTATCATCATGTTTTCTTTAATTCATGTCTTATGTTATTTCACCTATGATTTATGTGCTGACATGCTGGTTTTAGTTCTTAAGTGAAGCCTCCTTTGTGGCACTTGCTCTTTCTGGGGTCTGACCCAGCTGGTTTTGTATGGCCAGATTTTGGAGCAGCTACCGAGGATCTCCCAACCTTCCTGCCAGATGGTGAACACTAGAAGGAATCCCGTCAACGAGTGGGTTTTTATTTTGCTCTCTCACTCCCTTGTAAAAATATTCTTTTGAGGCGTTTAGCCGCCGAGCAAGTGTTAGCTCGTTTGTAACTTTATTTACTGTCTGCCTACGGGCTGTAGCATGATTGACAAATCCTAGGGTTGATCATGTATGACTTAAACTCTTGCTAGTCTTCGTATTTTGTATAACTAGCTTCATGATCATCTGAATATGTAATGTATAGGATGTCTTACTTTGTACGTCTGATGATCTACCATCTTGTTATATCTACTTGTTGTTTGAGATTGAGACACTAGGCTTGTTATTGACCTTAAGAGACTGATGGCTTGTAGTAAACCCTCATGCATCTAGACAGCCGTGACCGTATTGCGATGTGAGATTTACTTCAATGTACGTAGCTGGCTGTGTCTGTCCCCCGCTCTCCAGTATTCTGGTTCTGGGACGTGACACGGTTTAATTGGTAGCCCATACAGGTCTTATAGATCAAGATATGTGAGGGTTTTGCCGGATAGATGTCCCAATCAGCACTCGCTCTTGATCTCTACTCGTGCCTTCTGATCTTCAGAATCCTTGACCTGATCACATGTTTATATCCTCGATCTATCATGGTCCTTTCTTATTGTTCCCTATGTCGTTTTCTTCAGCGGCATTGTTCCTGGTCCTACCGATCTGCAAGGCGGAGCACCTCTAGTGGACCAGCAGCAACCTGGAGACCAAGCCCAGCACTCTGGAGTGGCCTCCCGAGTCATGCATTCCGGGGACCCCGAGCCCCCAGTTCAGCCAGTCCAGCCTGCAGAGCCTGACGATGGCACCTTGGTGGGTCTCATCAGGACATTGCTTGCATCTCAAGATCGTCGGGGCGATGCCCTGCACCAGGCAGTACAGGATGCCATGGGCCGTGTTGGTTATCAAGGGAACAGTACGGCTAGCAGTTTCAAGTGCCTCAATCCTCCCTTCTTTGATGGGAGTGAAGACGCTATTGCAGCCGATGCGTGGCTCCAGGACATTGAGATTATCTTAGATGTAGCAAAGACTCCAGAAGGAGAGAAGGTAGCTGTGGTACGTCTACAGTTATTGGACCTAGCCCGCACCTGGTGGGCGATGATGGCAGTTGGTTTGGCAACGCCTGTTCCGTGGGCGGTATTCAGTGACAAGTTTCAGATCAAGTACTTCGATGATGTGGCTCGGCATGACCTACAGACGAAGTTCACCAATCTCAGGCAGATGAGCAGGACGGTCGATGGATATGCGGCCGAGTTTTCAAGACTGAGTCGGTTTGCTCCTACTTTGGTGGCAACCGAGTTTGATCGAGCGCAACGGTTCCAGCAGGGACTCCACATAGAGATCATTCTAGCAGTGGAGCAGTTTGAGCATCAGACCTTTGATGCTATTTTGCGGGCAGCTAAGAGGCATGAGTATACCTCGTAGAGAATTGTAGACAGAACTGGAGGACGGAAGCGGTCCCATGGTCAGATGATCCAGTCTTCAGCCCCAGCCCCGGCAGCTAGGGCCTTAACCATTGGGGCTCCGAGGAGGGCAGCATTAGTTACGTCGGTTCAGCATTCGACTCCGACGTATCCTCAGCAGCAGAAGCGGAGACAGTCTTCCACAATGGGCTGCACTCATTGTGGGAAGCCAGGGCATGTAGTGTCAGAATGTCGCCGAGCACAAGGATTGTGTTTGGCTTGTGGAGCACCGGATCACAGATAGGGTCCTGCCCACAGAGAGCCGGTTCATCCTCATCGGCCCAGACTAGTCCCTCTGTGAGGGGACCAGCACCAGTGCAGCAGCAGCAGTATCAGCCTCCGAGGCCATTGTCGCCTCAGGCTCAGGCATTCCAGCAGCAGCGACCGCAGCAGTATGCCCAGGTCCAAGCTCAGGTTCAGAACCGCCAGAGGGGTTTCCAGCAGAGGGGACCAGCACCCAGAGGGCACGGTCAAGCGATGGCTTTGACCGTAGAAGAGGAGTTGGCATCAGGTGAGGTGGTGGCAGGTATCATTCTCGTCAACTCTTTTCCTGCATCAGTATTATTTGATTCAGGTGCATCGCATTCATTTATGTCTGCACGATTCGCGACACGGATAGGACTGGAGCCCGAGTTATTATCAGTAAGGCTCAATATACTTACTGGTAACGGACTTGTGGGTGTAGATATGGTATTTTCCTCGTGTCGAATCGTAGTCAGCGGTAGAGAGTTTCCCGCTAGGTTGATAGAGTTTCCGATGGCCGATTATGATGTGGTCCTAGGAATGGATTGGTTGAGGGACCAGTATGCTAGTATAGATTGCCATGGCGACAAGATTATTTTTAGTATTCCTGGTGAGCCAGAGTTTTCATTTTCTCGAGGCGGAGTAGAACCTTCTTCCCCAGCATTGCGGATGGCCGTAGCAGCAGCAGTTCAGTTTTCCAGAGTTGTAGAAGAGTTTCCTGACGTATTTCCCGAAGAGCTTCCAGGCATGCCCCCAGAGAGAGAGATAGAATTCACTATCGATTTGATTCCAGGGACGGCGCCAGTGTCAGAGAGAGTCTATAGGATGGCACCATCAGAGTTGGAGGTCCTGTACAAGATGATTGAAGAACTTAGAACCAAGGGATTCATTCGTGCTAGCGGATCACCTTGGGGAGCTCCGATGCTTCTTGTGAAGAAGAAGGACAGTACGTCAAGATTATGTGTTGATTATCGTACCTTGAACTCTGTAACCATTAAGAACAGATATCCTTTACCAAGGATAGATGATTTATTTGATCAGCTCAGGGGAGCGGCAGTATTCTCGAAGATTGACTTGCGGTCAGGGTACCATCAGATCAGAGTCAGAGAGCAGGACATCCCGAAGATAGTATTCAGATCTAGGTATGGACATTGGGAGTTCCTTGTTATGCCATTTGGAGCGACCAATGCGCCGGCCGTATTCATGGACCTCATGAATCGTATCTTCATGCCCTATTTGGACCAGTTCGTGATAGTGTTCATAAACGACATCTTAGTCTATAGCAAGAATGAGCCAGAGCATGAGCAACATCTTCGTGTAGTTCTTCAGATTCTCAGGGAGCACCAGTTGTACGCGAAGTTCAGTAAGTACGAGTTTTGGTTGGATCGTATCTCGTACTTGGGTCATATCATCACCAGAGGTGGAGTGGAAGTTGATCCCCAGAAGATAGTGGCCATAGAGACATGGCCAGTACCTAGCACCGTTGCAGAAGTTTGGAGTTTTCTCGGATTGACCGGCTATTACCAACGCTTTGTGTCAGACTTTGCTCGAATTTCAGCACCACTGACGCAGTTGACTCGTAAGGATGTGCAGTTTGCTTGGACAGCAGAGTGTCAGAGTTCATTTGGGAAGTTGAAGCAGAGATTGATGACGGCCCCCATTCTCACTCTTTCCGACGGGACGGAAGGATTTTCAGTTTATTGCGACGCATCCGGCAAAGGATTAGGATGTGTCTTGATGCAGCATGGTAAGGTAGTCGCTTATGCGTCATGTCAACTTCGTGACCATGAGAGGAATTATCCAACCCATGACCTGAAGTTAGCAGCCGTAGTTTTTGCATTAAAACTTTGGAGACACTATTTGTATGGAGATCGGGTGGAGATTTTCACCGACCACAAGAGTCTGAAGTATGTGTTTACCCAGAAGGATCTTAATATGCGTCAGAGGAGATGGCTAGAGCTACTTGTGGATTATGACATCAACTTGCAGTATCATCCTGGGAAGGCCAACGTGGTAGCAGATGCATTGAACAGGAAAGCCGGAGTTTATTTTCTAACGACGCAGCCAGAGTTGTTAGCAGATCTTCAGAAGATGGGTATTGAAGTTGTTCTTCCTTCCAGTGTGGCATTGATGGCCAGTATGCAAGTTCAGTCCAGCATAGTTGAGAGGATCAAGTTAGCTCAGTCAACGGACTCTAAGCTTCAGCAGCTTCGGACAGAATGTGTGGCAGGACAGAGACCAGAGTTACGTATTCATAAAGATGGTACACTCCGACATGGGAGGCGTCTTTGTGTACCCAGTAGTGATATCAGACAGGAGATCATGGCAGAAGCCTACAGTTCTCAGTATTCCATTCACCCCGGCGGTACAAAGATGTATCGTGATATTCGGCATCATTTTTGGTGGAATGGCATGAAGAGAGAGATAGCCCGGTTTGTCTCTCGTTGTTTAGTTTGTCAACAAGTTAAGGCTGAACATCAGAGACCAGCTGGACTTCTTCAACCTTTACCGATCCCAGAATGGAAATGGGAGCACATTACCATGGATTTTGTAACTGGATTACCTAGATCCTCAGCTGGGAGAGATGCCATCTGGGTTATAGTTGATCGTCTCACGAAGGTAGCTCATTTTCTTCCTTTCAGAATCGGTCAGTCGACGGATCAGCTTGCAGAGATGTACCTCAGGCAGATAGTCAGATTGCATGGAGTGCCAGTCAGTATTGTGTCCGACATAGATTCAAGATTCACCTCGCACTTTTGGCGGAGTCTTCA
Organism: Iris pallida; assembly: GCA_029216955.1. Taxonomy (NCBI): domain Eukaryota; kingdom Viridiplantae; phylum Streptophyta; class Magnoliopsida; order Asparagales; family Iridaceae; genus Iris; species Iris pallida. The sequence goes on along the minus strand of JANAVB010002395.1, from coordinate 13,749,265 downwards.
AGAGAGTTTGGAGACTCGTCTCAAGTTCCGTTCAGCCTACCATCCGCAGACCGATGGTCAGTCAGAACGCACGATCCAGACTCTTGAAGACATGCTGCGGTCATGTACACTTGACTTCGATGGTTCGTGGGAAGATCACCTGCATCTCGTAGAGTTCTCGTACAATAACAGTTTCCAGGCTAGTATCCAGATGGCACCTTTCGAGGCCTTGTACGGCAGGAAGTACAGGTCTCCTTTAGCTTGGGACGATATCGATGAGAGGCAAATGCTTGGACCAGAGATGGTGACGCGGACTATTGAGGTGGTCAGACGAGTCAGAGATCATCTTCGAGTCGCCCAAGATCGCCAGCGTCATTGGACCGATTCTCATCGGCGTCCCCTTGAATTTTCTGTCGGCGACCACGTATTCCTTAGGATCTCGCCTACCCGTGGTGTCATTCGATTCGGCGTACGGGAAAAGCTCAGTCCTAGGTATATAGGGCCGTCTGATATTCTAGAGCGAGTAGGTGATGTATCCTATCGTCTCGCTCTTCCGCCGTCGTTACGTGAGGTACATGATGTCTTTCATATATCCCAATTACGACGGTATATCTCGGATCCGAGTCATGTCCTTGATCATTCGGAATTGGTTGTTGGTACCAACCTTTCGTATGAGGAGAGACCCGTATCCATATTGGACCGGAGGGAGAAGATACTCAAGAACAAGACTATCAAGTTAGTCTGTGTTGCTTGGGGTCATCACTCTTTGGGTGAGTCAACATGGGAGCATGAGGATGATATCCGATCGCGATATCCTGACCTGTTTGACTCGTAAGGTATAATGTCTTCTTATGCCTAATGCTTAAGTTCCTTGCTTGCATGAATGATTGCTTGATTGACTACTAGTTCTATATTGTCTGCAATTGATATAGCTTGCTCGACATCTCTAGCCTCTTGATTAAATTCCGAGGACGGAATTCTTTTAAGGTGGGTAGAGTTGTCACCCCCGTTTTTCGTTCTACGTATTTCTAGTATACGTATACGGAATCCTGACATGTATTTTTATTTTTCCTGCCTGGCTAGCTAATTTTAGTTTAATCTTGATTAGGTTCATCATAGCATGTAATGGTTTACTTGGTTTATGTTGGGATGGCTCAGTTTTAATTGGTTAGGGTTGGTTTGGTTTGGTTTAAAGTGTGTTGGAACACCTTAGCCTATGCTCCACCCTCAACACACCACATCCCACCCTCATAAAACTCTACCAACACTCTCTCTCTCTTCATTACTTCCTCCATTAACTTCTTCTTCTTCCTCCACCCAACTCTCCTGTCACGACCCGCACCCACCATGAGGGTACGAGTACGTAACAACGCCCAGCCTACACCGCAGTGTCGGCGGTAGAACGCTGTTCTAGGTCATGAACTATAACTAGCATAATATGAATACTCTCCATAAGGAGGCCAACACAGAGGTACAACTCAATCACAATCTAAGGTAGAATGATAAAGATAGATAAACATGAAATCCAAAAGAGATACAGGAGATAGAAGTCTAAGTGTCTAAGATACATAATCCCAGAAATACATCTCAAAACTCAAATATAGTAATCCACAAGTAAATACAACTCCAGACAAAATGAAACAACTATCTAAACAACCTCTACTGTGTCTCCTCTAGGCTAGCAGGCAATCCCAGGCTATCTGTAAAATTTATCAACAGGTCCAGTCAGGACAGGAGCGAGTACATATCTCTCAACAGTTCATATCAGGTTAGGAGTATAAATCATTGCAATAGAGTAAAATACAGGAAGTGCTGAATGGAAGTACAAGTGAAACAAGAGATATTTTGTAACTGGAAATAGATACATGATAGTAAATACTATAAGTGACTACGTGATTTAGAGTACAATATGGTTATGTAAACGGCTTAGGGGCACATAAATACAAATAAGGAGGCACATTTATACAGCTACTTGGGATAGTGTTCACATAACCAATTCTACTCACCCCGCCCCAATCAGTACACAAGGATCCATTCAAGTTACGTTATAAGCACATGAATACAACTAAGATACGTGAACTCATGTAATGAGTAGTACATGAGGCACGTGAAAGCACATAAAAACATGTAAAAACATGAACTAGTACGAGTACAAGGAGTACGTGATGCACATGATAAAGTACATAAACATGTAATACCCGATGCACCCGTAGAGGGATAACATCTCAGGAAGGGATCCATATAGTACTAATCCGTGAAGATACGTGTCAGCATCATGTAGAGTAATCTAGAGCATGAATATATCCAGACAGGTATGAAAAGATCAGAGAATGTACTCGCCTGCTATCTGAAAGTCCGAGATGAAAGTACTGTCTGAGGAGTGGTGTCTGTCTCCTATAGAACAGTACAAGTCACAACATATCCAGAAGGGTAATATAAAGCACTACAATGCATTCTACATGAATCTAGGTCAAACTAGGCCAAAGTCAACCCTTGGTCAACTCTGGTCAACTGTACTAATCAAACTAGGTCAAACTAGGTCATGTCCTAACCCAGCAAGTCTTACTAGGTCTAACCAAGACTATCCTAGCAAGCACACATCAATACAAGGCTATACAAGCCAATATACACCCAACTCTATATAGCATGCAATTATTCAATACTCAAATAGGCAAGAATTCACATTGGATATACACTAGGTAATCTCTTACTTTAAACTATATATGTCTACACATATATACACATGCATATATTGGTATTCAACATTAGGTCTATAATCATGGCATTTCAAATGGTTATATAAACTTATATATTACAACACAATATGCTAACATATATATAATATACATACATAGCTAAGTTAACTGTATTCATAAATACTTATTTAAGAGGCTATGTGTGTGTATGTGAACATGGCAAAGGGGCAAGTGAGGGTTAAATGGGCATACATAGTGTATACATATCAAAGAGTGTCAAAGTGTAAGTGAACAAAGTGTCAAGTGTGATAGTGTCTACATAGTGTAAGGGGTACATGAGGTAATATAGGATTTGTGTTAACATAGAACATTATATCTCATTAACTTGTATATTGCATACATTATATCTATTATTACATTACATTCATGCTTGCATTCATTCATCATTCATTTATTCTCTTGCACTACTATATGCACCATACATTACATACTATGGAACCTGCATATTCATTACAAGACATACTTATACATGCTTATATTAGATAGGATACTTACACCTTATACATCATTTATTTAACCATTTACTCATGCTTGCATTCTCTATTTAATTACATAATATATATACATTAACATGGGTTAAAATCAAATAGAATATTATATTACACACAAGGGTGCACAAAATGCATATGCCGAATAGTAACTCCTACTAATAATCAATACTGTACCATCTCAGCATGAATTAAAATCTAGGATTAAAGTATGTTATAGATCTATGTGTTAGCTTTCCGAAACTTCAAACGGATCGCGTTTTCGTTTCCGAAAACTCCCGGAATTGCGAAAACACCGAGAATGCATTTGTCTTTCGTACAGCTGACACTCAAATAATTTTTTAGAAAGTTACAGAAAGAATTAGGCCTATTAATATATGTTTTTGGAAAGCTAAGTTCAATACGCTTCTTTTAAAAAAACGGGAGATTAAACCGAGCATTGAGCTAGAAGTTATGACATTTCTAAGTTAGGGCTGAAATTAAAAACGTGGATAAAAATCATGACGGATTTGGGTAGTTTGAGACAAAAGAACACAAATATATAACATAATATATCAAGAACTCACTCTCTACACTAATATATATATATGAGACACTATAGAACACATCTCCAATACAAAAATATGAGATTAAACATGTAATAATTCATTCATACATAACAACAACACATAGTGTGTCCAAATTTGGGATTTTCCCACATGAACACAACCACAACACAAAGGACACTCCTATGACCTCCAAATGGACACAAAATGGACACAAATGGAGATACAACTATGGGGGTCATTTCTATGGGTTCAAAATAGACCTATATGCATGAGAAAATGAAAAGGAGAAGGGATTTATACCTCCCGGTAGATCGAATCGAAGAAAAGCCTTCCCGGAGCGACACCGACACGTAGGGATTCCAAAAGGACACGAACGAGCTCCGAATCCTCCCAAACTTGGGTAGCTTCCTCCTTGGCTAGAATGGAGAAGGAAAGAAGAAGATTTGGTGGTGAAATGGAATGATTTGGTGGAGAAATTGCTAGGGATTGCTCTCTAGGAATTTGGGAAAGAACAAGAGAGAGAAAAATAGATGGATAATGACAAATGGGAGGCTCAACCCTATCCTTCTTGTGGCTGGCCATAAAGGTGGTTTTGTCCTATTAGGAAAAGTCCAAAAGCCCCTTTTCTAGTCTATTTACTAATACATTGGTAAGGGGTTAAGTCGGGGATAGTTTGGTCAATCCTAAAACACTAATCCATATTAATACTAACCAAAATAATTAGTCTAGTCACTAACTAAAATTAATATCATGTGGACTAAAATTAATATTATATGGGCCATGCCTAACTAGTGTGTGGGCCCGCTAGAGTCAAAACTATCCCGGGTCCCCGATATAAGTCGAAATGAGTTGAAATTCGAACCCGACTCAAATAACCCCAAAACAATATCATAAATAATAAAATAACATCAAAATAATTCAAAGAGGTCAAATGCAAAAATATCCTTAGACCAAAAATGACATTAAAATATCATAATCACATGGTTAGGCTCTAGGTCAAACAGTCTCTAGGGTTTCACTAGCAAAATGTCAAAACCACAAGTCATTGATTTAAATAATTTTAAAATAATTTAAAATTACCAAAAATCATATCATGAATTAAATATCATTATTAAAATAATTATAAACACGAAATTTCAAAATTACCCTCATTTGGGAAACTGGGTGCTACAACTCTACCCACCTTAGAAAAATTTTGTCCTCGAAATTTAAGATCGATAGTACTCCTTCTAGAGCCTCTAACCTACCCAATATCTAAGGTAACACTTCCTAACACTGGAATAATAAACGGACATCTAAAAAGTGTCAATCTAGGAATACCTCCAATACTGCTCTGCTGTACGGTGGTAATGGAACTTCAATAAAATATGAACTGGAACCTATATCCAAGGGACTGGACCTATTTTAAAGTGGTCTTAACTAAGGATGAAAAGGAACTGATCATAGGCTATAGGTATGCTCAAACTATTATCTTCCTATTAACCATCTATTAATACATTCTATTACCATAGGAACGATGCATTACTAAGACATATAGGCCCCTATCTCTCATAACACATTTATACTCACCAAAAGACTAGTACATCCTATCAAGGCTGATACTATAATATCTCATAAATCTCATAAGCTATATGTTTATAGACACACATCCCCACATCCAGGACTAACCTATATATATCTACAACTGATACTAATGGGATGATGTCCCTATTTCCCAACAATCAAGGTCTAAATTTTTTTTTAATCTAAATCATGCAATTTGAAGGAATAATATACAAGGTCAGGCCATACCGTAGCAGTTGAAAGTCTTACCTAGGTGCACTGGTCATTCTAGGTCAAAACAGTACTATGGTATCAACACACAAACAATCTAGGGTGTCTTAAATGGGAAGGTAAGAGAACAACAATCATCAAGGTTGTAGGGCTGTCTACCATCCTATATAAAAATTGGTCAATATCAAAATAAAATAAAGGCAACTACCAATTATCTAAAAAAAGTACATAAAATCAAATTCAAAAATTAAGGAATTGAAAATCACTTGCATTGAAATCCAATCACAATATATATATAGAGAGAGCGTTAGAGAGGAAAAAGCTAGCATTGTGTGTATGGGGACGTGTTCATATGGTTAGATAGTAGGCGTGTGTGTACGTGAATATACATAAAAGTGTATGAGGATTTAGATTTCAAACAATAACTATCAAGTTACACTAATCATGGCATATGGGTTAACGACCTACAATACACAACCTATTTAATCATAACATGCATGGCTAACCATATATATATAAAAAGTAGAGATTTAGTTATGTATCTATTTACATTATAACATGTATGCCTAAGCTCTATATATATCTATACAGGTATATGATCATAACATAGAGAGGAAAGGTTAGGTTACATGATAGTGTATACTAAGTTAGGGTGTGCGTGTGTCCTTGTACAGGGTTATAGCTTAGTATTGAAAGGTTAAATCCAGTTTTAGTTCAGCATTTACATACAAATCTGAAATGAGCTAACATTTAACCAGTGTAATATTAACATAATACAATTTCAGAATCTAGGGCTTGAACATCACAACCAACTTAATGCTCCTAACACAACCTAACATGATGGAAATAAAACCCTAACATACTATCCACACATTTATCTACGCATACAGTTCAATATTACATGTTAAATCTGAATTTGAACTAAACATGGAAATTAATGTAAAAATGTTAACATGTAACTAGTTTTCAAGATTTTGGAGAAATTTGAACATTAAAAACCAACTCAATGTTTATCACAAACTAACATGTAAGAATATAAAACCTAACATTATATCCCTACATACAACAATGTACACAGCTTTAAATATTATATTAAAGAAAATAAAATAGCAATTTAAACTAAATATTTGGAATTCAGTATTAAGGGTTAATATGCATGCAGTCTCAGATTGGACAATTTAACATAACTTAACCAATTTCTCTAAAAATTGAAACCCTGCAGATATCATACATGTGCAGTTATGTAAACAAAACTAACAACATGTAACCTATATTTGAATTACGACTTTAAACTGGAAAAAACACAAAACCAGGAATATTGGGGTTGGAAATTAACATCAACAACATATTAATATTTATTTAGATAGGTTGGAAATCAAACGTAGCATGCATATGTATCAGACAAAGTATCTACAATATCTATATTCTCATGTCCCAAATAAAATCAATTTCTACATCAGGACCATCATTTAAATTCCTACCAAAATTGTAAAGTAGGTAATTGACGAAATCGAGACAGTTTTATTCATTATTATTTAATACAAGAATAATAGCAAGAAAAAATAACGATAAAATCTGTTCTTCTTATCTGTTTAAAGAAAGAACCGTTTTGAAATCCAGAGTTAAAATATCAAATTCAAGATAAAGTCTAGCAAAATCATCGATTCATTGTATTATGAAAAACTATAGCAAGAAATTATACAAGGTTTATAAAACAACTAAACATACTCTTAAGTTAAATAATAGAAAACTAGACAAACAAATAAATAATAATTCTTTTTTTTACTGAACAAAAGTAGAAAAAACATGTTCAAAAATATTTAAGGTGCAATCTGATAATCATATGCGTCTATCCCAAATCATGGTACTTTAAATCCTCGTCATACTAGTAAGCAAGGCTACGATAATCACAGAGCCCTTGACTTATGCACATATCTCTAGAATCATGGTATTTAATATTTTCGTGGTGCCGCTAGCTTGGCTGCGAAAACCTTAAATTCCCACACCCGAGAAATATATCCAGAGTCAGACTATATGTCCTCACCATGTTGGTTAATGTGACTATAGAAGACTAGATTCCATAACATAGATGACCTAGCCCATATAATTTCATCTTGCCAAAAATTAAATTAAATCAACAATGAATACCCAAAAATCAAATCAAATTTATCAACGAACATCAAACTCAAAAATGAACAAAATCCTTCAATCATATAAATACAAACTCGGATGCTACAGCTAATCGTCAAGATTCAAAATTCAATAATCTTCTATCAAAATCAATAAATACAAACCCAAATTCAACAATAATCCATCAAATTCAACAACATAAAATAAAGATAAAACAATCAAGGAAAAAGAGAGTTTTCAAATCGAAGTTAAAATAAGATTCTCAAGGGTCGTCCCAGGAATCTCTCAAGGGTTCCTAACTGAGATTGAGTACCTTCAAAATATATCCTAATCCTACTGCAGGCTGTAGTGGTAATCAAGTTCGAATACCACTACATAAACTCGACCTGCATGGGCCACCACTAAAAACGTGTCACGACCCGCACCCACCATGAGGGTACGAGTACGTAACAACGCCCAGCCTACGCCGCAGTGTCGGCGGTAGAACGCTGTTCTAGGTCATGAACTATAACTAGCATAATATGAATACTCTCCATAAGGAGGCCAACACAGAGGTACAACTCAATCACAATCTAAGGTAGAATGATAAAGATAGATAAACATGAAATCCAAAAGAGATACATGAGATAGAAGTCTAAGTATCTAAGATACATAATCCCAGAAATATATCTCAAAACTCAAATACAGTAATCCACAAGTAAATACAACTCCAGACAAAATGAAATAACTATCTAAACAACCTCTACTGTGTCTCCTCTAGGCTAACAGACAATCCCAGGCTATCTGTAAAATTTATCAACAGGTCCAGTCAGGACAGGAGCGAGTACATATCTCTCAACAGTTCATATCAGGTTAGGAGTATAAATCATTGCAATAGAGTAAAATACAGGAAGTGCTGAATGGAAGTACAAGTGAAACAAGAGATATTTTGTAACTGGAAATAGATACATGATAGTAAATACTGTAAGTGACTACGTGATTTAGAGTACAATATGGTTATGTAAACGGCTTAGGGGCACATGAATACAAATAAGGAGGCACATTTATACAGCTACTTGGGATAGTGTTCACATAACCAATTCTACTCACCCCGCCCCAATCAGTACACAAGGATCCATTCAAGTTACGTTATAAGCACATGAATACAACTAAAATACGTGAACTCATGTAATGAGTAGTACATGAGGCACGTGAAAGCACATGAGAACATGTAAAAATATGAACTAGTACGAGTACAAGGAGTACGTGATGCACATGATAAAGTACATGAACATGTAATACCCGATGCACCCGTAGAGGGATAACATCTCAGGAAGGGATCCATATAGTACTAATCCGTAAAGATACGTGTCAGCATCATGTAGAGTAATCTAGAGCATGAATATATTCAGACAGGTATAAAAAGATTAGAGAATGTACTCGCCTGCTATCTGAAAGTCCGAGATAAAAGTACTGTCCGAGGAGTGGTGTATGTCTCCTATAGAACAGTACAAGTCACAACATGTCCAGAAGGGTAATATAAAGCACTACAATGTATTCTACATGAATCTAGGTCAAACTAGGCCAAAGTCAACCATTGGTCAACTCTGGTCAACTGTACTAGTCAAACTAGGTCAAACTAGGTCATGTCCTAACCCAGCAAGTCTTACTAGGTCTAACCAGGACTATCCTAGCAAGCACACATCAATACAAGGCTATACAAGCCAATATACACCCAACTCTATATAGCATGCAATTATTCAATACTCAAATAGGCAAGAATTCACATTGGATATACACTAGGTAATCTATTACTTTAAACTATATATGTCTACACATATATACACATGCATATATTGGTATTCAACATTAGGTCTATAATCATGGCATTTCAAATGGTTATATAAACTTATATATTACAACACAATATGCTAACATATATATAATATACATACATAGCTAAGTTAACTGTATTCATAAATACTTATTTAAGAGACTATGTGTGTGTATGTGAACATGGCAAAGGGGCAAGTGAGGGTTAAATGGGCATACATAGTGTATACATATCAAAGAGTGTCAAAGTGTAAGTGAACAAAGTGTCAAGTGTGATAGTGTCTACATAGTGTAAGGGGTATATGAGGTAATATAGGATTTGTGTTAACATAGAACATTACATCTCATTAACTTGTATATTGCATATATTACATCTATTATTACATTACATTCATGCTTGCATTCATTCATCATTCATTTATTTTCTTGCACTACTATATGCACCATACATTACATACTATGGAACACTACAACAAAAAACCTATTTAACAACGTTATATTTACAACGTCTTCTAAAAATATTGTAAAAAGTTAGATCTTTAACAATGTTTCTAATGGAAACGTTGTAGAATATTGATCATAACAACGTTTTATAATTAAATGTCGTGAACCTTAATTTTTTTACAACGATTTAGAATAAATATTGTAAATTTAACATTTAACAACTATATTTATTTGTTGCAGATTCAAAAGATTAGGGGTCCACATGAAATATTCTAGTGGGATTTTTCCCAAAATTTTCCCTCCCTAAGTTGTGGCTTCCCGCGGACCCAAACCCCTCTCTCAACCGTGCAATATAAGTACCCCTTTCTCTCACCTGTGCAAAACCTAAACCCCTTTCTCCAAAAAAAAAAAAAATTCGCAGCGGTGAAGACGAAGAGATCCGGAGGTAAAATTTCTCCATTATCGTTGGTTTAAGTCTCTCCCTCTCTCTTTTGGCTTCCAGCGGACTCTCTCCTTGTATTTTAAGTCTCTTTCTCTCCTTCAGAGGTGAAGACGTAGAGATCCATGGTGAAGATGGAGATCCAGAGGTGAAGACGAGGATATTTTCACTTTTTGGGCTGTAGTTTCCAATTTTTGTAAGTTTGTTTCAATCTCTCTTTGGATTTCTTTATGTTCATCTCTTTGCATGCTTGCGGCTAAATTTTAGTCGCTTCAGAATCGAGCGACGGCGTCTAAATCCCTTATTTTTTTAACAAAAATTTTAAATTTTGGGTTTTTCCGAATTAAAGCCCTAAATTTTGGTGCTCTCAAATCGATCGGTGGCCTCCATTAAAGGAATTTTTGTTGTAGTGTGGAGCACATAGTATATTATTTGAATTTAATCCATATCGATACAGGGACTTTGAGCAAATAATGACAAGCCTTTCTCCAATTGCTGATATGTTCGATAATTTTTTGTTGTTGCTAATTTTCCATCCTCGACTAGGGAGTAACACTTGACAGCAGAACAATGGAATTAACTTTTGTTCAAAATAAATCTGTTTGTATATATAGGTTAGGGATTTTATTTGATTATAATGATAAATCTGTTTTGATTATTATAGTTGCTCTGATTTTTCAGTCATCATAATTTTTAGGTTTTCTTTATTTTGTGGTAGGGGAATAACAATGGAGATTTTTTAAAGATTTTTTTAATTATTTTATTTTAGTTGGATTTTTTTTATTCTGTCTTGATTCATCAAAAAAGTTTATTAAAAGGATTCTAGATTCTTTGAGCACATAATTTGCTACTTTGGCATGTCAACCACATCTACGTACAATCGAAATAATGTTGCTAGATCTGGTTATTGGTCAGACATGCCCCAGGATGTTGCTTCCCATCCACCCTAGATCAACAGAGGATTTTTTTTTTCATGTTTCCATTATCATGTGTACTTTATTTAGATGATAAAGGGGATAAGCACAATAAAGTTTAGAATAAACTAATATTTGCAAAAGATTAGAATAAAGGTGATGGTTTGAATCTATTTTCTCATTCAAGGGCTATATCTTTATCACATTTCTAGCCTTCCAGGTTTTATGATTAAATTCTATATGCAAATGTAGTTATTTATGTTGATTATTTTTGTTTTAATTTAGATCATTATAATGACATAATTATGTTAAATAGTAGACGAGTATGTTCGAGTCACACTTCCTACTATTTGCATGCCAGACTTGATATTTGATATTTATCTTCAAGCCCTTTAGTTTAAACCTAAGTCATTCTTCTATGATATATGAACATCCCCCGAATAAACTCGTCTCCTTTTATTTCTTATTGTAGCATTTTACTTGATTCAATTGTAAAATAGTTGATTTGATTTTCGTTGTAGCTATCCCTAATGCTCTTTTTGTTTGGTGTGAATTAGAGTACTGCAAACCTTACTTTCTACCTTTGGCTCCTTTATAAGATTTTAACATAACACGCACAGAGATTTTAAGTACCACTGGATTTGTTTGATGGCAACAGAAAACAAGCATGAACTGCTATCGAGAGTGATCAACTTTGTTAAAGCTACCTAGCTACTCAAAATTCATATGCACACAATATAATTACTTTAAAGGTGAAAATATTGATCATCTCTAGGAATTTAATGTTCCTTTTGAAAGAACATTTGGATTTATGGGTGCCTACTTACAATTAATTATATAGATATACCTACAATAATATCCTTTTTATGCACATAAGAAGCGTAACAAAATAAACTCTAAAATAAAACAATAAACATCATCAAAAGCATATAATAAAATGTATCAGAAAATCAACCATCATTTTGATATCCTCGAAGAGTGAGCATATCGACATCCATTGCCACTTATGACAGAATTATAAGAAAACTTGATGAGGAAGACTTCATCTAAACTATTAGATTTCTTCTAACAATGAAAAGAAGCACTAACAAACTAAGTCTCATGTTTTACAGAGGTAGCCCTTTATATTAGAGTCCATTTTTGTTCACCCATTAAAACTAGGATATTTGTTCACCCTCCAATAAAGAATTGACACGTGTCAATTTCATTCAATATAAACCACTTCGGAAGTGGTTTTGTAAACATTCAAAGTGGTTTTGAGTAAAGGATTTGACATGTGTCATTCTATTATTAGAGGGTTGAACAAACATCCTAGTTTTGATGGGTGAGCAAAAATAGACTTCTTTATATTATTACATACAAGAGAAGTCCGTGCTCCTACTAATGCATTGTTTGAGGAGAGTCGAGACGTGGCGAATTGATTATCTCCCAAACAAACTTCAGATACCTAGTCCGCAGTCGAGATACTCCCCTCTTCATGTCCACCTGATTGATTATCTCTATATTAAGCATCAGGTTATTTAGCATCCATTTACCATCGTTCAGAACGTTCTCTCTTCATTAAATCCACTCCCATGTGTATGCAGGTAACCAACCATCAAATCTCAAACTTGTGGTTTAGCTATTTGTATATTCCAACAAGATAATTCATTGTTGAATTTATGAATAAACTGTAAATATTAGAACAATTGAACAGACTCGGACCGCAATAAGTTGACTGTGATAATTGTCTTTTTACACTTATTGAACTCTAGAAATATGGTCGACATCTAACCCTTTATTTGATAACCTTGATCTTGATTCTACTTGTGATTTTTCGGTATAAACGTTTACTGTGTAGGCTGAAAATGTCATCAATTAATCTTTTTATTTATGAGTATCTCTTAGTTGCGTGTCATTGAAATTAATATTCACCCATCTAGGTTTCCATGCCATTAGCTTTTGTTTTGCGTCAATGCCTATGTTGTCTTTCACTAGTTTTCATTGGTATGCTAGTCAATGCTTTATTTCACCTTTATACCAAATCTCACCATAGACATCTATTTTGCCTATATGTGATAGCTGCTGGAATTGACTCCCCCAAGATAAGTTAAGATTAAATTATGTTCAATATTCTGCAATTTCATCTCTTGAACGTTGGGGTCTAGTCTCGATTTGAGTTGTCTAGAAGGACAGTCCAGGTATCGAAGCGTCGTCAGGAGCATAGTCAGTGAACCATATACTGTATTGACCTGTCTTGGCACTGTTAAACGTTGGTTCTTTAACTTAAGGTGGGTTTGCATCGCTTCCGCGATCGTGTCCGTGCGAATGTTGGCATTTTTTACTTAGCTTTAGGAATGTTTAGTCCCACAGTAAAAAACCACCATGGTGTATATCTCACTATATATATAGTTATGCTTTATGCTTGTGTTGGAAAATAGTTGATTTGATTCAATTGTAAAATAGTTGATTTGATTTTCGTTGTAGCTATCCCTAATGCTCTTTTTGTTTGGTGTGAATTAGAGTACCGTCGCATGTTTTCAGTGATGGATAAAGCTTGGTTGCATTTGGAAAGGTTTTGAAGTTACCTATAATATTTTTTTTTTGTTATTGGGTTTACACTACACCATTTTGATATTCATTCAATTTTTTTCTTGTAAATATGTAGACACACCTCTGAATACCAACAAGGAGCAATGAATTTTGTAACTATTGCCTTGAAGAATCTAGGTACAGAAACAATTCCATGTCCTTGTATTAAATGTAAGAACTTGGATCATCTTCCTGGTTCAATCGTGTACGAGCACTTAGTTTGTAAAGGAATGGATCCATTGTACACTACTTGGGTATTACATGGGGAACAATCTACTGCTTATGCATCGGTGCATCAAGGTACAATAGCATCTGATATTTATCAGATGTATGCAAATGCACTTGCTCAAGATGAAGGGATTACATATCCTAGTAGTGATATAAGAGAAAGGTCTGCTAATGTGCCGGAAGATGTTGAAACCCCTTTATACACAGGTTGCACGAAACAAACAAGATTGTCTGCAACGGTAGCTTTGTATAAAATCAAAACTACGAATGGTTTATCCAAGGTTTGTTTTGACGAACTTCTTAAAACTGTTGGTAATATGCTACCAGAAGATAACATGCTTCCTAAAACCTCGTATGAAGCGAAGAAGTTATTGAAGTCTTTTGATCTAAATTATGAAAAAATACATGCTTGTGAGAATGATTGTTGTTTATTTAGAAAAGAACTTGCAGATAGGGATAACTGTCCCAAATGTGGTTGCTCTCGTTGGAAAGCGAATGAGTGCAATATAGAGAATGAAAATGAGAACAAGACTAAAAAAATGATTCCAGTGAAGGTGCTTAGATATTTTCCCATCATACCAAGGCTAAAAAGAATGTTTCTATCAATAGAAACATCTGAACAATTGAGGTGGCATGGCACAAATGCAAGTAAAGATGGCAAGTTATGCCATCCAGTTGACTCGTTAGCCTGGAAAGCAGTCGACAGAAAGTGGCCCGCTTTTGCATCTGATTCACGAAATATAAGACTTGGTCTTGCTGCTGACGGATTCAACCCTTTTAGTAATCTTAGCTCTACCTATAGCTGTTGGCCTGTGATGCTTGTCGCGTACAACCTTCCGCCATGGTTATGCATGTTGAAAGAGTATCTAATGCTGACTTTATTAATTCCAGGGCCGAAGCAACCTGGTAACGATATTGATGTTTACTTGCAGCCACTTATGGAGGATTTAATAAAGTTATGGAACAGTGGGGTAGAAGTTTATGATGCTTACACTAAGACAACGTTTAATTTGAAGGTGATTTTGCTGTGGACAATAAATGATTTTCCCGCTTATGGAAATCTAGCTGGATGTACAACAAAAGGAAAGATGGCTTGCCCTATTTGCGGTGATAAGACTTTATCAATGTGGCTACCACATAGCTGCAAGACTGTATATATGGCCCACAGAAGATTCCTTCCTCTAAAACACTCATTTCGAACAAAAAAAAGTTGGTTCGATGGAAATCATGAAGATAGGAAAAAACCTGTAATAATGACTGGTCGTGATATATTAGAAGCTACCAGTCAAATTGAAAATGAGTGGGGGAAGAAAAAACAAAAACCAAAGAAAAGAAAGAAGACAAATGCTACAATTGATGGTGAGGTACAAATATGGAAGAAGAGGTCAATTTTTTTTGAACTGCCTTATTGGAAGGTAAGTTATTTTAAATCAATATAGTTTCTTATATTTATTTTAATTTTAATATTTTTGAGTTCAAGATATAGTTCGTAATTAAATGTAACTTTTCTTTTGTTATTAGGATTTGCTTCTACGCCATAATTTGGATGTAATGCACATTGAAAAGAATGTTTGTGAGAGTATACTTGGCACACTTTTGGATATTAAACGGAAATCAAAAGATGGACTTAATTCTCGAAGAGATTTACAAGAAATGGAAATTAGGAAAGAGTTGCATCTACAAGATAGAGACGGTAAAGTATTCCTTCCAGCAGCACCATACACGTTATCAAAGTCCGAAAAGCAATTATTTTATAATCGATTAAGAAATTTGAAGGTACCTGATGGGTATAGTTCGGACATTAGAAATTGTTTCTCAAAGGATAACAACATAAGTCTTAAATCTCATGATTGTCATGTTTTGATGCAACAATTGCTATCTGTAGCTTTGAGAGGTCTCTTGCACAAGGCACCAAGAAATGCAATACTTCGATTATGTGCATTTTTTAATGAAATATGCCAAAGGGTTATTGACCGGGATATGTTGGAATATCTTGAGGCTGAAATTGTTGAAACATTGTGCATGTTAGAAAGATTTTTTCCTCCTTCATTCTTTGATATTATGGTACATTTGACCATTCACTTGGTGCGAGAAGTACGTTTATGTGGACCAGTACAATATCGTTGGATGTACCCATTTGAAAGGTACTCTACTATCTCATCTTAGTTTTTTTAAGCATATTAGTTAAAGACTTTCGTGTATAACTTATATACCTTGTTATTTGTTTATTAGGTATATGAAGATATTAAAAGGATATGTCAAAAATCCAGCACGTCCTGAAGGATGCATAGCAGAGTGCTATCTTTCTGAGGAGTGCATGAGGTATTGTAGTAGCTACACAGAACAAGCAAAAGAAATAGGTGTTCGTTATAGACGTAATGAAGATTCTCTTGATAACTCATTACATGAGGGACGCCCATTATCCAAAGGAGTGCATCTACCAATATCTCATGAAATGTTAAAAATTGCACATCGATATGTGCTTTTTAATACGACAAAGGTGGCACCTTATGAAGAGTAAGTATAAGGAGATTCATTATAAAAAATTAACAATTTAATGTTTAGATTAGGCATGACCATGTGTTTTCTTACCATATTGTTTCATCTAGAATGCATTTGACTGAGTTAAAGAATTCAGATAAGCATCTTTCCACAAATGAAAGCAAACTTTGGAAGAAACACTCGGATACATTCTGTGATTGGTTTCAGAAAAAGGTATTAGTTCAAGTGTGTGTGTGTGTGTATAATTATAATATGTTTGACATCATTAAATCTTACTATGAGTTTTTTATAGGTTAAGGAGGAAATCAGTACAGGCATTCATGTTTGTGATACAATAAAGTGGTTAGCATATGGGCCTGTAAAAGAAGTAATGTCATATTCTGGGTTCCTTATCAATGGGCGTCGATTTCAAACCAAAGATGTTCAAAGGTCCACTCAAAATAGTGGTGTTTCTTTAGAAGCAAAAACCGTGTGCCAATCAGATTCAAATGACAATGCTGGAAATTCAAGCTCAAGAGCTTTTTATGGGGTCTTGCGTGATATTCTTGTTTTAGACTATAATACTTTTCAAATCCCTATTTTTAGGTGTGACTGGGCTCACATTTATCATGGTGTTAAGGTTGAAGACGGTTTTACGTTAGTAAATCTCCATCAATTTAAAAATCAGTTCGAAAGTGATCCTTTCATTTTAGCATCACAAGCGAAGCAAGTATTCTACTCTAGAGAGTCAGATTCTTCTAGTTGGTATGTGGTGTTGAAACCACCACCAAGAGGTTTCCACGAATTGGAATTATATAATGAGAATGCAGAATCAAGCTCTCAACCGTTGGATGTATCAAAACTTGGCGAAGCTATTGATGACGAGGATAATTTCTATGAAAGAAGGGATAAAGATTGTGAAGGCATATTAGTTTAATTGTTGCAATTTTGGAACACGTGTTTGGAAAGGAAAAAAAAGTAATTCTTTCAATGTTTCTTTGTTCTTTACAGACTAGAGTAGCACTAAGGTTGTATATGTTAGTGCATTTTTGGCTCGTCTCGACATATGTAGTTGAATTAATCATGAACAAGGAGATGCTGCTAATTAGAATTAATGTACTGGTTGTAGAATGGTTCACTGTGGTGGTTGTATATCTTCCACAATTGATATGTTTGGAAGGGTCTTCTTCTTAGGTAATATTTAAAGTATTTTGCATCTTATTTAATACTCTTGCTCTAAAATTTACCTCTGTAATATGTACAAAGTTTATATTAAGATAAATTTTCGTTTGAGTATTATTCATGTGGCTTGAAAGTTGTTGTTTTTGCTCTTGACACTGAACTCTACTTTTTTGCTTACTAATTTTTCCTCTGTTGCTTAGGTTGTATACTTGTCTGACATATGTAAATTCAGGGCCATTCTTAGTGTGCTCTACTAGGGAGGACCTTTTTGTCGCTGACATTTGTCTTGTTGTTTAGGTAAAGTGTCTAAAAATTGATGATTCTTATTTATTTATGCTCCCTGCAGCCTGCTTTGAAGTATACTGATTGCCAGGAAGTGTACTGATAGTGCAATTCTATAACTAACCGAAATATTGTGCTACTAAGTCTAGTGTTAGCTCATATCTTAGAATGGTGAAAATTGATGATTCTTGCACATTAGTGGCCTACTTTTAGCCTATATATTACATAATGGCAGTTGCAGGGGTGGTTGGTGATGTTATAATGGTCAAAGTAATAAAAGAAGTGTGAAACAACTCTATGATGAACAAGGTTTTAAGTATCACAACCAAAACAGGTATCAGATACTGAAACTCCCTAAACCAACCAATAAAATCCCCCAAAACTGCCAATGTCTCATTTCACTTTATATTTTCTTTTCATTTTTCTTGCCTTCTAGAATATGATCTAATTCTTTTTAGTTATATTTTGTCACTAACAACAGTTAAACACTAGTCAAAGGAGTGGTAGATTGTAAAAGCTATGACTCGTACAACGGAGGTAATTGAGATTATCGATATATAATTTACGTATATTGATGTAGTTCCATTCTCCAATTCATATACTAATTTAATTTATTCTTGACATGTTATTTCTTTTTATAGGTTTCAAAAAGTAAGTCAGGGAAACGAAAAAAAAAGTCGCAACAATATGTTCTCTCAGATGTTCAACTAGAGGGGGATGAAAGCCTAGAGGGAGGTTTAGATGCATCTCATTCTTCACCTGTTGACTTGCTAGATGCACCTAATTCCCACCTTAATGAGGAGACAATGCCGGTTAAGAACAAACGAGGCCCAACCAAGCTCAAGGGTCTTGGGATGGATCAAAATACGACTAAAGAAGTCGAATATAATGAAAGAGGACAGCCTATAGGTGATACTTCAATTACCTTTGCCTCTTTCTTAGGGGCCTTAGTTCGATCTACAGTTCAAATAAATATAAAGAATTGGACTTTGGTTTCTAAACAACAAAAGGAGGACATGTGGACAGTTATATTGGTAAGATAATTAGAGCTAAATATTTCAAGCTCACTTATAATTTCATAATGTATTTTTATATCCCATAATTTATATTACAGCAAAGGTACAAACTAGACGAGGTGAACAAGAAAAATACCTTACAAAAGATGGGAAACTATTTGAGAGAATATAGGTCCAGGATTTCCACTAAGGTGAGAGCAGCTTGTGCATTGGAAGTAGAAGAAGCACATCTACAACTTGCCAAGTTGAAACCTCAAAACTTGACAGATCAAGAATGGAAAGAGTTCATTAAACGAGCGTGCTCGGCGACAACTAAAGTAAGTTGTAACATTCAATGCTAATCAATAATAGTACATTTTTTATTATTTCCCTTTGTTAATAATAATTAATATTTGATGTAGAGTAAGAGTGATCTAATGAAGTTTATAAGGAGTCATCATAAACTACCCCACACGATGAGTCGACGGGGTTATGCCCGATTGGAGCAAAAGATGGTAAAATTACTTACTTTTATCTAGTTTATGATGTTTATATTGTAATTGCATGTGTTGATTTTTCAAAGTTCACTGAAATGAGAAATTGTATTGTTTTATTCATTCTTGTAGAAGAAAGAGGGTCCAACGAATATAGAAATATCAAGAGTTGATTTGTGGTCGGAAGGGCATAAATCAAAGAAACCCAAACAAGCAAATGCATCTGTTGCTGAATCTCTGGTAAGTAGAAATTAAGTTTCGAATATTTTACATATGTTTTATATTGTTTGTTCAATTCATATTAATATTTTATTTTTAACATTCTAGAAAAAAATTCAAGAGATCAAAGAATCACAATCTGGTACACAAATATCATCAAGCTTAAGAGATGATGCTCTCTCAAAAGTATTGGGTGAAGACCGACCTGGTAGAACAGTAATTGGTCTTGGGTTTGGAGTTACAATTACTAAGTTGAATGCCCAAGCACATTCTTCTAAGATTATACATGCGCTCGAAGATAAGGTCAATAGATTGGAGGACAAGTTGGACAAATTGATCGAGGTAAGTAGTTATCATTGGAATTAACAACTCTCATAGCTTATGACTTGCATTCTAATTTGTGGTCATCAGCAAGGAGATAAAAGAACTGGACAAGAGAGGGTGCAATCACCACAAGTTGTTAGTACACCAGAGGTAAATGTGTTGATAAAATAAATATAAATGTGTGCAATTTTATAAAACTTATGTATTATGTATTAACTATATATTCATGATTACATTGACAACAGTCACATCATGCAAGCAACACCAATAATGACCTCCATGAGCCGATCATTGGACAAAAATGCAAGATTATGAGCTGGTACAAAAGAGAAGAGATTGTTGCAGAAGGATCAATAGCATCTACAGATCCGGTCTCTCTAGTGCACTGCAAACCACTTGGGCTAGATGCTTGGAAGGTTTGGATTGAAGTTGGATTGGTTCCTGAAGCTCATTTGTGGCGAACTACATCAGACTTGACATTGGTTGAGCATGCTATAGGGGTTCCAGTTGCGTGGAATAAGCAATACATTTCACTTGATCCTTAAATCTTTTGATTGGACCTTTCATGGTTTAGGCACTTTATATATCAAGTATTTTGACTGTTTAGATTTGTTAATTAAGTTAGTTATATGTGACTGGCTCTGAAATCAACACTTGGTTAATATTTTGGTTAATATTTTAGCACTTTGCAGAATTTTCATACTTTAATGCATTTGTATGAACCAATTTATTGCAGACCCTTCTTAACCCCTTTTTAACTCCGCCAATGTAAGTGCATTACCATTACATTGCCGGTCCCAAGCCCGGATAAAGGAGGAGGGAAGAGGTGCTCATTGTCTACATTCAAGATTGTTTCAAGAGGTAAACATGCAAAACTTGCCAAATTATGACACTTGTTCTTATGTTACTGTCACATAAAATTTGTGCTCAGCAGGTGGGAGTTCAAACTATGCAGATGAAAATGGAACCGGTTGGAGAATTTTCTTGGGTGTCATACAACAATGACACCATTGCTTGAGTACTGGCCAGTCTAAGGTACATATATCTATCTATTCTACAGATTAAGTCAGGATCTTTTTATCACTGGACTGATGATTTTGGTGTCTGGAATTGTCCAGTTTCTTTCCATGAAGCTTGCATGATGCACTTGATGTTGGTTTGCTCATGCTTTAGAGGACAACAAAGACAAGGATAGCGGAAATGTTGCAACAGTCTTATTGCAGTTAAAAAGGGTTAGTATATATCTTGAATGAGAACATTTGCTAAAATATCACTTTTCTGAATTCAATCCTTTTTTAGCTGAAAGAAAAGTGGATGTACATTGCTTAATATTCAACTACATCTGGTGGAATAATCAAACTTCTTATAATGGTTTCTGTTGTACTGACTTATAATCACTACTTTGTGGGAACAACATATATGGGCAGATATAGGGGAGAGTCAAGCCGACAAAGATCGCACACCGTCAGGAATTTTGAGAAGGAATGCCTACACACAACATGGTAAGAAAACATGAGTAAAAGAACTACATACATACATAGATTGCATACTACATATTTGGTAAGAAAACATGAGTAAAAGAACTACATACATTCCGATGCCGATTTTCTGATAAATTCAATCTAGGTAGCAGATAGGTATTGGGCACAATCACATCTTTAAGCAATGACACTTGGGTGTGTTGTATCATATGCGAAGAGTTACCGTCAGGTGACTTCAAATCCAGCTTGTACCACCCACCAAAATCGACAACTAGAAGAATTGCTGGAGCTATTTCTTTCTTGACATGCCACATTGCAACTGGGTCTGTCAAACAAGGCTTCAATGTTTAACACAACCTGACAATCCAAAGCTGAACCATAAGCAGATAAATAGAGCAGCTACATAAGCTAAAAATCACATTAGTGAAAGAGATATCAAACTGTCAACAGTACAAGAAGGTTCAAATGTGTCAGGGGCTTCTTCCGTTATCAAAAATAGAAAGAGAAACCTGGCTCTAGTAGAAACTTATGATAATCAAATGCACGTTATAGAATTGCATCCTGTGTCTTAGTTCAGTTAGAAGCAAACATGGTATTTCATGATCTTGTATGGATATCAATAATTAGCGGTTATCTGCTAGGAGTTAACGTGTAGCCCCCAATCAATTATGTTTCATAAAACAGCCATTAGTATGAATGTAAGTTTTCTGCTGTTATAGAAACCCATTCTTCTACCTACAGCAGAATATAAAATTTGTGTTTCCTGCTCCTATTGAACATACGCTTATCTTCCCCTACTGTCTACCACTGCAATAAACATCATTGTGTTTTCTGCTGTTACTGATACATACGTTTATCTTCCCCTACTGTCTACCACTGCAATAAACATCATTGTGGTACTTCACTGATACAAAAGATGGTAAAATTACTTATGTTTATCTAGTTTATGATGTTTGTATTGTGATTGCAAGTTGATTTCCCAAATTTTACTGAAATGTGAAATTGTGTTGTTTTATTTATTTTTGTAGAAGAAAGAGGGGTCCAACACAGAGAGAAATATCAAGAGTTGATTTGTGGTCGGAAGGGCATAAATCAAAGAAATATTATGTTCATGAAAGAATAAAGTATGTGTGTGCCATGGATATATACCAGTTAGCCACTACCATATGCTACTTCTTGAGAGATACTATATTACACAAAATGCTTCAGATCTATATAAGAAAGTTTTCTGATTGTGTGAAATTTTTTTGCAGAGACAGTACTGAATTCAATGCACAGTAAGGAACTCGGAGTAATTCAACTATGGAAAATCTGGAATAGTTCTGAAATAGTCTAGTGCAGATAGGAGAGAAAGGTGAAGGCCAAAAGACCCCAAGGGAAGCTTTCTTATTTTGAATACTCTGTGAACTTTACTTTATTGGTGGAGGGACGTGTTTATTTGTATATCTTCTTTCAGTTTTTTTTCCTTCAATTTTTTGGTGTGTAGTTTGTTATACTGAAACCAAGAATTCCTTTTAGGTTGACAGAGGAAGAAACCCAATCTATGTGCTCATCTTACTCGTGTCCACTTGATGTCAGTCTTTATGACCTGAGTTCATACTCTGGATTTGAAATATGTTCGGAATTATAGGTGGCACAATATGCTACTGATGATGGTAATGGGAAAGCAGCTTCTAACGTTGTTGATAGATGCCTCAGGTAGTGTTATTTGATATGTGTTGCTAATGAAAATATAGCATTTGTTGACAACAGCTTAGTGTATGCTTTTGTAGAGCCTTGGAGGATCTAGACTTGCTGCTGCTGTGTGTGACGAGGAGCGATCCAGCTGCCTCTGTCGGTCTGTCGGATCTATGAAGAGCAAGATCAGTATCTCTCTAGGAGCCTTAGATAGGTATTGCTATTTTCGACTTTTGCACACCATCTTTGTTAGTATCATCGTCCCTGTCATTTCATCATCATCCGACTCTCCTATCTTCTTCCGATCAAAATGTTAGTCAGGCACCATTTGGCTGCAGAATTGAGGCATTCAGGAACTGAGGATTAGCTAAATTTCTGGAAGAAAGGAATTAGGCATAGTTACTGAGGTCTCAAATTCCTCAACTAATTCCTGTTTCGATAAAATGGACTCGATAATTTGATATTTGAGTTCTTTTTGTCTCACGTTATTTATAATGAAGTTCTATGCCAATGCAGTCTCTTGCAAACTGTGCCATCATCTGAGCTTGATAAAGGGAAAGCAATTGCGGACGCATATGGAAATTCAAGCGACGAGGAAGAACACAGCAAGCCTGGAGAATTGGCCCCGGACTTGAAAAAACTAGAGGTAATTCTTTGAGATCTCTGTACCCTTTTCAAAATCTCTTGCCGACAAAGTTGCTATCCTTCTTCGTTCAATTAACTGATCATTTTTCTGTAATAGAAGAGATCATTGTCCCTCAATATACTTATCACTCGGCTTGCAGAGAAAATTATAAAAAATTAACATCGAAGATCTCACATTAATGTAAAGCCTTCAGCATAAAATGTTTTACATGGTATGTCTTATAAAAAAATTATCTGAGACAGTCGTCCTTGTCATTTGTGATAATTCTTTTGAATGCCTAAAAATTTTGATACCCATATCTGATAGAAAAGGCAATTGATATGAATGGAATTAGTGTGAACTGGTTACATTGGTAATTGCCATATCCAGCATTTCCATTTACTCTTGCCTAGTTCCAAATATATTCAGAAGTACATAATCAAATGTTTCTATTCAGATATCAAAACTTCTTAAGAATATAAGCATTCTTTGAAGAAGAAGAAAAAAAGAACAAAAGAATGGAAGCACAAAAAATCAGAAGTTCTAAACATGAAATTTAAGATACAAAGAAAATAGGAAATATCTTTGTCTCGAGCATGATCATCCAATGGTCTATAAGTACTTGAGTGATGTTTTGATATTTTCTGACCTGAACTTGAAATGCAAGATGGAAGCCAACACATAGTTCCATACACAGTTTATGATGTTTATCTCATTGGTAACTTTCAGATGAAGAATCTATATCAACCATACAACCGGACTTGAAAAAACTAGAGGTAATTCTTTGAGATCTCTGTACCCTTTTCAAAATCTCTTGCACGTTAAGCATACTAATTCCTTTCTTATATGCCCACACTATGACATTAAGGGACAACCCCTGGCTCTCATTTGACCAATTTATCTATTCGGCACGTTAAGCATACCAAATGACCTACTGAAGCATCTCCCTAAGCGCGTGGACCTCAAGGCTCAAATACAGCACGTAGTACAGGGAGGCATGTCCTCAAGTCAAAATATAAAAATATTATCAAGATCAAAATCTTATCTTATTTTAATGCTTCTATTATATTATATTGCTGCTTCAGTTACAAGCAGCATAGAAAAAGCTAGTTGGCTCCTCAGGAAATACAACTTGCTTTGCACTCTACATTTTTTTTCCTCTTTGCCCTCTATATATATGCGTGGGTTCTGAATTGATGAAGTGAAAACCACCAACATTGTTTTATTGTTTTCTGTTCAACTCTAATGGGTTTGGCATCTGGAATAATAAGTAAAGTACAAGTACAAGTAAGACTTGGCATTCCTCTCCAACATGGGGCCTTAATACAAAGGATTTAGTAGTTTTATCAGGTATATATATATAGTAAGAATTTCTTCCTTTAGGCATGCAATAGGGGACTCAATTTAACATGTTGAGTGGATCTTTTTAATCATTTTGATATATTCTTCTATTCATGATAATTCTAACTAGTTTTTTGTATAATTATGAGCGAATTAATCATTTTTATTACATGCATCTTTTTCTATTAACTTTTTTAGCTGCAGATGCTAATGGTTGGGGAGGGATTGTCTGTTGATGCTTTAGAGGATGACAAGGAGGACAATGGTAGCGGGGACTTTAGAGGATGACAAGGAGGACAATGGTAGCGGGGAGGTTGTAATAGTCTTATCATAGTTGAAGAGGGTTAGTAATGTAGAAAAGGCTATAGTTTTTTTTGTTTTTTTGTAAAACTTGTATGGGATTGTACCTTTTTATGATTATTGCAGCTGAGTTGGTACTTTCCAAACATACTGGAGACTTATTCAAGAATAAGTACTCTACATTCTTAAAGTTTTAATACCATCAACATTTTATTTTTTCTCTCAATGTATTAGCAGCTTTGATCATTTGGGGTTAAAAGTTCTGATGTTGTTGCTTAAGTGGTTGTCAATTCCATATATATATATATATATATATATATATATATATATATATATATATATATATATATATATATATTATTTTTTTTTTAAATGAAAATTTAATTTCAACAATGATTAACCAATGTTGTAAATAATTGTTTCACAACGTTTATGAGCTATTGCCAATATCATCAATTACAACTATTTTACAACGTTAAACTAAATGTTGTTGACAGCTATATGACGATGAACGAAAAACATTGTGAAATACATATATACAACGTTTTTTAAAAGTTGCTGATGTAAAAGTGACAATATTGAAACAATGTTGTAAATGGTGCTTTACAATATTTATCAAACATTGTTGAAGTTGTAATGACAACAAATTGTAACCATTGCTAAAACTAATATTTACAACGTGTTAGAATTATTGTTAAAATGAAAAACCACGTAGTCAAAAACTGTGTTTACAACGTGTGGTGCAACGATAGCCCGTCGTTGTAAAAATATTTCAAACTTTCTACAACTCCTCAAACTACAACATTTTTTGAAACATTGTAAAAAGCTATTAACAACGTTTATCTAACGTTGTAAAATGGGTTTTTTGTTGTAGTGGAACCTGCATATTCATTACAAGCCATACTTATATATGCTTATATTAGATAGGATACTTACACCTCATACATCATTTATTTAACCATTTACTCATGCTTGCATTCTCTATTTAATTACATAATATATATACATTAACATGGGTTAAAATCAAATAGAACATTATATTACACACAAGGGTGCACAAAATGCATATGCCGAATAGTAACTCCTACTTATAATCAATACTGTACCATCTCAGCATGAATTAAAATCTAGGATTAAAGTATGTTATAGATCTATGTGTTAGCTTTTCGAAACTTCAAACGGATCGCGTTTTCGTTTCCGGAAACTCTCGGAATCGCAAAAAACACCGAGAATGCGTTTATCTTTCGTACAGCTGACACTCAAATAATTTTCCAGAAAGTTACAGAAAGAATTAGGCCTATTAATATATATTTTTGGAAAGCTAACTTCAATATGCTTCTTTTAAAAAAAACGGGAGATTAAACCGAGCTTAGAGCTAGAAGTTATGACATTTCTAAATTAGGGCTGAAATTAAAAACGTGGATAAAAATCATGACGGATTTGGGTAGTTTGAGACAAAAGAACACAAATATATAACATAATATATCAAGAACTCACTCTCTACACTAATATATATATATGAGACACTATAGAACACATCTCCAATACAAAAATATGAGATTAAACATGTAATAATTTATTCATACATAACAACAACACATAGTGTGTCCAAATTTGGGATTTTCCCACATGAACACAACCACAACACAAAGGACACTCCTATGACCTCCAAATGGACACGAAATGGACACAAATGGAGATACAACTATGGGGGTCATTCCTATGGGTTCAAAATAGACCTATATGCATAAGAAAATGAAAATGAGAAGGGATTTATACCTCCCGATAGATCGAATCGAAGAAAAGCCTTCCCGGAGCGACACCGACACATAGAGATTCCAAAAGGACACGAACGAGCTCCGAATCCTCCCAAACTTGGGTAGCTTCCTCCTTGGCTAGAATGGAGAAGGAAAGAAGAAGATTTGGTGGTGAAATAGAATGATTTGGTGGAGAAATTGCTAGGGATTGCTCTCTAGGAATTTGGGGAAGAACAAGAGAGAGAAAAATAGATGGATAATGACAAATGGGAGGCTCAACCCTATCCTTATTGTGGCTGGCCATAAAGGTGGTTTTGTCCTATTAGAAAAAGTCCAAAAGCCTCTTTTCTAGTCTATTTTCTAATACATTGGTAAGGGATTAAGTCGGGGATAGTTTGGTCAATCCTAAAACACTAATCCATATTAATACTAACCAAAATAATTAGTCTAGTCACTAACTAAAATTAATATCATGTGGACTAAAATTAATATTATGTGGGCCATGCCTAACTAGTGTGTGGGCCCGCTAGAGTCAAAACTATCCCGGGTCCCCGATACAAGTCGGAATGTGTTGAAATTCGAACCCGACTCAAATAACCCCAAAACAATATCATAAATAATAAAATAACATCAAAATAATTCAAAGAGGTCAAATACAAAAATATCCTTAGGCCAAAAATGACATTAAAATGTCATAATCATATGGTTAGGCTCTAGGTCAAACAGTCTCTAGGGTTTCACTAGCAAAACGTCAAAACTACAAGTCATTGATTTAAATAATTTTAAAATAATTTAAAATCACCAAAAATCATATCATGAATTAAATATCATTATTAAAATAATTATAAACATGAAATTTTAAAATTACCCTCATTTGGAAAACTGGGTGCTACATCTCCACACCCATAGGCAAGTGCAACTTGCTTCTACAAGAGAGCCATTTTATTGTTCCATTAGCTTCTTCCCATGTTTCTATGGCACATTAGAACTTGTTATTTTCTATTTTGAGGCTTTAAATCTTGTAGATCTAGAATTTTGTTATTTTCGGATTTGGTGGTTTTGATCTATCAAACCTCTTTGTTTTCAAGTTTTGATTGTTCCATGTGGTGGGAAACTTTCTTCTACCCAATTCTGACCTTTGAAAAGTTAGATTTGGACTTGTTCGGACCAAGTTATGAACTTTGAAGCTTTGGTTTAACCATGGAGTTCTTGCTGGTTTGAAGAAGATAGTGAGCAGTGTGCAGAGCTTTTTAGCTTACGCCACTGAGCCGCAGCCTTGAGTACGCTCCCTGTTGGAAGCGTGACTTTTGCCTTGAGTACGCTCCCTGTTGGAAGCGTGACTTTTGCCTTGAGTACGCTCCCTATTGGAAGCGTGACTTTTGCCTTGAGTACGCTCCCTGTTGGAAGCGTGACTTTTGCCTTGAGTACGCTCCCTGTTGGAAGCGTGACTTTTGCCTTGAGTACGCTCCCTGTTGGAAGCGTGACTTTTGCCTTGAGTATGCTCCCTGTTGGAAGCGTGACTTTTGTCTTGAGTACGCTCCCTGTTGGAAGCGTGACTTTTGCCTTGAGTACGCTTCCTATTGGAAGCGTGACTCTTGCGTACGCAGCCTTGAGTACGCTTCCTATTGGAAGCGTGACTCTGGCGTACGCAGCCTTGAGTACGCTTCCTGTTGGAAGCATGACTCTGGCTTAAGCAGCCTTGAGTACGCTTCCTGTTGGAAGCGTGACTCTTGCGTACGCAGACTTGAGCGTGCCCTGGTACGCAGACTTGAGTGTGCCCTGGTACGCAGACTTGAGCGTGCCCTGGTTGACCTGAGCGTACGCTGTCCTGAGCGTACGCTACCTCTTGCTCCCCCCTTGAGTGCTTATGTCCCCATATTCCCCTTTATTAATTTGCATCCATTTTATATCCTTACGTCTTTGATGTAAAAATGACATGAACCCGATATGATCATGACAGTACTTATGAATGTTAATCGGACCAAGGCTTACTGATGGAATTGCATGTTTAGTGACCCGCCGTGGTGCACTCTTGACCAGTAATTTGACACGATAATTCTTGATGGTGGTCCGTCGTGACGCACCATTGCCTTGATAAGTAATCTTGATAAGTAACATGACATGATGGCGACCCGTCGTGGCGCACCCTTGACAAGTAATCTTGACATGATAACCTTGATACGCTGTTGCGACGGCTAACCTGACATGCTAAGTGAATTCTTGACACCGTGGGTGATTGTATTGAATATGCCTGTATAAGCAACCAGTCTTGTCTCGCATCATGTCTAGGACATGTATCCCTGGTTACCACGGTCAGGGATTCATACCAAATCTGACTAGGTTAATGACTAGATTGATCAAGTAGAGCATATAGAGAGGTATTCCGGCTACAAGCAATCCCGTTATCTGGGCGCCTTCCTTGATGGACTTGTAGCCTGCCGACGAGTAGGGCACATTTTCAGCTCACTGTTATGTGGGGCACTACATGAAACAATTACTATACACACTGTCATGTGTTGCATCCAAGTCACCTTACAAGGCATGATAACTCTAAGCTTGAACATTGCGTCTGGATAACCTGGATAGTCTGCAGGGCTTGTGGCCGTAGGCGTACCTCATTGCATCTTGCCAGTAACTAAGCTTGTGATAACCCTAGTTAGTTAAGTATCAAGCCGTACTCTTTGTTTGGCCGTGAATGATGGATGGAGTCCTATCTTGTCTAGTCTTGCCTAGATCCAGTGCATGGATATCTCCGGACATGCTTGCTTATGCTTTACTTTATCGATAATTGGTTCGAGGCTAAGTTCTGTTCAGGTGAAGGGTTACAATCCCGGTCCTTGTTTGGTTTACGGGTTGTAACTTGGTTGCCGGAATAGTCCTTTAGTTATCTTATCGTTTATCATCATGTTTTCTTTAATTCATGTCTTATGTTATTTCACCTATGATTTATGTGCTGACATGCTGGTTTTAGTTCTTAAGTGAAGCCTCCTTTGTGGCACTTACTCTTTCTGGGGTCTGACCCAACTGGTTTTGTATGGCCAGATTTTGGAGCAGCTACCGAGGATCTCCCAACCTTCCTGCCAGATGGTGAACACTAGAAGGAATCCCGGCAACGAGTGGGTTTTTATTTTGCTCTCCCACTCCCTTGTAAAAATATTCTTTTGAGGCGTTTAGCCGTCGAGCAAGTGTTAGCTCGTTTGCAACTTTATTTACTGTCTGCCTACGGGCTGTAGCATGATTGACAAATCCTAGGGTTGATCATGTATGACTTAAACTCTTGCTAGTCTTCGTATTTTGTATGACTAGCTTCATGATCATCTGAATATGTAATGTATGGGACGCCTTACTTTGTATGTCTGATGATCTACCATCTTGTTATATCTACTTGTTGCTTGAGATTGAGACACTAGGCTTGTTATTGACCTTAAGAGACTGATGGCTTGTAGTAAACCCTCATGCATCTAGACAGCCGTGACCGTATTGCGATGTGAGATTCATTTCAATGTACGTAGCTGGCTGTGTCTGTCCCCCGCTCTCCAGTATTCTGGTTCTGGGGCGTGACATCCGGATAAAATGTAATTGAAGGGACGTAGACTCTTTTAGGTTGACTACATACCAGAGGCGACGGTTCAAAAAACGGTCGAAGAACGAAGAGGAGAGCACGCCACGAAGTTGAGCCGTCGGCTGTCCTTACTGCTGTTTATGCGGTGCTTTCCATTACGCGCGCAGGGATTCCTCCACCGTCCGGCGACGCGTGCGGCTGCGCACGGCGGTGGCGCGCACTGGTCGGGGTCGCCCAAGGCTGGGAACGCGTTTAGGCGTTAGGGTTTAGGTTTAGCTCTTTCTTGCGTATATATGCGCTTTGGGCGAATCCGAGCTGTGCTCGGTTCTGCGAGAGAGCTGGGCTCTCTAAGCCCTGGGTTCGGGTTTGGAGAAACTAAGCGGGAGGGGCTCAGCTGCTACTTGGCCGAGCCCGAGCAGCTTCAAGGAAGTGGGCTGGGCCGAAGCTTGGGCTGTTCCATTTTTTTTTCTTATCCTATTTACATATATATCTATCTATATATAAATATCTAGTTACATGTATACATATAGTAAATATATATACACATATACACATACGCATGTATATATATATATTTTATTTATTTATATATATATATTTATATATAAATATACATATTCTCATATATATATATATATATATATATATATATATATATATATATATATATATATATATATATATATATATATATATATATATATATATATATATATATATACACTCACATACACTATATATATATATATATATATATATATATATATATATATATATATATATATATATATATATATATATATATAGAAGAAAAAATATATATATATATATAATATATAGTGTATGTGAGTGTATATATATATATATATATATATATATATATATATATATATATATATATATATATATATATATATATATTATATATATATATATATTTTTTTTCTTCTATATATATATATATATATATATATATATATATTTTGGGGGGGGGGGGGGGGGGGGGGTCCGGGGGGAGGGGGGGAGCCCGGGGGGGGGGGGGGGGGGGGGGGGGTGTCCGGCAAAGGGTCCCCACCCGGGGCCGCGGCCAAGGCCGCCCAGCCACCCCAGGTGCGAGAGGGGAGGCTCGAACCCAGCCCTCCCCTAGGAGAGCCACACCACCTAACCACAAGAGCTAGGCCCGCCGGACATATATATATATATATATATATATATATATATATATATATATATATATATATATATATATATATATATATATATATATATATATATATATATATATATATATATATATATATATATATATATATATATATTTATATATATATATATATATATATATATATATAGTGTATGTGAGTGTATATATATATATATATATATATATATATATATATTTATATATATATAAATATATATATATATATATATATATATATATATATATATATATATATATTTTCTTTTATTTTTTTTTCACATACACTATATATATATATATATATATATATATATATATATATATATATATATATATATATATATATATATATATATAGTGTATGTGAGTGTATATATATATATATATATATATATATATATATATATATATATATAAACAAATACACACATATTTAATATTTATATAGACATACATTCACATTCACACATTCACTATTTAATTGACATTAAAATAATATACCCAATAAAATAATAATATTAAATAATAATCCCAATGAAAATAATAATAATAAAAATAAGAAATTTAATAAACCAATAATGGGCATTGCATCTACTAGAAATGTGTCTACATGGGTGTCTTGGTCGCATTACATGACTTCATGGGCTTTGTATTGGGTTCGGGTCAAATATGAGCCAGTTTGGTACACCCGGGTTTTCAATAAACTTAAATAATATAATAAAACTGAACTAAATCATTTTATAGAGGTCAAGTCGTAACTTGGTCTGGTTTTCTTAGTTAGGACATCACTATGGCTCGGCCTTCCCTATCAGGGCTAATTCCCTATTCAAAGTACGTCATTGTACGGTCCGTGCTACGATTTCTAGTCACCTAGTATTCCAAAACTCCATCATGGCTAAGATCATCTATCCTTAATAATTAACTAAATTATTATTTATAAAATCTAAAAAATCACCAATCGAATAAAATAAATAATAATAAAATATTTCTAATTTTTCGGGAAGGGGAGCTACAGGTATGGCTGCAAGAGAATCTAAATGCCATAACTAGGATAGCATATCCAAAATCAGGCTCCATATCCCTGTCAGGCTAGCTAATATAACTGCGATAAATTCCAAACTCTATAAGTAAAGTAGGCATTTATCGTTCCCATCGCCCTCATCAAATATGTTTATCAGAATATCTTAACTCAATCCAGAGAAACTTATCTTCAACAAAATCAAAATCGAAGTCAACAATGAACATCAAGATTCAAAATTTTCAACAACGAATCAAGGATAAGTAGATAAAAACTAGCGGAAACAGATCCCGAGGTAGAGTTTAGAAGAAAATTCTCAGGAGATGTCCAAAGATACTATCTAGGTCAAGATAAAGAAAATCATTGGAATATAATCTAAAACAATCTCAACCTGATATGAGACTGGTAAATCATATTCTCGTCTCGACCTAGAAGATATATAAGTTCAACTTATACCTTCCCTCTGGGGTCCACAAACTCATTCTAAGAAAGAATAAAGTTGATAACGGACAGATGTTTCAGAAATCAGGATGGACAGGAACAATTGGAAAAAGTTTCCAAAAGTTCGAAATAAGATTCCCAGGGGTCATCCCTGGAATCTACCAAGAGTTCCTACTATGTGACTGAGTACCAAATTCCTAAAATATTCCATGACTCAACCTTAATCCTAGGGCAGGCTCGCAGTAGTACAGATAAGCTCAAGTACTACCACGACTTCGCATTAATTGCAAAGACTGACCTGCATGGGCCACCACTAAAAACGTGTCACGACCCGTACCCGGATATATGGGTACGAATACGTAGACGACGCCCAGCCTACGCCGCAGTATCGACGGTAGAACGCTGTCTAGTACCCAATAAATATATACTACGTCTAGAAGGCCTATAACTATAAAATATACTCTAGTCACATCACAACAGCTAGGGATGATAAGACAAGAAAGATAACTAAAGCACAAGAACAACTAGAAACTACTAGAATGAATCATAAGACAGGAAATAAAGAAGAAAAAATAAGACAAACTAAGGATAACTACCAGGCAACTCACATAGAAAAATAGTGAGATCCACCTCAGCTAGCAACATCATGAAGTCTAATAATGGTATAACAACTCCTAAAATATTATCAACGGTATCCTGTCAGGAAAATGAGCAAGTACAAACACTAACAGCAGTTCCATGTGAATTGACAAATTCTATAAGAGACAGTATAATGAACTACAAGACAAAGATATATGAAGACTTAGGAACCATTCGGAAGCCAAGTTACAACCCTTAAACCAAACAAGGACCGGGGTTGTAACTCTTCTCCCGAGCAGAACTTAGTCTCAAATCAAGGTACAATGTAAAGGCATGTATAGCATGTGAGTAACTGTATATCATGCATGGTGAAGAAAATACTGAATGTAGAACAGAGCAGGATATACGATAAGATAAAGTAAATATAAAATGTGCCTCGAATATTATAGCCTAATGTGATCGGTATGGGTCAAGAATCAGGCTTCCAGCCGACCGGCTACAAGTACGTGGACTCGGTCCGGCCGGGATGGTAAGCTATGGAGCAAGTAGTAGCACAGGTCAGGCTATATCCATCGTGAGGTGAGGGTATAGCTATGATACAAGTAGTAACTCAAGGTGGGCATTGATCACACTATCTATAATATTCCTCATTCCCCGAATAGTATACGGATCCGGACATTGCACGTTATGACGCGGGATTCCCTAAGAGGGGAGCAAGTCCTCTTTAGGAATCGGCGTCAATACAAGTACAAGAATTAAGACCAAGCAAGTACCAGTATCCCAAGAAATCCAGGAATGACATCTCATGACAGGAATCCGACAATACTAGTCCGTGAACTATCGTGACTGAGAATCAAGTAAGACACTACGACTGAATCGGATATAGCAGATATCAAGACAATGAAAACTATCAGTGAATGTACTCACCTGCGGTCCTGAGCTGTCAAATGGGGTCGATGCTCAGAGTGATGCCACAGACCTAAAGATAAGATATATATAAGCTAATTAGGGTTCAACAGTGTTAGGCTTGATTCTATAGTATAAGCTACGCAATCTAGGTCAGACTCAGTCAACTAAGTCAAACTAGGTCACACTGAGTCACACTAGTTCACAAGAAGTCAAACCAAGTCAACTAGGTCAAACTGGGTCAATGGTTGACTTACAGTTGACTTTTGGTCAACTGGTCAACTCTGGTCAACTCTAGGTCAAAACTAGTCTAACCTAGGTCAAATGTTGACTCTACTTCGACGTTCAGTCAAAGCAGTCAACCATGGTCAAACAGGGTCAAGAATAGTCTCTATAAACATCTACAGGGTCAACACATTCAATTTCAATGATTGGGAAATCACTGAAATCGATGGATCTCAAAATACCACAAAAGGAGAAGGATTATAATAATAGGGTAAAAACCTACAAATGTTGTCGGATGATAAAATAAATATCACCAATGTGTTCAGAATGGTCAAAATAGCTAGAATAGCCTGTCCAAAAGTCCAGTTTGGACATAGGGACAAAACGGTAATTTCGGGCCAAAATGATGTCCACCGTTGGACACACTTTGCACCAAAAAACGTGCCAAAATAAAAGTGAACACAACCTAACAAATTATATGTCCACGAATCCAAAATAACGATACGAACCCAACGGTATATCCAGAATTGGATTCCGTTGACCCGATCTCAAATTGGTCCGTTGACCAGGACATTGAAATTTCGATTTGCACGGAAAAAGCGTGCCGGAGCTAATGTCCTCAAAACTCAGCAAATTATATGTCAACGAGTCCAGAATGATGATACGAACTCAACGGTATATCCGGAATTGGATTTCGATGAGCCGAACTCAAAATTACCCGTTGAGTCAGAAAGTGGGACCCGCTTTCCACCGAAATGCGTGCCAGGGCCCACGTTCTCCAAATCAAGCAAACTTTATATGAAAACATGCCAAAACGATGCCACGAGTCTACTGGTGGTGTCAGAAATTGAATCCGGAGTCCCGGATTCAAAAATAGAATTTTACAAGTGCGACACTAAGAATTTGAACGACCAACTTTGGCGTCGAATTCGACCGACCTAACAAGCTCGAACTGAAATGAAATCTAAAGGGGGCAGGAAGAGGGTTATACCAGCTTCGCACAGGAACTGGTAGCATGCCAACTGGAGCTGCGACGACGAAGATACGAACTAACGAAGTCGGCTCCACGAAACTGTCCAAAACAGTTCAATTTAAAACGTCAACTTGGTGGCCAGTTTTGATGTATCAGACGACAAAATTAACGGACGAAAATTGAGGGGTGTGAAGATGGATATACCGAGATTGAGACAGAGCAAAGAGATCGCCGATCCAACGGCCGGATTGACCAAAAAATCTGCGCGAAGTCGCTGCGACGGAGTGCCATTTTCGAGTTCAAAACTCGCGCGCGCCGACGGAATTCCGTTAAAAATGCACGAATAGGCTATTCGGTGCGTCGGGGAAGAAGGTGGCGGCCATGGGGGAGGTCACCGGGGGTCCGCGCATCTAGGGGGACGGCCACGGCGGCCGTGCGGCGATGCGGCGGCGCACGACGGCGGCCCGCGCGCGCGCGCAAGTGCGCCACTGCTCGTTGCGGCTGCTGCTCGCGCGTAGTGGGGCGGGGCTGCGCGGCCTGTCCTGGCGGCGGGCTAGGCCGGATCACGGCGAGGGCACGGTGGCGGTGGCTTGGGATGGTGTTTATGATGGTGGTGAAGAGATGATGAAGTTGATGAAGAGGATGAGAAGAAGGAAGGAGGAGATGGGGGCTGCGTCGGGGTGCTGGGCTCGGCCAGGGCGGAGTGGGGGCTGTGGTGTACGTGAGGGTGGGGAGTTGGCCGAGTGAGAGGGAGAGAAAGTTGGAGTTTTTGTATGTGTGTGTGTGAGATTTAATATAAAGAGAGGGAGAGTGTGTAAGAATAGAGAGAGAGGGGATATTATTTGAAAGGGGGAGAGAGAGAGGTCGGCCACACAAGGAAGGGGGTGTGAGCTAGTGTGTGGGGAGTGAGGGAGTGTTGTGTAGGTGTAAAGTGAGTGAGAAAGAGTGTTAGATATATATATATATATATATATATATATATATATATATATATATATATATATATAAAGAGAGAGAGATAGAGAGAGAAAAGTATAGAGAGAGGGGGCTGTGTTCCTGCTATAAAGAAAAGGGAGGGGGTGATGTATGTGAGTGTTTTAAGGAGGAGAGAGAAAGGGAGATATATATATATATATATATATGTATATATATATATATATATATATATATATATATATATATATATATATATATATATATATATATATATTTTTTTTTTTGGGGGGGGGGGGGGGGGCCGGGGGGGGGGGGGGGGGTCCGGGGGTGGGGGGTAACCCGGGGGGAGGGGGGGGGCCAGGGGGGGGTGGGGTG
Source organism: Iris pallida (assembly GCA_029216955.1). Taxonomy (NCBI): domain Eukaryota; kingdom Viridiplantae; phylum Streptophyta; class Magnoliopsida; order Asparagales; family Iridaceae; genus Iris; species Iris pallida. The sequence goes on along the minus strand of JANAVB010002395.1, from coordinate 13,711,806 downwards.
TTCCGGCAAGGGGGCCCCCAACCCGAGGCCGCGGCCAAAGCCGCCCAGCCACCTCGGGTGGGGAAGGGAGGGCTCGAACCTAGCCCACCGCTAGGGGAGCCAACCCTCCTAACCACTAGAGCTAGGCCCGCCGGACATATATATATATATATATATATATATATATATATATATATATATATATATATATATATATATATATATATAAATATGTGAGATATTTGAAAAGTAGAGAGAGGAAGAGATATTTTTCAAAATAGGAAAAAGAAAAATATTGTGTAGTGTATTTGGGCAATCATGAGAGAACAATATGGAGCTTGGGTTCGGGTTCGGTCGAGCCGGGTCGGGTTAAAACCGGACAGGGTGCAATAATTGAATGAAATACGTATTTATGATCACGGGTAAATAAATAATATGCGGGGACTCCAATAAATGGGACACAAGCTTCATGTGGGTAGTAGGCTTAAAACAGGCCAGGGCTATATATTGGGTCGACTGGATTGGACCGATGTCGGGCCCGGAAATTAAGTTGGAAATTAAATCACAAATTACGGCAGACGATAAATTGGTCTAAATTGACCCGAAGTTGCGCGAATCAAATGGAGCACAAGGGAACAAGTTCGAGTGGGACACGATATATCAACATGAAGATAATCTCGTCTACTACAAACTTCAAGAAGGAAGTTCCTAGAGACTGGCATCCCTGATGCTCTAGAATTCCAAGTCACGGTAAAGCGCATTTAAAGATCAAAATTAATTAAATAAAATACATTATCGAGAATAAATTATTTAGAAAATTCGAAAATAAACCCGGAAATTCAGGGGGCTTACAGTAGCTAGCCTTCGCAGGAATCGTGTCTATACAATGCACGAGGAACAAGAAAGACTTGCACAAGAAATACCAAGGAGAGCGAGGAATAATATCTCATGACGGGATCCAGGGAAATCCCAATCCGTGTGAACAATGTGTCAAGAGAACAAGGGTATCTACACTAAATACAAGAAACATAAACGATATCATAAAACATAAATATTATCTGAGAATGTACTCGCCTGTGATCTGGTGGAATATGTCAACGGGTCAAAGAACAGTGCCTCGAGGACCTATAGGTGGAAATACTGTATCAATATAAGGGTTTGGAAGTAAAATTAAGTCGCACTAAGTCAAACTAGGTCAAGGCAAGTCAAAGCAAGTCAAACTAGGTCAATCTAAGTCAATGGTTGATTTACAGTTGACTTTGGTCAACTGGTCAACTCTGGTCAACCTTAGGTCAACTCTAGGTCAAACTTGACTAACGTTGACTAACAGTTGACTTTGGGTCAACTGGTCAACTTCAGTCCAGTTCTAGTCAATTTTAGGCTACGGTTGACTTCCGGTTGACTTGGTCAAAATAGTCAACGGTGGTCAACCAGGGTCAAAACTAGTCTCACCTAGGTCAAATGTTGACTCTACTTTGATGTTCAGTCAAAGTAGTCAACCATGGTCAACTGGGTCAAACCTAGTCTCTACAAACATCTACAGGATCAACACATCAATTTCAGTGATTGTGAAATCACCAGAATCGATGGAACTCAAAATACCACAAAGGAGAAAGATTATAATAATAGGGTGAAAACCTACAGATGTTGTCGGATGATGAAACTAACATCACCAACGTGTCCAGAATGGTCAAATCAGGTAGGATAGCCTGTCCAAAAGTCCAATTTGGACACAGGGGTAAAACGGTAATTTCGGACCAAAATGATGTCCGTCGTTAGACACACTTTGTACCGAAAAACGTGTCAAAACAAAAGTGCACAAAATCTAATAAATTATATGTCCACGAATCCAGAATGACGATACGAACCCAACGGTATATTCAGAATTGGATTCCGTTGACCCGATCTCAAATTGGTCCGTTGACCAGGACATTGAAATTCCTATTTGCACGGAAAAGCGTGTCGGTGCCAATGTCCTCAAAACTCAGCAAATTATATGTCAACGAGTCCAGAATGACGATACGAACTCAACGGTATATCCGGAATTGGATTCCGATGTGCCGAACTCAAAATGACACGTTGACCTAGAAAGTGGGACCCACTTTGCAACGAAATGCGTGCCAGGGCCCACGTTCTCCAAATCAAGCAAACTTTATATGGAAACATGCCAAAACGACGCCACGAGTTTACTGGTGGTGTCAGAAATTGAATCTGGAGTCCCGGGTTCAAAAATGGAATTTTACAAGTGCAACACTAAGAATTCGAACGGCCAACTTTGGCGTCGAATTTGACCGACCTAACAAGCTCAAACTGAAATGAAATCTAAAAGGGACAGGAAGAGAGTTATACCAGCTGTGCACCGGAACTGGTAGCGCGCAAAATGGAGCTGCGATGACGAAGATACGAACCCGCGAAGTTGGCTCCATAAAACTATCCAAAAATAGTACAAATTAAAACGTCAACTTGGTGGCCGGTTTTGATATATCAAAGGATGAAATTAACGGTTCAAACTTGACAGAGGTGAAGAGGGATATATCGAGATTGTAACGGAGGAAGGAGTACGGCGATCCAACGGTTGGATTGCCCAGAAAACACGTGCGAAGTTGCTACCTCGAGACGCGTATTCTGGCATCTCCAATACGCGCGTCACGACGGGATTTCGATCCCGAAGTCGAAATCGACTTCCCGTCGAACTGGTCGCTGCCGGGGTGGTGCACGGTGGTGCTTGGGAGTTCGCCGATGGGGCGCCGGCCTAAGGGTGGTGGTGAGGATGGTATTGAAGAAGAAGAAGAAGAAGTGAAGAAGAAGAAGGAGTTGAAGAAAGAAAAGAATGGGAGAGGGGAGGTTGTTGCTCGTACTGGAGAGAGGGGGGGTTTGTGTGCTGGTGTAAGGAGAGTGAGGGTGATGGGTTGTACTTAGGGGAGAGATATTATGAGTGTGTGTGTGTATAAATATAAAGAGGGAGAGAGAATAAGAGAGATTATTAGATAGAGAAGGGAGAGAGAAAATGGAGAGAGGGGAGTCGGCTGACTACATGGGGGGGGGGGGTAATTTTGTATGTGTAGAGAGAGTGTGATGTGAGGATTTAAATGTAGAGAGAGATAGAGAGTATTATATATATATATATATATATATATATATATATAATAGAGAGAGAGAAAATAAGATATTTAAAAATAGGAAAAAGAGATAACTTATGAGGAGTATCTAGATAGTCATGATAGGGATCACATAAAATCTAGTTGGGCGTTGGATCAGGTTCGATCAAGTTTGGACAAGCTTGGGGCCAAGATTTAATTAAAATAATAATTTTAAACTATTTAAAATCATGGACGAAATTGGAGCACAAGAAAAATCAGTTCGATGGTGCGCAAGTGGCACGTGCCTAGTAGACTCAAAACAGGCCAGGGCCATGTATTGGATCGACTGGATTGGATCGATGTCGGATCCCAAAATTAAATGGGAAATTAAATCAGGTTTTACGGTAGATAATTAATTGGCCTAAATTGAACCGAAAGTTGTGCGAAGGAAATGGAGCACAAAATGGAGTATCTGAGTGGGACACGAAGGTCATGGGTGAAGAGCGTCTCGAGTAGATCATTCAGGAGAAGTTGGTTCTGAGAAAACGACTGGTCTGGTGCTCCTAAATTAAAAGTCATGGTAACGCGCATATGATGATCAAGGAAAAGAGTGAGAATTTAATTAATAATTAAATGGTCTAATATTGATCCGAACTTGCGCGAAACAAACAGAGCACAAGGGAACGAGTTCAAGTGGGACAAGATATATCAAAATGAAGATAATCTCGTCTACTACAAACTCCAAGAAGGAAGTTTCCAGAGACTGGCATCCCTGATGCTCTAGAATTCCAAATCACAGTAAAGAGCATTAAATTAAATAATAATCAAATAATAATATTATTCAAAATAATCGATTTATAAAAAAAATAAGCCCTAAATTCAGGGACTTACAGAGGGCGTGGTCAGTCTGTAGTTTGCCAAGAGCGGGGTGCTGAATGAAGAGATGCAGAGACGTTCTCAGGGCACTTCATCTACATCCCATCACTCAGAGGTATTGGTTTCAGAGAGCCGCGGAAGGGACAAAAGCAGGAGTCCAGGTGGTGGCAGAAACAAGAGCAGGGAAAAGTCCAAGGGTCGTTACGAGGACTCAGAGTGTTACCATTGTGGTAAGAAGGGCCACATCAAGCGGAACTATTTCGCTTGGAAGAGAGAGAAGAAGGGCGACAAGGGGAAGCAAGAAGATGACACTACAACGGCGGCCTCGATGCATAGAGGCGATGTGATCGTCGTAGGTGATGAGGTCATTACAAACCTCCCATGCGATGACAATTCTTGGCTGGTGGACTCAGGGGCTTCAGCACATATATCTCATAACAGGGCACTGTTTGCCACTTACACGACAGGCGACTGTGGCGTGTTGAAGATGGGCAACGAAGATGTGTCGAAGCCGGTTGCCGTTGGAGATGTGCATTTGAGAACGAAGACGGGTGCGGTTCTTGTTCTCAAAGATGTTCATCATGTCCCTGATATCCATTTCAACCTGGTATCGGTTGGAAGGTTGGATGACGAGGGATTCTTCAGTCTCTTCGGGAACATTCAGTGGAAGCTTTCCAGGGGTTCGATAGTAATTGCCAGAGGAAGCAAGAAGTCCGGTCTCTACTATATAGAGGGAAGCGCACAGGGGGCACAGGAGGTGAACGCAGTCAGTGATGCGTCTACCGAGTTGTGGCACAGGCGGCTCGGTCATATCAGCGAGAAGGGGATGAGCTACTTGGTGAACAGGAAGGTGATTTCGGGGCTCAAGTCTACAAAGTTGGAGAAGTGCACGCACTGTTTAGCTGGAAAGAAAAACAGGGTGTCTTTCCAAAGTCACCCAAGTTCGAGGAAGCCGGCGTTGCTCGAGTTGATTCACTCGGATGTCTGCGATCCTATGAAGGTAAAATCTCTTGGTGGTGCTTCTTACTTTGTAACCTTTATTGATGACTGTTCCAGGAAGGTTTGGGTCTATGCCTTAAAGACCAAGGATCAGGTGCTGTCTACTTTCAAGGAGTTTCAGGCCTCTGTTGAAAGGGAGACGGGCAAGAAGTTGTTGTGTGTTCGGTCCGACAATGGCGGCGAATACATCGGTCCCTTTGATGCGTATTGCAGAGAGCAAGGGATACGACACCAGAAGACTCCACCAAAGACACCTCAGCTCAATGGTGTAGCGGAGCGCATGAACAGGACACTGATGGAGAGGGTGCGGTATTTGCTGTCAGAAGTAAACTTGTCGGGAAGTTATTGGGGTGAGGCTCTTCTCACAGCTGCTTATGTTATTAATTTGTCTCCTAGTGCTCCTTTGCAGGGTGATGTGCCTGACAAAGTATGGTACGGAAAAGAGCCGTCATACAATCACCTGCGAGTGTTTGGCTGTAAGGCCTTTGTGCATGTACCGAAGGACGAAAGGACCAAACTTGAGCCGAAGACGAGGCGATGCGTCTTTATCGGCTACGGTCGGGATGAGTTTGGCTATAGACTCTACGACCCGGTGGAAAGAAAGCTCTACAGAAGCAGGGACGTGGTGTTCGTCGAGGATCAGACCATGACCAACACTCAGGATTCCGAGATGCCTTCTGAGGCTGAGGAATTGCCTGAGTTAGAGTCATTTCGCTTCGTGCAGTTTCCAGAGGACATCGCAGAGGATCCAGTTATGGGGGAGCCAGTACATGGAGTTGCTCCCAACCTTGATCATCAGCCTGCTGATGGTGGTCAGGGTGTCCCTCAGGAGGATAAGCATGCCGGAGAGACAGTTCCTGAAGGGGAGGAGGCTGTCGGTATACCGCCAGCACCAGTGGTTCCTTTGAGAAGGAGTGACATGGATCGTCGACCATCTACGAGATACTCACCAGATGAGTATGTGCTATTGACTGACGGGGGAGAGCCCGAAAGTTTTGTAGAGGCTATGGAAGACGAACACAGGCAGGAGTGGATGGAGTCTATGCAGGAGGAGATGAGTTCCTTGCACACCAATTCCACTTATGATCTGGTGCGGTTGCCAAAGGGCAAGAAGGCTTTGAAGAATCGATGGGTGTTCAGAGTAAAGCAGACGGATGATGCTACTCGCCCTCGATACAAAGCGAGGCTGGTAGTTAAAGGCTACGGTCAGCGGAAAGGCGTGGATTATGATGAGATCTTTTTGCCTGTCGTCAAGCATTCGTCTATTCGGGTGGTGCTAGCATTAGCAGCCAGTCTCGACTTGGAGGTCGAGCAGATGGATGTGAAGACGACATTCCTCCACGGTGATCTTGAGGAGGAGTTGTACATGGAGCAGCCAGAGGGATGCTGTGAGAAGGGCAAGTCACATTTGGTCTGCCGGTTGAGGAAGAGCTTGTATGGTCTGAAGCAGGCTCCGAGGCAGTGGTACAGGAAGTTCGAGTCGTTTATGGGGGAGCATGGTTATGCACGGACGACGTCGGATCACTGTGCATTTGTGAGATATTTTGCCGATGATGATTTCATCATTTATTGCTCTATGTTGATGATATGCTATTAGGGTCGGAATGCCACTAGGATAGCGGAGCTGAAGCGCCAACTGGGCGCGGCCTTCTCTATGAAGGATTTGGGCGCAGCGAAGACTATTCTTGGGATGGAGATCAGCCGAGAGAGAGAGTCCAAGCTGCTACACTTGTCCTAAATGAAGTACATTTACCGGGTACTTCAGTATTTCGGGATGGACGGGTCGAAGGAAGTGAGTTCCCCTCTTGCGGCTCACTTTAAGCTCACTGAGGAGCAGTGTCCATCTACCGAGGATGAAAAGGAAGATATGGAGCGGGTTCCATATGCCTCAGCTGTGGGAAGGCTTATGTATGCCATGGTGTGTACGAGGCCAGATATTGCTCATGCAGTTGGTACGGTTAGCAGGTATCTTTCAAATCCTGGAAGGGTACATTGGAGTACAGTCAAGTGGATTCTACGATATCTTCAGGGCACTGCTGGTTGGAGACTTTCCTTTGGTGGTGACGAGCCGAAGCTGGTTGGGTATACCGACGCTGATATGGCTGGAGATGTAGACATGAGGCGGTCGACTTCGGGCTACGTGATGATGTTTGCAGGAGGAGCGGTGTCGTGGCAGTCGCGATTGCAGAAGTGTGTTGCCTTGTCGACGACAGAGGCAGAGTACATTACAGCGACGGAGGCTTGCAAGGAGTTGCTGTGGATGAAGAAGCTGCTGCAGGAAATGGGACTGAAGCAAGAGCAGTAGACTTTGCTTTGCGACAGTCAGAGTGCTATTCACCTTGTGAAGAATCAGACGTTTCATAGCCGGTCCAAACACATCGAGACTCGGTATCGTTGGATACGGGATGTGGTTGAGAAGAAGGACGCGGAGCTTGAGAAGGTTCATACAGATGACAACGGAGCTGATATGTTCATGAAGATTCTACCAAGGGGAAGTTTGAGTACTGCAGGCAGATCGTCGGGATGACGATATCCTCCCCATAGTTGTGAAGGGAGAGATTTGTTGAAGTGGGTGGGGTTCCCAACCTATGTGGAGAATATCCCGGAGTGCGACGAGCGCCGTTCGATGTCGAAGAAGCTCGGGAAGTAGGCAACGAGGAGTTGCTACTGCTGTTGCTGCTCCCAAGGGGAGCTTCTGGAACTGGGCCACCGAGTTCGGGCCGAACTCGGTCCCAGGCCGAGTTCTGGCTGAACTCGGTCTGGCCATTCCAGAATGTTGCTGGTAGGTTCTGTTTGCCCGACACAGAGTTCTGGCCGAACTCTGTGTCGTCGGGGATGAGGCAGAAATCTGGGTGATTTTTCACCATTGGATCTAATCAAACAGTCCAGGTTTGTTGCAGGATTAGGGAGTTAAGTTGGGATTTCCAAACCCTAATCAATTGTAACACAATCGTAGAATATTGAAGAAAAGAGAGAGAAGGAGGCAAGAGTGCCATTGCAACTTCGGGAGAGAAGACCTGTAATGAGTCTTAGGAATTATTGTAAACACAAGAAATGGATAGCAAAATCGAAAGTTAGGGCAGAAATAAGCCCAGGATCATTTTTGGTGGAAAACGGCATACCGACGGTATACCGGTGTATACCGACGGTATACCGGTTTTTGTTCACAGAAAGTTTCTGTTTACAAAACCGGCATACCGTCGGCATACCGGTCCATACCGACGGTATACCGCTTCCGAAACGTTGAAATTCCAACGGTCGGATTTCCAGCCATTAATGATCCTAACGGCTATATTTCTAGCCGTTGCAATCCCAGACCGGTATACCGCCGGTATGCCGGATCATACCGGCGGTATGCCGGTTCGTGGACTGAAAAGTTGCCTTGTGCTCTTTTCAATGCTTTGGTTATAAATAGCCTTGAACCCCTTTATTCAAGGTTGATGCTTTGAGCCTAAAAATTTCAAAACCACCAAAGCCTATCCACAAACAACTCTACAAAGCTTTCATTTGCCATTCACAAATTGTGTTAGAGTTATTGAGTTGAAAAGTGAGATCTTCATCCTATTGTATAAGGAGATCAAAACCTATTGTGAAAGGTTGAAGTTGGAGAGTCTTCGTATCCACACTCTCGGTTGAAGTTGGGGAGTCTTCGTATCCAAACTCTCGGTTGAAGTCGGAGAGCCCTTCGGATTAAAGCTCTTGTGTAAGAAGTTGGCGAGTTCTTCGGATCCAAACTCGTGTGTAACTATTTGCTCAAATAGTGGATTAAAGCCGGAGAGAGTTCCGGGACTGGACTGCCTCTTAGGAGGATACCAGGATACATCGGGTGTCGGTATTGTGTTTGCTTCTTCTCTTGCACTTATATTTTTAAATTGCCAATTAGCTTGTGCTAAGTTCTTGATTAGTTAGCTTGACCCTATTCACCCCCCCCTCTAGGGTTCCTACAGAGTTGCTACTGCTGTTGCTGCTCCCAAGGGGAGCTTCTGGAACTGGGCCACCGAGTTCGGGCCGAACTCGGTCCCAGGCCGAGTTCTGGCCGAACTCGGTCTGGCTATTCCAGAATGTTGCTGGTAGGTTCTGTTTGCCCGACACAGAGTTCTGGCCGAACTCTGTGTCGTCGGGGCTGAGGCGAAAATCTGGGTGATTTTTTACCATTGGATCTAATCAAACTGTCCAGGTTTGTTGCAGGATTAGGGAGTTAAGTTGGAATTTCCAAACCCTAATCAATTGTAACACAATCGTAGAATATTGAAGAAAAGAGAGAGAAGGAGGCAAGAGTGCCATTGCAACTTCGGGAGAAAAGACAGAGGATTGAAGGTCGTTTTTCGAAGGAGATCGCATACGGGTAATCTCTACTCGTCGTTCTCGCTCTTCGTAGCCTTGTAATCATTGTTCTTACTTCTGAGTGTTGTGGGGATCCGGTTTGGATCAGGAGGAGTTTGTAGAGGGTGTAATTCTTCTATTCCATTAGTGGAGGCTTCTCAGGGTTTGACTCCGATCGTCCCGTGGTTTTTTTTTCCCGCAAGGGTTTTCCACGTCAAAAATTCTCTGTGTCTGCGTGGATTATTTTGTGTGATTGTTTTTGGGTTCGTGCGTTGTATCGTTCGGTCCTCTCGCAGGTACTCTCCGATTTGGGGAAAGGTTTCCGCGTTTCTTTTCCAACACTGTCCTGACCCGTTAATGTCACACGACCCGTCCCGGCCCGCCCCGGCCCGCCCCGTTTAAATTTCAAAATTTAGGAATCGGCTTGTTTAGACATTTTACGGTTCGGGTCGAAACCGCGGGTCCTAGAACCGTATGCCCACTCCTAGATTTACGCTGTGTTTGGGAACTTAGGAGGGGAGAGAGAGGAAAATTTGAGGGAAAGAAAAATGGAGGAGAGTAGAATGAAGGTAAAATTAATTTTTCCTTCATTTGTTTGGATAAACAAAAAGTAGGGAAAGGAAAATTTTAAAGATAATATTTTATTTATTATGAAGAAAGATATAATTACCATTTAGTCCTTGATTTTTTCAAATCATAATTAATAACTACTTTATTGAAGGGTAGTTAGGTAATTTATTTTACAATCATCTCATCTCTTTACATTTTCCTCCCACTTTTGGGAGAAATTTTTTTGAGTGGGACCCACATGAATTTTTCTTCCACATTCATCTCCCTCAATTCCCCTCCCTCTTCCCAAACACCACTACTTTTAATTTTCCTCCCATTTTTTTCTCAAAATTTTCCTTCCCCCCCCTTTTTCTCTCTTCCCAAACAATACCTTAAGGAACCAAGAAAGGAAAGTTGTTTCTTTCCTTTGTTTGGTAGCCACAAACTTGGGAATCAATTTCCTGACAAGGGAGAAAATTGGTGGGAATATGATTCCACTCAAGACCCATGATATTTATTTTTCCTCATCCTTTCCCAACATTTATTACATAAGTTATGACAAAACTAACCATGTGTCATTGCTTATTTTATCATTAATGTTATTTTTTATAATATTATTTTTATTTTAAAAGATAAGAATATTATTGAAATATTGTTATATTTTATTTTCCTTTCCTAGATAGTTTTCTTATTTTACCAAACAAATAAAAAAAATGTAACAGAAATTCTATTTTTCCATTTCCATTAAAAAAAATTATTTCCTTTCCGTGAACCAAATTTCCCATACCAGATCACTTTTCGGTTGAATACCCTTAATCATTTATTCTTAATTCTGACAGAAACATTAACATGATACAGAGCAATCTAGATTTTTGTCACAAATGATAAATTATCAAATAAGAAGCAATAATTGGCTTTTTATAAAGGCACTGCCCTTTTTGATCAGGGCTAGTCCGGATTGGGGCTAGCCCAGTTTTTTTTGGATTTTACTCAGGACAGCCCATTTATTTGATCAGAGGGCTGTCCCAAAGTAAAATTCTCCTAAATCCAAAAATTTTCTCTCATTTACAAATTTTTTCTCTCTCTTCCTAAACCCTAACTCCTCTCTTCTTCTTCTTCCTCTTCTCCTCCACCATTTCTCCTTCCCCAAGCAAGAAGTTAATTTGAAAATTCCTAGAAATTTCTTCCACCCTAGAAATTTTCTCTTCTTCTTCCCCTTCTCTTCCAAATTTTCTTCTCAAGAAGATCGATGGCACCCAAATTCTTTCTCTATTTGTTTCCAAAATCCTAGAAATTAAATTGAAAAATTCAAACATCCATTATATTGTTTATTTCAATTGTCTGTAGCCCATTTGAATTAAACTACATTCGGAGTGGAAAATTACTCATTTAAATTAAACACAAGTATGCACGAACGACAAAACTGTGCGTCGACCAGGACTGCCTAATTTTTTGGCAGTCCTACAAACTGAATGGACTGCCAGAAAACTGGGCAGTCCTAAGTCACAACATGTAAAACAAAGGACTGCCCATTTTTCTGGCAGTCCTTACTGTATTCAGGACTGCCATAAAATTGGACAGTCCTACATACAGTAAGGACTGCCAGAAAAATGGGCAGTCCTTTGTTTCACATGTTGTGACTTAGGACTGCCCAGTTTTCTGGCAGTCCATTCAGTTTGTTGGACTGTCAGAAAATTGGGCAGTCCTTTGTTTCACATGCTGTGACTTAGGACTGCCCAGTTTTCTGGCAGTCCTTACTGTATGTAGGACTGTCAGAAAATTGGACAGTCCTTTATTTCACATGATGTGACTTTGGACTGCCCAGTTTTCTGGCAGTACATTCAGTTTGTTGGACTGCCAGAAAATTGGACAGTCCTTTGTTTCACATGTTGTGACTTAGGACTGTCCAGTTTTCTGGCAGTCCATTCAGTTTGTTAGACTGCCAAAAAATTGGGCAGTCTTTATTTGTACTAGTTGAACAACAATATTGGGTTTCCTCCCATATTAGGGTTTGTATATTATGAGGAGCCTTTGGGTGCCATCGAAATTGAAAATGATAAAAAAAATTAGGGATAATAATATTAGGGTTTCCACAATATTAGGATTTAACATTTTTGTTGTTGTTCTTCTTCTTCCTCCTCTTCTTCTTTTTCTTCTTCTTCTTCTTGGATGGGTTGAGGAAGAAGAAGAGGGAAAAAATAGAAAGAAAAAAAAAGTGACTTTTATACCAAAGAGTGGAATAGCCCTAATAAATTTTTTCAATGGCAAACTTGTAAATAATACAAAGTTACAAATGGGCTAGCCCTGATAAAAATATGCAGTGCTTTTATAAAAAGCCTAATAGAATTCATGGCTTTTGTGCGTGAACTGATTGTCCATTTTTTTCCTCTCGAAATTGAAGGGTGTGTGTGCGTCCGAATCTGCTATGCGTATCTGCCCATTGGTTGTTGTGCTCGAATCAATCGAGTCTTCAAAGTCAGAAGTTGTAGTTAAAAGCTTAGGGTCCGTTTGGACAAACTTTCTGAAATTTTGATCTAAAAACAATTTTCTGAAATTTTTTTTATAAAGTTGCTTTCTGAGTAGAGATATTCTGAGTTTGCGTTTGGTTAACTTTCATCTGGAAAATGATTTTAAATTTTTTTTTTGGAGATTCTGTCTGGTAAAATATTTTTAGAGAGTAATTTCTTAACTGTGTCTACACTTTTCTGTGTCCATCTATGTCCAATAAATAATTTTTTGTATCCGACACACGTGTCCACCATAGATATCGATGCTCGACGAGGAGGACTCGAGACCGCCGGCTCGCAACCAAGCGGAGGAGGACTCGCAACGGAGGAGCTCGCGCGGAGGAGGAGCTCGCATCGGAGGAGCTCACGGCGGAGGTCCTCTGAACCTTCCAGGCGGATCGACCACCGTTGGTTCGTCCGACGTCTAGGGCTCGGCATGTAGGCTCCGGCCATGGTCGATTCTCATCGTCGTCGTGGCTCCGGTCGTGGTGGGTTGGCGTCTAGGCTCCGGTCGTGGTCGTCGTCGTGGCTCCGATCGTGGTGGGTGGTGGCGTCTAGGGCTCGGCGTCTAGGCTTCGGCCATGGTCGAATCTCGTCGTCTTCGTGTCCTCCGGTCGGGAGAAGGCTCCCCATCTCAGAGAGGGAGAGGAAGACGAGCATGGCTCTCCATTCTTCTGGAGGGGGGAGAGAGAGAGAGAGAGGAGTTGGGGGAGTTGGTGGGTGGTGGGGTCCATTAAACAGTACACAAAAGCAAAAAATTATTTCAGAAAACATGTTTTGGTTGCTTTCTGAAAGCTACACTATAACGTTGGTTTCCCCAAAAAAAATTTGGAAAGCAAAACCAGAAAAGAGCTGCCAAACATCATTTTTCACCAATTTACTGTTTTAACTCAGAAAGTTGCGTTTTAACGCGTAACCAAACAGGCCCTTAAGTACTCAAGGGTCTGTTTGGTAACTATATTTTCACCGCTTTATGGATGTTTTTGAACCGACCGTTTATAAAAGCTTGTGCTTATTAATTTTCTTGAGATACTGTTGCTCGGCTAAAAAAAACTCCAAAAATCGGTATAATATAATTTTGTGTGGCTTTATAAACACTCCAGATCGGTGGGTTTTAAGAATTTTTATTATTTTATTTCGTTTATGCACTCTTAAAAATATATAATTATAACTACTAATATCCTTCCCTATTTAATTTTATTTGTGTAAAAAACTTTTAAAATCGTTCATTAGTGAATTACCAAGTATGGATTGGACTGGTTTAAAAGTCGTTATTTAAAAACCACCAAAAATCGGACCGTTCATAATCGGAATTCTAAAAACACATCATAACCTCTATTTTTTCTAGGATGCATTTGGTGATGCATTTGGTACGCTTGGATTTTTTTTAGATTTCTATGAAGTCAGTTATGGGAAAAAAAGAGAGAGAGAGGATATACTTATTTAATTTTCAGTTATGTGATTTATCTGCAGATCTTAGGCCATCTCCAATGGGAGTTTCTCTCTTCCCTGACATTGATGGAGTGATGTAGGATGGACTATATATAAAAATTCTCGTAGATTTTTTTCGTCTCTCGTACCAATTAACATTGGACTACACATCATTAAATTTATCTTTTTATTTGTTGTCACATAGAAAATAATTGGAGAACCATTGAAGAATGCGTTAAATTTTTTTTTTTAAAGTACAATGACAGAAATTCAATTTTAGAATTCTCCGTTGGAGATGGCCTTACTACTTTGGCTTAGCTGGGTTCTGCGAGCTAATATAAAAGTTTTCTTGATAATTATGAAGATAATATGTGGAACATGAATCCAGCTCTTCCAGGTTTGAGGTTAGTATTCAAACTAACTATTTACAGCCACATTATGCAGAAGCAAAATTCACTAAATATCTATATATACTACTTGACTGAAGACTCAAAAATAAATTATTATTATAAAATTAAAAATTTTGAGAACATTTGGACGCGGAAGATTTAATTGAAGAGTGAACAATAACTATTATAAATTTATCACAAAATTATAATAGAAATCGAAAATAATAATTAGGATTACCGTTGGAGATCGGAAGCGTCGAAAGCATAGAAGCTACGATGAAGATGTCAACGTCGAAAGTGGAGAAGCTAAGTTGATAGAGAGATCCACTTTAAAGTTTTGGCATTGTACCATATAAACTCAACAAAATAGATTTCTCATTTTCAATTATTTGATTCCTACCTTATGAAATTACAAACTATTTATAAGTTACAAAACAATTAAAACAAGATAAACTAAATTTCTAACTTCTTATCCACAAGATAAGTAAATTTCTAACCAACCCAAGAAATAAAATTCTTTTTATTTTGCTTTATCTTAACAAACAAACTAAAAAAAAATCTAAAATAATCGAAAATCCAAGTTGTTCTTCCTGCTATTGAATAAGAAAAGTTGAGGTTTAATCGTGAAAGTTTTAATTTTTTTTTTCAAAAATATTTTTACGTGTTTATTAATTAAAATTGTTGATTAAATTTAGGATAGATAATTACGTATAGGATATAAAAAGGGAAGTTATTTGGTCTTCCCAATTAGTAAAAAGTTAAGGTCACTTTTCAATTACTAAAAAAAATTAAAAACTATTGGTAACTCTTCTCAACTAGTAAAAAAATTAAAAAAGTATTAACTCTCTTCAAATACTATAACTGGCTACAGTGCATGTGCATATAAGCATATGTACTCTAATATTTTATTATAAGACTATTTGTAAGGGCACATAAGAAGTTTATCAGGGCTAGCCAAAAGCAAACTTTGATTTATTTACAAATTTGTCATTGAAAAAATTACTCAGGGCTAACCAGCATATGAGTATATAAGTCAACTTTTTTTTTTTTTTTTTTTGCTCTTCTCTCTTTCCTCACAAGAAGAAGAAGAAGAACAAGAACATCAATTTTTTCAAATCTACTTTATTTTGATTTTTTGCTCTCTTCTAATTTCTCAGATCTCTTTCTCCAAACATTATGGATGAAACCCTAGTTGTAGAATAAATTGGGTTATCGAATCTATCAAATCTATTAATCTATTAGTCTGTTAACCAACTTTTCTTTATTAATAGAAGAATTATGCATAAAATCCTAGTTGTAGAAGAAAACTATAGAAGAAATCCTAGTTGTAGAAGAATTGGGTTCATATTAGGACTGCCACAATTTCTGACAGTCCTAGAAGTATTGAGAACTGCCAGAAATTGTGACAGTCTTGAAATAAACTCGATGTACAACAGAACTGCCACAATTGCTGGCAGTCCTAGAAGTACTGAGGACTGCCAGGAATTGTGGCAGTCCTGAAAGAGACATACTCTACAGCAGGATTGTCACAATTTCTGTCAGTCATAGACATATTGAGGATTGACAGAAATTGAGGCAGCCTTGAAAGGGACTTGCTGTACAGCAAGTTCCTATCAGGACTGCCACAATTTCTGGCAATCATAAAGTCGAAATTTTCGAATGAAAAAAACATGTTAGGGTTTATTTCAATCTTAATAATAGAGTGAAATATGCATTTTAGGGTTTATTTTCATGCATTCTTTGTGAGGAAAAAAGTATTTAAGCTTTATTTTCATGCATTTTAGGGTTTATTTAATTTTTTGGGTGCCATCGAAATTGGAAATGAGAAGAAAATTAAGATTTTGATGGAGATGGTGGTGATGGAAATGGGGGAGAAGAAGAAGAGAAGAAAACTAGGATTTTGATGGAGACGTGAGAATGAAAATGATAGAGAAGAAGAAGATGGATAGAAGAAGAAGAAAGCTAGGGTTTGTGAAGAGAGTGAGTGAAATTTAGAAATTAGATTGATTTTTGGGGTTTGGAGGAGTGTGGGGGGGAGGGGCCTCTGAGTGGAATATTTGGATAGTCCAAATAAAATTTTCTCAAACATTGGCTAGCCCTAATAAACTATTAGTGTGCCATTATAAATAGCCTATTATAATTGAGAGTATCATAGTCGTGCACTTATTATAGTATATATACTACATCAAGCATCACCCAGAGTAGCATTCCGTGAATGTCTGAAAATTATTCTCTGCAAGTTATGTCTGCGAAAATTATTCCATGAAATGTAACTCCTCCAAAATGTTGCTGATACCAAACATGATTAGAATATTGCTACTCTTCCCACAAATAAAAGGAATATACAAGAAAGCACTATAGAAGTTCAAACTTCCCATAAATAAAATATAATATATAGAGAACCATTTATATAAGATAACGCTACAGAGGTTCCCATAAATACTCCAAGGAAGGAATATTGTTAGTCTTCATCACCTTGCACCATAAATATCTCAAAATTGTCTGCAACAATCTTCTGAAACGAATATAAAACTGCTGTCAAAATGTCTGATAAATTCCTTCTTGTTTAAAGGGAGACGATATATCGTAGAATAGTATTTTATTCCTCTCATTCATCATATGGCAATGGCCATATATATAGGGATAAGGGGCAACCCAAGGGTCATGAGTTACATGACCCAAGGGTCATGAGTTACATGATCCCAAGGGTCATGTGTAACTCATGACATAATGGTGAATAATAATGTTTACACAACACTTTCCCTTATTCATCCATTTTCTTGGATCCACTTATGAAATACTTCAGGGTTCAATAAGCTAATGGGGTGGATACTGCTGGATCCAGAGTAAACTTGGTTTGCCTCGTTAAAACCTTGGCTGTGGAAAACCCAGTGGGAAAAACCATCAGTCCTAAGAAAAAAGAGTATAATCCTATAGTTTTACTCCCCCTGATCTATACAAGCTTCAGGCTTGCAGGTCTTTTAGTTGTCTCATCCTTATTCCTCTTACAAGCTTTACAAAAGTACATCGTGGCAGTGTTTTGGTAAACAAATCTGCTAAGTTATTACAAGATTGAATTTGTTGTACTTTGACTTGTCCCTTCTCTTGAAGGTCGTGCGTCCAGAAGAATTTGGGGGATATGTGATTCGTCTTGTCACTCTTCATGTATCCTTTCTGAAGTTGAGCTACGCATGCTGCATTATCTTCAAAAAGGGTAGTAGGCTCAAGTTCACCAGTCTTCAGGCCAGTAGATGCCAAAATGTGCTGAATGACGGAGCGAAGCCAAACACACTCCTTGCTTGTTTCATGGATTGTCAGGAGTTCAGAATGGTTGGATGAGATAGCCACACTGGTCTGTTTGACGGACCTCCAGGAGATAGTCGTACCACCGAAAGTAAACACAAATCTAGTTTGTGATTTCTCTGTGTGGGGATCTGATCTATAACCTGCATCTGAATAACCAAGTAAAGTGGAAGACCCACTATTCGGGTAATATAGTCCTAGGTCTATAGACCCTTGGAGGTAGCGCAGAAGATGCTTCACTCCATTCCAGTGGCGTTTTGTGGGCGCTGCACTGTATCTGGCTAATAAGTTAACTGAAAATGCTATATCAGGACGCGTACAGTTAGCCAGATAGAGTAGTGCCCCAATGGCACTTAGGTAAGGTACTTCAGGACCTAATGATTCCTCCCCCTCTTCCAGTGGACTGAAAGGGTCCTTCTTTACGTCCAATGATCGAACGACCATTGGTGTACTAAGGGGATGACATTTATCCATGTGGAATTGTTTAAGTAATCTTCGTGTATATGTAGATTGGTGTAACAGTATACCACCCTTTAGGTGTTCGATCTGTAAGCCAAGACAATACTTTATTTTTGCCTAGGTCTTTCATTTCAAAAGTTGTCTTAAGGCTTTCAGATATCTCAGTGATCTCTGCAGGAGATCCAATGATATTTAAGTCGTCGACATAAACGGCGACTATAACAAATCCTGTTCCCGATCTTTTTATAAAGATACACGGGCAGACTTTATCATTGGTAAATCCTTGCGTAGCAAGAAACTCACTTAGTCTGTTATACCACATTTTTTCTGATTGTTTAAGACCGTACAATGATCTTTGTAACCTTACAGAATAGGTGTCCCGAGGTCTATCTGTTTTCTCTGGTGAAATTTTATATCCTTCAGGGAGTTTCATATAGATATCTTTATCTATATTGCCATAAAGATATGCAGTCACAACGTCCATGAGCTGCATTTCTAGGCTTTTCAGAGAAGAGAGGCTGATCAGGAATATGAAGGTATTCCCATCCATGACCGGAGAATATGTTTCTTCATAATCTATTCCCGGTTTCTGGGAGAAACCTTGTGCTACAAGGCGTGCTTTGTAGCACACAACTATGTTGTGTTCATTTCTTTTTCTTGTGAAGATCCATTTATATCCCACAGGTTTTACACCTTCAGGTGTTTGGACTACTGGTCCAAAGACTTCGCGTTTCAAGAGTGAGTCCAGCTCTACTCCTATTGCCTCGTTCCACTTTGGCCAATCGCCTCTGCGTTTACATTCCGCTAGAGACCGTGGATCGATGTCATCGTCATTTTCAGTGACGTGAACGGCAATATTGAACGAAAAATCGTCGTCGACGACTGTGCTTTTTCTGTTCAGTACCTCTCCAGTATGTACATAATTTAATGATATTTCTCCTGTTTGTTCCTCTTCAGGGGAAACTAGGAGGGGAGAGGTAGCTGATCTGAGCTCAGCACCCTGTGTTGGGATCTTCTTAATTTCTCCAGGGTTTTTTCTTTTACGAGGGACTTTGTCTCTCGAACCTGGTGGGTGTCCTCTTTTTAATTGAGGTATTGCCATTTCTGTTGCCGGTGGATTGCATCCATCTTTGGGGATGTCAATCCTAGCTGGCGTGTTGGCAGCAGGGACGTGTGATCTGACAATCTTCTGGTTCGATAAATGTATCCGGAAGTAGATGTGTTCTGAAGATGTAATATCTTCAGTATCTTATCTTCACATTGACTTGTACGCAGATCAAAATGAGACAAAGTTTTTGTGTTCCAAGAAATTGTCTTAGAAGCTTCTGGCTTCTTAGACTATGTGCCCAGTTTAGGAAATAATCCTTCATCAAACTCACAGTCATCAAGACGTGCCTTAAATACGTCACCCGTCAGGGGTTCTAGGTATCTAATTATAGAGGGTGAGTCAAACCCAACATAGATACCTAATCGACGTTGTGGACCCATTTTGGTCCTCTGTGGGGGAGTAATGGGGACGTAAACAGCACAACCAAAAACTCTCAAATGAGAGATATTTGGAGGTGAACCATAAGCGAGCTGCATCAGAGATAGAATATGACCTCCAGAAGGCCGTATTCTAATAAGTGATGCGGCATGCAATATAGCATGACCCCAAGCTTCCACAGTCAACTGTGACTGCATCAACAATGGATGAGCAATCCATTGTAATCTCTTAATAAGAGATTCTGCTAACCCGTTCTGGGTGTGAACATGAGCTACAGGATGTTCAACTTCGATGCCAGTTGCTTGGCAATAGTCTTGAAAGACCTGTGAAGTAAATTCACCCGCATTATCAACTCTTAATTTTTTGATATGGTTATCGGGGAAATGAGCCCGCAACTTAATTATTTGTGTCAATAGCTTAGAAAAAGCTAAGTTGCGGGTGGACAAAAGGCACACATAAGACTATTTAGTAGATGCATCTATAAGTACCATAAAGTACCTAAATGGACCACTTGCGGGGTGAATAGGTCCGCAAATGTCTCCATGAATTCTCTCTAAGAAGCTAGGAGACTCTAGTCCCACTTTCAAAAGGGATGGTCTCGTTATAAGTTTGCCTTGAAAACAAGGTAGACACGAGTAATCATACTTCTGAAGAATCTTGAGGTTCTGCAGGTTGTGTCCACTGGATTGGCTCATGATTCGTTTCATCATAGCTGATCCTGGGTGACCCAGTCTATTATGCCAAAGTTTAAATTTTGGCGATGAATGACACTTCTGGTGCACAATCATGTTAGCTTCTGTTGATTGAATATGAGTATGATAGAGATCCGACGGGAGTCCCTTGAATCGTCCTAAGATAGTTTTTGAACCATCTTTTAGACGAGTAACATACAGATATTCTGCCTCATTTATTTCATTTGTTTCTAAGTGATATCCGTTTAAACGAATGTCCTTGAAACTTATGAGGTTCCTATTTGATTTAGGAGAGAATAGTGCATCTTTTATTATTAGTCTTGTTTTATTTGGGAGCAATATAATTGCTTCACCAGATCCTTCTATTATGTTTGATAGTCCTGATATCGTAATAACGGGACCGTCATAATCATATAAGCTATAAAAATAGCTTTTTTCTCGAAGGATTGTGTGCGTCGAGGCGCTGTCCACAATGCATTCACACTTCATCTATAGATCTATGAAAAAATAACAACAAACAATCGTAATTAAAACAACAGTTTTGAAATACAATTTTTGTTTAAAAAAAATATTCTCTTATATCGATCGATGGGCCGATATAGAGAGGTCAATAAGTTGCTTGCAAAAATGCATAATTTATAAATACAATTTGAGGAAAAAAATATTCGGTCAACTCCTTTCGGTAGCTCTACGTGAATATGACCAGGCGGGAAAATGAGGGAGGGAGGTCACCGGGGACCAATTAAATACCAAGCCTCAAGTTCTTTCTGACATCATACCCAAATAGGTGAGCCTATTCGGAGAGACTTCGTAAAATTTTCTTTGTCAAATGTAAGAATAAATATCATTTTTCAAGAAATTCACACTTTTCGCAAACTGTGCAAAATAGGTGACAATTTAGTGCGTGCTCAAAATGAGCGATGCCTTTAAAAAATTATTAGCCAAAAAAATTATTTTGGGAGGCCCAAATATGGCGGTGCCAGAATTTGTTTATATAGTCAAGACAATTTTTCAAGATTTTTCGTTATTATGTTAAAAAAAAAACGTACAACATAAACAGGCAATAACACACAAAAGAATTGATGCCTAAGCAAGCAGCACCAAAAAAATGTCAACTATTTTTCCGACGTCTAATGAAGCGAGGCCAAAAAAATAGCGAGAAAAAAAATACAATTTTATTATTCATCTGTTACAATGATTCACTGAGCAACATAAAAAATTGCTACAGAGGCGCTCGTCGGGGCGCAGAAGCCACGGAGGCGATCAAATAAATCATTACCAAAAAAATGTTAGCATTTAAAAATTAGCTCTCCAAATCCCAGACAACAAGAAGGAAGGAGGAATAATGTAACAATAGCTAAAATGGGGAAGTTGGTCTAAAGGGCTAGTTTAAGCTTCTGGTCCGATAGGTCCTCGGTTCAAAACCCACTTGAGACAAAATATGTATATATTTTTTTTCTCTTTGAAAATAAGATTAGTATTACCAACAGTAAAGGCAAACAGCAAAGTTTAGCAAGTAATGTAGAATTGAACAAAAGAAAAAAAAATGTTTTGTTTTCCTCTTTTTTTCTTTTATCAAATAGTCTGCTGTAACAAAAAAAAGTATATTCTTTAATACTACTGTAGTTACTTGTTTTAACAAAACATATTCTTCCAAAAAATTAGTCCAAAAATTTCTTTTATGAATTTTTTTTTTTCATTTGATACAAGTACTAGATAATTCATAACAGATACTCTTATATACGAGTATATGACAAAAATAAGTACCTTGAAGAAAGTAAAACCAAGAGAAATATCTTAAACTCCTTAATTTTTTTTTTTTCTGAAAGCAAACTTTGTTTGAGAAGATCATGGACAGTGATACGAAATAAGGATGAAGGACAAAGTAAAAACAAGAAAAAAATTAATCTAGACTTTGTCTCTCTTCTAACTTGTATAGTTCAAGGACTAATGCTTGTATATGAATATACCATAACAATTTCCATTGATGTTCATTCTGAAATATTTAACATAAAATGAGTCACAGTTGAATCTTCTTTTCTTGAAGAAAATGATAAGAGCAATGGTATGTAAATACGATAAGTTTAGTAGCAATTTACCATGTATTGCATCGATTTGCACAAATTGTCACTGGAGCTAACTATTTTTGAATTGCCACAAATAAATAACTTTGAAGAGGCAATTTACTTCTCAGTTTCAACAACAGTGTTTAAAAATTACCTTTCTTATCGTACGGTGGAAGACGATAAAAAAACAACAACAACGGTACGTCGGATCTCCGGCGTTGCACGAGCTTCGTGCTGATCACGTGTTTGAAGGGAGACGATATATTGTAGAATAGTATTTTATTCCTCTCATTCATCATATGGCAAGGGCCATATATATAGGGATAAGGGACAACCCAAGGGTCATGAGTTACATGACCCAAGGGTCATGTGTAACTCATGACATAATGGTGAATAATAAGGTTTACACAACACTTCTCTTGTTCACATTTAGCCAGCAAAATTTCTTATCATAATTGATGTAATGATGTGGCTAGAAGATGATCTTCACCAATGAGTCAGGGTGTTATTCGGTCCGGGCCGGACCGGCCCGCGGCCCAGAAAATTCGGACTGATTTGACCGTGGGCCGGTCCGGGCCGGGTACCGGGCAACCGGCCCACCCTACACCATGACCAATGAGTCAGATAAATAATCAACTGCAGATATTTTTTTCCCCATCATCCTCCCGAAAGTTTGCCACTCAATACTCTTTGCAGGACCACAGACCAACCTAAGAAAGCAATCAATGATGGTAACAATGACAATGAACAGCCAACCAACCACTGATTTCAACACAACACTAGCAAAAATCCAACAAAGAAAATCATCATCATCATCATCATCCAAACCAACACAAGGTGGCCTTGAATCAAAAGATCTAATAAATGATGATCCCCTTCTTGGATCTCAAATAACATGGGCCATTTTTGTTCACCCACTAAAACTAGTAAAAATATTTACCATTCCATTCAAGAATTATCTATCGCATATCAAACTAGTCGTCAAAACTAAGGGAGAATGTTCACCAACCACTCCAAAAGTCGCTTTAGGTTTGGTGAAAATGATACGTGACAACGCTCGAGTGGAATGGAAAAAATTCCCACAAGTTTTGATGGTCGAACAAAAATGAACTCCAAATAACTATCACACAAGTACTCTACAACTCAATCATGGCACGCATTCACTCAAGATTGACAGGTGTGAACAAACCTGTCGACATTGCTATACAAGAAAAATCTATGTACATAAGACACTATGATCACCACTGGACAGCAGGCACTCCACTTGGACAGCAGACCTACGCACACAACGGGGGCATCTCTTTCTCCAGTTGAAAACCCTTGGGACAAACTAACACAGAGTCCACACAGAGGCCACCCTTTGTATGCGTGCAATCAATCTGTATCATTGAGAATTTCACTTTGGTTGACACCTCGGAATCCTGTACATCAAAATCACCTACGTGGTAATGGATCCAAGTCCCAGGATCATCCAGGTAGCACTTCGACTGGGCTCGCTGGCCATCCGAAGTCGACAGCTGGAATCGGACAGGCTGGATGTCCCAGCCATGAATGTGCTGGGGGCTATTGATACGACGTCCGAGGCGCCTCGATGCACGGCCTAGATGAAGACGGAAGTAGAGACTGTAAGTGCCTTCTGGGAAGTAGAAATCGAGCTCGCCATCAACCTCCAACCACCATATTTGCTGAAGATAAGCAACTGTGTGGAATCTGCAAAGAAGGCAGTTTAAGTTCCCTGTAATTTCTCTTTTTCATTATATACAAGGACAGCATATTTCAATACTTACCAACTGAATTAAAACATCAACTTACAAGTTTTACGTTAAGACAAAATTCAGAATAGTGAACTTTTATATGCTTCTAACTTAAGTAAGATGAAATTCTAAACAAAAGCAGCAGGAGCCAACAAGCTTCAGATAGTAATGAGATCCTCCCTCATCAATAAAGAAGAATTATGTTGCATTTCTCGAGAAAGCAAGACTAATTCATCAGGACACTGCAAGGATTTGCATGATAGTAGTCTTGAGAATAGTGATCAACCATTGTAGTGAGGAAACAAAAACAGACGATCATTCAATGTTACCCTCCAGCTTGCCTTATCCAACAAAAGGGAAATCTTAGATTTTCTGATAGCCGATAGCAAAGCTCCTACCTTGGTCAGAGTTTCATGGGCTAAAACTTTTGCATAGATTCACAGGGCGAACATTTGACGTATAGCTGGCTGTAAAATTATGTCAATCATATCCTGGAGCCTTCTTAAATTTAAGTTACATGCTACAGATCTATTCTGATGGCAAGTGGATTGAACCATCATGATAATGGTGACGATAGCAACTGAATGATTAACTATGAACATGACAGACACCTAGTATTAGCATTTGAAGATCAGTGTATTGGAAGTGGTAGCCAATTTCTCCTCTTTCTAGTCTGTCAACATGACCATTTTTATCTGGATGTGCATGAATATGAGTCCGAAAAAAAATTCAATCCAAGAATGGATAACTATAACAATAGCATCACATCAATGAAAAACAAGGCATTCCAGTGCTACAAACTCCTGCTTACGGCCCAGGGAAGGGTCAATATTTTCGCAGTCTAACCCCCACCCCATCCCCATCTATACGGAGAGGCAATTCCATGACTCCGGCCTACAATGGAGGATGCAGGCAACAGGCCTTACTATCCATCTGATGCCCTCACTTTTTCTGATCTGGATATATAAAAAAGTGAAACAGATTTATCCATCATCAACAAGTCCCATTATGAGAAATTAAGCATTGCTAATTGTGTCATCAACAGAAGAATGACCTATTGGTTCAAACCAACTGGTCCCGCAACAACAGTAGGAGGGAAACATTATATAGTTCTTTTTTTATATGTTAAAAGGGTAGTTATCTATCTCTACTAGTAAGACAATAGTAAGGAGTCATCACACTCTTTCCAGGATATTGGTGAACTCAAAAGGAAAACTGCTACTTCTTCCCTCTGTGATAAGCACTTATGCAAGGTATGCGCAAAATATTTCTGGAGCAGTCTGATTTATTAAAAAAAAATCCACTTGAGGAATAAAAACAGTTCTTTGAGCCAAACGACTCAAACCTATCCTGAAAAGATTATCTTTAAAACCTAACATATGTAGGACACTTATCCTTAAACAATTTCTAAACCTGTGATATGTAGGAAACTTCTCTCTGTATCCATCCATGTCCAACATGACACATTTCCATATATGTCCGTCAGTCAATGTCCATACATACAAAGTTGTCCAAGGTTATAACTAATAAGACAATAATGCTATGAAGAGTTATGCCTCCATCAAGCAAATATGATAACATTTCAATCGACTCGTCCATTAATCCTTTAGGCGCTTCTCAGTTACCTTATATTATAGAAATAAACTATTTACACAAATAAACTTCAGACAAATAGGGGAATACTGAAATTTAAAATGGCATAATACAATTCAACACGAGAGATGAAGTTAAACTAATAATATACAAGAAAGACGAAATAGGTATTTTTATAATCAACCATGCAATGGTGCAGGTGCATAATTATCCATTTCATTGTCTTAAATTGGATAACAGCATTGCTTGTCACCTTATGTAAGCCGGAGATCAAATAATAGTTCATACGAATAGAAACATAAGGTATAGAAAGGTGAGTACCGAGATTCCTCTGTAGGCACATAATTCCAATATCTCCTGTCATCAATCATCGTAATTGACAAAGCTTTTGAAGAGATAGAAATGCAAATCCCACCACTGTGTTTCTCCAGCCAAAATTCCTGCAATCACCATCGACCAAAATCCATTAATGTCACAAAGTGTGCATGATATATAAGTAAAAGATTGAATCCATCAAAAATCAAATAAAAAATATATATAATAAGGCGCAAAATTCCTTCGAGTTAGAGCATTTATTATCTCTAGTCCATTACAACCCTACATAGCAATCTCATAAAGCAGATTCAAAAATTATATACAACAATCAAGTTTTATCCCAATTTGTTTGGGTCAACTATCTGAATCCTTTACTTACATTCAACTCTGATCAGGGCCATGCCATTTGCGGCATTAACAAATTCATATCTTTCTTTATAACCTGGATCCAAGTTCTTTTAGGCCTACTCCTAGTTCTAGTAGCACCTTTAACTGATATCTTCTCTCTCCTCTTAGCCTGCACATCTATTGGTCTATGTTCACATGTCGACACCACCTTAGACAATTTTTTCTATCTTGTCCTCAATTGACGCCACCTCCAACTACCTCTGCAAATACACTAATTTATTATCCTACTTTTCAAGGTATTGCCAAAATAATACGGCAACATCCTCCAATAAGAAGGCTTTATCATATATTTAAGGCTTTAAATTCAACAACTAGCTCAATCCACACATCTTTCTATCCAAAATATGCCAACAATTCATAAAAAGAAGCAATCTCGTTGCAGTTATAATATTTATATCCTAACTTGCAACATTTATTATCTTACCTCAAGATCCAATTATCCTAATACAAAAGGAAAAGAAAATCACAATAAAGTAAAAAAATGTAATTTTAAAACATGAGACTTAACTTCTTCCAATTATGAAATCTAGAATATAGATCTAGAACCACTAAAAATAGGTGCAGTCTCCTTTCCAGTAACACTACTCAGTTCCAGACACAAAACCCAAATCTAAATTCCATCTCAGTCAAATTAAGCCTAGAGCTGAAAACCCAACTCATAAATCAACAAAAAGTCACCAACTGAAGAAACAAACTGCACCAAAATCCTTCATTTGCTTTGGTGCTTCCATATATTTTTAAATCAATCCACAAAGCAACTCAAACCCAGTAATAATTAGCTTTCTTCTATTCTTCTTCAAGGTTGACAACAATATGTTTAGAAAGAAGAAAAAGAACATCTAAATCAAATTCAAAGAAACAAAGAAAGTGCAAAATAAATTCAAACCCTATTTGCCAGATGAGAACGAGAATTGTAAACCCAATCAAAAATCAACAACAAAAAAGAAAAATCTTAAATTGAAAAAGAAAAACCGACATAAACGGTTCATTCGCTCTGGTGCTCTATTAAATTCCCAATTGATTCAGCTTTTAGAATAATAAAAAATTGCTAGCGCGGTTATAATTCCTTCTTTTCCCTTCAAAATTGATAACCATCAATCATAAAGATCCGAACTTTCTTCTTGCCGAATTAAAAAAACCAAAGAAAAGAAAATGTAAACTCCATGCTCCATTAAGTTCCTAAATCAATTCAAAATTTAGGGGGAAAAAAACCAATAATGAAAATTGGTAATAACCAATTAGAAAAATCTTAACCTCGGAAAATAACACAAACCCAATTGATAAAACTAACCCGAAAAAAAATGTAAAAATAAAAACCCAATTATTCACCTTGGTTCCCCCATCGAAGAGAGTAGGCCGGCACAGCCTGGAGTAGAGCTCCTTCTTTGAACCCGAACCTGAACCCTTTTTCGGGTTACGATTCCGCCCGTCCTCTGCGCCCGGATGTGGCAGCACCCTCCCGAGGAACCTCCGGTAGCCCCTCGGAAGCTTCGCCTCCCATATGAAGTCCGCCGCCGCCGCGGCGCGGAACGCTCTGGAGAGCCGCGCCAGCCGGCAGATCTCCGCCGGCTCGAGCCGCGCGAGGACCTCCGCCAAGCACCCCTCCGGGAGGTCCGCCATCCCGGTGGGTCCCGCCGACCCGGACTCTTCCGCCATGCTCCAGGAAGCTCCCATGGAGACGGAGTGGGGATGGGGGGACTCTGTGTGTGTCTATCGGTAGAGGGTTAGGGTTTTGGAGGAGAGGAGGAGGAGGAGTCCACCATCCATTCAACGAAATGCTTCTGAAGCTTTTCTTCTTCTTTGTTTCGTTGGTGTGTGAGTGTGTGTTGATTTTGGTGGGGATTGTGTGGATGGGAGGGAGAGGAAGGAGCCGGAAGTGGTTTTTTATACTGGATTGGAATGGTGAGCTGTTCCACCAGTGCCCTCCACGTGGGCAAGATATGTACATGTTTGAATCCTGATCATATTTCACCTCTTCTTAGGTGGACAAGATATGTTCATGCATGAATCCTAATCATATTTCACTTCTTATTAGTAGTCGGAGAAAGGAAAATGCTAAGTTTACTACCAAATTTTTACAACCTTCTTATAACTACTCTCTCCCACCCCTTACATATGGGTCCCACCGGGTCCCACCACCACTCTCACCCCCCTGCTACATGGACTCCACCCGGCCCCACCATTTTTTCCCCTCCTCCAATCGAAGTCCGACACGTGTCCGGTTGTAGGGGAGTTGTAAAATTTGGTTGTAGGCATAGCAAAGCTCTCGGAGAAATTATTAATGGTCCGACTCATCACGTGACAGTTGTAGACCTTAACTTTCCATTAATATTATCATGACATACCACTCTCCTTCACTCTTTCAATGTTACTATTTTCTAGCATGTGTCATAACATTATTAATGGGGAGTCGAGGCTCACCAGTCACCACTGTCAAGACTTGATAGTTCAAGTGGCTAGAGTAGAGAGACAAGATCCGAGTGGACCATGTTCGAATTCCGGTGGAAGCGAACATGAACAACTACCTCTTCCACACACACCCACACACATATAAGTGGACGATGATCTCCATATGGGTGAGTTTGATTTCACGGAAGAGCGCTAACTAGTGGTATTGACTGCAAGGGGAGCAAATCCACTAACATAGTATGGAACTACCTCTTCAAAAAATATTAAATAAATAAATAAATTATATATATGTATAATTTTTACTTGTTTATTGTTTTTATAATGTTTCATGTTTATATCTTAAGCTTTTTGATATCACTATGAAAAAAAGAGGAGGGATAAAAATGGTCATATCAAGCCTTTGTAGTTTGCACTATTAAAACTCACTAGAGTCTAGACGGTTGGTACACCCGGAATAGTAATGATCTACTCTTCGGTTCGTTGATGGAAAATAAATGTAACAATTCTGCTACACGGACTGCGGTTTCAACCGCGGCTGAAATCGCGGCCACGTGTCGGATTTTGACTGGTCGGTTTTCGACCGATGTAAGCAGGGAGGATTGAGTGTTTTTTTTGGGACCAATCAGCAGCTGCCATGTGGCGCTGCGGTTTTTTTTTTGGTTTTTTTTTTTTTTTTTCGGTCCGAGTATTTGACTCAAGAAACTCCTATTGACCCGATGAAAATGAAAAAGGATAAAAGCAGAATAAATCCACTTTCATGTTCTTAAGGTTTGTTGAACCCTCATGAATTGATAGTCAGTGGACAGCCATCCAAAGCTACTAAAGAAGTTCTTGGACTCCACTGAAGATATATGAGATATAAATCTTATCGAGCTCAAGTGCACAAAAGTTGAGATACACAAGCAACAAGTACACCCTTTTACAATAGTTTGTGCTAAATTTTATTAAACCTCTTTTGCTTGATCATTAATTAATGATGTGCATGCCTTATTCCATTTGTTATAAAATTTATAACAACTTGAAAGCTAGAAAGAAAAAGGATTTTTTTTTAAACCTTCACCTTCATTCCTCGATTGTACCATTAATTCTTAATTAATGAGTCATTTTCTTGTTATTTCTAAGGAGTATAAAATTAGTCGAGACTTTGCGTATGTGCATGGATAGTTAAAAAGGAAAAAAAATCTTTTCAAGAGCCAAATTACAAATATCTCATGAAAAATACTAAAGAGGCTTCATGTGGTTTGTGGCCAATTCGCGGTCCACATAGCACTGCAGATATTTTATGGATGCCGACCGTCTTATGTTCTTTAGATGAGGCTGAAGAATGAGTTGGTTAACACCAAAGATTAGAAGATCCACATTGCTCCTTCAAATCATTGACCTTCATTACTGTTGAAAGTCCAAATCATGAACGTGCTTAAGTGTTAATTTGTTAGCTGTCACTGTGTTAGTATTGACTGTGTATAAATGCATAAAACACACTGCTCATGTACTAGCGGGGCCTGACATAAATACTTTCAGTAGGTTAATTAAGAAACACTATTGAGGGAGTATGCTTAATAAAAAAAATCCTAGAGTAACTCATTAGTTACTAAAATTTAAAAGTCGACAATGAATAATCGTTGGACATGCATCTCATGCCTTGATTTTTTTTTTTTATAAAACCATATAGACGTAAACAAAAAATAAGTCTACGTGTCATAACAATATTGTAAGTTCTTATTTTGAGTTCCTATTTGAGTTTCTGCGGTCGGACTTTTACTCAATGTTTTTTTTTTTTTTTTTGAAATCACACGCACACACACAATTGTGGGGCTCGAACCTTGCCGGCCCCTCCGGATGTCCGCTCTAATACCACTAGGCTAGAGAGCTCGGAATGTTATTATTCTTAATTATAATGTGTTGGACCATTCAACTCCATGCACAATTATCAGTCAGTTTTATCATCATAAATCAGAGCACTGTCACACCTTGAAAATGAAGCTGAAAATATCGGTCCAATGCACGCTAGGCAAATTATCGGATATATATATAATATATAATTGCTTTATAATTGGTATTGAGCACGAGATCTTTTGATTCTGAGAGATTTCAAAGCAGTTAACTTCACCTCACAGTTATGAGTATGACAATGCAATATATAAACCATATCTGCACTTTTCCTACTCTTTATTCTGATTCTGTGATATTTCAAACAAATGGCGCATAACCATTTCTCATAAAGAAGATGTGAAAGCAAGGGACCGACATTTTTGTTCTTAGCACCCATTTCTTCCCACCTAAAAAAAAAATTTAACAGAAAAGAAGGAAAAATAATCAAAATACAAATTAAAGGCCACTTGTGAAATTTATTTTTGTTTGAAATTTGTATAGAAACCAATCCGAACGACAAGAATTCCACGCCACGCAACGTGGATCCTAGTCAGCAATGCGCACCCTCTTCGTCTCCAAGTGGCCACATATTCTGATAAAGTTTGTCAATAATTATAGTAATTAGAACTACTAATTTTTTAAAATTATACTAATTGGTATCATCAAATTGATAATTGGGTCATCTTACACTGACGAGGCAGATTGGTTGATTAAAAATTGATATTGTAATTATTGGTTAACTTTCAGAGATGATTTAGAGAGAGATATTTTATCATATATGTGCATGAATTTGTGGCCACTTATTAAAAATGTTTAGTACTCATTAATATTGTCCAGCATTAATTTCCTTATTTCTTTGAGTATTCCTTAATTTAAGCCATAAATATGAAGTGATATTCCTAGCAATTCAAGCTTGTTGCTGAACACTACAATATAGTAGGATTAGTTATTTACTTTGTATTACAATATATCATTATTTACTTTGTATTACAATATATCATATGACGTAGTTCAAATAGCCTTAAGCAAATTACAATCAGATCAACGATCACCATCGCCATTCGATCGATCACCACCGTCAGCTTGGATTGAGGGTAAAAAGAGTTAATTAGTATAGCGGAAGTTAAGTGAGAAAAAAAAAAGCTGATTGGTTTGAGAGTAGGAGTAATAGAGGGTTAAATGAGAAAAAGTTTAACGTTATTTTTTCCAATCCAAATCGGGAGGTCAACAAAGGGAAGGAAAAGTAAGGGTTTAATTTGTAGTTTGAAAAGTCCTAAATATGCCTTATTTACAAATTTTAGTTAAAAAAAAATTCAATCAAATCGAATTTTATGCCACTTTTAATGAGAGTATTTTGATAACTATTGTATTTTTGTTGCTTCTTTTGCTGAAAATCTTTAATTCGAGCAAAAGTTATTAAACACACATTTCTTAACTCTCCCATCAATCCAAACAAGATTATATATATGCGGATTTGCAGTCCCCCGCCTTACCGCTTGGCCATGTCGCCTCCAATTCGATCCAATCCAAAATGGATAAAAATATTATACATAATCAATATTCTACTACGATTTTTTTTTTTAATCTTAAATCCCGCCGGTCGTACTTATTCTAAAAAAAATGAATTCTTATTTTTATTGGATCTAGTTTAGATTATTCTACTCGATTGTATCTCAAAATAGACAAAGCTTAAAAACTTCTCTTTTCTGTTGAAAATAGGAAAAAAAAATATAGATTTTCGGTCACAGACTGCAAAATTCAGGAAAAATTATAACAATTAACCCTTTACTTTGAATTAGTGAACGGTTTTTCATTTTCATATCAAATGAAATTTGGTTTCCTTAATGGCATAAGAAAAACAAATTTATTTATGACTAAACCCATTATTTTCAATAATAAATGCTTGTTCTCTTCTATTTGTTCTAGAATGTGCTGTTGTTTATTGCTTGCATATGTATACGTACTACATTTGAATAATAAATATTATGGGTTAAAGAAGCTTGATGCCTATCAGTACTTGGCAAAACCGGTACCACATGAGAAAAAGTGGATTTATATATATACCTGATGCTGATAATTGTACAAATTAAGCTGAATAATATTTTTTTTTTTGTGATGCTTGCATGCTTACAAGTTGCTGAAAGTGTAGTGGATGTGATCTAACGAACCAATTTCTCCGACTGTCGGCCTACTATACTCGGCCTTTCGAATAATAATTGGATCGATCGATACGTATATATTCCTTTTCCATTGCACGTTCTTTCGGTGATGCCAAAGTGTGTGGTTCTCTTTTCGGTAGGAGGAGCTGTACAGTAGTACTCTCAGGGCCGGTCCGGAGGGTTGCGTTGTCCTATCATGGAGCTAATTTTGGTTGTCCCTTGATCTTTATTGTCAACTGATCCCAGTGGTTATCCGTGATTCTGACCTTTGGTGGGATCATACTGAGCGGCTGAGCCTGCGGGGTTGTCCTAGCATAGAGGAGTTGCCCAAGTCCCAAGACTTGTCCGGCTTACCCCAGGGCCGGCCCTGAGTACTATTGCCATTTTATTCTTCTCGAGCGGTCGACAGAGATACGTGCCAACTTGTGTTAAGTTATTGTTTTGGTAATGGTCTTTCCAGGAAACTATGGCTAGCTTGGGAAATTCTATTCATCATCATCATCATCTCGAAGGGAATTCGCAACCAGTACCAAATTGTGAGAGACAACATGTGCTGTAAGTGAGTAGTACATAGTTATGGTTGCCAGTGATGGCTTGCCAAAAATAATTTGATACCAATGCTGCATGCATGTGGTTTGCTTGCCATTGACAATGTCGAGTCGACTGATCTGCGCATTCTGCAGCGCACCAGCACCTCTCATATTAGTTGCGCAAGTTATGGAAAGATTCCTGGAAACAAGAAAAGCCACCGCGCTTCTTATATGTTCTCTACTTTTATCAAAGAATATTAATCTGAACCTAACACATGGGTGCACATAATTAATATTTTCAAGATTATGAACTCGGAAACATAGATCTTCTGATGTGGCTACACCTAGGTCGAGAATCATACAATGTGCCCACGGTCACGAACCTTCTAGATTTGAGAGTCGTCTCCGTGTGACAGCAAGGCAGACGAGACGCTCGTGTCCGCCAACTATCTCAGCCTGTCGGTCGACCTTGCATCATCGTTGTTTGTTTGAAAAGTGAATGTATATTTGAAATAATAATAATAATAATTGTTTTCTATTTAACGAATATATTGGAAATGCGTAAGTGTTTGAAGCATTGAAACAACTCATTCATCCATCTAGCATTAAGTCTAAGAGAGAGAGAGAGAGGGACTATCAACATTGCTTCCACGAGTTCCTTCGGTACGAAGTGCTGCTACCGAAGGAGAAGAACCGTTATATAATGGGAGACTAGTCGCCATTAAACCGTAAGCACCAGTGCGGGACGAATATTGTCTTAAGGACATTGAACCAAGTTCAAGCCTCGGTCTCAGTTAGATTATTATTTTATATTTTAATTTCAGAGTCTAAATACAGAGTTAAAAATTCTTACTAATAGTTAATATATATGCTTAATAGTTATTGCTATGACAATCTTGGCTCTGAAGTACTTTTAATCCTTTCACAGCCTTCAATGTGTTAAGACTTGACCAGATATTGTCTGATAAATACTTTCAGTAGGTCTTTTGGTACGTGTTAGACCATTCAACTCCATATACAAATATTTATATGAGGCTAAGCCTTTATACAATCATCATCAATGACATATTAACATGAATCACACAGTACTGACCTTTCAATTTTGAAATGAGTACAATACTAAAGAATTTAGGATGTTGATTGTCATGTACCTTTACCTTGAAATCATGGTTATCGGTCAAACCTGAAGTATATCGGCAAATGGTTTTCGGTATTACCTGATGTATTTGATACTGACCGATATTCTGCGATATTATTGATATGTTCTTGAGATATTCCATTCTCCACATTCATACTATCCTCAATTTGACAAGTAGTTATGATATATAATTAACTATTTGCACTTTTTCCCCCTTTTGTTGATTCTAAGATGTTTTTCAAAGCCATGTCAGAAACAATTTGTGCATATCCAGTCCTCATAAAAGAAGATGTGAAAGGAAGGGACCAACACTTTTGTTCTTAGTGTTCATTGCTTCCCTACCTCAAAAAGTTACAGGAATAACTTGTCAAGGAAGAAGAAAATCAATTAAAGAAGTGCCCACTTGTGCAAAAAAAAGAAAATGTAGAATCAATCAATCGCATCAAGAAATCCAAGCCACGGAACGCGAATCCTAGTCAGCATACTCACCCTCTTCACCTTCCCAACTAGCCGATTATTCTAATAAAGGGATTTAATCATAATTATCAAGTAGCACTATTTCATATTAACTAGCTTAATATGGAAGATCTAGTACTAATTAGTTTCACCAAATTGATAAGTGGGGTCATCGTACACTGGTGAAGGCTATGTCTTGGATAAGATCACCGAGCTCAGGGTTCCCACATAAAAGGAAAGATGGGGATTGGTTGTTTTAATAAAATGCGATATGAATCATTGGTTTAGTTCAGCCTTCAGTGTGCAGTATTTGCAGTTTCTTTCAGTGCAATTCCTTGGAACAAGCAACAATTATGAACTTTTACTCTGTTTAGTTAAAGAAGATACGAGTTTAACGAATTATCTAGATAATCTGCAGGGCTAGTTCATACTAGTTTCTACGTGTTGGAAATAAGGGACCGAAACTCCGATGTTGCAGAAGCCAATTTTGTTCTAGTTAGGCTTTTGAGTCGACACCAATTTTGATGTATTCTTGAATAATTTCTTTAGTAGTAGTTTCATAGGTCTTGGTGTTCAATCTTTCAGTTTTAGTCAAAGATTTACATATTTTTCTTCAAAGAATTCCTTTTGCTTGTCGGATAGCATTACAGTATATTAAGCATATTAGTCTGAGTGATTGCCTATGTTAATTTTGGGGCAAGTAGGTTGAGATTCTACTTTGTGATATTCTCAAGAGAATGCATAACCAGTGCAATTTAGCTCAATATCTAGGCGAGACAACATGTGGTGTGAGCAAAAATAATTGCTGGTCATGCATGTGGCTTGCCATGACAATGCCTACTCATCTATGGGCAAATCTGTAGTGTAACTTCTCATATTAGTTCTGCAACTTATGCAAAGATTCCTAGAAACAAGGAAAAAAAAAAGCCAGCTCCCTCTTACTCTCTAGCTACTAAATTATGAATTCAAAGACTAAATATATACTACTAGATCACTTGTGCTTCTATTTTCTGATCGTATCTCAGAGTATCATAGAATGTGCCAATGGTCACAGCCCTTTATATTTGAGGGTCATAAGGTCCTTCATCTCCATGTGGTGTGACAGCAAGGAAAACTCGAGACACTCGTTTCGACCAGCTTCTCCCAGACTGTCGAGACTTGCATCTTGTAAGTACTTATTCCAATCATCGAACTATATTACTGTTTAAAGTCCAATATAAGGTATATGCTTAATAATAGGTATTAGTAGGACAAGTTTGGCTCTGAATTAATCCTTCTTAGCCTCCAATGTGCTAATCTTGACCAAGTACTGCATAAACACTTTGTTTATATAAGTAATTTTAGTTTTAGAAGAATTTCTTCAGAGACTCTGTTAAGTTATGGTATTGGTTTATTTAGATGACTGTGGAGCATAACATCCTTAACTAAAAATGTGTTAGCCCCATGTAATCATCAATGACATGAATCACAGTATGGTGATCTTTTTCTTCTTCTTTTTTTTAAAAAATGACAATACCAAATAATATTTTAACTTGAAAGCATGGTTATTGGTCAAACCTGAACAATATTGGCCAATATATCGGGCAATACCCTATATATTCGATACTCATCGATATCGTCAATATGGGAAGTTGCACTATTGTTGAGAATCAATAAGGGACTTTTAGTCCCACATCGGAATATGTAGTATGTAGTATGTAGAGGAGCTAGACTCCCTATATATAGTGAAGTAGTCCATCAATAAAATTAACCAACTATTAATTTCTACATGGTATCAGAGCCATAATTCTCTCTCTCTCTCTCTCTCTCTCTCTCTCTCTCTCTCTCTCTCTCCACAAAACAAATTTTTTTCCCTAGCCGACGACCCGCTGCCCCTAGCCGCCGACCCCGCTGCCCCACCGCTCCACCGCTGCCCCAGCCCTTCTCTTCCCTCCCGACGACCTGCTGCCCCACCGCTCCACCGCTGCCCCCCCTACAGCCAGCCCCCCCTCCAGCCCTAGCCGAAACCAGCCCTCCCGCCCCCCTCCTACAGGAACCCCCGCCCCCTTATTCCGCCACCTCCCCTACAGGAACCCCCGCCCCCTCCTACAGCAACCCCCGCCCACCCCCTACAGGAACCCCGCCCCCTCCTACAGGAACCAACGCCCCCCCTCCCATCCAGGGACTCCCGACCCCCCCCCCCCCCCCCACCTCCCCGTCCAAGAACGGCGTATTTCGAATAGAGACGGCTGTCAAATCTTTATTTGCACCAACTCTGTTCCGTGCTTACGCCGTTTGGAACTAACAAATGCTTTATTTGTTATTCCTTCTTCACATCGGGATCTTTGCAGAGACTGATCATGTCTTCTCTGGTGTCCTGACGTGTTCACTTTACATGCGTGCGCCGGTGCTGGCCAAGTTAGTAGCGCATTAGTAAAGTCTCTGGCGTTGAAGTAGACGACGTCGACGACGAAGACGACAAAGACGACGACGTCGACGACGTTGGGTCAGTTGCAGACTCCGACGACGACGAAGAAGACGACGAATTGAGTTCACAGTTGCCGACGCCATGGATTCGATCAGTGGCAAACTGACGGCCGATGAGATGAAGGCCTTGGTTGATGATATCTTATCCAAGAGATTAACCGAGGTAACCCCACGTGTGATCCATACTGATGTGGATCCGTCGCCTTACAAAATGGGGAAGCTGGAGAAACTGGAGACGAAGTTGGAAGGAACTTCCAACTACTTGAAGTGGTCGCGGCAGGCGATGCGGACACTGAAGGGACGTGGCTTGGTTGGCTATGTCACTGGCCAAGCCAAGGCGCCAGCCGATCACTCCACCAAGGAGTTTGCTGTATGGGAGATTGTCAACAACGTCGTGGCTGGGTGGTTGACTGCCTCTTTAACCGACCAGGTGTCGGGCAATGTTGAGGCTATGGAGGCTGCTGCTGATATATGGCAGACTCTCAAAGATATGTACTCGGGCTCCGACAACCCTATGCGAGTATTTCAACTGCAAGATGAACTCGATAGGGTGGCCCAAGACGACCGTACCATCTCTGAGTACGCGGCCTTGTTGAAGAAGTATTGGTCTGATCTGGATCATTATGATCCTCTTGGGATGGAAGATGCACAAGTCGAACCAGCCTTCGCAAAGTACTTTCAGACGTTCCTGGCTTATATTTTTCGGCAGCGTATGATGAAATTCCTGAAGGGACTACACCCTGTATTTGAGCAGCGACGGAATATCCTCCTTTCCCAATCCACGCTCCCGACCTTGGAAGAAGCTATAGCTGTCATGACACAGGAAGAAGCTCGACTGAAGTTGATGCCCAACAAGGGCTCCTCCCAGGGGGAGCCAGCCACGGTTGAAAAGTCTGCCCTTACTGCCTTCAATCAACCCCCATCTATGGGTGGTGTTTGTCACAATTGTGGTGACTCCGGACATTACATCCGATTTTGTCCAAAATCCTTGCGCAGTCAGTCTACTGATCGAGGACGAGGTCGTGGAGGCCGACGTGGTGGTAGAGGAGGATATGCTGGTCGACGGAGCGGCCACAAAGCAAATCTGGCGGAAGAAGGGGGAGAGCATCACCTGGCTGAAATAACCCCGCTTGAGCGGGAGTTCCTTGAGAAGTTGCGTGGCACGAAGCTGGGTTCGGCCGACAGTCCTGGGGCATCTTCAACCTCGGGGGATCACTTCACTTGCTTTGCCCAAACCAGCACCGATGATTCTGCACGTGCTCTTGCATCTATCCATCAGCCAGGATGGATTATGGACTCTGGGGCATCTCGCCATGTCACGGGGTCCCGTGGTGCGTTTCGGGAATATACTCCCCTACCATTGCCGGAGAGTATTCAGACCGCTGATGGTACATCCAACCCTGTAATGGGTAAAGGCACTGTCGCATGCACCCCTTCCATCACTCTAACCAATGTCCTTCATGCTCCATCTTTTCCTGTCAATCTTCTATCCATTAGTGCCATTATACTTGATCTTAACTGTACTGTTTCCTTTGACATTCCTCAGGTGACTTTTCAGGAGAAAGGGACAGGACGACGACTTGGGACTGGCACATGGCATAAGGGGCTGTGGTATTTAGACATGACTGGTCTGGACAAAGCATTGGCATCCTTGGTAGCAGACGCATCACCAGAAGCTTCCTGTCGCAGTGTTGAAGCCGACTTGCTACTCCACCACCAGCGTGTCGGTCATTCCTCTTTTTCGGTTATTGGTCGAATGTATCCGTCCTTATATCAAAGGGCTAATAAAGAGAAGTTATTTTATAATGCTTGTGCTTTGGGAAAACATACCAGAAGCTCGTATGTGAGTACAGGGAATAGGAGTTCAGCTGCTTTTGACATGATACATTCAGACGTTTGGGGCCCTTGTCCTACAACCGGGATTAACGGCTTTCGATGGTTCGTCACCTTTATTGATTGTTATATCCGTGTGACATGGGTCTACCTTCTGAAGAATAAAAGTGACGTCCTTGAGGCCTTTCAGGACTTTCATCGACGAGTGGAAACACAATATGGCGCTAAAATTAAGTGTTTTCGATCCGACAATGGGACGGAGTATACGAATAAGCGGGTTGCTGAGTATTTTTCAACTCATGGAATACTTCATCAAACTTCGTGTGCTTATACTCCGGCTCAAAATGGTGTGGCAGAACGAAAGAACAGACACTTGCTGGAAGTTGCACGGACGATGATGCTGGCTATGAATGTCCCGAAGCACTTATGGGGGCAGGCTATATTGACGGCCTCTTATCTCATCAACAGAATGCCATCTCAGGTATTGGACTGGAAGACACCATTGGAGATGCTTACTGGAGCTAATACATACACTGTTCCACCAAAAGTTTTTGGGTGTGTATGCTTTGTCCAGGATAATCGGCCAGGCGTTGGCAAACTGGATCCTCGGGCAGTTAAATGTGTCTTTGTCGGTTACACGGCGACTCAGAAGGGTTATGCCTGTTGGAGTCCAGTCGAGCGGAAGATGTTTGTCAGCATGGACGTTACTTTCAGATAACTCGAACCATACTATGGTTCGGATGAAGGTTCCGCATTTGGTGACACACCTAACACAGATGGTGTTCGATGTGAGGGGGAGATAATAAGCCCAAATGTAGTCGTCGGATCGGTTTCGTGTCCGGTTGTAGAAAACTGGACGAAAGGGGGAGAGCACAGTGACTCAGATACATAAAATGAAGAAGAAGATCCATATGTTACGCAGGGGGAGCAGCAGACAAGGGAAAAGGAGCTCCAAGTCTACAAATTAAGAAGACAACATAAGTCCAGTACTGTGCCTATGCCATGCCCTGTGCCTACTGTACCAAGTTCCTCGTCTACTCCTGCTCCAACTCCTGAAGATGTTGCCCCCGCAATGAATCACTCGGATTCAGATGCGGATCTCTCCGACTCGGATGGTACGATCTCTCCACCACCTATTGCTCCCTTAAGGAGATCTTCTCGCATCAATGCGGGTAAGGCTCCTGCTCGTTTTGATGATTACGAACATGACATTGCCAACTTCTTGTCTTATTCTAACATTTCTTCGAATTATCGAGCCTTCATTGCATCGTTAGACTCTACTTCGTTGCCCAAGTGTTGGCAGGAAGCAAAGAAAGATCCAAGGTGGAAAGCTACAATGATGGAAGAACTTGGAGCACTGGAAAAAAATATGACATGGGAGCTGGTTCCATTACCCAAAGGGAAGAAAGCTGTGGGATGCAAATGGGTGTACACAGTGAAAGAGACGCCAGAAGGAAAAGTAGAGCGGTACAAGGCGAGGTTGGTTGCAAAAGGATTCACACAGTCATATGGAATAGACTATGATGAGACTTTTGCCCCAGTAGCAAAAATGAGCACAGTAAGAACTCTGGTCTCCATTGCAGCGAACTATGGGTGGAAGCTGTACCAATTGGATGTGAAGAATGCCTTTCTTCATGGGGACCTGCAAGAAGAAGTATACATGGAGCTCCCGCCTGGGTGCTATGCGACGGAATCAAACGGAGGGACGTCGCAAGGAAAGTGTGTAAACTGAAGAAGTCACTATACGGGCTCAAGCAATCCCTCGAGCCTGGTTTGACAGATTCAGAAAGGCTGTTACAGGCATGGGATACCGTCAAACAAATACAGATCATACGGTCTTCCTTCAGCATGCAAGAGGCCACATCACTATACTTGCTGTAAATGTGGATGATATAGTGATCACAGGTGATGATGAAGTCGAGATCACTAAACTGAAGTCAAAACTCGCGAAGGAGTTTGAAGTAAAAGATTTAGGAGCGATGAGGTACTTTCTAGGTATCGAGGTGTGTTAAGGCGAACAAGGAATTGTTCTCTCACAGAGAAAATACACACTAGATCTGCTGAAGGAGACAGGGATGCTGGGATGCAAAGCAGCGGTCACTCCAATTGACCAGAAGTGCAAGTTGGGAGCAGAAGCAGGAGAGCCCGTTGATCGTGAAAGATATCAACGACTTGTAGGGAGATTGATTTATCTGGAACACACTCGCCCTGATATCTCATTTGCGGTGAGTGTAGTGAGTCGTTACATGCATGATCCAAGAAAGGGTCATATGGAGGCAGTATTTCAGATCTTGAGGTATCTGAAAGGAACGCCGGGAAAGGGGCTATGGTTCAAGAAGAATGGACGCATAGAAGTTGAGGGATACTGTGATGCAGACTGGACGAGCTGCATAGACGACAGAAGGTCTACCACGGGATACTGTGTTTTTGTAGGAGGAAATCTGGTCTCATGGAGAAGCAAGAAACAGTATGTGGTAGCACGGTCGACAGCTGAAGCAGAATACAGAGCAATGACTCTGGGAGTGTCAGAGTTGCTATGGGTGAAAGCATTGCTGACAGAGTTGAAGCTGGATAAGGGAGCACCATTGCGTCTTCTGAGCGATAGTCAAGCTGCAATAAGTATAGCTAACAATCCAGTTCAGCACGACAGAACGAAGCACATCGAGATTGATCGATTCTTCATCAAGGAGAAGCTGGAACAAGGGATACTGAAGATTGACCATGTCCGCTCAGAAGAACAAGTTGCAGACTGTCTGACTAAGGGTCTTAGTTCATTAAGTCTGTCGAAGCTATGTAACAAGATGGGGATGATCAATATCTATCGCCCATCTTGAGGGGGAGTGTTGAGAATCAATAAGGGACTTTTAGTCCCACATCGGAATATGTAGTATGTAGAGGAGCTAGACTCCCTATATATAGTGAAGTAGTCCATCAATAAAATTAACCAACTATTAATTTCTACAAGTATAAACCCAAAGTAATTTACAGTACAAACTATATGCATTATAAGAAATAACAGGTGCATGTCCACTTCTCATAGAAGAAGATGTGAGAAAGCCAAGGGACCGACACTTTTGTAATTGGTACTCATTGCTTCCCCACCACGAAATTTACAGGAACAACTTGTCGAAATAGAAGGATATTAATTAAAGAAAACCCCACTTGCGGATTTCTTTTTCTTTTTTCGGAACCAATGAAAGCAACAAGATTCCAAGCCACGGGACGTGGATCCCAGTCAGCATACTAACCTTTCTTTACGTCTCCAACTAGCCACATTCTATATAGGGAGCTAATTATAATATATAATTAGCACTAATCTTCCATTTTACTTTTTTTTTTGAAGCTTTATAAGTTGCTAATCATTTCACCAAATTGACAAGTGGGTCTTCTTATGCTCGCCTATTCTTGGATAGGGTCATTGAGCTCACTGGCTCCCAAATATAAAGGGATGTTAGTAAAATGTAATATAAACCATTTAGCTTCTCATATGGAGAATTGATTTAGAGAGAGAGAGATGAGCATGAAACAGTTAAACCACCTATGAAAAAAAATCCAGCATCCCGGCACGGTGAATCCAGAGAGTTTAGTGAGTGGCGGCTTGGAAAAAGAATAGATGGATACTTGGGAAAATAAAATCCATTTCAAAAGCAGGTGCACGAGAGGATTCAAACTCAAGACTTAACAAAATAAACTCCCAACTAACCTAGCCTTTAACAATATCAATAAATAAGAGTCACATATAAATATAAGATTTGGAAACAAAGGAGGAGAAGTTTCAAGATGGTCTTCAAATCAAGTAATATGGAAAATCAATTTCACAATACTTTGTTTGCGAATGTACAAGTAACAATCGATAATCGATAATGAAAATGACACCAGCATAGCTATTTTATGGTATATTGCAAGACTTTTGGAGGCAGAAGAAGTGGATATCGATGTTGACCCAAGAAATAAATTCCAAGAAAAAAAAAAAAAAATTCTGCGTACCAAACGCACCCCTAAGTTATATACTTGGGTGATGGGAAATCACATTTGTTGTTCATGTTGCTTGCTTTCGAAAGTCTAGTTGCTACATTCTAATTTGTTGTTCATGTTGCTTGCTTTCGAAAGTCTAGTTGCTACATTCTAATATAGTGCTGGTTGGCCAATGAAGACGATGAGAAAAGAAGAAGAAGAAGCGAGCTTTACACATACCTATCAATAGCTCTCTTGGCAAAACAAGAACCACATGACATGACAGTGCAAGTGTAAGCAGTACTGGTGCTGAGAATGGTATATAGCATAATTTGAATGTGCTGATCTCTTACAAGTTGTTGAAGTGTCCTACCATTTTTGTCAGTTTCAAATAATTCGATCTACACATCGTTCTTCTTTGCCATTAATTTTCTTGTTGGATGATACCAAGAGTGGTCAACTTTGTGGGGGTTCTTCTGTGGGTCAGGACTTTGGAGCTATATATGCGTGCCATATTAACTTCTTGTCGTGGACGCATTCGCAACCGGTAGATCCAGATATATGCAGTTTGCCATAAGAGCGAATTACCCAAAAAGAACTCATTCTAGAAGACAATAAAAAAAAATGCGTACTTGTACATCGCAACAGCATGGCAACGCGGAGGTGCCCTAAAAACTAAGACACCTGAGAATTTGTCGAATTCGGGCATATCTACTTCTTTCCAAAGAAACTCTAGTCTTCTTTGATATTAATTTCGTACTTTGCATGAAAGAAGTATATAAATTTTAGTTGATCAATGTATGTCATCATACAACTTTTTTCCCTAACATTGTATAAAAAGAAACGTTATTTTTTTTTGGGTAGAATCTGGTTTAGAAATTCGTAAATCTTAACTAGAAAATATGAGTACCTCTCTTTATAGTTGTTCTTGAATCGCTCTCTTTTATTGCTCTGATTACTACATTATGCATGTATATTGATATGTGGATTGACACTAGGAAGACAAATACGTTTAGGGATGTTCTTAGTACTGCTCAATTGTTATCTATTTTCTTGACTTTGACATGTTCTCATTAATCTAG
Source organism: Iris pallida (assembly GCA_029216955.1). Lineage (NCBI taxonomy): Eukaryota > Viridiplantae > Streptophyta > Magnoliopsida > Asparagales > Iridaceae > Iris > Iris pallida. The sequence continues at coordinate 13,667,698 of JANAVB010002395.1, read as the reverse complement.
TAATTATATAGTTCATTGTCGTTATCTCGTAAGTACGTACTTTTTCTTTGAGATTAATGATGGGATAAAAGAGATCCCAACAAAAATCTATCAATATAAAGCACTAGTTCTTGAATACATAGCATATATTGAAAGTTGAGCACAACTTAGCATACTACAATGCCAAATTTAATACAATGTAACAACGTAAACTGAATAAATAACTTTTTTGAGATTCTAAGAACGGTATGGCTCCATATAGATGATACTTGTAGTAGTCATTGAGCATCGGGTTAGCAACAACTGTAGCATTAGTGGCTCTCATCATATACTTCATAAGTTTGCAGTCTTCACCTATACACCAAACTATAGCGATAATGACACAATCACTTAACATCTCCTTTCAGCTGAATGACATGAGTCTCTTAATAGTACACAAATCAATAAAGAAGTGTAAAATTGATTTCTCTTGGCATAAATCTTGTAATGATTGAAGTTCTACTTAATTTACCTATATATATGTTAGATCAATATATAGGTGAGACAATAGGAGATGTAACATGTAAGTACTTCACAAACCAGTACATTTTTGGCCAGTGATGGCATGTGTTAATGTTAGCAAATTAATTGATGGTCATGTGGCTTGGCTTGCCATGACATGTATAGTCACCTATCCCCAGCCTGTAGTGTACCCCTCATATTAGTTGAGGCTTGCAATGATTCCAAAGAAACAAGAAAAACATCTTACTCTATATGCTATTTAACACTATGCTTCTATTTTCTGATGTGGCTACATGTGGACTTTAGATTTGAGAGTTCTTCTTTCCTCGACCAAATCATCAACATGTATTTTCTCTTCTACTATCGACTTTTGGGAGTGGTTTCTCCTATTATTAAGTGACGTGTATCCGACCCACCACTGCAAACTTGCCATATGCGTGATGGTCTTTCTTGAGTATGTATTCTTGTTTTCATCTTTCGTTGTGTTATATACGAGTAATCTCCTTAGCGATACGTAGTTGCTTCATTAAATAAAAACTCGGTAAGAATTTATTAAAAAAATGGCTTTGAATTTCTAGTCCTTTTTAGCCTTCAATTGTGTTAATCTTGACCAACTACAAATACGTACACATTGTTCATATAAGAGTAGCTTTACTTCAATTATCGGTCTATTTTTCGATGACACTGGAAAATAACATCCTCAATTATATATAACGTGACCATTAACTGCATTGCATAATCTGTAATCATCAAGGAAAGATCATAGTCCTCTGATCTTGAATGTGAAATGACAACACTAAAAGTCTAAGGATGCTAACATCGTATGTAACGACTTTCGATACTGTCCCATAAATAGCAATAAATATTTAGGGATATTTAGTGATAGGTTCTCACATATATATGAAAATTAGGGTTTGAGTCTCGAAAATGACCAATGTTAGAGTTTGGGTCTCTCGAAATCACTGTTCATTAGCCTACGTGAACAGTGATTTCGAGACCCAAACTCCAACGTTGGTTATTTTCGAAACCCAAACCTTAATATCAATATATATGTGGGACCCTATTACTAAATAACCCAAATCTTTATTGTGTATTGATCTATACTATACTGACATGTATGTGAGAGAAATGTGAATTCCAAATATATAATTAACTAGTACTAATTAAACATAAAATGCAGTAAACTCTATAAATACCAAAGTAAAATATAACCTATCTCAACTTTCCCCCTTTTTGTAATCCTGAGATATCCCAAAGCCAGGTAAGAAACAAGTGGTTCATATCTGGACTATGAGATATAGTCTCTAGAGTTTTTTGCACAGACACATGAAATTTAACAAGGTTAAATATTTTATTCTTAGAACTCATTAAATCCCCACCATAAGAACTACAGGATTAACTTGTCATAAAAGGAAGATCAAAGAAGGATTAGAAAAATTTCAAGACATCGAACGTGGATCCGAGTCAGCATATATACTCACCTCTTCACATCTCCAACTAGCCACATATTCTAATAAAGGGAGCTAATTAATTATAATAATTAGCACTATTAACCTTTCGTTCATTCGTTGAACTAATTAATACAGCAAGTGGATAAATGGGGCATCTTACGCTGACGAGACTAATTCTTGGATGATGTCATTGAGCTCGAGGCTCCCACATATAAGGAAAGGTGCAGATTGGTTGATTAGCAAAATTGTGACATGGATCATTGGTTCTCACTTATTAGAGAGTTGATTTAGAGAGCATAATTAGATGTAGTCACATATGATCATGACCTGTTATGGTGTTTAATTAATTGAAGAAGATACTAAGTTTAAACTTTAATTACTATAGAAGTTATTGTCAGTCTACTCCAATTTTGATTCTAATGTCTACAATACGCATTACAATATATCAATGGTGACTGATCAATATGCATGATGCGTTTCTCTTATATATATTAAGCATTGTGATAAACTTCGTGATCTGTCCTGACCAATAGTTTTGCTGTTGATTGTTACTTGCGCAGTGCGTTTCTCTTTTTATTATGCATTGTCTAAGAGTAACAGCTAGGTTTAGGTGTTGATTAATTGTCACTAGCAAAGCGAGTTTTGTGCTGATAATTTGCTTCTTCTTTTTTTTCCTTCTTCTGGAAAAAAAAAACTAAGTAGCACAAGATGCATGCGGTTGGAATTAGGAAATGATATGTAGCATAATATTTGCTTTCTTAAAAGTTGCCGAAGATCATCACCTACTACTTTGACCTTCACCTCCTCCTCTTCTTCTTCTTCTTCTTCTTCTTCCTTTAATTACTTGTCGGATAGGCTGGCCTTGCCGAATAAATTATACAAGACTCCGAACTTAGACGACTTTTAGACTAAGCGTGATCCGTCAAAGATCGAAGTCGTGGGTGATCCCCAAAGGTATAAAAAAGCACTATATAATTCTGATGTTACAAAAGAATTATCCATATATTTGTATTGTTATTATTTTTTCAATAAAAATATCAACCAAAATTAGTTCTGGTTAGAATAATCCAACCCGGGGAACTATCTGAGTTTAAGTAATTACCTCTTTTGTGACTTTATCGTCACGAATCTTGCTATGAGCTAGAGAAGGTCATTGGTGGAGAGCGTGGCAATCAAATCAATTGTGTCTATGTTCATTTTTTTTAAGATAAAACAATGATATTAAATCTTGTCTTTCATTAAAACAATAATTAATACACGCTACCAAAGAATTATATATGGTGGAATGTGAACATGTACCGTATAGGAAAATAAAACGTTTCATCGAAAGATGAATGGTTAATTGTGACTGATAGGAAAATGGATTTGACAACCTAACAATTATGAATTGTTTAACTGTGACTGATAGGAAAATGGAATTGACAAGCTAACATTAACAATTTGACAATCAGTGAAAGAAGGACCACAAATATATTGAGATTAAAATCAAGCATGTGATCCATGCTTTACTAAACAATACTAGGTTAATAAGAGATTGAAGGACCACAGCTTTGATTTAAAGGATTGTGATCCTGGTGAGAAATTATAAATGTTTCACATTATACTGGAACTAAGTATATCCAATCTTAACCCTACTTTAGACAATAACATTATTGGTTTTCCTTAACATCCAGGTTCACATAAATTTTACCGACATTTATGAATTATATTATTTTAGTCATTTTGTTGCCCAAACATAATTGCAGATCGAGTCTGGGACTAGAAATACCAGAAATCAAGATGATGAATTTACCTATAGAATTCTGTAGACTATATTATATAGACATTGTGCCATTAATTTCTAGACAATTGTAGTAGTTAGTATAAGCATATGAGGAAGTTAGCCAGGATAAATTATTCTGCATTTCATTGAAAACAAAGTTAAACGGAACTTAAAATTTTTTTGTTTATATATATATATATATATATATATATATATATATATATATATATATATATATATATATAGGGGTGAGCATATAACGGTTGAAAACCGAATATCGAACCGAACCGAACCGAAATATGACAAACGGTTCGGTTTTTTCCGTTATCGGTTCGGTTTACGGTTTGAAAATTTAAAAATTTGAAATAACGGTCCGATTTTCGGTTCTTCATCCGAAAAACGGAACCGAACCGAAAACCGATTTAGATTTTGTAATTTATCAAACTACCCACAATATACATATACTAATGTTTATTAACCCCTAACTGAGCGTACTCTCTTCTCCTATTCTATGTCGGTGTTTCTTTGAGCACTCTCTCTATCTACCCTCAATCTATATATACTAATATCTTTCACTCTATGTAATGTAATAATTCATAAATACAATAATGTCATATATTTTTTAAAAATTTGTTATTTAAATAGGTCCATTTTGCTAAAAACTTGAAGGCCATGCACATTGGCCCATGAAACCGAACCGACCGAAAACCGACCGAATTAATTCGGTTCGGTTTTGTTCGGTTTTTATAAAAACGGTTCGATTTTCGGTTTTGAGAAATACGGTGTACGGTTATTTCGGTTTTCACATATTCGGTTCGGTTTGAACCGAACCGAACCGATGCTCACCCCTATATATATATATATATATATATTTATTTATTTTTTATTTTTTTTTAAGAAGAGACTTTTATTGATGTATCAGACGCAAAATGCCGAAGCCTATACAAGTAAACGCGCCTCGCGCGAACCAGAAACGAGGAGGAAAAACAGAAAAAGCTGCCCTCAAAACGGCTGCTAGGCCGAGCAGCGGAAGGTAAGACGCCTTTAGGCAGGAGACCATTCCAAGACCCTCGGCCGACCAAGCCCGAAAAGGCCTGGGGCTAGAGATCAAGTTTCAACCAGAATGAACTCGTACTGTGGGAGCACCCTATGCTCCTTTTGCGGTATTGGCGGAAGACTTCTTTGATGAGCTGGTCAGCTGTGTATTGGTGGCCTTCGTATCTCGCCTTATTGCGATTCTTCCAAATAGCCCACGTGGCGGCCGCTGCGACGATCTGGTGGCCATGGGAGGCTGAACCCCAGTGGACCGCAAGGTCGTGGAAGCGTCCCCCACTCGGCCCCATACTGAAGAGCTGGTTGAGTGTCCTCCAGATACTGTCAGGTAGGTTACCCTGGCAAAAGATGTGGTCAATAGTCTCACTCTGACGTTCGGAGCAGCACGTGCAGGCTGAGGCTAAGCTGATTCCGATGGTGTTGAGGATGTCGTCGGTGGGCAGTTTGAGTCTGATGACTCTCCACATCAGGAATGACCACTTCTTTGGAATGCAGGATTGCCAATAAGGTGCAATGGGATGGTGCGGACGACCGTAACCCAGAACGGCGTCTCTCGCCGAACGCACCAAGAATTCTCCTGAGGTTGCGATAGACCACCTCAGCACGTCGGCCTCGCTACCGATGCATAACCCGCTCCGACGGATGATATCTGCTGTATCATTACCGCACCAATCCCTAATTTTCTCCCAGTTCCACTCGTCGGTGGAGGGGTTCCACAGGTCTTTAATCCTACTATCTCTCGGTGTCTCCACGATGTTCGGGATCAAGCTATCCCCTACCCATCTCTCGAGGAAAGGATCCGAATCACCCGTCCCCAATTGTAGTCTCATCGCTGGCTCTGCCAAGTCGCGACCGATGAGGATACGACGCCAGGCCGCCGAGGATCTGCTGTTGGAAATGGCCATAGAAGGGTGGGAGTTCTTGAAGTACCTGGCCTTCAAGAACCTGGTCCATAGATTGTCGCTCGTGCGAAGTTTCCACCACAGTTTCATGGAGAAGGCTTTGACGATATGAGATAGCTTGGGAAATCCCAACCCCCCCTCGATTGTAGGATGAGCCATGGATTCCCAGCTGGCCCAATGGTGCTTGTCTTATCCGTTGCTATGCTCCCAAAAGAAATTGCAGAAGATCTGTTCAATGGAGGAGAGAACCTTCTTGGGCGGGGAGCAAGCGGCCAGGGTGTGGATAGGGATGGAGGTGAGGACGTGGTTGATGAGGATCATCTTGCCGCCAGGGGATAAGGAAGCATTATGCCATCCTTCAAGTTTCTTCCTGATTCTAGTAGTCAAGTTTTCAAAGATGCCAGAGTTGGACTTCCCATACACAAGAGGACAGCCGAGATAGTTGAACGGGGGATGGTTAACGGAAAAGGAAGTTAAGTTGGAGAGGTTACTCGCGTGATCTCTCCTGATGTTGTGGTGGGTGTAGATGACGCTCTTGCAGGGATTGATCTTCTGGCCAGAGCACCTGGAGTACCTCTGCAGGGTGTTGTGGACCACCCCTACCGCTCCTTCGTCCCCGGATAAGAATATGAGTAGATCGTCGGCAAAGGCCAGATGGGTGATGACAGGACATCCACTGGAGGTGTGGTAGTGTTGGAAGTGCGGGGTATTGACCATGTTGTTAAGGTTCCTGCTCAGGGCGTCGGTAGCAATGATGAAAACGGTAGAGGATAGAGGGTCGCCTTGTCTAACCCCGCGCTCAGATTTGAAAAACCCATCGGTTTGGCCGTTGATGACCGTAGAGAACCATGAGTTGCTAATGGATCTCAAAACGATGTTGGTCTAGTTTTTCGAGAATCCGAAGGCCCTGAAAACCCAGATCATGAATTGCCAATCCAGCCTGTCGTAAGCTTTTTCTATGTCAATTTTGACTGCGATGTTTGTCACGCCCCAAAACCAGATTACTGGAGAGCGGGGGAGTGACTCAGCCAGCTACGTATTACGGGTAGGTGAATACCGTATAATACGATCAATGTTGTCTAACCAGACGAGGGGGTGCATACTACATAAAAGTCTTACTATGGTCATTACATCTATTGTCTCAATCATTCAAACAAGAAACAGAAATATAAAACATGTAAGGTAAAGCAGTAAGGCATCCCAAACGCTCAGTCAAAATGTTCTTGAGATCTAGCTTTACAAAATATAGCCAGATGATATAGCAAGTATACACAATTGTTATCAGCTGCAGTCTGACTTAATTACAATCATGTAAAAGTAAATACAAGACAATCCGACTAACATGTCGGTGCCAAACGGCTAAGTATAAAGGTAAATAACAAAACGAGCGGTGAAGTAAGGAACCCACTCGAGTCCTCCTGCAATCATGCCTCTAGTATTGACCATCTTGGAGGTAGAAGTAAGCTGGATCCTCGGGAACCGGCTCTAAATCTGGCCATGCAAAACCAGAGAGGTTAGACCTCTAATAGAAAGTACCACAAGGAAGGACGATATGAAGGACAAAAACTAGTAAGTAAAAGAATATAATAATAGATCTCTGCTTGCTACTAGGATTCACATCACATCACGACACTTCGAACCAACCTCCCAACCAAACAAGGACAGAAGTTGGCCCGTCATGTCCTGACATTCTGATCATCCCAGTTAGGTAACAGAGTAGTACAGTACACAAACAAATCATCTTGAACGGCCAATCAAATTCTACGGCTTGCTATTATGAGTCCCAAGTTATCCTGGAATTATGCAATTAGGGATTCCTCAGTTCTTACTATGTGCAAGCAAGGCTAGCCTATCCAATCAATCAATTGCGCCAATCATGTAGTTAGACGAGTCCCAGCGGGACGCCCGCCGTTATAGCATGTACAATAATATAATCAGATATCGTTTCCTGCCCGTGTGACAGATCTACAGTATCTGTGGGAACCAGCCGGCCCGTCGGGCACTTAATAGTCCCAAGGGGGCTGCCATGTAAGAACTCGGGAATCCATTCTCTCCATGCCATCATTATTTTATTTAACTTAATGGTCTCTACGTTGAGTGAAGTCCCATGCCGTGGATCATGGTCATTCAAATGAGTACTTTCGTACGGGGTACGATATGCACAACTCTACAACGATACCAGTGCGGTTAGGTTGCAGGTCTTATATAGCGTAATACAACAATCAAATCTAACCACGGTAATCATGCCTCTACCATAAAGTACACATGCTTCTTTTGTAGAAAATAAATAAATAAATAAATAAATAAATAGATTGAAGCCTGCATGTGCATGTATGTCAATATTTCGGGATCAGCCAGTCGATTGCAATAGTTCATAACATGAACGTATCTCATTCATTTTATTCAATAAGACGACTAGCCAGTCTCTTAGTTTCAACTAGGAACGCATGATCAATATTTAGTCCATGTCACAATCATTATAAATGGTGACAAGGCATGAAAGTCATTTAGTATTACATGGGTCGAGTCTACAACTCTCAAGGTCAAGTTCCAGTCATACTGGGTATCCGTGGATCAATCATGACACAAAGCACGTTCCTCATAACAATCGTTATTTGACAATATTAACATATCATGATTTTATCAAGTTAATGCAAAAAGGCGTAAGGATATAATAGAAGAATTATCATGCCATCATTAAATGAATAATTATAAGACAATTAAAACACCCAGGTCAAGAAGTCACGCCAACAAATCTATGCTAAGGCCAAAAGTCACGCAAGAAGTCTGTGCTTAAGACCAACAAGTCACGCTAAGTCTAGCTGGGGTGAGCGTGGAAAATGGGCGTGAATAGTGAGCATGAAAAGTGATACACGCTGGCAAGCGTGAGCGTATGAGCGTGACAAATAATTCACGCACGCACGCGCAGCGTGAGGGTGAAAAGTCACGCACAATGTGATCGTGAAAAGCCACGCACGCAAGCTCAGGGACAGGAGCGTGACTCAAATACACGCAGACAACGCGAGCGTGACAAATAATTCACGCACGCAAATGCGAGCGTGACTAAAAATACACGCACGCTCATGGGAACGTTAGCGTGACTAAAAATACACGTTAACATGTAAGAACACGAGCGTGACTAAAAATACACGCAGATACGTAAAGACGTGTACGTGACTGAAAATACACGCTGACACGTAAGAACGTGTGCGTGACTGGGCTGATGTTTACGCGAGCACGTAAGAACGTGTGCGTGAAACATCTCCCAAACTCCAAGTCCTATGGAGCCTTGTTCCAGTGCCAGAAATACACGCTAATATTGGTGGTCCAAGAACCCATGAACAGCCGAAATACTATAACTTAGATCTAGAGAAAACCAGCCGTAGAAATCAAAAATGCTAAGAACTAATCTCTCTCAGGATCATGAGAGGAAGGGAAATGAACCATAAAAATGGGTGATTGAGAAGCAAGTTTGCACTTGCCTACTGCTGCTGCCGGTTAGGTGGAGAAGTAATGAGAGGAAGAAGAAGAAGTAATGGTGAGAATGAAGTAATAAGGAGAGAGAAAGAGATGGAAGCTTTAAATAGGAAGATGGTGGTAGGTGGGAGTTGGGCCGGGTTCTATGGGTCGGGTTGCACGGGTCCAACAAGGCTAACCCGAAAGTAAAACTAAAGCAGGAATTAAAATGCAGGAAATAAAATTGCAGAAATATAATTACAGAAATAAAATTGCAGAAAATAAATTAACATGAAAATTAAAGAGCAGCTAATTAATTAACATGAAAATTTAAAGAGCAGATAATAGAATTACAGAAAAATAAAGTGCAGAAAATAAAATGCAAATAATTAATTAACATTAAGTTATAGGAATTTAAATACAGGATACTACATGATAAATACTAAATAAATACATTCAGGCAATATACGTATTAGAATACGCATTCCGGGAACGGGGAGTGACATCTCTACCCTCCTTGAAAAAATTTCGTCCTCGGAATTTTAAATTCAAGCAAGATGGAAACATCGGGGCTAAACTAATCTAAGTACAAGCAATTTAATAAATCAATCATTTTACAATGTCCATAGCAAGTAACATATCCATATTTAACAATCTACGTTATCTAGCAATTCTACCCATTAGGGGTTAAGCATGAGGAATCAAGACAATCAAGGTACACAGAAAAAGATATACCTTGTGAGTCAAACAGGTGTGGATACCGTGATCGGATATCATCCTCACGTTCCCACGTTGACTCTCCCAAGGAGTGATGACCCCAAGCAACACGGACAAGACTAATTGTTCGGTTCTTGAGTATCTTCTCTCTTCGGTCCAAAATGGACACAGGCTGTTCCTCGTAAGACAGGTTGGTACCAACAACCAGCTCAGAATGATCGAGGACATGGCTTGGGTCCGATACATACCTACGTAATTGAGATACATGAAACACGTCATGCACCTCTCGTAACGAAGGTGGGAGGGATAAATGATAAGCAACATCGCCTATCCGATCAAGAATAACGGATGGGCCCACGTACCGCGGACTCAATTTCCCGCGAACGCCAAATCTAATGACCCCACGAGTAGGTGAGATCCGTAAGAATACATGGTCCCCAACAGAGAACTCTAACGGCCTACGATGCTGGTCCGCCCAATGACGAGGCCGATCCTGCGCAACACGAAGTCGCTCTCTAATTCCCTTAATCACTTCAACCGTCTGGATAATCATTTCTGGGCCTAGCATCTTCCTTTTCCCGATATCATTCCATGCTAGTGGCGATCTACACTTCTTACCATATAGTGCCTCAAATGGCGCCATCTGGATACTGGCTTGATAACTGTTGTTGTATGAGAACTCGACCAAGTGAAGGTGACTCTTCCAAGACCCTCCAAAATCTAGAGTGCAAGCTCGTAACATGTCTTCTAAAGTCTGAATCGTCCTTTCTGATTGCCCATCCGTCTGCGGATGGTAAGCCGTGCTAAATCTTAACTTGGTACCCAGACTATGATGTAAGCTCTTCCAGAAATATGATATGAAACGGGTATCTCGATCTGACACAATACTGACAGGGACTCCATGCTGCCTGACTATCTGTTACATATACAACTCTGCCAACTTTTCTGTAGATTGCCCTACTCTGAAAGGAAGAAAATGCGCCACCTTCGTAAGCCGATCTACTATCACCCAAATAGCATCCTTACCACTTGGTGATCTCGATAAACCGGTCACGAAGTCCATTGTGATATGCTCCCATTTCTATTCTGGAATAGGAAGCGGTTGTAATAACCCAGCTGGCCTCTGTTGTTCTGCCTTCACTTGCTGACATACCAAGCAACGGGAAATGAAGCTAGCTATCTCCCTCTTCATCCCGTTCTACCAAAAATGCTGCTTGATATCTTGGTACATCTTGGTTCCTCCAGGGTGTATAGAATACTGGAAACTGTGAGCTTCTGCCATAACTTCCTGTCTGATATCTCCACTGGGCACACATAGACGTGATCCAAACCTAAGCGTACCATCTTCATGAATTTGCATCTCCTTTCTGAGTCCTGACTCACATTCTGCCCTAAGCTTCTGAATCCTTGGGTCCTGTGCCTGAGCTGCCTTGATCCTATCTACCAAGTCAGATTGAACTTGTAGACTAGTTAGAACACCTACATCACTAGGAAATATAACTTCGATGCCCATCTCCTGAAGGTCTTCTAAGATATGCCTCTGTGTTGTCAACATAAATGTGCTGCCTCTTCTGCTAAGAGCGTCTGCTACTACATTCGCCTTGCCTGGATGATACTGAAGCTCCACGTCATAATCCTTGATCAACTCCAGCCACCTTCTCTGCCTCATGTTCAGTTCCTTCTGAGTAAAGATGTACTTCAGACTTTTGTGGTCTGTGTACATTTCCACTCGGTCACCTTATAAGTAATGTCTCCATAGCTTCAGAGCAAACACTACTGCCGCTAACTCCAAATCATGAGTTGGGTAATTCTTCTCATGGTTTCGAAGCTGCCTAGATGCATATGCTATCATATTCCCATGCTGCATAAGGACACATCCAAGTTCTTTACCTGACGCATCACAATATACTGTAAAACCTTCGGGTCCAACTGGCAATGTAAGAATGGGCGCTGATATCAACTTCTACTTCAAAGTCTCGAATGATGCCTGACATTCTGCCGACCAAACGAATGGTACATCCTTTCGGGTCAAGCGGGTCATGGGTGCTGAAAGTCTTGCAAAATCTGACACAAATCTTCTGTAATATCCTGCCAATCCTAAGAAACTCCGTACATCAGCTACGGTCTTGGGTACTGGCCAACTCTCTACTGCTTCTACCTTCTTGGGATCCACTGCTACTCCAGCTCCTGATACAATATGACCCAAAAATGAAATATGATCCGTCCAGAACTCACACTTGCTGAGCTTGGCATACAACTGGTTCTCTCTTAGAATCTGCAACACTTTCCTGAGGTGGTCTTCATGCTCCTCTAGCAGAGTATACAAGAATGTCGTCGAGAAATACTATGACAAACTAATCTAAGTACGGCATAAAGATGCGGTTCATCAAATCCATGAAGATAGCTGGAGCATTGGTCAAACCAAACGGCATTACTAAAAACTCATAATGCCCATACTTCGACCTGAATGCTGTCTTGGGAATATCTTCCTTCCTAACCCTCACCTGATGATACCCTGAACGAAGATCTATCTTGGAGAAAACTCTAGCCTTGCTCAATTGATCAAATAAGTCGTCGATCCTGGGTAATGGGTACTTGTTCTTTACTGTCGCCGCGTTAAGCTTCCTGTAATCGATGCATAATCTGGATGACCCATCCTTCTTCCCTACAAGTACCACTGGCGCTGCCCATGGTGATATACTAGCTTGGATAAACTTCTTCTCCTTCAATTCCTCTATGTGCTGATACACCATGGCCTGCTCTGAATCCGCCATTCTGTAAACCCGATCTGATATTGTTTTAGTTTCAGGTGCCAATTCTATGCGGAACTCAATATCTCTAACCGGTGGTAGACCTGGAAGTTCTTCGGGAAACACGTCTAGAAATTCTTCAACTACCTTCGGAATCTGAACTTCTTCCATTGCTGTTACTACTCCCTGCTCTTGCTGAGTTGCCTCTGACCTGACCAAGGTGAACCTCTCCATGCCTGGAATATCAAAAGATACGCTTCCACTACGACAATCTATTGTCGCATGACTGTCTTTCAGCCAGTCCATGCCTAAGATAACGTCGAAATTTCCTACAGGAAATTCTATCAACCGGGCAGGTAAAGAATGCCCGCAAACTACAACGCTACACGCTAAAATAACTCTACGAACCCTTACGAGCCCATTACCAGTGAGTATATTCAACCTCCCTGGCAATGCCTCGAACTTCATTCCTAGTCGTGTCGCAAATTGTGCAGATATAAATGAATGGGATGCTCCCGAATCAAACAATGCTACTGCGGGATATGAGACGACGAGAATGTTACCTGCCACAACATCTCCCGATGCCAATGCCTCCTCCAAGGACAGTGTGAATGCCTGCCCTCGACCTCCTTGCTGGTTCCCATGTTGCGGCCTAGCCTGGTGCTGCTGTTGGCCCCTTCCTTGATGATGCTGGGGTGGTCTATGCTGGTGTTGCTGCATCGGCGGTCCCTGCTGCCGAAACATCTGAGCCTGCGGTACTAACGGACGCTGTGCCAACGGCCTCACTGCCAATGCTGGTCCTCGATACTGCCCAGCCCCTGGTGCTGGCAGAGCAGGAAACTGCTGCCCTGGTCCTCCTGACCTCGAATTCATGGGACATGTGGTAACCCGATGATCTGGGTTTCCACATATCAGACACAGTCCATTCAATGTCCGACACACATCTCTAGTGTGTCCCATCTTCCCACAATAAGTACAGCCCGCCGGGGGTTGCTGGTTCTTCCTCTGTTGCTGTTGCTGCTACCTGGGTGGTGGTGCTGGCCCTCGCATTGCCACATCGTGGGTACGAATGCCAGGGGATGGTGCTGTTGTTCGGGGCGCTGCTCCCCCTCCTCCTTCAATCTGACTGTGGGATCTCTTCTGACCTCCAGTCCTTGCCGCAAGCCTCTGAATGGTGATCTCATGCCTTCGAGTTGCCGTCAATATCTCATCAAAAGTCTGGTAATTGTGCCCCTCTATTAATTGCAAGAGCTCAAGATGAAACCCTTGCTGAAACCTCATGGCCCTATGGTGCTCTGTTGCTACCATCTCTGGGGCAAATCTACTCAATCTGCAGAATTCTGCTGCATAAGCATCTACAGTCTTGTCGGCCTGCCTGAGGTTGATAAACTTCTGTTGTAGCTCAAACTGTGCCACAACTCCATAGTACTTCGTCTCGAACCTTGCAGTGAAATCGTCCCAAGCCACAGGACGTCTAATGCCCACTTCCTCTGATTCCCACCAATCACGTGCGAGATCCTGAAGTAACAACTTCACTAGATCCACACGTTCTTCTGTCGGTACCTTAGCCGCTGTCAGAATAGCCTCCATATCCTTAAGCCATGCATCTGCTGAAATGGCATCTTCCGTGCCCTCGAAACGGCGGGGGTTGTACTTGCAAAACCTGGCTGATGCTCCTGAATCAGCCCTCACTCCTCTTTCCAAAGCCGTCTGCAATCCTTGGTTGAGCAACACATTCTGCTCGTGTAGCTGAGTGTGCATGCGCTGCTGGGCCAACATCTGATGTTGCTGAGTAGCCATCATCCCTCTCATGATCTCCAGAAGGGCTGGTGTGTCCATCTCCGCAGGGGTAGGTGGAACTGTCGGTGGTGGTGGAACATCCGGATACTGCGATCCAGCCGCTGGTTCCACTATCACTTCTTCCTGGGTAGCCTCTTGAGTTAGTACTGGCCCTTGTTGCTGACCAACAGGGTCAGGTGGTCCATGTTGCTCCTGCGGTTGTCCAGCTCTGACAGGTGCGGACGAGGTGCCCCTAAGAAAAGGGACAAGAGAACAATCAAACGACCGGACATGAAGGATCAATGAAGTCAAAGGATACCGGAATGTCAAGCAAGAGTTGAGAATAACGAATCAGGAGATCAAGGGGAAACAAGTGTGATTGAGACATCCTATAAATCAAAAATACCCCACAAGTCTGAATCAGACCTGCATGGGCCACCACTAAAACCTTGTCACGCCCCAGAACCAGATTACTGGAGAGCGGGGGAGTGACTCAGCCAGCTACGTATTACGGGTAGATGAATACCGTATAATACGATCAATGCTGTCTAACCAGACGAGGGGGTGCATACTACATAAAAGTCTTACTATGGTCATTACATCTATTGTCTCAATCATTCAAACAAGAAACAAAAATATAGAACATGTAAGGTAAAGCAGTAAGGCGTCCCAAACGCTCAGTCAAAATGTTCTTGAGATCTGGCTTTACAAAATATAGCCAGATGATATAGCAAGTATACACAATTGTTATCAGCTGCAGTCTGACTTAATTACAATCATGTAAAAGTAAGTACAAGACAATCCGACTAACATGTCGGTGCCAAACGGCTAAGTATAAAGGTAAATAACAAAACGAGCGGTGAAGTAAGGAACCCACTCGAGTCCTCCTGTAATCATGTCTCTAGTATTGACCATCTTGGAGGTAGAAGTAAGCTGGATCCTCGGGAACCGGCTCTAAATCTGGCCATGCAAAACCAGAGAGGTTAGACCTCTAATAGCAAGTACCACAAGGAAGGACGATATGAAGGACAAAAACCAGTAAGTAAAAGAATATAATAATAGATCTCTGCTTGCTACTAGGATTCACATCACATCACGACACTTCGAACCAACCTCCCAACCAAACAAGGACAGAAGTTGGCCCGTCATGTCCTGACATTCTGATCATCTCAGTTAGGTAACAGAGTAGTACAGTACACAAACAAATCATCTTGAACGGCCAATCAAATTCTACGGCTTGCTATTATGAGTCCCAAGTTATCCTGGAATTATGCAATTAGGGATTCCTCAGTTCTTACTATGTGCAAGCAAGGCTAGCCTATCCAATCAATCAATTGCGCCAATCATGTAGTTAGACGAGTCCCAACGGGACGCCCGTCGTTATAGCATGTACAATAATATAATCAGATATCGTTTCCTGCCCGTGTGACAGATCTACAGTATCTGTGGGAACCAGCCGACCCGTCGGGCACTTAATAGTCCCAAGGGGGCTGCCATGTAAGAACTCGGGAATCCATTCTCTCCATGCCATCATTATTTTATTTAACTTAATGGTCTCTACGTTGAGTGAAGTCCCATGCCGTGGATCATGGTCATTCAAATGAGTACTTTCGTACGGGGTACGATATACACAACTCTACAACGATACCAGTGCGGTTAGGTTGCAGGTCTTACATAGCGTAATACAACAATCAAATCTAACCACGGTAATCATGCCTCTACCATAAAGTACACATGCTTCTTTTGTAGAAAATAAATAAATAAATAAATAAATAAATAAATAGATTGAAGCCTGCATGTGCATGTATGTCAATATTTCGGGATCAGCCAGTCGATTGCAATAGTTCATAACATGAACGTGTCTCATTCATTTCATTCAATAAGACGACTAGCCAGTCTCTTAGTTCCAACTAGGAACGCATGATCAATATTTAGTCCATGTCACAATCATTATAAATGGTGACAAGGCATGAAAGTCATTTAGTATTACATGGGTCGAGTCTACAACTCTCAAGGTCAAGTTCCAGTCATACTGGGTATCCGTGGATCAATCATGACACAAAGCACGTTCCTCATAACAATCGTTATTTGACAATATTAACATATCATGATTTTATCAAGTTAATGCAAAAAGGCGTAAGGATATAATAGAAGAATTATCATGCCATCATTAAATGAATAATTATAAGACAATTAAAACACCCAGGTCAAAAAGTCACGCCAACAAATCTATGCTAAGGCCAAAAGTCACGCAAGAAGTCTGT
The DNA here is from genome assembly GCA_029216955.1 of Iris pallida. Classification (NCBI taxonomy): domain Eukaryota; kingdom Viridiplantae; phylum Streptophyta; class Magnoliopsida; order Asparagales; family Iridaceae; genus Iris; species Iris pallida. The sequence continues at coordinate 13,651,084 of JANAVB010002395.1, read as the reverse complement.
GCTTAAGACCAACAAGTCACGCTAAGTCTAGCTGGGGTGAGCGTGGAAAATGGGCGTGAATAGTGAGCGTGAAAAGTGATACACGCTGGCAAGCGTGAGCGTATGAGCGTGACAAATAATTCACGCACGCACGCGCAGCGTGAGGGTGAAAAGTCACGCACAATGTGATCGTGAAAAGTCACGCACGCAAGCTCAGGGACTGGAGCGTGACTCAAATACACGCAGACAACGCGAGCGTGACAAATAATTCACGCACGCAAATGCGAGCGTGACTAAAAATACACGCACGCTCATGGGAACGTTAGCGTGACTAAAAATACACGCTAACATGTAAGAACACGAGCGTGACTAAAAATACACGCAGACACGTAAAGACGTGTGCGTGACTGAAAATACACGCTGACACGTAAGAACGTGTGCGTGACTGGGCTGATGTTTACGCGAGCACGTAAGAACGTGTGCGTGAAACATCTCCCAAACTCTAAGTCCTATGGAGCCTTGTTCCAGTGCCAGAAATACACGCTAATATTGGTGGTCCAAGAACCCATGAACAGCCGAAATACTATAACTTAGATCTAGAGAAAACCAGCCGTAGAAATCAAAAATGCTAAGAACTAATCTCTCTCAGGATCATGAGAGGAAGGGAAATGAACCATAAAAATGGGTGATTGAGAAGCAAGTTTGCACTTGCCTACTGCTGCTGCCGGTTAGGTGGAGAAGTAATGAGAGGAAGAAGAAGAAGTAATGGTGAGAATGAAGTAATGAGGAGAGAGAAAGAGATGGAAGCTTTAAATAGGAAGATGGTGGTAGGTGGGAGTTGGGCCGGGTTCTATGGGTCGGGTTGCACGGGTCCAACAAGGCTAACCCGAAAGTAAAACTAAAGCAGGAATTAAAATACAGGAAATAAAATTGCAGAAATATAATTACAGAAATAAAATTGCAGGAAATAAATTAACATGAAAATTAAAGAGCAGCTAATTAATTAACATGAAAATTTAAAGAGCAGATAATAGAATTGCAGAAAAATAAAGTACAGAAAATAAAATGCAAATAATTAATTAACATGAAGTTATAGGAATTTAAATACAGGATACTACATGATAAATACTAAATAAATACATTCAGGCAATATACGTATTAGAATACGTATTCCGGGAACGGGGAGTGACAATGTTGCCTCCTCTCACCGGGAATTTCATGTAGGTGATAAGCTCTTGGGCCAACATGATATTGTCTTGAATGTTTTTCCCTCGAACAAACCCGCTTTGCTCCTCGGATATGATCTTGGGGAGGAGACCAGCCATCCTGGTTGCGATGATCTTGGAGATGATCTTGTTGGTGAAGGTGCAGAGACTGATGGATCGAAAATCCAGAAATGATAATGGGTTGTCTTTTTTAGGGATAAGGATCAGCTTGGCGCCAGAGATGGCTCTGGGGTAAGTTGCTCCTTCGAAAAAGGTAATAACCGCTTCTGTGATGTCGAGTTTGATGATATCCCAACACGTGCGAAAGAAAACCCCCGAAAACCCGTCCGGGCCTGGCGTACTATGCTCGTTCAGCGCCCACACAGCCTCCTTCACTTCCTGAGCTGTGGGGGGCGCTCTAACTGGGCGTTGTCGGTTGCGTTAATGAGGAGGGGTATTTGTTCAAGGAAGGAGTTGTCTTTGTGGACCGTCTCTTTGGAGCAGAGTTTGGAATAGAAGTTCGTGGTCTCGGCTTGAATGCTCTTTTGGTCTGTCCTGATGGTCCCGTTGTCGTCGGCAATATGATGACTCGATAGCTTCTGTCTGCGGCCGTTGACGCAAGCATGAAAGTATTTAGAGTTTTTATCCCCATCGCTATCCCATTTCAATCTCGCTTTCTGCTTCCAGAATTCAGTCTCGACTTTGATCCTGAATTTGAGCATGGCCTTGGTGAGATTCAGAGCTTTCCTGGCCGCAATGGAGCGGTTCGAAACGAACTTGGCTTCAGCGCGGGAGACATCGTCCTCTGCGACCCGGACAGCTTGAAAAATATCCCCGTACGCCTGTTTGCTCCATAGGGATAGAGCTCGCCTAGTAGCTCTGAGCTTGTTACTAACCCGGGAGAGGGGGTTGGGAGAGTCCTCGCGATTCCATACTTCCGCCACGATGTCCAAGAATTGCGGATGCTCGGTCCAGAAGTCGAGAAATTGGAAGTTTTTTTTTGAAAGGATTAGTAATGTTGTTAATCTCAACCAATAGAGGGGTATGATCCGATTCCGTGGAATTTAGGTGGGATAGGTTGGTATTGAGCGCCATTCCGTGCCAGAATGCGTTCGCGAGTCCTCTGTCCAGTCGGGAGTATTGACGACGGTCGCCTTCCTGCATGTTGCACCATGTGAAGGCGTTGCCGGTGAACTGGATGGATGCTAGCTGGGCGTTGAATATGAAGTTGTTGAAATCATGCATAGCCGGCAAGGGGGGAGGGCGACCTCCGATTTTCTCCTCACTGCAGGTAATCGCATTAAAGTCTCCAATGCAGAGCCACGGTGTGTTGCTGTGATGGAGATGGATGTCTAGAAGGTCGTTCCAAAGGTGTTTCCACTCAACCATATCGTAGCTGCCGTGAACCGCTGAGATAATGGCGCGCTCTGGGATCATGGGGTGTTCGAACCAGCAGGAGAGGGCCTGTCTGGCGTCCTGGATGACTCGAATGTTGACGTCCTTCGTGCAGAGGATCCAAATGTCGTGTCTGCCTGCTATGGCCGTAGGGAGGCCCAGCTGCAGCTGTATAGATTTGATTCTTTTGGGGGGGATTTTGGGTTCGAGAATGATGAGGATGTCGATCTTATGGACTTTTCGGAGGGAGGTTAATCTCCTAAGAGTAGGTTTGTTCGCCAGACCGCGGACATTCCAGGATAGAATGTTAAGCATTAAGGATTTTGTGGGATGATTTTTTGTTCCGCCTGGCGGCTGATCTGGTTTGGATGTTTGTTGTTTCTGTGGAACCTTGTTTGACGTTGGCCCCGGAAGTAGAAGCTCCTGCCTTCGTCGGGGTGGGGGGCGGGTGGATGCCAACTGATTCCCCGGCGGAGTCCTGGATAGGCTGCTCCGGCGGTATAATTATAGAGTCGTCAGCACTGCCTATCCGCAGGATAGTATGCTGTAGAGGATAACCGGCGGCTAGAACTTGTAGTCCTCTCTGGGCCTGTTCCGGCCCTAAGATTGCTAGGGCTTCTTCCACTGAGTCTTCGTTAGTGCGCTGTTGGTTAGCATCTGAGGTGACATTGGTCACCTCAGTGTCCTCCTGGGTCCTGGTGTGAGCGCGGTCTTCTTGTCCGTTCTGAGCTTGTACTGGTCGTAGGATTGCTAGGGCTTGTACTACAGCGACTTCGTTAGTGCGGTGTTGGTTAGCATCTGAGGTGACTTCGGACGCGTCGGCGTCCTCCTGGCTCCTGGTGAGAGCGTGTTCTTCTTGTTGGGGTTCTATATATATATATATATATATATATATATATATATATATATATATATATATATATAGCGATAGTTCCTCATGTTATATATATATATATATATATATATATATATATATATATATATATATATATATATATATATATATATATATATATATATATATATATATATAGCGATACTGCAAATGACCTCTAGCCTAGTGGTTAAGAGAGATGCATGCGGCCCAAATGGTCGGGAGTTCGAGCCTCAGTGGAGGCGAGTTCGCCACAAGTACCTATTGCTTCAAAAAAAAAAAAAAAAAAAAAAAAAAATATATATATATATATATATATATATATATATATATATATATATATATATATATATATATATATATGTATAGCGATAGTTCCTCATGTTTTACACATTTTATTTGGGATTTTTTTTTTCTCTAGTATTGTATTTTTATATAAACATATATGAAAGATGTAATTATAGAAAAATTCAAATTTTAAAATATAAGATTTACAATACTAACTCATGTTTTACACATTTTATTTCGGATTTTTTTCCTCTATTATTGTTTTTTTTATATATAAACATATATGAAAGATATAATTATAAAAAAAATTCAAATTTTAAAATGTAAGATTTACGATACTAATTATGAAAAGATGTAAGATTGACAAAACCAAATATTCTTATATCTAATAACATATCTAATTTGTTAAAAAGAAAAAGAGAAAGGATTACAGTGAATAATCAGATACATCAATAATACAATAGATAATTGGTTACCTCCAATAACTTGTTTTTGTTAAATTACTATCTAAAATAAATTTAGAGTTATATTTAATTGATTTACTTAACTAATAAAACAATTACATTGTTACACATGCTTTCAATGTTATTATATATATATATACATCCAACTTGTAACATCTCTGTGTAATTTGATAGTCTTGTACATGTACATGTATCCTCGTCGTGGCCACAATAATAAATGAATGTTTTACTGGTGGTTCATTTGAAACTTGTGAAACAGAGGACACAATCTTGTGCATCTCATTAAAGTTCTATGAAATATATTAGCATACATGTTCCAAATATTAATGCTTGCTTCACTACAACTTATGTGGGTTGCCTCTTATTTTCTCAAGTCACTGTTGCTCGGCAAGACAATATATATCCAACATAGTATGCTTCTACTTGAACATGATTCTTCTCAACTATGAAGAATTTTGCTCGACAATGTTTTACGGGTGGATCCACATCGTAACCGATATCGTGTCCGATTCGCGTCCACCAGTAGCCCGCATCTTCCAAATAGTATATTTTCTTCGTCCCGATTGTCCCACTAGTTTAGGGTTGGTAATGTTGAGCATGATATCTTCCAAGTTCAGTTGACCATTTGTGAAGTTTGTTCACATTGGGTTGGTGGTCCTGCATGACTACTATGCTCCCAACGGACCAAAGTATAGGATTTGTAGTGTGACATGTGAACTTGGATCATAAAAGAAGGACAAAACATATCATCTTGTCAAAATTGTGAATCAATAATGAAATGGAAGCGACAACCTAACAATTAACGACCTGTGAAAAGTCAAATATAAAGAGATTAAAATCAAGCATGTGACCCATGCTTACGTCTTTAAAAACAGCAGCCTGCCGGTTGAAAGATTCAAGGATAGGAATTAAAGATGTTCCACATGTATTGGAGCCAAGCAGATCCAGTTGGAGCCTCGTTTGTGTCCTAAACAATGTTTTAAAAATCGAACCGAAACCGATCAGAACACTAGATTAGGTTAAATGGGTACAATCAATAGATTAACTCGGGTTGAACTAGTTATACAGATTTATAATTTTATATTAATATATTACGTTAATATACAACTATATATATGTACTACTTGGATGTTCTGCATATTTATCATAGTATAAAATTAGTCAACAAGCAAAGATGTTAACTTTGATTGTATGTAAAGTCCAAAATAAAAATCATTGTTAAATCGGTTCAAAACTCAACTAGGCTAGACAGTTTGGTGGTATGACCAGATTTTTGGAAAAGTCGGTGGATCGGTGTTAAACTAGTCCGAAAAAGTTATTGGTTCGTGGGTTTAGCAGTTCAACCGGGCGATCCGGCCCAATTTTTAAACATTGATCTTAAACATTGGTAGGACCTAGTAGTTTGAAAACCAGTTCGACTCTGATGGTTGAACCGGTTAGACTATGTCCTGATCAATATTTTTTTGGGTCCCTGGGATGTATTGAACCGCATGAACAATTTACCTGATCAATCTTTTTTCATGTCACAATCCGCTATAGTCATTATCTTTTCTTTCCTGTGCCTCTCAATGGTGGGATAGCGCCCCCAGACTAGTTTGTAGTTAAATATTCAAAATTATATTCACTTTTTTACGTAAATACCCTCAACCATTTTTATATGTACTTAAATATATTGATTTGTTATCACATTTACAACTTAATACCCTATGTTAGTGTACCATTTGACTTAGTGGTCGCATACGTGACACGTGACTAAACTGGACACTTTTCCCGTAAACTCCAAAAATATACTTTTAGTATTGAATTGTTATCACATTTGTAACTTAATATCCTCTGTCAGTCTATCATTTGACTTAGTGGTCGCATACGTGACACGTGACTATATTGGACACTTTTCCTTTATTTTCTCACTTTAATTACTTGAGTAGTTTGAACCCAAAACTTAACCCTAATTATCGCCCTTCTCCATTAGTGTCTCCACCCACCCTCTCTCTCGACGCCGACTGTCGCGACTGCATCTTGCATTGTCATGATTGTACGCGATGTGAGACACAATTGCAGTCACACGAAGCACAATTGCGACTGCAGTTGGCTGCTACGATGACGACCGATAGAGAGGAGGAGAGACTGTGTGGGGAGGGATAGTTAGGGTTAGGATCTCAAGGAAGAAGAAATTAGGGTTAGGGTTGGATTTGGATTCAATTCCGTGAAGAAAAAAAATAATGATTAGAATTAGAAAATTAGGGTTTTATAATAATAAAGAAGATAGTTTAGGATAGGCTTAGAAATTTATATTGAATAGAAATTGGAGGGATAATCCTGGAAGGATGATCGAGATAGAGAGATTTCTTTTCTCAAGTCATATAGATCAAGTGATATCATACCTATAATTAACTCCGATTCAAATCACACCCTTTATTCAAAGATTCCAAGAAACAAGTAAAGCAACTGCGAATTCTTGCTCTCTTACTTTAGTACGAGTTGTTACAAAATAAATGCATGGCATATATTTTGTTGTTATAAATTCATAAGCCATGTACCAATATAATTCTACTTGTGATGTTGTTCCTTGTGGATAATTAATCATACAATTTGCCAATTTGACAAGCTAACAGTTAACACTCACTGAAGAAAGGACCCCAAATATTATGTGATCCAAAATGAGGAGAAAGAGCCTTATTGGTGTCGTTAACATTGGGCAGAAATGATCCAAATAATTCTTAGAGCCATAGAGGATGGGGATGCTATTTGGACCAGAATGTCCAAAGCAGGTCCTGTGGACAGTGTAGTTAGACTCGGGCTGGCTTGGATATTCCAGTCCCATTTAGAAACTTGGTATAAAAGTACAACATATTATAAACTTTTACCTTTATAATAGAAAAAGTTGAGGCTTATTGTAGATTTTTTTTTTCCCAAAAATATAATTATTTATGCTTTACTCATTAAAATTGTTCACTATATTTAACAAGAGCAGTTAGGTAGTGTCTGTGGGTTGTAACCTAGTGGTAACAAGGGGGGCCCAACGCGGAAGGCGCATGTTCAAATTTTTCCTTGGCATTTGTCACACATTCACCTTTTATTTTTTTGTAGTGTCCATTTCTACGGCTTGACAAATGCCAAGAGGGGATTCGAATCTGCGCCTTTCATGTCGGGACTTCCGTTGCTACCACTAGACCACAATCCACGGATAAGGACACCTCAAAAAAAAAGTATAGAAAAAACAATAAGAGGACTTATTTTTTTGTTCAAGTAATATGAATATATAAACTAGTGAATTTTAAGACCAACGGTCAGTCTACATGTATGTAGAAGACTCTTTGACTAAGATCCGCTTCTAATATTGGCAACCCGTAGAGTTGCATGTCCGTAACGGACCGGGCCGGGCCTACCCGGCCCGCTGTGGTAAGATAAAAATCAAGACTACAAGACTGTCACTTTGGACAAGAATTTTGAGGAAGAAGACAGCTCATAAAATTGGCGACTTTCGAACAGTAAATTTAAATAAATTATATATCAAATATTCTGACAACTTTTGAGAAGTAGGAGAAGATTTTCCTTTTCAAGTAGTGCAATTTATTGGACAACTTTTGGAAATAGGTGGAAGAATAAAACCAGCTCAAAAGCATCAACAATATCAATCATGACACTGGAAATAGATTGAATGAATCACTCCGATATTGGTTATATTCAATAGTTCAACAAGTATTTACCTCTAGGACTCGTGGACACAGATCGTATTGAACATTTCTGACACCTATCCATGTTATTCATGATACAAGAAATTGCAATTTGCAATAGGAGAACTCATGTTTAATGTTTATGCACGTCCAACATAAATTAATATGAAACACAAATATTAAAGGGAATTGCAATTGCCAAATAGGCTTTTACAATATATCCGGATTTTGAAATCGGTTACCAAAATTATTCCCAATTTATTAAAGTTTTAAAAATAAAAGTTAGTTGTTTCTTATAAATTAAGGATAATATTCGTAATCCATTTTGAATTCTTGGGCATTGTAAATGTTTTTTTGTTATAAATAGCAGATGGCAGTTAGCAAACAATGGATATGAAAATATATGATGTTGTCCGAGCTCTCTATCATAGTGGTATTAGTAGGGGGTGAGCATTCGGTTTATTCGGTTTAAACCGAACCGAATAACCCAAAATCGAATTGGATCGAAACCGAATAAGCAAAACCGAAACCGAACCGAATTGGCCCAAAACCGAATCAAACCGAACCGAATTAAATCGGTTTGGTTTTCAGTTTATTCGGTTTATTCATATATTTTTGATTTTTTTGAGCTTTTTTTGTTAATATATATAGTAACTAAATATACATAGACATATTTAGTATATACCTATATATATTTAGTATATACCTATATATATTAATACTTATATATATAGTACACACACACACACACACACACACACACACACATATATATGGCTTAATTGCTAATTGCTACCCTCAACTATCACACTTTTTCAAGTTGATACCCTAAACTTTTTTCGTAACAGATTGATACCTCAACTATTTTTTTTTCAACTTAATACCTAACATTTTAAAAAACCCCAAAATGTCCTTATCCCTTCCCTCCCTCCACCCCCTCCCCCACTCCAGCCCCCCCCCCCCCCCCTGCTAGCTCCGGCCGGACCCCCCCCCCCCCCCCCTCCTCGCTTTCGGCCAACCCCCCCCCCCCCCTCCTCGCTTCCGGCCAACCCCTGCCCCGCCTCCCGCACCGCACCCCCCTTCCCAGCCCCTCCTCCCGCTGCCGAGCCCTAGGGGAGAGGCGGGAGCGGGCGGACGGCCAGAGCGCCAGAGCGAGAGGGGGGGGGGGGGAGGGGGTGGCCTGAAGCGAGCAGGGGGGTGGGGTGGGGGGGGGGGGAGCTGCGGTCGGAGCAAGCAGAGGGGGCGCGAAGCTAGCAGGGGGGAGGGGGGTTAGGGATAGGGGCATTTTTGTCCAAAATAATATCCGGGTATCAAGTTGTTGCGAAAAAAAGTTTAGGGTACCAAGTTGAAAAACGGTAATAGTTGAGGGTATCAAGTAGCAATTAAGCCTAAATTAATTAATTAATTAAATTTTTTTATTCGGTTTTCTGTTTTGGACCGAAACCGAAATCCAAACCCGAAACCGAAACCGAATAAGAAATTTTAGTATTTTCAAAACCGAAACCGAACCGAATTTTTTTAAAACCGAACCGAACCTCTTATTCGGTTCGGTTCGGTTTTCGGTCCAAAACTGAATAATGCTCACCCCTAGGTATTAGAGCGGACACCGGACATCGGAAGGACCGGCAAGGTTCGTGCCCTCCAATTCTGTGTGTGCGTAAAATTTCAATATATATATATATATATATATATATATATATATATATATATATATATATATATATATATGATGTTTTTCATTACAGTTACAGTTATCTCTACTATTATAAAGGGACTCAAAACGGCTCAAGATTGAACCGTCTAAATCGTGTATATCATCAACCATTTTCTTTAGAAAAAAAAATAAATTATGTAAAACATTGTTAAAAAAAAGTTTAAATTTGTTATATATATGCAAAATGGGAAATCAAACTCAACAAAACAAGAAGAAATTTTTTTCCCTTAACTACATGAGCTAGAAACGATATTTGATTATAATTGGATAATATTATTATTATACGTTATCAAACGTACAAAATACGTGCATTTACTAGTATATATAGTTGCTCTCTTTGCACCAGAGTGATTCAATTGCTTAGAACATCAAACTTTCCACACGTTTACTTTAGGTTTGTATTGCTAGGACAAAGAAAATGGATTAAAGAGTACCTTGACAAGATAATGTAGAACACAAACAGAATCATGGCTGCACAATCATTACTAGTGATATACAAGAGAAAAACAAATCAACACTCGTCTTCAAGAAAAGAACCAAACCAAGGGCATGATATTATATTGTAAATGTAATATACTGGTCGAACATTACAAACTTGATTTTGTTTTGTAAATCCAAGGGTCCAACATTACAAATTTGATTACATTATATTATTTTATTTCAAAATCAATTACATCATAAAACTCATGTAATCACAATTTTATTACAATTTAAAACTTACAAAATTACTTCTTCTTTTAACTTTATTTATTTATTTATTATTTTTAATTTTAAAATATTATTTTATTGGTATTTTTATTTTATGAAATTTTATTTCTATTATTACAAAATTACTTCTTCTTTTAATTTGTATTATTATAATATTTTTTTATTATGTTACAAACTCAATTATAATACGTAGTAAATCAAAATCTTTTATTACATTACCATCTCAATTGCACTACGGTAAACCAAACATTTGAATATAATTAAATTTTGCATTATTTAATTATATTTTCAACCAAACGGGATAATGTAATTGTAAGTTATAATGCAATAAAAAAAAATTCAATTACATTACAATGAACCAAACACAACCAAAGTGTCAATACGTGGACCCAGAGCATTCAACTTGTAGTGCAGCATAAGAACTTTTATTTGTAAGAGGAAGTCGAACCACGAAATACATATAAACCAAAAAAAAAAAAATGAAAATTTAGATTCTGTAACAAATATATATATTGTAAGAACACAAACAAGATGTATATCAAATATATGTGTATGTATATGTTCCTGAATCGATTCTAAGCGAGTGATCAACAAAAGAATGAAAAGAATATATATGTATATATATCAATGAATTTGTATGAAAGAAATCTGTAAGAACCTTCCGTATCTGTAGCAGTAGTATCAGAGTAACTGTGTCCAAAACTCTTATAGAGGCGCCCAAGCTGAGACTGTATAGAGAGGCTGATCCAAGAACTTGAGAGTGAGCCCATCACTACTGCCACCGCTACTCTCCCCCCTCTTCTCAATGCTGTAATGCTCGCCGGACGAGTACATCCTCAGCAGCATCCGGCTCTGCGCCGCCTCCCCCTCCCCGAACCCCAGGCTCCCGAACCCTCCCCTGCCCATCAGCTCCCTCCACCTGTCGAACCCCTCGTGCCTCTCGACCCTCTCCCTCCCCTCGCACCCGACCACGTTCCTTATCCTCCTGCCGAACATCTCCTCCACCGCCACCCTCGCCGCACTGCCCTCCGGCAGGCCGCTCGCCTGCAGCGAGTCGAACACCGCGGAGTAGTACCTCAGCGAGTTCGCGAACCTCATCTCCCACCTCGCCTCGTTGTGCTCCGCCTCTTCCTCGGCGACCAGAACCACAGACGGGTTCGTGCTGCGGATCAGACCCAACAGGCTCGTCAGAGCCCCCTCGTCCCCGAGCGCCCTGTGCAGCTGGAGCACGCAGTTCACCGCGACGCACTCGTTCTCCTTGACGTGCAGCATCCACAGCCTGACGTCCTCCAGCTTGTCCACGACCGGGTGGAACTCGAACCGGAGGTTCAGGGACTCGGCTATCGCCCCGAGCCTGGCCCCCGTGTCCTGGAGCTCCTGCCTGGAGTCCCCCACCCCCGTGACCCTCACGTGGGCCGGGGGGTTCGGCCTCGCGGCCAGGCTCTGGAGCAGGCCCGGCCACTGCAGGCCCTCCTTGATGTCGAAGTCGATAATGTGCACCCTCTCCTTGTCCTCGAACGCTCCGAGCAGCCTCTCGTTCAGCGTGAAGTGCAGGAACTTCGGTATCGGGCTGACTCGGTCGAGCAGCCGAAGCGCAGTGCCGTCGTCGCCGCTGTCGTCGTCCGTCTGATCCGTGAAGTCCCTCGCCGGATAGACCGCGAAGAGGTGCGGCCACAGCCTCGCGGCACGGAGGGCCAGCGCTTCGGTGAAGTAGGCGGCCACCCGGTGGACCGGGAGGCCCCGGGGGTCGGCCAGCGCTCCCAGCCTGCAGAGGAAGTAGTTGACGGCGGCGCCGTCTCCGTGCGCGATCGACTCGGCGCACGACGCCAGCAGGCCCACGAGCTCGAGCCCCTGGCTCTCGGCCGGGTCGGCGGCCTCCTCGTGGCACCCCGGCCACGCCTGGTCCTCGGACGAGTCGTCGTTCTGCGTGTTGAAGGAGGAGGCGCCGGAGTCCCAGTGCGCGCTGGCCGGTCCTTCGTCGCCCCCGCTGACGAAATGGGCCCCCTCCTCTCGTTCCAGCGGGGCTGGGTGCTGCGCGAGCTGGGCCTGGGCCCAGTGGTCGGTGCTGGTGCTGGTGCTGGTGGTGTAGAACTGAAACCTCTCCTTGAGCTCTTGGCTTGGGCCAGACAGATGGATCATCACACAGCCTCCTATCATAGAATCTCTTCCAGTCTTAATCGATCAATATTACCAAAAATAAATAAATATATCTATATATAGAACTCGCTTCTTCACCAAAAAATATATAGTTAATTTGTGTATGAAGAAATTAAATCAATGCGCCCAAGAACAAAAGAACCTGTAAAATCACTGCTAATAGAAAGAATATAATTAGTGAACTTCTATAAACATAAAGAATCATAAATTTGTCTTAAAAAAAAAGTTGTAGCCAAGGACCAAACAAATTTAATTTTCTATATTTGTCCACCTATCTAAAATAAACAAATAGACTAACATAGTTCAAGTAAAAATAAATAAATAAATCAAAGAAAAAGAAACAAATCATTAAATCTATATGTCTAAAAAAATCAAGAAAATAAATAAATAAAGGACCCCTTTGGATGACAAAAGCATTACCCATTGAAATATGCGACTCCAAGTAGTGCAAGAAGAGCTCCCATGGCCACTGGCGCACACTCCATTGAGTCAGCAGCTGACGTTGACCTGAAAAAAAAAACACGAGCAAACTTCAGTTCTCTCTGCAACAGCAACTCGACTCGAACTCTACAGAAAATCGATCGGCTTCCTTTGAATGTAAGGGTTCAGAAGAAGAGGAGAGAAGCAGTGATTTTCTCTCATGGAGTTTTTTTTTTTACTTCTTCCTTCTTCGTCTCTCAACTTTGGTAGGGGATTCCAAAATGGGGACAGGGGGACTGCAGAGTGATAAAAACGAAGAGTTTGAAGGGTGGAGTGAACGTCGGATGAGGATCCGACGGTGGATGGAGGGGGGGAACTGAAGTGAACGTTGAGACTGGTGGCACTTTTCTTTTCTTTTCTTTTTTTCATTGGGGGAGAATATGACCGTTGGAGACTGTCTTCCCCCTCACGTGCTGCTTAGTCATTGGTCAAGCCTGCCATTCCTCCGTTCCCCATTAATTTACTTCCATTAATTTACTTCTTATGGAGAGAGAGAGAGAGAGAGAGAGAGAGAGAGAGAGAGAGAGAGAGAGAGACTATACCTAACTAATCTAGATACTGTACTAGGGGTGGCGATGGATGGATAGGGTAGGGTAGGGTAGGGTAAGGACAGGAAGAGCGCAGGACAGGGTAGGGTATTGACATTTTTTTGATACACTAGGGAAGTCATGAGGGTAGGATAGGGTAGTCCTCTTCCAAAAAATTAATACCCATTATCCGTTCTTGTCCTTTACCCTCACAGGGTAGCTGAGGGTCAGGGTAGGGAGGGTAAGGGTATTACCCTTGCCATTTCATTTTTTTAACTTTGAAAATCATTTTTTTGCTAGTAAACACCTTGATACTTAAGATTTTTACAACATTCAAAAATCATAACAACTTAACAAGAAATAACAGGAAAAATATTTTTTTACTAAAAGTGCTGAACCAAGTTATATAGTGGAACCTGGGCTGCCTACATACCCAAGGAGGGGGCTAGACCTGACTCCTTAGGATCAAGCACTATGTAGTTCTCCTAATCCTAAGTACTAATGTAACGACCCGCTCCGTCCTAGCGGAACGCCGATTCAAACGGCAAGTGCAACGACTCAAACGAGCCGTCGATCCAAAGAGTTGGCATCGACCTAATGAAGAATCGATGCAAGGCTTACATTGGCCCGTCAAGATGAATCCAGAATTAGACTTTCAAAGGCGCGCTCGGAGTATCGCTCGGCCGATGCGAACATCGCTAAGGTGGGTGGCTCCGATGAACCCGTCTCTGCTTAGCCTAGACACATAACAATGCGGACACTATCACGAGAATCGCTAGGCGATAATTTCGCGCATGCTAATAACCTAGCGAAGGGAATAATCCCATCTTGCATGCTTGTATAGAATATGGAAAGGAACTTAGAAAACGCGAACTCTCGCACTCCGCTCCATGCTCGTGCTAAGGCACAAGCTTACGTTCAAGTCCCTTATGCGTTCGAATAATGAAACAATGAATGGTTTACAACAATGAAACGGAAAGACTATCAACATAGTCGTTCCAAATAGAGTTTAGCAACATTGAAAGACTATGGGACCGATGGGTCGCCAAGGCGACTCCCGCATGAGGAGTTGCAAAATGTATGAATGAATGAATGAACGAATAAGTGAATGAATGAATAAACGAATGAAAGAATGAATACGTGAATGAATTGATGAACAAACGGGCAAGTGAAAGAAAGAAAAGAAAGAATGAATGAAAGATAAGAAAAGAAAGAATGGTTAGCGACAGGTGTGACGGGCACGTACAACGGGGCTCGCTACCCGCGCTGCACGGACGCCAACCTGGTCGATAACGCATTATGGCTAAGGGTTAGCCTACGGCTCGGAGATAGCCGTTAAGTTAAAATGACAAGATAATACGAAATGGTCGTGGACAAACGGCACGGGCGTTGTGTGGAGTATACCGTGGCCGTGGTAGTGGAAGGATTCTGCGGCACGGGCGTTGTGTGAAGTATACCGTGGCCGGCCTAGGCGGAATCAAAAGCGGGGCTTACGGGCTGCCTTGGTGCAGGCTTGGGCACCAGGAGACGTAAGTGCAGGGTATATTCAAGAGACTTAACGGGGTGTACCAGCCATCACCCTACGCTAAGTTGAGAATTACCAAGGGGATATGTCCAAATGGCTTGTATGCCAGCGACCAGTGCATATAGATTAAGTGGACTTTGCTGGTGGCTATCCACGTGCAAGTCCTTGCATTGAAATCAAAGTAGTCTAAGTAAAATGAACAAGTGCCTCCTAAATATGCTCGAACTGTAACAGTCCTGAACATGCTTGAAACATAACACTCTGAACATGCTTGAAATGTAACGTCCTGAACATGCTGGAAATATGACATCTTGAACATGCCTACGATGCGCTAGAACGTGCCTACGATACGCTAAAAATTGAGGCAGGGACACGCCCTTGATATTGAATGTTTCCAAGAATTACGTTATGTTATTACACATGAATTGTTGACTAACTTGGTTTACTTTGGACAGGAAAGGCCGGACGGTAAGTATGGGTAAGTCGTGCATGTATTTTCATGCGACACTTGAATTTGGCAACACGAGATAGATTATGGAATATGCCATGAAACTGATCCTAAGGCAAGATTAGAAAGACAATGAATGATAAATGGTGCACAAAAGTAAATGGAACGTGTTTGGTAATGATAGCGTTGTGGGCGAGCTAGCCTCCCCGCCAGTGCATAACAATGTACTGATAACCCCACAGTCTGCTTGCAGGATGCAGGAGACGTCATCGGGTGCGGAGCTTCTCTTGAACGTGCTAAGGCGCGGAGCTATCTCTCGAGCCTTGGAGCGTTGCAAGGAGCTGATGCGCCATATACAGGACATAATGTATCGGAACATCGCCATGAATTATTCCATCTTGTAAGCCACTTGGCACGCCTTTTATGTTTCATAGAGAGAGAGCTTGAGAGACTTGTAAACTCGGCCTAGCGCCGCTTGTAAACTTCTTGAATATCAATAAAAGAGTTCGAATTTGCTTCTACTTGTGCTTATTTACTTTCCGCTGCAATGGGGACACTCTGTGCAACTCTGTGGCCTAGCTCAAATCGGCCGTTTCTGTCACGCCCCAGAACCAGAATACCGGAGAGCGGGGGCAGACATAACCAGCTACGCAATTCCAAAGTACGTTAATACTCTGAAATCACGTATAAGCTGTCAAGACATGGGGGTTACTCTACATGCCATCAGTCAATCCTATGGTTTAACAATCCTAGGTATCTCAATCACAGGCAATTATACAAGAGCAAGAGTACGATCATCATACATACAATAGTAAGGCATCCCGAACCATATATACATGACTGATCATGAAGCCAGTACCACAGAACTGATGACTAGCTAGAATATTAGTCGTACATGATAAGGACTAGCTATAGTCTAGAATACACATATCATGTTTATGCCCGTAGGCTACAATATCAAGGAAAATACCAAAACACAAGCTAAACACGTGCTCGGGGCTAAACGTTACAAGAAGAGAATTTACATATCAGTGGGAGAATGAAGAAGAGCCCACTGAGGCACTCTGGTGCTCCAGCTGGTCACCGTCGAGTGAATGGTGCGGTAGATCCTTCGGGCTCTTCTATCAGAACCTGGCCATGCAAAACCAGTGGGGTCAGACCCCAAATAGCAAGTACCACAAAGGAGGCCAAACAATGTACTTAAAACCAGCAATCATAGGCAATCAACAGAGAGAGAAAGCAATAAGTAAGGGAGGATCGAGATTCGTGCAGTACCAATGCACTTAACCCGAACATAAGAAGGCAGTAAGTAAAGCATTTAGTAAACACAATTAAAACTAGACTTGTTAAGCAAACGATCTTTTAAGAGTTTATGCAAAGCAAGTAGTCATATGAACAGGTGAGATAAAGTAACTAGAGAACATATTAAATAACTAGAGCCAGGCAATATACAAAGAGAGGACGAAAGTACTATTCGGAAGCCAGGTTACAACCCTTAAACCAAACAAGGACCGAGGTTGTAACCCTTCGCCTGAACAGAACTTGGTCTCTGATCATTTATTGCTAAAGGTGACAATCATTAAGTGACACTCAGAGAGTGACAAACAGGGAGTGACAATACAGAGTACAATACATTAGAGTGACAATCATTGCAATCATTATCCTGGAAACAATTAGGAACTGGATCTAAACAAGACTTAGACTGGGAAGGTGATATACGATGAGATAACCATGGGACTATTCAGATAACCAGGTTACAACCCGTAAACCAAACAAGGACCGGGGTTGTAACCCTTCGTCTGAACAGAACTTGGTTTCTCCCACCATTTATCGGCAAGATAAAGTAAGAAATCAGGACATGTAACAACCAAGTACAAGATCAAGACAAGACTAGACTGATCGAACTTTATCCAACATTCACGGCCAAGCAATAAGTACGGCTTGATACTTAACTAACTAGGGTTATCACAGGCCTAATTACTAGCAAGATGCAGTGAGATTATTCTACAGCCACAAGTCCTGCAGACCATCCAGGTTATCCAGGCGAATATTAGTACAATAAGGGTGCAACACATAACCGTGTGCTGGAAGTGTGCCCTACTCGTCGGCAGGCTACAAATCCACAAGCGCGCCCAGGTAACGGGATTGCCTGTAGCTGGAAAATCTCTTCATGACTACTGGATTATTCTAGTTGTTAACCTTAGTCGATTTTAGTGGGTACCCCTGACCGTGGTACTCAGAGGTCCCCATCCTAGACGTGATGCAAGATAAGACGGGTTCATTTGTACAAGCACAATCGTCCACGGTATCCAAGTTATTCAATCTTGTCAAGTCGTGTTAGCCGTCGCAACAACATTCGAGATATATCATGTCAGGTTTATCACGTCAAGAGTGCGCCACGGCGGGCCACTATCAAGAATTATCATTATCACTTATCAAGAGTACGCCATGACGGGCCACTATCAAGAATTATTAATCATCTTGTTACCAATCTGGAGTGCACTACAACGGGTCACCATCGTGTCAAACAATTTCATTCATTTAGGAAATAACAAGCTATTAAGTGGGTCGTCGCGATATAGGCCAAGAATAGAAATGTACAGTACAATCAGAAGCTCCATATTAAAATAAAAGAAACTTGCACAGTTAGTTAATATTATATATATATTCTTGAAGCCAAAGAAAAACTCTACAACTTTCATGTTGGGAGTTGGAAGAAATTCGAGCCATAATTCAGTCATTTAGAACATATAACAGTTAGAAATAGTCAAAATATGCATTATGCGGCCTATTCTGCGACATGCATGCAACCGCGACACCATATGCAGCTCAACTGCGACATGATATGCGCCTACTGCGACATGCGCCTCATGCGGCTCAACTGCGACATGATATGCGCCTACTGCGACATGCGGTTCATGCAACATGCGCCTACTGCGACATGATATGCGGCTACTGCGACATGCGCCTCATTGCAACATGCGCCTACTGCGACATGCGCCTTCTGCGACATGCTGTGCGGCTACTGCGACATGCGCCTCATTGCAACATGCGCCTACTGCGACATGCGCCTTCTGCGACATGCTGTGCGGCTACTGCGACATGCGCCTCATTGCATCATGCGCCTACTGCGACATGCGCCTTCTGCGACATGCTGTGCGGCTACTGCGACATGCGCCTCATTGCAACATGCGCCTACTGCGACATGCGCCTTCTGTGACATGCTGTGCGTGCTGCAGATGAACATAGAAATGACCAGAATTGCTTTTGGCCATAACTTCCTCATCCGAAGTCGAAATCAAGCGAAACAAAAGCCAAAACTGTATGAAATTAAATTCTCTACAACATGGATCAATTAGTTTTCGTAAACAAGTAAGTTTGGTAGATCAAAACCCAAGAAAACCTAAAATAATATAAACTTAGATCTACAAGAATCCACCCGGTAAAATAAAAAACTCCAAGTTCTAAACATGCTTAGAATCATGCAAGGAAGAACATGGAACAATCAAAAGTAAATTTGTTCAAGGTTCGGCAAGGTGTACTTGCCTCTCCTCCTTGGTGAAGAAGGAAAGAAGAAGAAGATGAAGATGAAAAATGAAAATGAATAATGGAGGAGAGAGAGTGGTAGGTGGCTTATATAACAAGCCCAAGCAATCTCTACCATTCATTCCTCTCCACTAAATCTAAACCATACACCTCTCTCATAAAGAACCAACTAAATCAAGTCCAAGCCAAACCAAACCATGTTAAACCAAACCAATAAAACCAAGTCAAATCAAATTAATACCAAGTCATGATTCATACCAAAATAAATGAAACAAGCCAGTATACGGGTCACCCGACAATTGTCAGAAATCCGTACAATGACAATTCAGCAACTTTAAATATTCTTAAAATTCAGGAAATACGAAATACAGCTCAAATAAATATGTATCCGTATAAAATACTGATACAGTGAGGCGGGCCTCACAACTCTCCAGCCCTTAGAAAAATTCCGTCCTCGAAATTTCCTGAGGCTAGTCGAGCAAGATAACAAAACAAAAGCTCCAGGAACTCAACAATCTCAATAAATCAAGCACGGCATATAAGTAAAGTAAAACAATCAGTAATGTAATTAAATACGTAAGCGGTAAATAAATGCACAAGAACAAATACAATCATGATCAAGAAGGGCTGGAGGCATATGGATCAATATGTCTCCTGAGACAGTTGTGTAGAAACCAACGTCCTCGGTGGCCTAAGCTGACTCCCAAAAATAGATAAAAGTCAAGCCTCAAGGTAAGTCGGTACCAATGACTTAGTTCAAGACATGACTCTACCCAGGACGTATCATCGTAGTTGAAACAGATACATGAACTTATCACCTGTCTCAAGATACGAAGACAGAAGAGACTGGCTGATCGAGATGGACTGATATCTCTGCCTGCATGCTGAGACTGATCCTCCATAACTGGCCTGGCTAAAGAATGCTGAGCTGCCCTCGGCAAAACACGAACAAGATAATCAGAGGGATCAAGAACAGTGCCCTTGAAAGTTGAAGGACACAAGATCAAATCATGGGAACAGGAATGACCAACGATCAAAACAGATATCAAGTCAAGTATCAGAGATAGAGAATAATCCGAAGGAGATCAATAAAGATAATCGTGATTGAGATATTTAACCATGGTAACCCCCACAAATCTGAAAATTGAGACCTGCATGGGCCACCACTAAAACCATGTCACGCCCCTGAACCAGAATACCGGAGAGCGGGGGCAGACATAGCCAGCTACGCAATTCCAAAGTACGTTAATACTCTGAAATCACGTATAAGCTGTCAAGACATGGGGGTTACTCTACATGCCATCAGTCAATCCTATGGTTTAACAATCCTAGGTATCTCAATCACAGGCAATTATACAAGAGCAAGAGTACGATCATCATACATACAATAGTAAGGCGTCCTGAACCATATATATATGACTGATCATGAAGCCAGTACCACAGAACTGATGACTAGCTAGAATATTAGTCGTACATGATAAGGACTAGCTATAGTCTAGAATACACATATCATGTTTATGCCCGTAGGCTACAATATCAAGGAAAATACCAAAACACGAGCTAAACACGTGCTCGGGGATAAACGTTACAAGAAAAAAATTTACATATCAGTAGGAGAATGAAGAAGAGCCCACTGAGGCACTCTGGTGCTCCGGCTGGTCACCGTCGAGTGAATGGTGCGGTAGATCCTTCGGGCTCTTCTATCAGAACCTGGCCATGCAAAACCAGTGGGGTCAGACCCCAAATAGCAAGTACCACAAAGGAGGCCGAACAATGTACTTAAAAACCAGCAATCATAGGCAATCAACAGAGAAAGAAAGCAATAAGTAAGGGAGGATCGAGATTCGTGCAGTACCAATGCACTTAACCCGAACATAAGAAGGCAGTAAGTAAAGTATTTAGTAAACACAATTAAAAGTAGACTTGTTAAGCAAACGATCTTTTAAGAGTTTATGCAAAGCAAGTAGTCATATGAACAGGTGAGATAAAGTAACTAGAGAACATATTAAATAACTAGAACCAGGCAATATACAAAGAGATGATGAAAGTACTATTCCGGAAGCCAGGTTACAACCCTTAAACCAAACAAGGACCGAGGTTGTAACCCTTCGCCTGAACAGAACTTGGTCTCTTATCATTTATTACTAAAGGTGACAATCATTAAGTGACACTCAGAGAGTGACAAACAGGGAGTGACAATACAGAGTACAATACATTAGAGTGACAATCATTACAATCATTATCCTGGAAACAATTAGGAACTTGATCTAAACAAGACTTAGACTGGAAAGGTGATATACGATGAGATAACCATGGGACTATTCAGATAACCAGGTTACAACCCGTAAACCAAACAAGGACCGGGGTTGTAACCCTTCGTCTGAACAGAACTTGGTTTCTCCCACCATTTATCGGCAAGATAAAGTAAGAAATCAGGACATGTAACAATCAAGTACAAGATCAAGACAAGACTAGACTGATCGAACTTCATCCAACATTCACGGCCAAGCAATAAGTACGGCTTGATACTTAACTAACTAGGGTTATCACAGGCCTAATTACTAGCAAGATGCAGTAAGATTATTTCACAGCCACAAGTCCTGCAGACCATCTAGGTTATTCAGGAAAATATTAGTACAATAAGGGTGCAACACATAACCGTGTGCTGGAAGTGTGCCCTACTCATCGGCAGGCTACAAATCTACAAGCGCGTCCAGGTAACGGGATTGCCTGTAGCTGGAAAATCTCTTCATGACTACTGGATTATTCTAGTTGTTAACCTTAGTCGATTTCAGTGGGTACCCCTGACCGTGGTACTCAGAGGTCCCCGTCCTAGACGTGATGCAAGACAAGACGGGTTTATTTGTACAAGCACAATCGTCCACGGTGTCCAAGTTATTCAATCTTGTCAAGTCGTGTTAGCCGTCGCAACAGCATTCGAGATAAATCATGTCAGGTTTATTACGTCAAGAGTGCGCCACGGCGGACCACTATCAAGAATTATCATTATCACTTATCAAGAGTGCGCCACGACGGGCCACTATCAAGAATTATTAATCATCTTGTTACCAATCTGGAGTGCACTACAACGGGTCACCATCGTGTCAAACAATTTCATTCATTTAGGAAATAACAAGCTATTAAGTGGGTCGTCGCGATATAGGCCAAGAATAGAAATGTACAGTACAATCAGGAGCTCCATATTAAAATAAAAGAAACTTGCACAGTTAGTTAATATTATATATATATATTCTTGAAGCCAAGGAAAAACTCTACAACTTTCATGTTGGGAGTTGGAAGAAATTCGAGCCATAATTCAGTCATTTAGAACATATAACAGTTAGAAATAGTCAAAATATGCATTATGCGGCCTATTCTGCGACATGCATGCAACCGCGACACCATATACAGCTCAACTGCGACATGATATGCGCCTACTGCGACATGCGCCTCATGCGGCTCAACTGCGACATGATATGCGCCTACTGCGACATGCGGTTCATGCAACATGCGCCTACTGCGATATGATATGCGGCTACTGCGATATGCACCTTATTGCAACATGCGCCTACTGCGACATGCGCCTTCTGCGACATGCTGTGCGGCTACTGCGACATGCGCCTCATTGCAACATGCGCCTACTGCGACATGCGCCTTCTGCGACATACTGTACGGCTACTGCGACATGCGCCTCATTGCAACATGTGCCTACTGCGACATGCGCCTTCTGCGACATGCTGTGCGGCTACTGCGACATGCGCCTCATTGCAACATGCGCCTACTGCGACATGCGCCTTCTGCGACATGCTGTGCGTGCTGCAGATGAACATAGAAATGACCAGAATTGCTTTTGGCCATAACTTCCTCATCCGAAGTCGAAATTGTTTGCCATTAAAATTGTTTGATTGAAAACTTTAATACAAACAGAACAGTGTTACAATGTAGGACTTAGATGTAGTCCTAGGAGTACACTTTTGTTTAAGCTGGGTCCTTAGTGCCAATGGAGCGAGTGGTAATGCGTTGACTCCGTTGACCGGCTGACGACGGTTATCGGTTCTCTGAAGGTGTGGATTGCTCTGGGTGCTGGAGCTTGCTGAGAGGAGGAAGACGTTGAGTGTCTGTATCTGCCTCTCTGATGATTCCTTGTATGTTCGTTGTGGATTCTGTGTGTGTGTGTGAAGGAGAAGATCCTTCTATTTATAGTTTTGCAGGCTGGCTGCTCATGCGCGCATGTAGGATACGCCGGTGTGTGGGGACGCCACATGGAGGTCGCTGATGGAGGCGCGTAGATGATGCGCCCTAATTGAGGGGGAGAACTCTCCATACTGTTGTTGTGAGCCGGCACGTAGCAGAGGAGAAGATCTTTCTGTTGCTGAAATCTTGGACGAGTTGAGTTAAAGGACACGTGTCATCGACCCATGGCTCGAAGATCTCGAATTTGGTGGGGGGGGTAGTGATCTGGTGAGCTGCACCTTGGACTGGGCGCAGGAGGAGGCTGCGGCTCATAACCTTTAGGAGTTACAAACCATTTAGGGCACATGGCTTTTGAGGCGCATGCAGGTGACCTTCCTTCTGTCTTTCGGGATCAGAGATCAGTCTGGGGCACATGGCTTTTGAGGCGCATGCAAAGCTTCAACTGGAGACTCTTCTTCTGTCTTTAGGGATCAGTGAAGGGTCTGAGGCGCATGGCTTTTGAGGCGCATGCTGGTTACGCATGGCCGTAGAGGCGCATGGCAATTTGGACGCATGGCCGTAGAGGCGCATGCGGATGGCCACGTGGCAGTAGCCGTCGGAATAGAGTCATGATGATGCTGACGTTGCCGACGCTTCGTTCTCTGAAAAAGCTGTCAACTGTTCAGACTTTGGGAAGCGTGCTGCCAACTCTGGTGTCAGTTCAGCATTTAATGTTTGTGACGTTCGATGGACAGCTGAGTGGGCACATTGGTTGGTGTTCCACTCAACATAGAGATGTGAGGGGGGGGCGCATCCTCTGTGATGCGCCGGGTACTGTAGGGCGCGTCTGTGTGATGCGTCTGATGCTGGAGGGCACGTCCGTGTGATGCGCTATTTGGCTGGCGCATCCGACATGTCCTTTAATGACGCGGCTGTCTCGCTCCTCGAGTGCTATAAATAGCCGTTTGGCTGAATTCGAGGCATCCGGTTCATCCATTTAATGCAAATTTATTGCACAGAATTCGAAGAGTCATCCACTTGGCACGTGGGTTTGATTTGCCCGGCCTATAAATAGTGGCGTGGAGAGAAGGTTTGCTCCTCATTCCCTCACGTACTTCCAACATGAACTTGGATATGTGGGTGCATTCTGTTGACGAAGTGCTCCCGAGGGTGAAAATGAGACGTCGTGTTGTCTTCGATGCACTTGAAGGTGACTGTTTCATCCAAAAGACGGAGTCGAGGGCTTCTGAGGCAGGCGGAAGGTGCCTGTTGCATCCAAAGATAGGGATGTTCGGGCCTCGTCTCCGTTGTTCCGGAAGAGCCGTAGATCAGAATGGTGGTGCTAGGCTCTCTCTTCCTTCAAAGTGGGTGCCGCCCACTTTGATTGTGTTGAAAGCTCCTTGTGCCATGATTTCGATCACGGTCTTCCTTGGTCTTTGGAGGCTCTTTCGAAGCCTCCCCTGGCCACAGCATTTGCGGTGCTCTTCTCTTCCTTGGTTCCAGCCAGAGGGTTAAATGCTTTGCTTGGCGAAGC
The DNA here is from genome assembly GCA_029216955.1 of Iris pallida. Taxonomy (NCBI): domain Eukaryota; kingdom Viridiplantae; phylum Streptophyta; class Magnoliopsida; order Asparagales; family Iridaceae; genus Iris; species Iris pallida. The sequence goes on along the minus strand of JANAVB010002395.1, from coordinate 13,626,390 downwards.
ACTTATCAGGTGAGCCTGGCTGGAAGAGCGGCACATAACTGGGCTCTGCTCGGCCAGGTGAGCCTGGTTGGAAGAGTTGTTCATAACTGAGCTGCTGAAGGGATGCACATAACTGAGCTGCTGAAGAGATGGTAGGATGCGCCTGGCTGGAGGCGCATGACATCTGCTGCGCCTGGCTGACAGCGCATGGTGACTGCTGCGCCTATCGGAAGGCGCATGGTGGTTGCTGCGCCTATCTGGAAGGCGCATGGTGGCTGTTGGCTGTAGATCTAGGATCCTTCCTTTGTAGAAATTCTTCTTTGTACAACCTTTTCTAGACATGTAATAGACTTTTATATATATAAATAAAAAGTCCTTCTTCGAATGTCTATGGCTTATTTGATTAGCTGTCTGAGTTCTGGCGCATATAATGCCTGGCGCATGGGCTTTCTGGTTGTGAAATTCCATGCTTCTACAAGACCCCCTTCAAAGTTTTCAAAACTTTTGAATAAGTTTTGGAATACTTTGAATAAGAAGCATGGAGGTCAGGGCGCATGCTTGTTCGGGCGCATGCTCCTTTCAGTTGATGATGATGACACCTTGGTAACCCAAAAGATTAATGATGATCTTTTGGCTGTATTTGTTGTTATCTCTTCACGGAACCCGAAGCGACGGCTGAGATTACACGTCATCGGTTCACGCGTGCGACCAAGCCCTATAAATAGGTAAGGGTTGGAGAGAGAGAGAGAGTTCATCTGCTCTGTGCCTTTGCTTTCTTTAGAGTTTTTTTCTTCAAAACCCTAACTTTTTCTTCTCTGAGAGAATGGCTCCCAAGACTCCTCGCGGTGGTGCCGGCAAGGGGAAGGAGAAAGCGAAGGAGTTCATTGATGAGGATGCACCTATCACCCCTGCAACTCCGGCCGACGTTCGTCCTGAGGTGACGGGTGGGTTTCATCTCCTTCACGTAAGCTTTTGGGCCAGACTGTGCCCTAACTCAGATTTGCTGACGCGTATGGACTTTTGTCCTGATGATACGTCGAGGTTCTACCCCGCCGACGTGCATAGGTTTACACCTTTATCATGCACCGAGGTTTAATGGCTGACGCGCATGGGTTTCGTACCCTGATGATGCGCCGAAGCCTTCGCTGACGCGCATGAGCTCACGCTCTGATGATGTGCCGAAGCTCCAATGCTGACGCGCATGGGCTTACACCCTGATGATGCGCCGAAGCAAGTTGACGCGCATGGGCTTACGCCCTGATGATGCGCCGAACTGGCGCGCATGGGCTTACGCCCTGATAATGCGCCGAAGCTATTTGACATTTTTGCCTGACTTCCACCTTTGTTGTATCAGTGTCGATGACGATCCCCTTATTGAATGAGGTCCTTCTGGACGCTTCTCTTTGTCAGATGGGAGTTGATTTTGACGAGGCGGTGATCAATCCTGCGAAGGATGCTATCTTACAGGACCAACCTCGTGAGAGAATGCTACAAATCCAGACCCAGTTGCCTCTTTTCCTCCAGAGTATGATGGAGAGTGGTAAACTGAAGTCTGCTGAATCCGAAAGTGTAACTTTCTTAAAACCTGCCTTTCTGTTTGGCGACCGACTAGTCTCTTCCGAAGCGAAGATACTGAGGATTAGAGAAGACTGGTTCTTTTCTGCCAAAGGTATGGTTTTGTACATGCGGCAGGTTGACCGCCAGTTGCCGCTGACAGCTTTTTATCGTCTAGCTTCGAAGAGAAGGATGGCTTGGGAACTTACTCCCTCTCAAGGAGGGGCCTTGGGAGGTACCCTCTCAATTGACGCCTCCTCGAACCAGCGAGATACTTTGACTGCTTCACGAGCCGGTTCTTCTTTCAGTTACCGAGCCTTACGTCCTGGAAGCATCTACAGTGAGGTCCCAAATGACACGTTTCCCTTCAGTGCCCCGATCTTTGCAAATCGGAAGCTGACATCAAAGGTGATGTATCCGACAGGTAGCTTCAGAGTCGAAGGCTGGTGTCACTACATCCCGAAGTGGGACGAGTTGACCACTTGGGTGCTTTCAAGGTTCGAGGTTGAGCTTAAAGAGATCGGGCTGACAGCCGCCATTCGGGCCACGCAGGCAGGCGTGGACCTCAATAAGCCTATGTTCCTTGCGCTCTTGGAGCTTTTCAATACCCAGACTGGTAGCTTCTTTACTCCGGTGGGGGAGTTGGGATTGGCCCTTCATGAGATGTACGAAGTGTCCAAGCTTCCTTGGGGCTCGGAACCGTACGAGGAATATTTTTCATCAAATAAAGAGATCCAAGTTCTGGAGGATAAGGATCCAGAGATGATGGCTGTTTTCAAAGAGGTGACAAGCCATCATTATCTGATGCACCGGAGGGACAAGGGCAAGACCCAGCCTCATGTGACTGCTTGGAGGGACTACGTCTTCAGGCAGGATTTGAAGGATCCTTCGAGGATTCGGTTTGCGACTCCGCAGGGATTGAAGCCCGCGGAAGTGAGTTCTGAAATAAGCCGGCTGGACGAAAGGACCCCACACTCTAATGAGGGCGGCAAGGCTACGTACAGCTGTTTCTGGCACTGCGGGCACCGGATGTCATCCAAGGCAGTATTGACGTCCTACTTGATGATATGGCTCCGGGATTGCGTATTTGCAGGTGGATCCGGTGCCGTCGAGAGGGTACATCGGAATCTCATTTTGCCTGCGGTGAAGTTGGCCTGTGGACGACCTTTGGCTCTCCTCCCCGCGATGGTGTGCAACCTGTTGCGCGGTTTGAGGTCCTTTGCCGATGATGTGATCCACGAGAGAGGTAATAATGATAACTTTCCCCGGGCCGAGCTGCCTTTCCATTATCTTATGGGGTGGCTGATCTTGCATCATCCGAACGTGATGAGCCCCGGTCCGGAGGAGGACCATGTCGAAGGAGATGCCTTCATTCGCCGCTTCTATAAGAGGAAGTGGTCTTACACTGGCGTCCCCGTTTGCAGGAGAGTCTTATCCTACCTTCAGGGGTGGAAGATTGTCAAGGTTGGCCCGATCTTCAAAGATTTCGAGGCCGACCAAGATTTAGTTGACTCTGGCAAAGATGCGGTCACTCTGCCGAAATGGAGTTTTCGTTGGTTGCAGAGTATCCGGCCTTCTCACCTGGTCTACCGCAACCAGAATAGGTGTTATCTGGAGCCTTATCTGCCAAGCCGATTTGCTCGTCAGTTTGGCTATACCCAATTAATGTTGCGGAATCCCAGTAGTAGTTTAGGCTTCATCGGGAGTTTGCTGGATGGAGCCCGGGGCTGGCAATATTATAACGCTGGATGCACTAGCGTTAAGTTCACCACGCCAGTTCGCAACCCTCGGCCGCCGATCCTATATCCGGCCGCCAAGCTGTATTGCACTATGACTGCTATGTCTCCTGGTTATGACCGGGAGACTAGTTTCATTATTGGAACCCAGCTGGAGGCGACAGCGAATATGTTGATGGCAGCCCGATCATATCGTCCACCAGAGTTGGTGGGGTATCGGGCTGCTGCTGCAGTACCAGTGGGAGACCCGTCTGTCGGAAAAAGGCGTGCTGACACAGAAGCTGGTTCTTCTGTACCGAAAAGGTCGAGAAAGGCGCCGATCCCGAAGGTTACGGAAGTGCCACTTATAATGCCAGCAGGATCAATCCCTGCTGAGGTAAGGAATATTTCATAATTCCAATTCTTTTCGTCATTGTGGCGACTTATGCTCTTCTTCTTGTAGGGATTGAAGAAGAAGTCCCGTGTTTCAAAATCGGGCGCTAGTAAACCGAAGGAGGTGGCAGGCTCTTCTGATGAGCGCATTCCACCGATGCTAATGTCTTTCGTGGAGGAAGGTCCCGAAGATGTTCCTGCGGAGGTTTTAATATCTTCTGACTTCGAGGTCGCAACAACTTCTGGGTGAGCACCATCTGTCGTGGAGGCCTTGGATGCTGAGGGACCTGCGGACTCAAGGCATCCTGATGATGAAGTGGACTGGAATTCGTCGCCTTCCGATGACGTTCCTCCGGTCTTGCAAGAATCTGCTGCGGGGACAGCAGATATGGTTGAGACAGAGGAGAGGGTTGAATCCCCTCTTTATCATGATGAGGGGAGGTCGGCTGCATCATTGCCGAGTCCTACCCCGGCTTCAACCGTGGAAGTTGAGGCGGCTACCACTCAGGGGGTAGCGACAGATTCTGTCCCTGTTGAGGGACTCGATGATGAGACCCGTCTGTCAGTCAAGACCGCTGCGACGGGTCAAGAGACAAGTGATAATCTCCCTATTCTGCCAAGGGAGGTACCAACCGTTGATAGGACGTTGGGGGTAGAAGAGGTGGCTGTTGACGTCGGAGGTTCCTCCGGGCTTGAGAAGGGTAAAGGTGTAGAACCCTCTGTAGCTCCTTCTACTTGGGGGACCATCTCGACGCCTGTGTCGGCTTCTTCTGTTGCTTCTGCTCCTCGGGCTAGAAGTCCAGCCCCTGTTGATGAAGAGCCCATTGATGCCGAGGTTCAGGCCTCGCTGATTGAGGTTGGCGGATCTTCTTCCGGTCCGCAAACTGTAATAGCTCCTCCAACTCCCGCGATGACGCCGCAGGTCCTGGCGGATGCAGACGAGTATGTGAAATTCCTCGTCGAAGGGGTATACAAAATACTGCAGAAGGGTGTATCTGCTGTGATGGATGCCAACAGGAGTTTTGCGACGGCAAAAGCTTTGGCAATGCCCTGTATCGAGCTGATTCGTATTCACCAAGGCCACGACCACATGGCCAAAATTTTGGAGGCTTCAGTGATTGAGCTGGATAAGCGGCTCGCGGAACTTCAACGCATCCAGCGAAACGACCTCTCTGTCCTGATAGATGCGGAGAAGGGGAAGCTGATTGCCGAGATCGAGTCTTCATACCAGGCCACCGTGGGCGTTTGGGAGCACGAAGTGGCTGAGACTGAGGCTGCGGTAGAGCAGTTATCTCAGTCCATGAAGATGACGGTGGAAACTCGAGCTGCATTGGAAGCTAATATCGCGGATATCGACACCCAGATGCGCCGCCTTGAAGACCAACGGGCCCGACTCCAGTTAGAGGTCGAGCGTGTCCGGGCTGAACATGCAACATTTAAGAAGGATGAAGCGACTTTTATTCAGCGGACTCTTGCCTTGGCGCAGCAACGACAACAGCTTGATGAGAAGCATGCAAGTGATACTTCCGCTGGGGCCGTTGAATTGATGCGCAAGGAAGCAGAGCGACGAGTCCTGGCGACGGTGGAGGCCCGCACAGTCGACTTAAAGCTTCGAGTCAGGGAGCTCTCAGCCCATCCTGGGGAGATTCAGGGACCATAGCTTTTTCCCTTTTTCTTTTGTGTTCTTTTGCAACCCTTACTGGGGGATGATGTAGCTTCTTGTACTCCTTTTTTTTAGAAGAATAAAGATGTCTACAACTTTTTTGTGATGTGTTCATCTTTTGTTGTCATGAACTTGATGATTTGTGTGGACCTATTATCTTTTGCGCACCTTGGTTTTCAGGTACAGATAATAAGTTTGATGGAACCATTATGTTTGCTCAGAGGTAATGTGGACATGGCAACCATTGGGTTCGAAATGATAGAATCTCCCTACTCAGAGGTATTATGGATGTGGTAGGAATGATCTTGGGGGATACGCTGAACAACTCAGAGGTTATATGGACGTGGAAGTTCTGCGATCCATGTACAATAACGCAGGGGTTGTTTGTACAAGATGTTTACTCAGAGGTAATGTGGACGTGGTAAACATGAAGGGTAGCATAGGCTTACGAAGTGTAAGATTCTGCCTTGTGGGGTGTAGAGAGATAACTCAGAGGTAATATGGACGTGGTTATCTTTCTACTGGAAGATGCCACGGAACAGCTGGGTTCCGGAGGCGTATGAGTTTGTGAAAAGAGGTTGTTTGGGGAAGTATATGTCTGGAGGATGTCAAGAATAGTACTTCTTTAGGAACTTGCCGTTGATGGGCATCATGAACTAGTCCCCATTGGGTTTGGCGAGATGGTAAGCACCGTTTGAGTATACCGTCTCTATGATGAAAGGTCCTTCTCACTTGGGCTCGAACTTTCCTGGTGTCTTGTGGGTCAACACCATTGGTCTTCTGACTGCTAAAACCAGGTCGCCAACTTGGAAAGTCCTCTTTTTGACCTTCTTGTTGAAAGCCTGTGATATACGGGCTTGGTAGAGCTCGATGCGTTGTTGAGCTAGGAGACGCTTTTCGTCAAGTGCCTCCAGTTTCCGCAGACGACGACGTTGATTGTCCTCTTCTGTGAGTTTGTTTGTGATTGCTACGCGGAGCGAAGGTATCTGTATCTCGAGAGGCAGTACTGCTTCGCTCCCGTAGACTAGGGAGAATGGAGTGTTGCCTGTTGGGGTCCGTACCGTTGTGCGGTAGGCCCAAAGGCATTCGCCAAGCTTTTCGTCCCAGTCGCGTTTGTTGGATGACACTACCTTTTTGAGCAGCCTAACGATAGTTTTGTTGAATACCTCAGCCAATCCGTTTGCTGCCGGATTGTAGGCGGTTGAGGCCACGTTCTGAATGCGATTCTTGTCACAGAACCTGCTGAAAATGTGGCTGATAAACTGAGGACCATTGTCATGGATGATCCGTCGGGGTACTCCGAAACGGTAAATGACATGGTGTTTGATAAAGCTGACCACCCTGGAGCTTTTTACTTCTGCCAGTGGAACTGCTTCCGCCCATTTGGAGAAGTAGTCGGTGATGGCCAGGATGAAACGGTGTCCTCTCGATGAAGGAGGGGTGATTAGCCCTATAATGTCCATGCCCCAGGCTTCGAAGGGCCAGGAGGCGACTGTAGGATGTAGCGGCTCCGATGGTGTATGTATGAAGTCTGCATGAAGTTGGCACGCGTGGCACTTCTTAGCATATTTGACAGCATCGGCAGCCATGGTAGGCCAGTAGTAGCCCATACGTCGCAGTCGATCTTGCAACTTAGGACCGGGTTGATGAGCTCCACAAGTTCCGTCATGAGCTTCTTGAAGAGCTTCGGCTGCTTCTTCGTTGGACAGGCATCGAAGGAGGAGCCCATCGAAGGAGCGTCGGTACAGCGTTTTGGTAGCTGTATCGCAGTAGAATCGAAGAGAGCGTCTCCTGACTGAGACGGCTTCCTTCGGGTCCTCTGGAAGGATTCCGTAGACAGCGAAGTCGATAAACGGGAACCTCCAGTCTCGGACATTAACCCCAGTGTTCGTCGGTATGGCATGGGCCACCTGCAAGCACAGATTGTTTCTGGGACAAATCAGATCTCGTCCTGTTACCGTGATATAGTGTTGAGTCCCAAAGGACGCTGCTAATGAGGCTGCGAGGCCGGCCAGAGCATCGGCCTCCAAGTTTTATAAACGGGGGACATGTTCAATGAAGAACCCGGTGAAGGTTGAAATGATATTCAACGCGACTTCATGATAAGGGATTAAATCTTCATGGCGAACTTCATATTGTCCTCGAACCTGGTTTACGACGAGTTTTGAGTCGCCGTAAGCTTCCAGATGGTCGACCCCCAGCTGTTGTGCGAGCTGGAGTCCCATGACGAGTGCGTTGTACTCGGCAACGTTGTTGGAGCACGGCTTCGAAAGAGAGCACGCACGCTGGATGACCAGCTGATCGGGGAAGACTAAGACTACCCCCACTCCTGCGATGATTTGGCCTTTGGGGCCTGTTCTCGAAGCGCCGTCGAAGAACATCCGTCAAACGGAGCTTCCTTCGGTGATGTTGGATTCTTGGACCTCATCCAGGATATCGTCATAGAGTTTTAAGGATTCTGGGATGGGGTGTGCAGCTAAAAAGTCAGCCAGAGCTTGACCCTTAACAGCTTTTTGTGGCACAAACACCATGTTGTACGGTGTTAGCAAGATCGCCCATGTAGCCAGCCGGGAGTTCAATGATCCTGGCTTCGTCATGAGGACTCTGAACGGATTGACTCGGGAAATGACATAAATTGTCTGACCCGAGACATAATGACGAGTCTTCTGGATGGCAAACACCAAAGCCAAGCACTCCTTTTCGACGGGGTTGTACCGGTGTTCGGCCCCGATGAGTGTTCGACTGAGGTAGTAGATTGCTTGCTCGTAGCCTGTATCGCTGTTTTGAGCCAGCAGAGCGCCAAGAGAATGATCCATGGCACGGACGTAGAGGAGAAATGGTTTGCCGGCGACTGGCGCTACCAGGACTGGTGGACTTGTTAAGTAAGCCTTGATGTCGTCGAAAGCCTTTTGGCACTCCTCTGTCCAGACGTAAGAGACTCCCTTCTTCATGAGCTGAGTAAAAGGTTGACATCTACCGGAGAGGTTTGCTATGAACCTCCGGATATATGCCAGACGTCCCTGTAGGCCCCGAAGTTCTCGAAGGTTCTTCGGAGGGTCCATGTTGAGGATGGCTTTGGTCTTCTCAGGATCAACATGAATACCTTTCGCTGTGATGACAAAGCCCAAGAATTTGCCGCTAGAAACCCCCAGAAAGGATTTAGCGGGGTTCATCTTGAGTTGATGTTCCCGCATGAGGTCGAAGACCGTCTTCAGGTCCTGTAGGTGATCTCTTTTGAGGCGGCTCTTGACTGCGATGTCGTCAACATAGCATTCGACTGTCTTGCAAAGATGTTGACGGAAGATGGTGCTCATAGCTCGCTGGTATGTCACACCGGCGTTCTTCAAGCCGAAGGGCATTACTGTGTAGCAGAAAACACCCTTTGGAGTCCTGAATGACGTGTGTTTTGCGTCATCGGGGAACATCTTGATTTGATTGTAGCCTGAATACCCGTCCATGAAGGACATGCGCTCAAAGCCACATGTGTTGTCGATCATCACATCAGTGATTGGAAGCGGGAATTCGTCCTTCGGGCAAGCAGAGTTGAGATCCCTGAAGTCGATACAGACTCGTATCTTCCCGTTCTTCTTGGTGACAGGAACGATGTTGGCTACCCAATCCGGGTGTTGTTCCTCACGGATGAAGCCGCTGGTCAAGAGTTTGTCTACCTCCTGATCGATGGCATTCATGATGTCCGGGCGGAAGCGTCGCTGCTGCTGTTTGATAGGTTTGGCATCAGGTAAGATGTTCAACCTATATATTGCGATCTGTGGATCGAGTCCCGGCATGTCTTCATAGCTCCAGGCGAAGACGTCGATATACTCTTTAGCCAGTTGGATTGAAGATTCTCGATCTTCTCCTTCCAGGCTTTTACTGATGAAGATGGGTTTGGAAGAAGACCCCTCCCCGAGGTCGATCTACTCGACTTCGTCTTCGGTGGGAGGTTCACGAAGCTCAAAATGAGATTCCCATTGTTCCCCTAGGCGTTGGGCCCAGGGTTCTTCTTCGAAGGGTTCTGGCGCTTGGTCTTCGTCTTTACCTTTTTGAGGTTGTGCTGACGTCATATTAGCTGACAGCATTTTCCTGAAGACTGATCCGATACTGGTATCGGAATCCCAAGTCGATGCTTCGGACGAGTGGAAATGTTCTATGTCTTCTGCATCTGAACTCTCTGGGGTTGATGGCGGCGTGACATAGCCTAACCCTCGTCCAGTCCGATTATAATAGTCCTGTGGCTTTCCATTGGGCATCGAAAGCCAGACAGAGAGATGCCGACCCTTGCCGTAGTTTAAGCCTTTGTTGCTTTTCAGGTCGTAGCCCATCTTTTGGATGATGTGCTTTGTCGCATCCGTGTACCGATAGACTTGTACTCTGCCGGTATCAGGTTCGGGCTCGATTGACGGGAGGTCCCGATGACGCTCGACTTTGCCCGAGATGATGGTGCCTTGGTCTCGGCTCCGTTGAGGGACTATAAAGACTCCTTGAGACGGGACTACTCGATTATGGTAGACGATCGTTATTTGTGTTTGCAACGACCGTAGAGCGTTGTCTAATGTATACATGGCATTCCAGTGTGGAAGACAAGAATAATTAAAAGACACTCTATTATTGATAAAATACGAGATCTTATTCCGTGGGATTACATTGTCAAAGGAGGGTGCCTCTACGTCAGCCGAGATATAATCACCAAGCTCCTCGTCTGTAAGAACTGGGGGCGGACTAGGAGAGTCCAACACAGCTTTGGGGTCTGAGAGGGTTATATAAGCCTTCTCTGACACCTTGGATGACTGCGGCGGCTTGCCCTTGAGACGCACCTTGAGAGGCGCCTCGGCTACGCCACCGGTGAGTGGTGCCTTCCCTTGTAATTTTGCCACCAGGGGAGCCGATGTTTGAGGTGGCTTTCCCTTGAGGCGTATCTTCAGGGGTGTTTCGCGAGCCGGCGCCTTCCCTGATAGCTTGATGCTCATTGGAGGCGCCTTCTGGGGTGGTTTCCCCTTCAGTCGGATTTTTAAGGAGGCGTCGGGAGTCGTCTCAGGCTCCATGTCCGGCTCTGCTGCCGTCTCTGCCTCATCATCAGCGTCGTTGGCTTCCTCCTTGTCAATGGGCTTGTACAAGTCGGAATCGGTGAAGTAGGCTTCAATTCCTTTGAAAGGATCGATGTCTGCAAACTCCGTCCGGATGACGCCATTGGTGGATACATACTTCATGCACTGGTGGAGCGTGGAGGGCACCACCATGTACTCATGCAGCCATGGTCGACCGAGCAGGATGTTGTAGTTGACCTCGGCATCTATCACATAACAAGTCACCTCAGTTTTGAGGCTGCCAATGTGACACTTCAGTCGGATCTTGCCCAATGGCTCGCTCTTGCTAGTATTGAAGCTACTGATGGTTGTATTGGAGGGCGCCAGCCGGTACATCGGGATCCCCAGCTTAGATAGCAGCGCCTTCGAAATGATGCTTAGGGAAGACCCAGGATCGATCTGAATCCGGCTCACCTTGACCGAGCCAATGTACCCTGTATAATACAGCGGTCGGTTATGTCGGTGATGCTTGACCAGCATGTCTTGTTGGGTGAAAGTTATGTTTGGGATAACTTCATCCGCACAATGACAGTGCGCACAAGTAGTTGGGAGGTCTTCAGGCTGCTTGACCTGACTGAGAAAGGATTCAGCGTCCTTTAGAGCCTCGCAGAGAGCTTCTCAGGAATCTTTAGAAAGACGCAGGAGCTCGAACAAAGACAGGCGCGCAGGTGTACTGGCTAATTGTGCTAGAATGTCGAAGTTGTGAGGCTTGGACAGCCCCGAAGCATTCTCCTTCCGTAGAGGTCTATCAAAACGGGCCTCCACCTGCTTCTGCTTATTGGCTGCTGAGGGCTTAGATGGACCCTCCTCAGGGATGGTGCTAGGAGGCACCACCTCGGCGGCGGCTTCGCCGGATTGGGAGCTCTGTTGTGCACGTGTCTGCACTGGAAGTGCCTCTTCTGTTGAAGAAGAGACTGTGCGGCAAGACTTGATCTTCCTGCCTTTTGATTTGGAGGTAGGGCGTACCTCCGATTGAGTCACCTCGGAGACGAGGTCGGGGTGAACCCAGAGGACCTCTCCTCGAGATGTGGTGAGCGGGGTGAGTCCACTCACATTGTCACGAGTAGGTGGTAAGTTTACCACCTCCATTGTCGTCTTAGGGATGGGGACGACGCCATCTTGTGTGGTAGTTGGCGGCAAGGTGCCGAACTGAAGCGAAACCACATTGGCCGACACCGTCTTCTCTTCATAGTCGACGGAGATTACATCCGCATTGATCATGCGCTGGATGTAATTCTTGAGGACGTAGCAGTCCTTGGTCGGGTGTCCGACAAACCGATGGTAGTGACAGTACCTTGGGTTGTCCACTTTCCCAACTTCATCGGGCCGCTTTGGGTCCGGTAGCTTGATCTTGTCACCCTGCTTCAGTATCTCGAAAAGTTGCAGGGTGTCGTCATCATTGAATGAATAAACCTCCTTGGGTCTCGGTGCCAGTGGAGGCTTCTGAGTAGGTACAGATGCGCCTTTTGAGGCATTAACAGTCAATACCTGTTTCCCCTTTGCTTCTCGTCCGGAGCTGTTAGCTGCGGACTTTTTCCCCTTATCGTCAAAGGCGGGGAAGCTGACACCCAAAAGACGTGCATTGGCCGCCTTCTTTTCTGCAGCTTCAGCTTCGATGATCAGGGAGCTCCAGTCAGGAGGGGGAGTAGAGTTGAGCCAGAGCTTTACTGCAGGCAACATGTTCATGCTGCAAGCGGAGAGGAGCGCATGTTCTGGCATGCCTGGAGGTAGCCTGAAGCAAGCCTGTCGGAAGCGTTCGATGAACGCCCGAACCGTTTCCTTCTCCTTCTGACGTATCTCTATGAGAGACGCCATCGTCATGTCCTTCCCGCCGTTGTAGAAGCGGTCGAGGAAGAGGCGCGTCAGGTCGTCGAAGGACGATATGGAATTGTCGGGGAGGCTGCAGTACCAGTCATACGCCACTCCTTTCAGGGCCCCGACAAAGATACTGGTGAGGAGCGCGTCCTCCTTCGGAAGATGCCCTGTCTGTGACTGGAAGTATGTCAGGTACCGTCGCGGAGAGTCCTTCCCGTCGTATGGGGTGAGTGTTTGTGGTTTATACTTCGGGGGATAAACCACCTTGTTCTACTCGAGGGGATAAGGCTGGGGAATGCCCATTTTCTGGCGTTCCTCTTGCCTGTTCTTGGACTCGAAGCGCTCCCGCAGGTCTTTGATCATTTCGACCACATCCTCCGTAGAGCTAGGAGTCGGGAAAGGAGGTACCATCTGGATTGGAGCATTTGAGGGCTCCGAGGTCCGAGGTACTTCTGTATCTGAGGGCGCCCGTTGGAGGGGCACACTCGACTCCCCATTAGCTCCTGGGTCAGGACCAGTTGAAGGTGTCCTGATCAAGGCCGACCGCATCTCAAACACTGCTTGGGTCAGTGCTTGCATAGAGGCAGAGAGGGTTTTGAGTCCTCCCTCCAATGAGTCTATGCGCTGGACTATGTCCTGTGACGGCGCATCAGACTCGACATCATCCCCAGCCATGTATACTGTCCTGACACGGCCAGGAGTGGATGGATTGGTTGAGGCTTCGCTTTCGGTCTCACTCTCATGCGGAGGAGTCACTTCTCCTGGTGTTGGGCCACCCCCAGCCACATTCTGGAGTTCATCTCCAATAGGCGCATCTGCAAGGGTCTGCTTGCCCTCAGCTCCGTCTTGAAGGACCTCTTCGTTTCCAGAACTACCCCCGACAGTGTTCTGGAGGACATCCTCATTTTGAGGGGCTTCAGGGAGAGTAATCTCGCCTTGATGATGAAGATTCGCCGCAGCTGTGCTTTGGACATCTTCGTCTTCGGAAGGAGGCTCAACAAGGGTCTGGCTACCCCCAGCTTCCTCCAAGGACTTCTTCCTCAACCGAGTGCCTTCAAACACTCCAGAGGTCGAGACAGCTGCCTTGGTTTTCCTCGACTGGCTTTTGGATGAAGACGAGGAATTGGCAGTCGTCTTCCGGATTGATGAGGAGTTGGAGACCACGTTGCATGAAGCAACCTTTGGCACCTCTTCGGCTGACACCTTCGTCCCAAGGCGACGTCGGAGAGGTGTCGATGATTGCAGTCGTTGGAAGACCGACTGTCTTGGTGGAGCTGCCGCCTTGCAACAGCAGTTGATGGTGACCAGCGCACAAGTATGCCCCGTAAGAGGCATATCGTGCTTGTTGGTCGACTCTCCTGACCGGCGCTTGTGAGTGATCACGTTGCGCAGGTCGTTGGAGGAGAGTGGTGCCTTCACACCCCCTTCAGACGTATGGCAAGGCCAAACGCCGGGGTGGTCAGGTGAGTGCTGTGCCCCCTGATCTAATACCAAGCAGGCATCACGATCAGTAGTGGGGGAACCACAACATTTGAAGTGACTTGAACGGACCTCAAACGCACAACCAGAGGAGGCGCGGGAGTTCAAGACCACTGAGTTTGCCTCTCTCGACTTGGTTGTGCACGCAGTAGATGCGCCCAAGCGAGATGAGGACTTTGAAGATCGACTCGTTGTTGGTGCAGAAGCACTTGAGTCAACCTTGTACAGCTTGCCATCGGCAGCGCGTGTGATGATGAGCGCATGCCACTGGCCGGCTGCAGGCATAGCACGTTTGTGGCGCATGGCCCGTGCCGCCTTGGATTTCTTCGTACCAGCCCGCTGGGGCGCATAGTACTCAGCATCCAAATTCTCCTCGCCATTACAGCGAGTGAGTCTGTCAAAGACAGAGGCTTTTTGTGACGCATCAGAGGTGATGCGCGGGGCATTGGCTGCGCTCCTGCTCCGTCGACGTATCTTCCTCGCCTGAGAGGGAGATAGCTGGGAAACGTGGTCGGCCGCACGCTTCCCCAAGAGATGCGCTGCATCGGCGGGCGCAGCTTGGTTGCTGAGAACGTCAGCAGGAAGGGAAGGCTGGATTGCTGCATCCCCTTCAGTGGTGGTGCCCGAGGCGTTGACCTTGCGCACCCAGGCCGTGCGGATCTTCTTCGGCTTTGGTAGCCGCTTCGAAGGACTCGCACTTCCTTCAGAAATGAACTCCTCGTACGCCTGTTGATTGAGGTGCACGACCAGCGTCTTGTGGGAGGAGCTCACCTTCACGTCGTCGGCCTGTGACACGACTTTCTCGGAAGAGGAGAAAGAATTCCCCAGCAGAGTCGCCAGTTTGTTTGCCATTAAAATTGTTTGATTGAAAACTTTAATACAAACAGAACAGTATTACAATGTAGGACTTAGATGTAGTCCTAGGAGTACACTTTTGTTTAAGCTGGGTCCTTAGTGCCAATGGAGCGAGTGGTAATACGTTGACTCCGTTGACCGGCTGACGACGGTTATCTGTTCTCTGAAGGTGTGGATTGCTCTGGGTGCTGGAGCTTGCTGAGAGGAGGAAGACGTTGAGTGTCTGTATCTGCCTCTCTGATGATTCCTTGTATGTTCGTTGTGGATTTTGTGTGTGTATGTGAAGGAGAAGATCCCTCTATTTATAGTTTTGCAGGCTGGCTGCTCATGCGTGCATGTAGGATGCGCCGGTGTGTGGGGACGCCACGTGGAGGTCGCTGATGGAGGCGCGTAGATGATGCGCCCTGATTGAGGAGGAGAACTCTTCATACTGCTGTTGTGAGCCGGCACGTAGCAGAGGAGAAGATCTTTCTGTTGCTGAAATCTTGGACGAGTTGAGTCAAAGGACACGTGTCATCGACCCATGGCTCGAAGATCTCGGATTTGGTGGGGGGTAGTGATCTGGTGAGCTTCGCCTTGGACTGGGCGCAGGAGGAGGCTGCGGCTCATAACCTTTAGGAGTTACAAACCATTTAGGGCGCATGGCTTTTGAGGCGCATGCAGGTGACCTTCCTTCTGTCTTTCGGGATCAGAGATCAGTCTGGGGCGCATGGCTTTTGAGGCGCATGCAAAGCTTCAACTGGAGACTCTTCTTCTGTCTTTAGGGATCAGTGAAGGGTCTGAGGCGCATGGCTTTTGAGGCGCATGCTGGTGACGCATGGCCGTAGAGGCGCATGGCGATTTGGACGCATGGCCGTAGAGGCGCATGCGGATGGCCACGTGGCAGTAGCCGTCGGAATAGAGTCATGATGATGCTGACGTTGCCGACGCTAAGTTCTCTGAAAAAGCTGTCAACTGTTCAGACTTTGGGAAGCGTGCTGCCAACTCTGGTGTCAGTTCAGCATTTAATGTTTGTGACGTTCGATGGACAGCTGAGTGGGCACATTGGTTGGTGTTCCACTCGGCATGGAGATGTGAGGGGGGCGCATCCTCTGTGATGCGCCGGGTACTGTAGGGCGCGTCTGTGTGATGCGCCTGATGCTGGAGGGCGCATCCGTGTGATGCGCTGTTTGGCTGGCGCATCCGACATGTCCTTTAATGACGCGGCTGTCTCGCTCCTCGAGTGCTATAAATAGCCGTTTGGCTGAATTCGAGGCGTCCGGTTCATCCATTTAATGCAAATTCATTGCACAGAATTCGGAGAGTCATCCACTTGGCGCGTGGGTTTGATTTGCCCGGCCTATAAATAGTGACATGGAGAGAAGGTTTGCTCCTCATTCCCTCACGTACTTCCAACATGAACTTGAATATGTGGGTGCATTCTGTTGACGAAGTGCTCCCGAGGGTGAAGATGAGACGTCGTGTTGTCTTCGATGCACTTGAAGGTGACTGTTTCATCCAAAAGATGGAGTCGAGGGCTTCTGAGGCAGGCGAAAGGTGCCTGTTGCATCCAAAGATAGGGATGTTCGGGCCTCGTCTCCGTTGTTCCGGAAGAACCGTAGATCGGAATGGTGGTGCTAGGCTCTCTCTTCCTTCAAAGTGGGTGCCGCCTACTTTGATTGTGTTGAAAGCTCCTTGTGCCATAATTTCGATCACGGTCTTCCTTGGTCTTTGGAGGCTCTTTCGAAGCCTCCCCTGGCCATAGCATTTGCGGTGCTCTTCTCTTCCTTGGTTCCAGCCAGAGGGTTAAATGCTTTGCTTGGCGAAGCACTTATCAGGTGAGCCTGGCTGGAAGAGCGGCACATAACTGGGCTCTGCTCGGCCAGGTGAGCCTGGTTGGAAGAGTTGCTTATAACTGAGCTGCTGAAGGGATGCACATAACTGAGCTGCTGAAGAGATGGTAGGATGCGCCTGGCTGGAGGCGCATGACATCTGCTGCGCCTGGCTGACAGCGCATGGTGACTGTTGCGCCTATCGGAAGGCGCATGGTGGTTGCTGCACCTATCTGGAAGGCGCATGGTGGCTGTTGGCTGTAGATCTAGGATCCTTCCTTTGTAGAAATTCTCCTTTGTACAACCTTTTCTAGACATGTAATAGACTTTTATATATATAAATAAAAAGTCCTTCTTCGAATGTCTATGGCTTATTTGATTAGCTGTCTGAGTTCTGGCGCATATAATGCCTGGCGCATGGGCTTTCTGGTTGTGAAATTCTATGCTTCTACAGAAATCAAGCGGAACAAAAGCCAAAACTGTATGAAATTAAATTCTCTACAACATGGATCAATTAGTTTTCGTAAACAAGTAAGTTTGGTAGATCAAAACCCAAGAAAACCTAAAATAATATAAACTTAGATCTACAAGAATCCACCCGGTAAAATCAAAAACTCCAAGTTCTAAACATGCTTAGAATCATGCAAGAAAGAACATGGAACAATCAAAAGTAAATTTGTTCAAGGTTCGGCAAGGTGTACTTGCCTCTCCTCCTTGGTGAAGAAGGAAAGAAGAAGAAGATAAAGATGGAAAATGAAAATGAATAATGGAGGAGAGAGAGTGGTAGGTGGCTTATATAACAAGCCCAAGCAATCTCCACCATTCATTCCTCTCCACTCAATCTAAACCATACACCTCTCTCATAAGGAACCAACTAAACCAAGTCCAAGCCAAACCAAACCATGTTAAACCAAACCAATAAAACCAAGTCAAATCAAATTAAAACCAAGTCATGATTCATACCAAAATAAATGAAACAAGCCAGTATACGGGTCATCCGACAATTGTCAGAAATCCGTACAATGACAATTCAGCAACTTTAAATATTCTTAAAATTCAGGAAATACGAAATATAGCTCAAATAAATATGTATCCGTATAAAATACTGATACAGTGAGGCGGGCCTCACAGTTTCTGGACTTGGCCTTGCACGGGCGCAACCTAGGCCCGTGCGGCATCATGCCTTAGCGAGGACGATCGCTCCTACGGGAGCGGGACGTGACAGATTGGTATCAGAGCACGGCTTTACGTCCTTGGACTTCACGTCGATTTCTCAGTTTTGAAAGCTCGTTCAAACAAAAGAAGTGTACGCTCTCTCTCATTGTGCCTTGGGATGTTCCATACAATAAGTCTAATATTTTTAAAAGCTCGTACGAGTACTCGGTTGGACGGGATCGATAGGCGAAGGCCTTTGCGCCACCACGACGAACTTGAGTTGGAAGGAACCGATGCTAAGAGTTTGCAAATGCAGTGCGTGCTTGAATGAGCTTACGCTGACAGCAAACAAGTACACGAGACCAAAGTATAGTCGGCACTGGATAGCTATGCACACGGCCTTCTGGCTAAGTTGTGCCGCGTGTTGTGCACCTCGACTTTTGGGTGCAATGGGTTGCGAGCGATATCAAGTATCGCTCGATCGAGAACGGAGATACACTTTGAGTGTCTATCGATAGGAACGCTATCGAGTTAACGCTTAGGCGTACCCGAAAAGATTGGATTGGATTTTGAGGATTAGTGCGAACGACTTAATACGTCGAAGCGACGTGAGCGATTACGCTAGAGATTCGTCGAACGAATCTGAAGGATGTCTTAGCGCATGACGCGAACGTGATTGAGAACTAGATCGTATGGCTTGAATTCGAGTGGTGTATGTGATAGGTTCGAAGAAGAATAAGAATGAGTGTCAACGACTAGTCGAGTGGCTCGAACCCTGAATGGTGTATGGACGTCATAGAAATTGTTCGAGCGAGACTAAAGGATTTACGGATCGTACGAGTATGTCGGCAAGCGATGCGATCGCGCAAAGCCTTAGAACGTGTCACGCTTAGTTTGTCGTAACTTCAAAAGTCCCGAACGAGATGTCGCTGGACAACTTGTCAATGGGCAACGCGAGTTAGAAAATGGTTCGGAACGATGAATGAAAATGAATGGTCTTGATCGAGAAAACTTAGAGGATCGCGCGTACGATTTTGGATTGATTCAAATGAATTGTGACTTGAGTTTGAACAACGATCTTGAAACTAGCTTGAGGAATAGCAGTTGAACTTGATCTTAAATATTAAATAAAATTGTGGAATATCCAACTCGGACAACAGCATCAACGCACGACTCGAAATCGGTTGCAAAGGAAGATCGTCAGGTTACGCATATCGTCGATGGTATTGAGGCATATCAAAGATCGATATGCGATAACTCGGGGGTACTCTGACTCGGCGAATGACGATCGTGCAAATGTCATTGTTCCGTTGGATGCTATACTTGAGATGTTAAAAATGTGTCGAAGAAAAGATAGACTTGGCTCGAGGATTTTCTAGTTGAACGCATGACGGTCAGACTGTCGAATTGATTTGGCTTGGATGAAAATGTGAATGCTTGGATTTACTTCGACGATAACCCCAACGTCGACATGCTTGTCTTATGCGAGCGCAACTCCAGCCTCGCACATGCGTCGCACCGATTAGGGCGATCACTCCGCGTGAGCGCTGATATGGTGATTCATACAGCGGGGGTGATTGAACTAGCATGGCATGGCAATTTGTGTGCTTCGACTTGTGGTGACGCGAAGGTGAACTTGAGAATGACTCGGTGTGCTTGATGATTGAGCTTGAGGATTGCGTAGGTCCAATCCGCGTATCGAGAATGAATTAGTCTAGACGCAAGCAAGAGTTACGCCCCGATGAGAATGATTATTCCACGGGAGCGTTGCATGGTGATTCATGAACCACCGTAGATAATTGGACTTGCTTGAGATTGGGGCGCAACATATTGTCAAAGCTAGATGAACTCGTGAACGAATACGTGAATTGGTTAGAATAGATATGTGAAGTATGTCGATTGGGTGATTTGAATGGATTCGAATGCGCAACGAATACATTGATGCGAATAGGTGATCGTGCTCGATGTTTAGAAATCTGAGTGACGCGAGCTTGGGTAGAAAACCTCCCGTACTACCGACTTTGGTTTGACCCTAGGATTGGGGTCAGTGTTGGCATTATTGTTGGAGAACTATGATTCCAATCCTGACATTGACTTAGCCTTGAGAAATGGCCTAGCGGTTAGGCGAGACGCCCCTGTTTTATGTGTTAGCAATCAAAAGATTGATCTTGAGGATTGACATGGATGGATTGAATGATGCAAGAATAGAAAACCCTGCTCACGAGATTCGGCTGACATGCATATATTTCAGGGACGCCTGAGTATGTGCACGATGCGACTCGGATGAGAATGACGAATTCTCTATCATGCGGCTTGGCTGAATGCATGTATTTTGGGTACGCCTGGAATGCGTGCACGATCCAGCCAAGTGATACGTTGAGTTCAAGCAAGACTTGAGGAACGGGAAAGTGTCAAAAACATGAGATCGTGTTAAAAGAAAGGAATGATACTAGTACGAGCATGGCTCAAAATCGAAGAAACGTGTGAGCGGAGTGTGCGTGAACGACACCAAGATTGGCCCTAAACAAGCGAATGATATGGAATCGATATTGTGAAAGTAAAAGTTGGTATAACGAATTGAACCATTGATAAGAAGATATGCTCGACGATAGTGCAATACTTAGTCTTGAATTGGACAAAAATTACTTAGACTTGGTCGACCCCGCTAAGAAGAAATTATACTGATTTCGTGGACAAGAACGCTCGAGAAGCGAAATCGAGTCATCTCGATGACCGAGATAAACGAAAGTAAGTTTATCTCAGCCCACGACCCGCGTATTTGACGAATTACAACGTGCCTCGTACGACCATTTCAGTCCCAAGACATGAAGAAATAACAACCAAGACGAAGGAACCCTTGAATTGAATAAGTACCATCAACTCTAACATGAGTGAAAAGGTCATAAATTCACCAAACATATGCGACGTAAAACTTGGAAAGGTACCAAGTATAGTTCGGTGCCATCGAGCGGTAAAGCCATTCGATAGGGACTGTCTAAGAAACACGACGACACGAGTTAAGGAATGGTAGGATGACCTGCACTCAGGAAGTCTCGAGGACGAGACTTATTTTGAGTGGTGTATTATGTAACGACCCGCTCCACCCTAGCGGAATGCCGATTCAAACGGCAAGTACAACGACTCAAACGAGCCGTCGACCCAAAGAGTTGGCATCGACCTGATGAAGAATCGATGCAAGGCTTACATTGGCCCGTCAAGATGAATCCAGACTTAGACTTTCAAAGGCGCGCTCGGAGTATCGCTCGGCCGATGCGAACATCGCTAAGGTGGGTGGCTCCGATGAACCCGTCTCTGCTTAGCCTAGACACATAACAATACGGACACTATCACGAGAATCGCTAGGCGATAACCCCGCGCATGCTAATAAATGACTCAACGCACCTAGCGAAGGGAATAATCCCATCTTGCATGCTTGTATAGAATATGGAAAGGAACTTGGAAAACGCGAACTCTCGCACTGCGCTCCATGCTCGTGCTAAGGCACAAGCTTACGTTCAAGTCCCTTATGCGTTCGAATAATGAAACAATGAATAGTTTACAACAATGAAACGGAAAGACTATCAACATAGTCGTTCCAAATAGAGTTTAGCAACATTGAAAGACTATGGGACCGATGGGTCGCCAAGGCGACTCCCGCATGAGGAGTTGCAAAATGTATGAATGAATGAATGAACGAATAAGTGAATAAATGAATAAACGAATGAAAGAATGAATACGTGAATGAATCGATGAATAAACGGACAAGTGAAAGAAAGAAAAGAATGAATGAATGAAAGATAAGAAAAGAAAGAATGGTTAGCGACAGGTGTGACGGGCACGTACAACGGGGCTCGCTACCCGTGCTGCACGGACGCCAACCTGGTCGATAACGCATTATGGCTAAGGGTTAGCCTACGGCTCGGAGATAGCCGTTAAGTTAAAATGACAAGATAATACGAAATGGTCGTGGACAAACGGTACGGGCGTTGTGTGGAGTATATCGTGGCCGTGGTAGTGGAAGGATTCTGCGGCACGGGCGTTGTGTGGAGTATACCGTGGCCGGCCTAGGCAGAATCAAAAGTGGGGCTTACGGGCTGCCTGGGTGCAGGCTTGGGCACCAGGAGACGTAAGTGCAGGGTATATTCAAGAGACTTAACGGGGTGTACCAGCTATCACCCTACGCTAAGTTGAGAATTACCAAGGAAATATGTCCAAATGGCTTGTGATGCCAGCGACCAGTGCATATAGATTAAGTGGGCTTTGCTGGTGGCTATCTACGTGCAAGTCCTTGCATTGAAATCAAAGTAGTCTAAGTAAAATGAACAAGTGCCTCCTAAATATGCTCGAACTGTAACACTCCTGAACATGCTTAAAATATAACACTCTGAACATGCTTGAAATGTAACGTCCTGAACATGCTGGAAATATGACATCTTGAACATGCCTACGATGCGCTAGAACGTGCCTACAATACGCTAGAAACTGAGGCAGGGACACGCCCTTGATATTGAATGTTTCCAAGAATTACGTTATGTTATTACACATGAATTGTTGACTAACTTGGTTTACTTTGGACAGGGAAGGCCGGACGGTAAGTATGGGTAAGTCGTGCATGTATTTCCATGCGACACTTGAATTTGGCAACACGAGATAGATTATGGAATATGCCATGAAACTGATCCTAAGGCAATATTAGAAAGACAATGAATGATAGATGGTGCACAAAAGTAAATAGAACGTGTTTGGTAATGATAGCGTTGTGGGCGAGCTAGCCTCCCCACCAGTGCATAATAATGTACTGATAACCCCACAGTCTGCTTGCAGGATGCAGGAGACGTCATCGGGTGCGGAGCTTCTCTCGAACGTGCTAAGGCGCGGAGCTATCTCTCGAGCCTTGGAGCATTGCAAGGAGCTTATGCGCCATATACAGGACATAATGTATCGGAACATCGCCATAAATTATTCTATCTTGTAAGCCACTTGGCACGCCTTTTATGTTTCATAGAGAGAGAGCTTGAGAGACTTGTAAACTCGGCCTAGCGCCGCTTGTAAACTTCTTGAATATCAATAAAAGAGTTCGAATTTGCTTCTACTTGTGCTTATTTACTTTCCGCTGCAATGGGGACACTCTGTGCGACTCTGTGGCCTAGCTCAAATCGGCCGTTTCTGGACTTGGCCTTGTACGGACGCAACCTAGGTCCGTGCGGCATCACGCCTTAGCGAGGACGATCGCTCCTACGGGAGCGGGACGTGACAACTAACTAATTACAAAAAACTACAAATATGTAGTAGTAATTCAGGGTAGGGTAGGGTATGGTAGGGTTCAGGGTAGGGTTACAGGGCAGAGGGAGTGTGGGACTATACAAGTATGTAGTAGTAACTACAGTGGGAGTGTGGGACTATACAAAATTACAAAACACAGATTTACAGGGTAGTGGGTGGGGTAGTGATTCAGGGTAGGGTTACAGGGCAGAGGGTAGGGCGGGTACCCGGGTAATTGCACTAGGATAACAGAATAAAACCCTTACCCTACCCTAATTCCAAGAGGGTAAGGGTAGGGCTTGCCCTCCTAGGGTAGAGGGTACCCGTGGGCACCTGAGGGTACAGGGTACCCGGCTAGGGTAGAGGGTACCAGGGCAAAATCGCCAGCCTATACTGTACATAGTTTTTACGGCCGGCCCACGGCAGACAATATTTCGGATTTGACAACTGCCTCCGCTGTGGTAATTTTTGAGACTTAGGTCTCGTTTGGTTCACGGATTCAAGGAATTTGGAAAGGAAACTTGTTTCTTTTTTTTGTTTGGTAGCCACAAATTTAGAAAATACTTTTTTGACATGGAAAAAAATAGGAGAAAAAATGGTTCCTCTCATGACCCATGGGATTCATTTTTTCTGCTCCTTTCCCAACATTAATTACCAAACATTATGACAAAAGTAGCCTTGATTTATTACCTATTTTACCAATTAACTCTTCATTATAATTATATTGACATTGGATATTATTGGAACAATGATATATTTTTTCTTTCCTTTCCTACACTAACCAAACATAGGAAAGAAAATTTGATATGAATTCTACTTTCCCATCCCTATGGAAAATACATGGGAATTGATTTCCTTTCCGTGAACCAAACGAGGCCTTAGAGTATCTCCAACCCTATTGTCTTGTTTTGTGTTGTGAATCATATGTGGCATGAGAACATAAGACAATGTCTTTCTTATGAGGCAAGATGACATTCACACAAGACAATGAGATAAAAATATGTTCTCCAATGCAAAAGTTTGAGAAGACAATAAATTTATTATTTTTTCAACTTCCAAGACAACTTTTTCACTTCTTCTTTTTTATATATATCTTTTTATTCATAATTGATGATGCGGACATAAAGTCATTGTGAAGTGCATTGTCTAGATCTAGACAACCAACTTCACATTCTCCTTATCATGTCAACTTCACAATTTATTTCACATTTGCATTGGAGAAAGTACTTTTGAAAAAAATGCTTGTCATTCCTATGTGGCAACCATTTTTTTCAAACTCACAATAGGGTTGGAGATGCTCTTAGGCCTCTTTTAGTTCGCATTTAAGGAACCAGAAAAAGAAAGTTATTTCTTTTTTATTTGATAGCTATAAATTTGGGAATCAATTTTTTGATAAGGAGAAAAATTGGAGGGAATATGGTTCCACTCATGATCCATGAAATTGATTTTTCTCCTCCTTTTTCAACATTTATTACAAAAATTATAACAAAAGTAACCATGTGTTATTGCTTATTTTACCATTAATATTATTTTTCATAATGTTATTTTTATTTTAAAAGGTAAGGATATTATTGGAACATTATTATATTTTTGCTTTTCTTTCCTGCACCAACCAAACAACCGAAAGAAAATGTGACAGGAATTCTACTTTTCCATGCCCACGGAAACTACAAGGGAATGCATTTCCTTTCCGTGAACCAAACGAGGCCTTATAGGCCTCTAGTTTGGTTTGCAGAGTGGATGGGAAAGAAAATTAATTATTTGACATTTTTTTTAAATTATAATTTTTATTGATTTTTTTTTCGATGTTTGAAAATGCAAGAAAGTGAATATTTCAATGTGGAAAAGTAATTTTTTGCTTGGATAGATGGAATCACTTTTCGAAAAAGAAAAAAAAAAAAATTCTCCTCAATTCCTTTGGTATTCAAATATAGAAAAATAATTATTTTTCTTTTCCAATCCGATGACTCCGCAAGCCAAACGAGACCTTAGTATGATCCTACAATATGTTGAGATCGTGAGTGGTATCCTAGGACTAGTCCATATTGGTCAAGAGACAACAAAAATTACCTCAGGATAGGACAAACCAATCTCCTCCTCCCTTTCGGTCGGCACTGCATAGTTTGACATGTTAATGAAGTTTAACTAATATATTGTTTAAGAAGAACTAGGGGTTGGAGTAAATGTTACGTATACCATTTTCACTGAAAGAAAACATTGTACAATTCGAAAAAGTATGAAAGAATTACGGAAATTTTCATGTAAAGCATTAATATTATTATATATTGTACAGAAAGTACAAATTTTTAAAAAATTTCATTTGAGGCATCAGAACGCCCATCGAAAGGGCGTTTTGTATTTTTTTTATTTTTTATTTTTATGTATTGACGGTGTCAACGACGAGGGGTAACGGAGAATCTATGTCAGACGAAAAAGCGGACGTTTTACTCTTCTTCTTTTTTCACACGTCAGACGAAAGTGTTCCACGTCAGATTTTTTTTTTTTTGCCATTTCACGTCGAAGAGCATGTGAAGCACCTAAAGCTGCATGCAGCTATGCACCTAAAGCATCTAAAGTATGCACCTAAAGCATCTAAAGCACCTAAAGCTACATGCAACTATGCACACCTATGCAGCTAAAGCTGCTGCTGCATGCAGCATCGTAATGCGACAGCGCGCGTGGCAGCTGCTGCTGCATGCAACATCACCTCCGCCGCCTCCTCACATCCGAGATCCTCCACCCCTCGCGCGTCCTCCTCTACGCGCACGGCCGGCGCTGGGTCCTCGGCGTCCTGCTCCACCACCTCGCCCAGCAGTCCGAGACCTCCGGCGTGGCCGTCGCCGTCGACAGCTTCCAGTTCGCCATGTTCGGCTTGCTCATCCTCATGTGCTTCGGCGAGAAGCTCGACGAGAAGGACATCAAGGCGATAGAGACCGCGAACCGGAAGCTGCTCCTCCATCTCGGGAAGCTCAATATCTTCGCCTTCCTTCCGAGGCTGACGAAGTTGATCTTCCGGAGCCGGTGGAGTACTGCGGTGGAGCTGAGGAGGAAGCAGAAGGAGCTGTATGCTACCTTGTTCGAATCGCGGAGACGGCACAAGGAGAAGGATTAGAAGCGAGAGATGACCGACGACGGCGACGACGACGAGAGGTTCGTGTATTCGTACGTTGACTCCCTCCTCGATATAAAGCTGTCGGAGGAAGGGGGGAGAGGGCTGAACGAGGGCGAGATGGTCGCGCTGTGCTCGGAGTTCCTCAACGCGGGCACGGACACTACGTCGACCGCACTGCAATGGATCATGGCGGAGCTGGTGAGGAATACTACTGCAGAAATCTCCAATATATATCTATCAAACAAAGTGTACTGATGGAATGGTTTCAAGTGCAAGCTATTTCTATTCTAATAGTATTCGTCAGAGAAGACTTTTGAGTGGAGAACTCGATAGCTGTGCTTACGGTTCCTCGCTGGCAGAGAGAGCGTGAGAGAGCGGGCGTGGCAGAGCCAGGGTGACAGGTGACAGGTAAGCAGGAAACGCCCTTTGGAAGGGCGTTTCCCTCAGGATTTAATTTTTTTTATAATTTTTTTTGATAGACGTGTCAGTCGAGGGGTGATAGGCGCGGCATCCGAGGGTGACAGGTAAGCAGGAAACGCCCTTCGGATGGGCGTTTCCCTCATTTTAATTTTTTTTTTTGATAATTTTTCCTCTCGTTATCTTGCTAACGGACGTCAAAATTAATTCATATTTAAATGAAAACGTCCTTCGGATGGGCGTTCTTATGCTCCGTATGAAATTATTGAAAATATTATGCTTTACGTGTAATTTTATAAATTTTTTATGCTTTCAGTGCAAATTTTCGAAAGAATTATGATGATTTTAGATTTTTTTTTTGTTTTTTTTTTAGAAGTAGTGGATAACTAAATGATATTTTTATTCTTAAATAACAACATTTTTAGGTAAAAAAGTGTTATATCAAACAAAATAATGATATTTTTGGTATTTTGGTTATATATTAGTATAGATGTTTAGCTGCGTTCAGGACCGACCAAGAAGGACTGGGTTGTTGGACCTGCACATTAGAATCTATAATATAAAGCACAGTTGGTTTTTGGTCCGACCCATGTGCTTTGGTTCAACGATGATGAAAGGACTAAATTGTCCCTCTCCTGATAAGAGAAGAGGAGGTCCCATGTTGGGTGCGGAGCAACCGGTTGTTCCAACGGCACCCTCGCCTCTAGCTCCTCTTGCACCGTCCCTCCGCCTCCGCTCCATTCTCGCCTACGCCATCGTCGCCGGCCTCTTTCGCAACCCCTTCGTCGCAAGCAGCCTCCTCCACCGCGCCGCCGACGCCGATCCTTCCTTCGTCGCCTCCCTGTTCTCCGCCATGACCAACCCCAACCCCTTCTCCTTCAACACCGCCATCGCCATCTCCGCCGACCCACTCTCCATCTCCTCCCAAATATTCCGCCACCGCGTCCCTCCCGACTCACACACCTTCTCTTCCTTGCTCAACATCGCCACCACCGCGCCGCCACCAGGTCGCTCCACGCACACGTCCTCCTCCTTGGATTTCGGCCCAATTCCTTCGTGCAGACCGTCCTGCTCACCGCCTACTCCTGACGCGGCTCCGCCGACCACGTCCTGCGGGTGTTCGACGGAATGCGGCACATGGACGTCGTCTCCTGGACCGCCGCCGTCTCGGGCTTCGCCTCCCTCGGACGTCCCGCGACGGTCCTGTGTGTCTTCGCCTACATGAGGCGCCACGCCGCCCCGAACGCTGCCACCGTGGTCTCTGTCGTGTCCGCCTCCGCCGGGCTCGGGTACCTGGCGCTGGCCCGGTGCCTGCACGCCTACGTCGAGAAGGCCGGGTTCGGAGGCCGCGTTTCCGTCCGGAACTTCCTGGCGCTGGTCCGGTGCCTGCACGTCTACATCGAGAAGGCCGGATTCGTGTCCGTGCCATTATTGCACGGGTTATCCACTAGTATAAATATAAATTTAAGTTGGATTTTGACGGAACTGATCCTAAGAAAAACAAACCTATGAAAGAAGGTTGTCTATGGCAGAAATTTTGTTGGACTTGGATGCTGAGTGGATTTGGTGAACTGATTTCTTCTTCTTTTTCTAAAGCATAAGCAGCTTTCCAGAAATTAGTTTACAAAAACATGAGTTAGCAAATAACTTCTATTGTTGTTTTTGGAAACAATAAGCAGACACAGTCTTGGATAAGTTGTAGCAAATCTGTTCTAAGGTTACAATTTATTATATTTGCGGTGGGTGAGCCAAAATGAATATTAGGCTGCCTCTTTTTTCTTCTTTTTTTTTTGCCTATTATGGGTTTTTTTTTTCTTTCGGTGTTTGATAACAACTTTTTTATTGAAGGAAAAACTAAAAATCAGTTTAATTTTAAAGAATATTTGAAATAATTACGTGACTGCTGTCAAAGGTTATTGTTTTCTTGGAAAACGACAACAATCTCAAATCAACATTTAACAATATGTTGGCCAGAAAGCGATGTCAAATCCACCTAAAAATAGCCAAACAATGTCAAATCCACCTGAAGATAGCCTAACAATGTCTAACAAGAGTGTCAAGCTAGATCAAACAAAGTATATAATTCAGTAGTCATGTCACCTGGACAAATTTTAATCTTTATATCTTTCAACAAAATATAAAACTGAATACAAACTTGTTGAGCCCTTTACCCAAGGGCTCAACTCCTCACTGAACTTAAGAAGAAAGCAAAAGATTACAATAAAATCACTCATCCTACCTGTAACAATCTCCATGTACGAAAGCGACGACTTCCTGCACAAATCTCTTTTCATGCTGTCTCGAACGACGAGTCCTAAAAGAAAAATAAGAATTATCTCTTGGCATGTGGACGAAAACCATGAATCTTCCGTATTGAGCTCTCGTTTGTCCCTCCACCCTCCATCGTCAGAAGTGACCGTCCACCAGGTGCAAATTATATCCAGAACCGGTTCAGTTCTGACTGAACCGAACTCAGCCCGAGTTCGATTTGGACCTTGCCAACAATTCTGACTGCAAACACATAGAACTCTGATAAAATTCTGTTCCGATCGAACTCGATCCGAGTACGGTCCTGTCTCGGCATAACTACCTCAACATCCAGACTAGAGTCCAACACAATCCACCAAGATATTTTGAGTTACGTCTCGCTTTTAATCAAACTTCTTATTATGACATGGCAGTAAAATAACAGAAGACATTAGCTGTGAGGACACGGCTCTGGTAGAGAAGTTCCATGTCCGTCGACCTACAACTAGGGAGACAACCTAGTTCCATGTTTGTCGAAGTCTTGCTCGAATAACTTTTTTCTATATATACCACCAGTACGAGATCCTCCAACTATTTGGATTTTCCTTTTACAGAAATAAATCCATACGCAATCTAGTGTCC
Organism: Iris pallida; assembly: GCA_029216955.1. NCBI lineage: Eukaryota > Viridiplantae > Streptophyta > Magnoliopsida > Asparagales > Iridaceae > Iris > Iris pallida. Next base: position 13,597,207 of record JANAVB010002395.1, on the reverse strand, counting down.
AAAATCTTGACACTTCTGTTCACCTGTATGGAGCCAGGAAGACAAAATGATAAGCACTTCAGAAGCTGTTCTTTATCGCTAAGATTTTTGTCTCAAATTCCACTGTCTCACCTCTCAAAATTTTAAGAATACTCGACTGAATTATTAAGGGCACCTCCAAAAGTGGTAAGACTATTAATTGCATCACTTTTAAGTTGCGTTAGAGAAGATGAATTTGGATATTTGGAATGGTGTGTTGTACGACGTCGTCCCCTACTACTTTCAAGTTGGAGACATCACTTTTATTTTCATCTTCCTCTCACACCACTTTTTTTTTTTCCTCTTGCAACATAACACAATTATAGATAATTTTGAACCCCACTGTAGGGTTTAGAAACTTTACAAATTATGATAGTTGGGATGTAGACGACGAAGAATGTGAGAATCATGGTAGTCCTTCGTCATTCCCATCCTAAGTGTCATAATTTCTAAAACTTTCAAATTTCTATAATGGGATTCGAAAAAGAAAAAAAAATGTTGGAAGAGGAAGAAAGGGTTGAAATATGAGATTTGATTATTGAAATTGTGTGCCGTCTCTCACCGTTCTTTTTGAAGGATAATTTGGTTTAAAAGATGTGATAGTCCGATTCATTTTGTGTGTTGCCCTTATTAATTCGGAAATGCTAACTTGTTCGCAGGTCTCATTGGTCCTCCTATTTGCATAGGTCTCATGTCGGTTGACCTGCCAATAAGGAAGCACCATATGACGGCGGATCCGCCCGAGGGCCAAGTAGCAGCGCCCTTACTAATTTCCGTATACAAAATGGCAGGCAGTATCTAGACTACAAATACTAACTAGAACCGGAACTCGATCAACAGCGATTAGAACACACAAAATGTGTGTCAAATTCATAGCTGTTAGGTGTTTGGTGATGCACACATAGATGATGTAAACTTAAAAAAAAAAGAAGAAAAATTACAATTCAAAGTTCTGGTGAACCATGCCAAGCGCGCCACCCCCTCCCTCTACCGGAAAATCTCACTATAAATGGCAATCAATATCAGGTTTGATCGATCAAAGTAGTGTTAATTAATCGATTAATTAGCAATGGCAGCAGCAGCAGCAGCAACCAAGTACTCCTTGATCGCAGCAGCAGCGATCGTGCTCGTCGCCCTGGCCGCGCACAGCTCGCAGGCGGCCAGCGGGCAGCAGGACTGCTCCGCGGGGCTCGGCCAGCTCACGGTGTGCGCTCCGTTCGTGGTGCCCGGAGCCTCTACCGGGACTCCCAACAAGCAGTGCTGCAGTGCCCTCAAGAACGTCGACCCCAAGTGCATCTGCAACACCATCGAGATCCTCAACAACCTGCCTAGGTCCTGCAAGCTTGCTCCAGTCACCTGCACTGGTATGCCCCCCTTGATCTCGTCTTCATGTTTAGAGTCCATTTATTTTCCGCCAATCAAAACTAACGGGGATGTTCACCATTCCACTTTAAGAGTTGTCACGTGTCAAACTAGTTATTAAAACTGGTCCAAGTATTCACCAAACCAGTTCCAAATTAATTTTATGTTGGATAAAATTGACACATGACAATTCTTGAGTGGAATGGTAAACATCTTCACTAGTATCCGTGATTTTATATATATATATATATATATATATATATATATATATATATATATATATATATATATATATATAATGTGTGTTTTACGCATTTTATAAATGATTATTAAGATGACTAAAAAATAACTGTTATAATTATTCTAATTTTCATGGAGACCACATAGTAAAACTAAAAGTCAATTATTCTCAAATTATTATTACATCATATATATTATTTTATAAGGCTATTTTGGAAAATCGAAATACAATTTCCAAAATATCTATCTGTTTGTATTAATTTTAATGAACAATTTTAAGTAGTAAATATATGTAAGCATGTATTTTAAAATAAAAAAATTTATAATAAAGTAGAACTCTTTTTTTTTTTTTTAATTATATAGAGTAGCATAGGTTTCTTTCAAGTTGTATCGACAACAGTATTAGCAACACTAGCAATAGCATTACTAGCGATAACTATGATTGATTGATTGATTGATCAACAGGTGCACAATAAGAAGAGCCTTATGGAAGAGCTAGGGATTTCCAGAGAAATAAAAGGAGATATCCATCGTTTCACTGCCTTTAATTTGTGTTTTCTTTTTTGTTGTTTCAGCATCTGAGCTTGTTTGAGCACGAGTATCAATAAAATGTAGTTTGTTCCCCAATTGTGCATTAATCTTCCGTCCCATTTGCAACACAATTTTGAAAGCGCAGGATTCTTGGAGTGATGCAAATGCGAGTCCTTCATGGGACTTGAGCATTTCTCGCTCCCTTGAAAACTAATCATAATTAAACTAGAAAACTAAAAAAGAGAGGAAGAAGAAGAAAAAATCCTATCAAACAAATTTACTGAAATCTCCAAAACTTGCTCGGACAAGTCGACCAAACAAGAAGTGAACACCGACTAGAACTCCGGGTGGCCTGACCGAAAACTATAAGGAATTTTAACGTTTCAAGAGGTCACCAGAATTCCGGTTTGATCCAACTCATGTCCCCATAAAAACACACTTAAACTGTAGACCACTACTGTTTCCCCTTCTTGTATCAGCAAACTACTTAAAAGTATCAGTCTTGTGAAGTATAAGCACTCCATGGTATTCTTGATACTCCAAATCTACAACAATGATAATGGCTCCTGCAACACCTTGTAAATGGGAAACCCATGCATATGTAAGTACCACATGAGCTATTCACAAAAAAGCTCCAGTTAAAAAGTATATAAAAAAACGCGTTTCCAAAGACCCACTAGAAATTAACAAGTAAGACCATCTCCAATGGTGATTTCTAAAATTGAGTTCTTATCCTACTTGGCATTGTACTTTAAAGAGATTTCTATCCTAGTTGGAAGAGTTTCTACATAGAAATTGTACACATACAAAAAATGCTCTCCAATGGTTCTCCATTTCTATCATATGTGTCACATAGTAAAAAGACTAATTTAATGATGTGGGGCCCAATAATAATTGTCATGAGAGATAGGAGAATTTCTATGAGACCATCTCCAATGGGGGTTTCTATCTTCCCTATTTCTATGGAAGAAATCCATTTTAGAAAAAATTTCTCCCAATGGTGATTTCTATCACCATTTCTATCCTAGGTGGCAATAATGTAGGATGGTAACTTTCTAGGAGGGTTTCTACATGTAGAAACTCTCATAGAAATTCTCCTATCTCTCATGACAATTATTATTGGGCCCCACACCATTAAGTTGGTCATTTTACTATGTGACACATAGGATAGAAATGGAGAACCATTGAAGAACATTTTTGTATGTCTACAATTTCTATGTAGAAACTCTTCCCACTAGGATAGAAATCTCTTTAAAGTACAATGCCAAGTAGGATAAAAACTCAATTTTAGAAATCACCATTGGAGATGGTCTGAGAGTTTCTACATGTAGAAACCCTCCTAGAAAGTTTCCATCCTACATCATTGCCACCTAGGATAGAAATGATGATAGAAACTACCATTGGGAGAAGTTTTTTCTAAAATAGATTTTTTCCATAGAAATAGGGAAGATAGAAACCCCCATTGGAGATGGTCTAATGATGTAATTGTGGCTACTTGGAAGCGAGAGAAACTTTGATACAGTAGGGGATATCAAAGTTTTGATACCCCCTATGTATGACATGTGGACCCTCTCAAAATTTATGTGTATATATATACGTGTACACGTTTTACAAAACAGGAGGGGCCCATAGGGGGTATCAAAGTTTTGATACCCCCTACTGTATCAAAGTTTTTTTTTTTTCCTTGGAAGCCTACTTCATATACACTTAATTATCAAGAGGCTAGAAAGACAGATGAACAACAAATATCATGAAAGATATGCATTCAGCATTCACTTTATCAATAAACATGATTTGACCATACGCCAAAGGCCTCCCTAATATTTCTTTCTTTTGCTGTGTTTTTGTGAACTAAAGTTTTTCTTCTTTCTCCCTTCGGGCATAAATACAAGTTATTGATGTATATACAAACCAGCGGTCACAGTATAATACAACAGGAAATTGGATGAGAGCAAATGATGTGTACCAATAAAGGAACCATTAAGGAGTTTCAGCCCACCAGATCTTGGACAGAGTACTTCCAAGATATTTGCTGCATTTGGGAATTTGGATAACTCCCCCGGATCCCATAAGAATGGTTGGTCAATAGGTTTTTTTCATACAGCTTTTTTTGTCTATTAATGAAACCATTATTATATCAACTCTAAGAATAATGCTTCCTGCTTGTTCGTCAAGCCCAGTTCAGCCAGAGCCAACATACATTCTCCATCAGTAAATGCCTTCCTTGGGTACGGCCTCACCTGTAACATCAAAAACAAGCAGGAACAGAGAATGAGTGTAGTTTTGCTTAGTAAAGTGAACTTCTTTGTTATACATGATTATCAGCAACACCAGTTAGTTTTATTCAGAAACCTGAATCAATATTTTAACATTTGTGCAGTGATATGAACTGTTCCGAAATTTCCTCTGGAGTTGAACAACATATCCAAAAAACGACGTCCTTGAAAGGCTAGTGTAAGTCAGCCAATGCCTTGAGCAAGTATGGATCAATAGGGCTTTGTCGAGTAACATGTCAATTAAAAAATATACAGCAAAATCCGCCTCCGAGATGGAAATGTCGACAAATATCGGATCTACATTAGTAAAGCAAACTATGTACCAAAACGAGATTAAAAGACAAATGTGCATGCCAATGGGACAATTGCAAGTTGCAACTTTCATGACAACCCATTATTTGATAGCATAGAATGTAGAGTGCAAGTTCTAAATCCCCAGTAGAATAAACTGCCTTCTGAACTTAAGGAGTCATTGAGTTTCTAAAAGAGACATTTCTTATTACACTTTATTATGCAGTGTCATTTGGACAAATTAAATTTGTGCAGACTAGGCATCCTGTGCCCATCCATGCACGCGACAGGCTCCTATGCAGTGCCATTTGGACACAGAATTTGGTTTCACTATAACCAAAAAAATGCCATGCCTGAAATGTTAAGATACAGCCTTCAACCTTCATCTAAGACAAAAACTTACACACTCATCCAGGGTATTCTATATTAAAGACAGCCATGTGCAAAACAGTTACCTCTACATAGGGGGTGTTTGGTTGGCTATAAATGGAGTTACATGCAATATTTGTTGCACCATTTCTAATGTTTGGTTGGTTGTAAATGGTGGACTTGGTGCAACAAATGTTGCATGAGTTCGTCCAATTATCATGGTATTTGTTGCAGCCAAAATGACCGCAACACCATTTACGGACAGCAACATTTATTACATCACTTACACAATTTCCTATCATTCTCTCTTCATTCAATGTCAAAAAAGCACAACCAAACAATGAATTTGTATTTGAAGCAACAAAAGTTGCAACTTAGGATCCTAATTACATCGTTCCAAACAATGGATTTGTAAATCCTGAAACAACATCTACATGCAACCAAACAATGGATTTGCAAGACCACTTACAACCAAAAATGTTACCTGAATGTTGCATGGGATTTCCATTTACATGTAACCAAACACCCCCCTTAGGCTGAAGAATATTTAGCCTCAAAGCTATTAGAGGGGCAACCAAAGTGCAAAGTGACAGCTCAAATTCCAAATTGCCGATCACTTTAGACTCATTTGACATATTTTATTAAATAAGTGGGGAAATAGTCTCTCGATATCCAAGAGAAATTGCAAGCCTGAGCATATCATATCTAATATGGATCAAAATTTAAAAACGTAGCCCGATTGGTTAGATAAGTGTTTTCAAATGGTTAACTTTTTACAGGCACCAAGTGGTAACAAGTAACAACAATGGCAATTAAGTCCAATAGACCCTACGAATAACAAATACAGTATTAAATAAATTGGAAACAACTGAATTTACCTTACCCCACCCACCTCATCCCCGCCACCCACTTCAAGCAAAATCCCCTACCACCACCAGTAGCCCAACTGTTTATTGTAGTAGCCTTGTAGTATTATATCCTAATTTTTGAAAATTGTTGTATTACTGAGTACACATTGTCCTATGTTCTCATCATATCCTAATACACGCAGCATAGATGGGTTCCTCGCATACATAACGTTGTAAAAAGTGCAAGAAAGAGAGTCGGAGTTTGGAAAGGTAAAGTTTGTACATACAAGACAAAGAAAACTTTGAAGTTGATAGCATACAAGGTATTTCAGAATTGGGTAGGTCATGGTCTGAAGCAACGGTTGAAACCGCCTAGTGTTGGTCATTTCATTTCTGTATTGAAAAGACCATCAGAAAACTGATGTAGATTATCAGTCTCACTCAATGGCTTGAAAACTTTAAGAAAATGAGTAGAAAGTAACAGAACTCCAACCTTTATCCACACAGGGAAGAGGGTTTCAAGAAAATGAATAGAAAGCAACAGAACTCCAACCTTTATCCATACACGTAAGAAGGGAGGTCAGGGACGTAAGGGGAGTTCACAAATTCCATTAGTCACCAACAACTTAGTTACATTATCTAAATTTAAAATGGCATAAGATTCCTATGCGATGCAATAGAATGAAAATTAGTATTTGTGCTCTTTGTCCATTAACTATTATTGTATACCTCACTTTAGTCCCACATCGCCTGGGCTAAAGGAGGATGTCATGACTTGTTCCTATAAATGTACCAAAGGCTTCTCATGTTTTATTCACGTCACTAAATTAAGAGCTCTCTCTCTAAATTCCACTCTTTAGAAAAACATCAAAAATTGGAACTTACTAAGTTATTATTCCTTTAGAGATAATTGGTGTCTTAGAGTATGTGATTCAATCTTTTGTCCCACATTTAATATACTTCTATGAGGAAGGCCCTCTTCCTATATATACAAACTCAATGAAACCATCACAGTCACTACCAGTTTAACCTCTTTCTTTAGATAGTATCAGAGCATGGGTGATCTTGACCCTTGCTCGTTTTAAGACTCAATCCTAGACATCTATTTCTTTTCCTAACAAAATCCTAGCCTAGCATAGGGGCCTCCTTTCTGCTTTCCTCTTCTTCCTCATATCTCAAATTCTAAACCAACCCCATCTCTCAAAGCTTCAACCATATTCTAATATTGAGAAAGAGAACTGGATCTTGTACTTTATGGAGTAATCATATCCCCTTTACATACTAACGGATTTAACATAAGGTCTTACAATATAAAACGAAATAAAAACAACTCCAACAATATAACAAATTCTAACACTCCCCCTATAGCTAGAACATAGATATCTAGGGGTTAAACTTGGAAAATTGATTAGAGAAGCGAGAAGAATAGGGCGGCTTCGTAAAGATGTTGGCAATCTGATCTTCCGAACGAGTATATAGTGTAACAACATGTTTCTTCATGAAAACATCTCAAACGAAGTAGCAATCCACCTCAACATGCTTCGTTTGTTCATGGAAAACAAGATTACTAGCAATAAAAGTTGTCTGATTATCACAGTACATAGGCATTGTACTCCAAGATCCTCAAGTAAGGTAATCAACCATGACATCTCGTACATTGTGTGAGTCATGGATTTGTACCTGCCTTCTGCACTAGACTCGGCCATCACTGTTTGCTTCATTGAAAAAAGATCAGAATACATTAGCTACTTAGATTCACTCTTCAGTAAATAGACCCAGATCATCCTAGCAACAAAAGAGATGAAATAAGAAAAACAAAATAACTGAGAATTTTGCATGGCCCCAATACATCAGAATGAACCAATCAAAGGGCGAGAAACTATGTTTATTATTGGAATGTGGAGATCTCGAATAATGGTCTCTCCTTAACTCACAAGACTCACATTGTAGTTTTAAATCAAGTGAAGCAAGCTGGGAAAGTTGACACATCAATGTGAGGGCAGGATGCCCTAAACACCAATGCCACAAAAGAGTACATGAAGAAACAGTGACAAACATGAATAAAATGTGTGGAATAGATAGAACGTACAACACTCCAGACCCACGACCTCCACCAATCGTCTTCCTCGACCTGAGGTCTTCAAAGACAACACAATAAGATGAGTTACTGAGAAGCTAAGTGAATTGGTAATTTGATCAATGAAGAAAAGATTCACAGGAAAGTTGGGTGCATAGATAACGTCTTTAAGGTGTAGGTTTGAGGAAATGGTAATCAAGTCACTACCCTTAACAAGTGAGGTAGTACCATTAGCAACAGAGACAGATGAGTAATTGTGTTTTAATGAGTTCGATAAAGTAGAGTTTTGGCCTATCATATGTGAGCTAGCACCAGAATCAACTATTCCATAATTAAAGCAAGAAGTATGAAGAGCATGATGTCACGGACTTGGTGTTTTTGCTAGCACTTCGTCCCGTGCGGCGCAATAACTTCCTCCTCGAAGATCGTGCAAGCTTTTCCAACCCGACTTAGCTAAATCGCTAAGGAAATTAAAGACAATGGAGCAAAGAGGAGACTCGTAAGAAAATCTTTATTGACTTGGAGAATGCTTACAAGTTTTGGTGGTGAGGAACAAATGAGGCCTCCCCCTTATTTATACTAGCTCATAGAGCTTTACATGGAAAGTCCTGGAAGGAATATTCCACGGATTATTCTTCCTACCATAACTGGAACGACATATTCCAGGTTTATTCCCTAAGAACATAAAAGAAAACTTCACGGGCCATCCAGAAACATCTTGGGCCATCTAGAATGATCTTGGGCCTTCCAGAGAAATCCACCATCTTCTAGAGAATTCCGCCATCTTCTGGAATGTTCTAGAAGCTTCCCGCATAAACTTGGTCCGTGGAAAGGTTATGCAACTTGGCCTCGGATGGGGCGCAATATTTGGGACGTTACATTCTCCCCCACCTAAGGCGTTGACGCCCTCGTCAACCATGCTCGCTGAGGAACGCCTGGATCTCGGCTTCGAATTGATGTAGCGTATCTGCACGTTCCCAGCTAGACTCGCCATAAGCATGCCCTTTCACTGGATGAGATACTCCACATACGGGGACACGTCTCGCCGCCGAATGGTCCTCTTGTCCAGCACGGCTTCCACTTCCTTGTCGAAGGAAGTCGTCATGGTCGCCGTGGGTCGCTTCGAAACTCCTCGCTGGGGATCCTCCAAGTCTAGACCCAAGCGACGGACCTCCGCGCCGGTGATGAAGTTGTGAGTGGTGTCCGTGTCAACCAACCCCCGTGTGCTCATGCCATTGATCCTCACGTCAATGTACATGAGCTCCCTGCTCGGAGTCCTCGACACAGCAGACTTGGTCTTCACGGCGTTGAGTAAGCACAACGCTCCCATGTGTGCTTCCACTTCGCACTCTTCGTCCTCCACCTCCTCGCTTTGGACGACATTTACACGCATGCTCCTCATCGGACAATCCCGAACAAAGTGCTTCTCTATGCATATGAAGCATGAAACAATTCGCTCGGGTTGGGCCTTCTCGTGCTTCTTCTCCTCGGACGGACCTTCCTTAGGAGTAGGGGTGCAACTCGGGCGGGTTGGGTCGGGTTTGAGGTCAACCCGAGCCCAACCCGATAGATCATAAGCCTAGCCCAAGCCCAAGTCCGACCCGACTTCGGGTTCAACATATGAAGCCCAAGACCAAGTCCGGAGGATCGAATTGGGCTCGGGTTGGATCGGGTCCATCGGGTTTATCGGACTCTAATATGATATTTGAAATAATTTTAAACAAGAGTAATATTAAATGCATAATCAAATAGCAATCAAGCCTCAATCATTACAAAATAAAACTGAAATGAGATTTAGGACAAGGAATTGAAGAGTTTGGGTGAAAAAAAATTATAGTTTAAACTTTTTATTTAAGTAGTATGAAACAATATATATATAAATTATATATATGTCGGGTTTCGGGTTCTTCGGGTTACCCAACATATGAACCCAAGCCCAACCCGATTTTTGATCGGGTTCAAATATTTTAACCCGAGCCCAAGTCCGAACCCGAATATCTTCAACCCTAACCCAACCTATTAACGGGTTTACCTGATCGGATTCGGGTTTAGCCCGCCCAAGTTGCACCCCTACTTAGGAGAGCTCTCCCGCTCTCCCCCGCCATTCCTCTTGGTGGACTTTGGCTTGGCCTCGACATTGTTGTCGTCCCACATGTACTCGACGAGCCACTCTGCTGCTGTCACGGCGGTGTTCAAGTCTTGCACCCTCTGTCGCTGCAATTCTTGAGCCGTCAAAGGTTTGAGTCCCTCGAGGAAGAAGAACAAACGATCCTCCTCGCCCATGCTAGATATCGCGAGCATCAAGCGTGTAAACTCCGCAACGTACTCCTTGATCATCCCGGTATGCTTGAGTTGTCGCAAGCTCTGCCTCGCTGCAAACTCCACATTCTCTGGATAGAACTGCGACTTGATCTCCTTCTTGAGATCCTCCCAAGTCTCTATCGAACACAAACCCTTCTCGGCTTCCGTGCACCTTCGACGCCACCACAGCATCGCATCGTCTGTGAAGTAGAGTGGAGCAATATCCACCTACTCGACGTCATCGTTGATGTGCAACGCCATGAAATATCGCTCCACGTTCCACAAGAAGTTCTCAACTTCTTTGACATCACGCACCCCGCTGAAGGATTTTGGCTCAGGGATCTTCCTTCGCCTCGGTGCCTTCCTACTCAAAGGTCCAACGTTCGCAATGACCTTCTCCAAGATGGCAACTTTGGTCTTGAGTTCTCCGCAACTCTCGACCACGGTCTTCAGCTCCTCGTAGCCTTGGACCTTCCTACGCAAGTCCTCAATCTTCGCACGATGCTCCTTGAGCTCCTCCTCAAGTGCGGATCGAATCTCTTGGAATTGCTTCCGAAAGATTGCCATGGACGAAGTGGCGTCACTCTCCAACCCATCAAAGTACCTTTCTAGCCTCGTGTTGCTTTGCTCCACGGAGACCATGCGCATCTCCATGTCCCTCGAACCCGTCTCCAAGACCTCAACACGTTCGACAAGACCGGCAAGGCTACGCTCCACCGCAGACTCCTTGCCCTTGCCCCTCTTGTGTCTTGGCGTGCCCCTCCTTAGGCGACATGGGTCCCTCCTGGACGTTCTCGGATGTCGACATGGCACCAACCGACCTTCGCTCTGATACCACTTGTCACGGACTTAGTATTTTTGCTAACACTTCGTCCCGTGCGGCGCACTAATTTCCTCCCCGAAGATCGTGCAAGCCTTCCCAACCCGACTTAGCTAAATCGCTAAGAAAATTAAAGACAGTGGAGCAAAGAGGAGACTCGTAAGAAAATCTTTATTGACTTGGAGAATGCTTACAAGTTTTGGTGGTGAGGAACAAATGAGGCATCCCACTTATTTATACTAGCTCATAGAGCTTTACATGGAAAGTCCTAGAAGGAATATTCCAAGGATTATTCTTTCTACCATAACTGGAACAACATATTCCAAGTTTATTCTCTAAGAACATAAAAGGAAACTTCACGGGCCATCCAGAAGCATCTTGGGCCATCTAGAATGATCTTGGGCCTTCCAGAGAAATCCACCATCTTCTGGAGAGTTCTGCCATCTTCTAGAATGTTCTAGAAGATTCCCGCATAACCTTGGTCCGTGGAAAGGTTATGCAACTTGGCCTCGGGTGGGGCGCAACATTTGGGACGTTACAACGAGTACCTGACTGAAAGGCAATGTGTGAGAAGGATCGTGGAAGCGATTCATCGGCTGCTCAAACTGTTCCTTAGAAAAGGAAATAAAGTCATCTGGAAAAAAAAAGAGCTATAGTACAGAGAGACAGAGTACTGGAGGATGAAGCATCAGAAGTTTGATCGACTTTCGGTTAGCGAAACTTTGTCCAGCAACCGTCAGAAGTATGATTTGTCCAATGGAAGTAAATACATGGAAGGAAATTTTCCCTCCCATATGACCCTTGGCGGCTTGGCCACGTTCTCCTCCCCTGGGGGAATCACGGCCTCATCCAACAAGATGTGCAGAAAAGTCATGGGATGGAGGTGGAGGTTCTGAAGATAGCGTCGTCGATTGAGTTGAAGACGGTAGTCACTCGAAGTAGTGGAGCAAATGCATTTGTAAGGGGTTTGCGGCTCGATAAGAATATAGTTTGGAACACCTGAGAGGAAGAAGACCATGAAGGAACTTCACTAAGTATAGTTCCTCACGCTGCTTGTGATGAGCCATGATGTCAAATAACAAAGGTTGATTGAGATTCATCTCATCCCAATTATGTTTGATGGCAGCAAAATATTTAGCCATGGAGGGGAAAGAGTGTTATGTTGCAAGGAAAAAAAAAGTCGATCATACATTTGGGAAGCTTCGAAAAAATTACCTCTACAAAAATACATTTGACTGAGCATCTTCCACATCAGCTTGGCAGGATTTATTGATGAGAGAGATGGTGAAGGCAATCCTTTCCACCATACTATGAAGGATCCAGGACATCACTCCATAGTCATCCTTCTGTCAAATGAGAAATTTGTCCACATGGATCTTCGGGAGTGGAGGCTTGGTGAGGTGATAGAAGATCTTCCATAAGAACCAATGAATATCTTGAAGGCATGTCACCAGGTGAGATAATTGGAGCTAATTAACTTGATGGAGGTACCTATTGGGTGTCGATCATGTTGCATGGAGTCTATTAGAAAACAAGTGGTGAATGTTTTCTTGTTTATTCTTCAGCCCCTAGGCTGGTTTAAATAGAGGAAATACAATCAATGTTCTTCCTTGAATCAAGGAGAACTTTATTACAATCAATGTTCATCCTTGAATCAATGATAACTTTATGGAAAGAAAAACTAACAGAAAATCTTCTCTAATAATAACAAAATCTTCTCTAATAATAACTAATAACAATAGGAGAGAAAATCAAGGGATTCTCCAACACCCCCCTCAAGTTGGTTCATAGATATCTATCATGCCCAACTTGTGTATCAAATGCTCAAAGACGGGTCTTGCCAAGCTTTTGGTTAAGATGTCCGCAGTTTGCTGACTAGAGGGCACAAATGGTAGACATATGATTCAAACTTCTAATTTCTCTTTTATGAAGTGACGGTCAATCTCAATATGTTTGGTTCTATCATGTTGAACTGGGTTGTGGGCTATGCTTATGGCAACTTTACTGTCAGAATATAACTTCAATGGAAGCTCAATTTTCATCTTAAGTTCCTTCGGGACACTTTGAATCCATAGCCTTCACAAATACCTTGAGCCATAGCTCTGAACTCGGCTTCTGCACTGCTTCTTGCTACAACTCCTTGTTTTTTGCTTCTCCATGTCACAAGATTACCTCATACATAGGTACAATATCCAGAGGTTGATCTTCTGTCTGTGACTGAACCTACCCAATCTGCATAAGTGAAGATAGACACATTTCTTTCACTAGTCTTCTTAAAAAATAAACCCTTTCCGGAATTGGCCTTCAAGTATCTCAGTATTCTATATGTTGCCTCAAGATGTTCCTCATAAGGAGAATGCATAAATTGACTTACTACACTGACTGAGAAAGCGATGTCAGGTCTAGTGTGAGACAAGTAAATTAGCTTACCTACCAACCTCTGGTATCTTCCGGTATCAATAGGAACATTTCATTCTCCCCAAAGTTTTACATTAAAATCCATGGGAGTGTCGGCTGGTCGACAGCTACTCATTCATGTTTCTCGCAATAGATCGAGAATGTATTTTTGCTGTGAAACCACAATTCCTTTCTTCGATCGAGCAACCTCCATACCAAGAAATTATCTCAAGGATCCTAAGTCCTTGATTTCAAATTCTGTAGCAAGTCTCTCTTTTACTCTTCTCATTTCAACTGTATCATCTCCAGTGAGGACAATATCATCTACATAAACAATCAAGACAGCAAATTTTTCATTTGAGGAGAATTTGGTGAATAAAGTGCGATCAGCTTGTCCTTGAGTGTACCCTTGTTTCTTCATAGACTGAGTATATCTTTTAAACCAAGCTCTCGGAATTTGCTTTAAGCCATAAAGAGACTTCTTCAACATGCATACCTTTGATCCAAATTTGTCTTCAAAGCCAGGAGGGCTATCCATATATGCTTCTTCTTCTAGATCACAATTGAGGAAGGCATTTTTAACATCCAACTGATATAGAGGCAATCCAGGTTAGCCGCAAGAGCTAAAAGTATTCTGACAGTGTTCAATTTTGCAACAGGAGCAAATGTCTCTGAATAATCTATGCCATAGGTTTGAATGAAACCCTTAGCCACCAAGCGAGCCTTATACCTTTCAACTGACCCATCTGAATTGTACTTTCACAGTAAACACCCACTTACATCCGACGGCCTTCTTACCAACTGGTAGCGTCATGACTTTCCAAGCTTTGTTCTTTTCAAGAACTTTCATCTCCTCAAATACAGCTTCCCTCCACTTCGGAACTTCTAGAGCATCATGTACATTCTTTGGAATCTCTACTCTAGACAATTGGGAGGTGAAGGCAGAAAAAGATGAAAACGAGTTTGAATATGATATAAAATCGGACATAGGATATTTAGGACAAGATCTAACAGATTTTCTAACAGCTATGGGATCATCTATATCAGGATACCTGATACGACTCTCAGAGATAGAGATAGACTTACCTTTTCTTTTCTTAGGAGGTTGATTATTCCCCAGTTCAGATTCATGGCAATGTTGAGATGTGGACACCTCCCCTTCTTTATGGTTCTTCCTCACAAACACCTTTCCTTTCCAAGTCTTGTTTCCTACTTCGAACATGTTCTCTTTAGATGACGATTCATTTTGTGGCATTTCAATTATTTCATAATTATTATCATCTTCAAGATTCTTATTGTTTTTTCATGAGAAAGTGTAGGCTCGGATTCATCGAGTTCCTTACTCATAGTAGGAGTAGGTTCAGATAATGAATCATGGCCATTGTTTTTTCCATGAGAAAGTGTAGGCTCGGATTCATCGAGTTCCTTACTCATAGGAGTAGGTTCAGATAATGAATCATGGCCATTGTTTTTTCCATGAGAAAGTGTAGGCTCGAATTCATCGAGTTCCTTACTCATAGTAGGAGTAGGTTCAGATAATGAATCATTGTTATTTTCTGTTGGTGCAGAAGTACAAATCTTAGAATTTTGTAATATAGGCAAGGGCAAGTTATTTAAAAAACTTGTGTTCTCAGTTTGAAACGAGTCTTCCTTTAAGTTCCTCCCCTGAAGATGAGTATCATCAAAAAAAAATTTGTTTTCAAAGAATGTGACATCCATAGTGACAAACATTTTCTTATTTTTTGGATCAAAACATTTATATCCCTTCTGGGTTAGAGAGTACCCTACAAAAACACATTTTATAGCACATGGTTCAAGTTTGCCAATATTCTTATGTTCATGAACAAATGTTGTGCAACCAAAAATTTTTAATGTCAAATCAGTTGAAATACGAGTAACAGGAAAACATTCTTTGAAAATATGAATTGGAGTTTAAAAATTGAAAACTTTGGAGGGCATTCTGTTAATTAAATATGCAGCAGTTAAAATTGCTTCACCCCACAAATAATTTGGTACTTTACTTGAGAAGAGTAAAGCTCTAGACACCTCCAATAAATGTCTATTTTTTCTTTCTGCAACTCCATTTTGTTGGGGTGTACTAGGACATGAACTTTGATGCACAATTCCATTTTCAAGAAAAAAATCACCCAAAGTTGTGTTAAAGTATTCCCTGCCATTGTCACTTCTAAAGACTTGAATAGTTGTTTGAAATTGATTTTGCACCATTTTAAAAAAGTCATTTACAGCCTGACAAACATCGGATTTTTTTTAACAAGTACACCCAACATACTCTTGAATGGTCATCTATAAATGTGATAAATCATTTTTTGTGAGAAAGTGTACTTGTACGATTAGGGCCCCAAACATCACTGTGAATAATAAAAAAAAGGTTTTGATGGTTTATAAGGCTGTATTGAAAAATGGGAACGATGATGTTTTGCAAATTCACATGCCTCACATTTAAACAAAGACAAATCTTTGTTACGAAATAACTTAGGAAACAAGTGTTTTAAATAACGAAAACTAGGATGACCTAATCGTAAATGCTATAATATAATGTTGTCATCGTTATTCGAAACAAAAAAAGACTCAAAGCAGAAACTTATCGGTTTGGAAGGTAGTTGTGATTTAGGTCCAATGTCGAAGTAGTAGAGTCCTTCATTCTCCTTAGCACTGCCAATCATCTTTCCCAAGTTCAAATCCTGAAAGATACAGTGAGAGCGGAAAAAGGTAGTTTGACAAAAAAAATTCTTGGGCTAATTTACTGACAGACATTAGGCTACAAGATAGATTTGGAACATAAAGGACATCTTTAAGAGTCAATATCGGAGACAATACAACTGAACCTTTACCTGCAATGGCTGAAAAGGAGCCATCTGCGACTTTTATTTTTTGATTCCCTGCACAGGGACTATATGAAAAAATAGAGTAGATTCACTTGTCATGTGATCGGTTGCACCTGAATCTACTATCCAAGTATGGTTGAGACTGACACTAAGAAGGACATAATTACCTTTCTATGCTATATAGCAAGAATGAGTTTGAGATTCGAGAAGTTTGAACAGTTTGTCTAGTTGTTCTGTTGTGAGTGAAAGCTGAGTTGAAGAAGATTGCTGCTCTTGATCTGAATTACTAGTCTGAAATGCACGACCCTCATTATCATCTTTCTTCTTCCAGTTCGGAGACTTGTCATAGAGCTTCCAACATGTTTCACGCGTATGCCATGCGCGTTTGCAGTGATCACACCAAGGTTCGTCCGACTTCTTACTTTCGTTGAAATCACCGTCTCCGAAAGAACTTTCGTCTCCATTGCCGCCGCCATCGCCACGACCAGTACTGCCGCCAGGTCCACGACCAGCGCCTTCGCTAGTGCCAGCGTCGCGACCAGCACCATCGCCACGGCCTACTCCGCCTTCTGTCGTGGAGGATTCGTCGTTGTTTGTTGAGCCGGTGAGGACTTGCTGCCATCTATTGTAATTGGTCATTGAGAGCTTAACCGGGTTAAGAAAATTTTTTTACAAACCCTAAGTTAGGGAACCTGGCTCTAATACCATATTAGAAAACAAGTGGTGAATGCTTTCTTGTTTATTCTTCAGCCCCAAGGTTGGTTTAAATAGAGGAAATACAATCAATGTCATTCCTTGAATCAAGGAGAACTTTATTACAATCAATGTCCATCCTTGAATCAAGGATAATTTTATGGAAAGAAAAAATAACAGAAAATCTTCTCTAATAATAACAAAATATTCTCTAATAATAACTAATAACAAGAGTAGAGAGACTCAAGGAATTCTCCAACAGAGTCAAATGGGGAGGTTTGTAGTGTCCCGTCCCGCTCAGTTCAACCAGAGGAATCGAAACACAATGGTGTTTAGACTTGGCAATGCAACGGCTTGCTCGAAATCCCGCTCGATCGAGAAAACTCCTCATTCAGGTGGGTGGCTTCAATGAACTTGCCTCAGCTTGGCCTTTACACTAATAAATGGAAGTTTTCAATTGCACTGAGTAGGTATGCTAATAAAAGAGATAAATCCACATAGCTAAGAAAATAATCCCATCGAGTCATATTATGTAGAACATGAAAAATGTCACTTGTTGCCTAGTTATCACTCCACGATGGCTTTTAAAAGTTGGCATTTGGTCCTTCGATTCCACGGCTTGGGTAAAGAAGAGACGACTTGGACAAAATATGTCACATTTATACTGGCACATAGACTATCGACTTGCAGTCATAGACGTTCCCACGGTCGTATTGCTTGTCATAGCATGTGCGTCCCATGATTTCAATGCGGGCCATACGGTTTATGGCACGAGTTAAGGTATCCAAAGAACACGGTTGTTCAAGCTGAGCACGTGCACACCCCCACGGTTTCAAGGCCTATCGTAGAGTATAACACAGTTTATGTGGGACTTGAAAGGAACACGACTTGTTCATGTTGAGCATGAGGGATATCAAAATAGTCGTTCCTGAGTTTGAGTTGGAAGGTATGTTAACATAGAAAGTTCACGCGACCGTTTGTCGCCGAGGCGATCCCTCGTTTGGGAGTCTCCAATGAAGTATGGAAAGTATGGTTTATGAGCAAGGAAGAACACTGGTTTGAGTCATATGGTAAGTTAGGTAGGCACCATTGCATGATCATTGGAAAACTTGTCGACAAGATTTCGCATCCTTGAACGACAACCTGGGGCCACAGAACCGAATCGGCCTAAGAGGAAAGCAAGATAGCTGAACTGGATTGTACCGCTCAGGTGATTCAAGGCTTTCCACGGGGCTCGCTACCCGCGCCGGACGACCTTGTCTACGCCAGGCTATAAAGTCCAAGTAAGCGTGGGGGACGTCATCCTTCATGTAAATGAGTCGGCATAAGTGCGGCTATCCGCGTGCATGCCTTAGATTGAGTCAAAATGTGTATGCACGGTATGGATGGGTCAAGAAAAAATTGCACGGTTTGCAACACAACGCTTATGAAGCCTAAGATTTGGCTATAGCAGAGACCCGTGCTTCGTCACGAGATGTGACGTCGGGTGTTTGAGTCATCGACACAGTTTATGAGTTCATGTTTAAGTCGCTTGAAAGGGCAAGAAAAAGAGAGTGATTTACGTTACTGCGAGGCACAACCATGATGTTTGCACAAATGGATTTTGTAGCACAGTAACAAGGATTTGGAGCACGATCATGATGTTGCAACAGAAAGTAGTGTTATAGTTTTGGAATGGAACTGATCCTAAGGCAAGATTAGAAAGACCACAAAAGAATAAGTTGCAGTCACAAAAATAACATGTTAGTTTTGTATGGGTGAACGAGGGGCTCATTCACCAGTACGATTGTGTACTGATACCTCATCAGTCTTCATGTACAGGTTCAGGTATCAGCACGCTCGGGGTGGAGCTCGCTTGGATGCGCTGAGACGTGAAGTTCCTTAACGTGTCGAGGCGTGCGGCCGCGTTGAAGACTTCACCTATACGGGACATAATGTATAGACATCGCCTTCTGAAGCATCCGCAAGTGGCAAGCCTTGGACCTTTGTATTGAGAGATAAGAGAGAGCTAGGTGATTGTATTCAGAGAGATTGTGAGCTTGAGGAATTGTAATCTTGGCCTCGTGCCTTTGTAAGTTTTCTAGTTACCAATATAAGTTCTGATTTTGTTTGAATATTTGTTTTCTTTATTATTCAATGCTTCTGCTTTGGGACTTCTGTGCGACAATTCCGCGCGATATCACGCGCAAGCAAGGACGATCGGTTATGCGGGACCGGGACGTGACAGTGTTCTACCTGTATCATCAATTATACTGAGAGATGAGGACAGACAATCTAGAGAATTGTCTCTACAGCAAGGTGAGAAATGCTATCTTAAACTGTAATAGAGACTAAGTCTTTATAGAACAATCTACAAACTCCATAGAAGAAGAGAGAAGAAGATAAATAACTTATATTATATCATGGGGAGAAACTCGTTTTTCTTCTTTTTTACCTTTCTTTATTCTTTATTCTTTGTTTCTTTTTTTCCAATTGTGGGGGGGGGGGGGGGGGGGGGGGGGGGGGTAGAAAGGATCATATCACAAATGTCATAAGATCATTATTATAACTTACAAGGAAGTTACTAAATTAACCTAATTAATCTCACAATGTCAGCAGATGGCGAGGATGGAGACTAATCGAAGGTTAATGAGACTTGCCGGGAGGCAGAAATAGTCCTAGAGGGGGCAGTTTGGGCGGCAGAGGGTGGATGTGCCCGTATAGGAGCCGGTAATAGTTGGCGAGGTCGTAGGAGGGCTCGACGAAGACAGGTAAGGACCAATGCCGGTAAAGGTTGAGGTGTGTGTCTATTGAGAGAGGAGAGAGATTAATGGTGGGATTAGAATTAGTATTGGAAAAGTAGAAAAGAGGAAAGAAAAATAGTCTATGATACCATGTTCTAATATTGAGAAAGAGAACTCGATCTTGTACTTTATTGAGTAGTCATTTCCCCTTTATATACTAAGGGGTTTAGAATAATTAAGTCTTACAAGTTACAAGATAAGACTAAATAAAAACAACTCAAAAACTCTAACAATATAACAAACTCTAACAATATAACAAAATCAACCAACTTCTAACAAACAAAAATACTACAAAGCCTTCATCTCCACCATAATCCTCCTCCAAAAAAAACACCAAAACCTACTATGTAGGGCCTCAAACCCATATTTATTCAATCTGAAAACTCATCCCTAATGTCAAGACCCCAAAGCCGAACACATCAATCCACTACTCACTTGAGCTCAACCACCACCCCACCATCCAATGCATCTCCGACCTCTTATTATCGATCCTCTACTCCCATTGTTGCCGCCAAGTTCCACAAGCTACTGTGCCTCCTAAGGGTGGCAATCAGGTCGGATCCAGGTCAACCCATTTAAGCTCAACAGAAACCCACTGGCTTGTTAAAAGATGGGTCAACCCCGACCGACCAATTTAATTTTACACTATAACCCTAATTTTCTCTTAACTATAACATGTTGACTTGGTCGATGATTGGTGTGGTGGCGAAGCTCAACTACGAAGGAGGAGGTTGTGAGGACTATGCTCATGGCAGTCAGGAAGGAGGAGAGGATGGTGGCAGCTCCTGTGGCTCACTGATGTGAAGAAGAGAAGATTAAGGAGGACAAGGGGGGTTTGTCCGCTATCCGACTATCCGATCAGTTGCGGAAAAGGGGGTTGGGGGGGTTCTATCTAGTCACTCTTGCTAGAGCAGGAAAAAGATATAAGTAGGATGAATGGGGTTGCCTTCGTGCGATGTCATCTACTGCTACTCTCGTTTTGGGTCGTGTGTCGACATTCACTACTGGACTTTTTTCGATGATGCTATCACGTCTACTATGATGCTTAGCTTTGCTATTTTTTATTATTTCTAGTTTTTGTAACAAAAACTACTAAACTAGTTGTTCCATCTTGGTTTTTTTTTGTTTTTGTTTTTTGTTTTTGTTTTTCGCGGGGGGGGGGGGGGGGGGGGGGGGGGGGGGGGGGGGGGGGGGGGGGGTTCTTACGAGCAATAATCTCCTTTTATATGTAGCTTGGCCGTCTACCTTTTATAGTCTCTAAGCTGAAACTGAAGATAGAGGCCCAAAAGGGACACCAATATCAATTGTAGGTGGAGGTAACAGAAGGAAACAAAGTATATTCTCCTTAGTAGTCAACACAAGAAAGATTTCAATTTATTGGATATACAGAAACTTTATGAAAACGAGCACAAAATGTTAATTTATGTATGAAAAATAAATATAAAAGTAAAAGGGTTCATTTTTTGTAAAAACACCAAAACTATTGGCTGAGAAGTGAGAAATAATCTTGAGGTTCACAACAGATGGCATTTAAAACAGCATCCCAACTCCCTTAGCACACAAGGGAAGATTTGGGATCCATGCCCTGCACATTAAGATTAACATCTTTATTGCCCCTCTGTCCTATGGCCAGGCGTGAGGCAGGCAAGGCAAACACAGGTCAGGAATATCACAAATGCATCCTCAACATGGCATGCAAGGGGATCTCGAGGAAGAGGGGCATGGGCATAAGAACTACCGAAGCAACACAGTTTCGTTCTCATAACAAAAATATAATTGGAGATAGAGGGGTGTTAAAGTGTGGTCTATAAGTTTCTTTCACATACTAAAACTTATAATAATGACACCGAACCATTTTCCTTCACAATTAGGCCTCGTTTGGTTCACGGATTTAAGGAACCAAGAAAGGAAAGTTGTTCCTTTCCTTTGTTTGGTAGCCACAAACTTGGGAATTAATTTCCTGACAAGGGAAAAAATTGGTGGGAATATGGTTCCACTCAAGACCCATGGGATTAATTTTTCCTCCTCCTTTCCCAACGTTTATTACAAAAGTTATGACAAAAGTAACCATGTGTCATTGCTTATTTTACCATTAATGTTATTTTTATAATATTATTTTTATTTTAAAAGGTAAGGATATTATTGGAACATTGTTATATTTTGCTTTCCTTTCCTAGGTAGTTTCTTGTTTTACCAAACAACGGAAAAGAAATGTGACAGGAATCCTACTTTTCCATTCCCATGAAAAATACAAGGGAATTTATTTCCTTTCCGTGAACCAAACGAGGCCTTAGTTCATGTACTCCCCTCAACTCCCCAGAACACTACTAAGTCATGAAAACCGTGCACCATTACTTCCACTAACTTCTTTACAACTCAACTTAATTCCAACCAATACAATACAAATCTAGGAAAAAAGTCACTTCACAAATCTCTAAAGATTCCAGTTGATTCTATACATAAGAAACAAGAACTCAGGAAGTTATAAGCTTCATAAGAATTCAGAATAGCAGCTAGATATCACACTCTTCCAAATGAAATTAAGGTGTCACTGGATACAGGTGATGGATATCATAGGATAGGAGTTCAGCAATCATGTACATGCTACCAAGTAATCACATGGTAACAGGAGTTAAGGAGATCCTTACTAAATGGATCAGGAATGCAGTTTTCAAATTGATGTACCCCACAAAAGAGACCAACGAATCAAAAAGACTACAACAGGATTGGAGAAAGCAAACAATCTAATCTAAAACATAAAACTCAATTTCTAAATAAGAGTTCACAAAACAGTATCTTATATTACCTCTTCATCCAGGGAACTTGGAGGGCACTCCTTGGGCTGCATGGGCTTAAATTCCATGGCAAAAAGATGGGGCAATCTGCCAACCAACTAGCCTCCTAAGTTTTACAGCAAGGCATCCTCTTACTCATATTAATATTATCTAGGAACTTGGAAGAGCACAGGTCAAGATCAGGTTGAAAGCTAGTCATCAAACTTTCTCAATTCTTTGAAGGAGCTTTCTCTTCTTCCATACTGATGGGAGAATAATTGGATTTGATAACGATTATGGACAGAAATACTAATGTTCTAGCAAGATACAGGGATGGCGTGCTCTTCTGAAAGAGTCTAATATGCCAATGAATTAAGCTGAAGAATATTAGGAATTCAGCAAGATGCTGCCAAGTTACCACATGGTAACATGATTTGTGATCCTTAATGGTTTAGGACTCGCTCAGAATGCAGTTCAATTTTAATGCACTCAAAAAAAGATCAAAACGAGAAATATTCCAACAAATGGCAAAAGCAAGCAGCAATAGCATCCAAAAAGATCAATTCCTCAAAACATGACAGTAGTGCTCCTTAACAGGTATATGGAGAAGAATTACCAGTCTGTAAGTACCAGGCTTAATAAGTCCTTCAATATCTATATAATCAAAAGGCACTGCAAAAATGTCATGAGAGAGAGGTAAGTCACCACATATTCATAAGAAAAAATATTCTTAAATATATAGTTACAGGAACATCTATCAACCTGAAGCTTATCAGACTTCAAAAAGCGGGCGTCCACACCGACTACCGTCAGGCATGCGGATGAGAAGAGTCAGAGCATTTTGATCATCTGAAGAGGGTTCCTGGGGAAGGGATGCTTGTTTTGCAGCAAGTTTTCTCTCAAATTCCTATTATTCACGTTTGTAAAGAACAAAAAGGTAAGAACCGTAAAATTTCAGTAGTAGCATACATATAATATAGATACAAACATTGTGGAGAAAATAGTAACAGTGTCAATTTTGAAAAGCTCGGAAGTATGGACATTAGACATGTCTTGCTTGTCTAGGGCATTTGCCAAGTATATATGGACACCAAAATTGGAGGTGCCCCCCTTGATTGTCCATTTCAGATCGTACCATTTGTGAATGTGTCTATGTGTATGTGTATGTGCAACATAGACAGTCAACCAGCTAGGACGCTCCTTCGAAATGAGTAATCAGCTTACCTCTGGAAATTATCCACTGAAAATGGCCACTATTTTCAGTTCATAATATAAAAGAGCATAAGTTAAGAAAAAAAATATTTAGGGCATAGTTTAAAGTATCGGCCGATACCGATCCGATACGGCCGATACCGATACAGTTTAGCATGTCCCGATCCGATACCGACCGATACCTGATACTGACCGATATCGACATTGGGGGTCTCTTTTCCGGTCAATTCGGCAAAGAAAATTAAACGAAAAAGACAAATTAGCAAGGGTTTAAAGCATAATAAGGTTGTAAAAGCATGTAAAAGAAGAAAATCAATCTATTGTATGTAAACCAATCGGTAAGGGTTACTACTATTTCATTTAATTTCAAAATTACTAAGAAATAACACTCAAAATACTTAAAATTACATCTAAATGTACAAAATATAAGTTTTTAAATGTAAATAATTATTTGTTTTCCGATACCAAAAAAATCCGATACTCTGATCCGAAACCGCCGATACTACCGATATCGCCGATACCAATACTCATAGGAATAGTCCGATACCGATTCCGATACCGATACTGTGAACCTTGATTTAGGGTCCAAGATGGATGATATGAAATTAAAGTGGTGCAGATAAATATAATGTAAAAAGGATCGATCAAGTACATCATGCTTTTAACAAAAAAATATATATATAAGAAAACTATGTCAAAATACAAACAATTATCGACATAATGTGGATGGTTGTTTTGGCTCTAACCATACTCAACATTAAGGAAGCTCCACATAGACCAAGATTGACCAAAACAGTCAAACTTAACCTCCACTCCTCTGAGTTGGTGGGTAAATTCCTAGCCAGGAGCAATCAACAAAAGGAGAGTCTTGGCAAAACCAAGGCAGACAGGTATCCACACACACACAGAGAGAGGAATATGTCATCACTTTAGAGCTCCTCGAGTCACGGAGACTAACATAATTGCTTATAGCATTTTGCACCATCTTAACTCTCCCCGGTTGAATGAGCTTAAACTGCATGATCAGAAAAGGTAGCAACACCTAATCACCAACCTCCCTGGTTGAAGGCAGCAGTATTCTTAGTCAATTTTTTCTAGAGCTTTATCTTGCTCAACAGCTCTAGCCATTGTATATGGGGAAAGGATTATAGAATGATGCTAATGAATTTAAGCTCATCCAACCAAGGATCAGTCACAAGTTCCCTGTGACTAGGAAATAGGTCAAAAACAACAATTACTCGTCTTGGCAGATATTATTCAGGAAAGTCAAATAGATTTACTTCATGCAGACAATGCATCATTAACTCTAAGTTACCTCTTCCTCAAATAGTTTCCTGCGAGCTTCTTCCTCTTGACGTTTTTCTCTTTCAAGAGCAGCTTCTCTTGCAGCAGCTTCTTCTTGTGTAGCCTTCAACTCCTTTTCCCTATCTGCTTGCAGTGCAGCAAGATACTCATCATCCTGAAAGCTAAAACCTATTAAACATAACGCCAAGGACAATGATCAGTAACCAGTAATAAGCAGAATGTTGAACCTGCTGCTCCCTTAGCAAGCGTTGTGCAGTTAATGTTGGTGATGGTGGACGAGGTACCCTAGGATAGAAAGTTGAGTTTCTATCTGAGTCACTTTGTAGAACATGAGGGTATGCAAAATTATAGGAACTTCCTTCAGGAATCCCGCCGAACATGGCAGCCTCAAGCATTACAGCTTCATCATGCTCCACAGATGATATGCCACCCCACTATAATGAAACAAGAATAGTGTCAATTGCAATTGCTACTGTTGATAGTCAATCCTATCCAGATGAAGACAAATACTGGTTTTAAATTTGATATGGTACCTCATCGGAAGGGAAGGCATCTCCGTTAGGCTGATGGTTACCATTCTCCTGTCGCTGAGGACTAGATGCAGGGCTATTGACCACTTGTGCATCCACAGTTCCGGAAGCAATGGATCTAGAACGCTGCCTTACTAAAGGTTTTTCTTCTACATCTTCAGCTTCCTCTTGATCAGAGGGATCATCGCCTTCTATAACTGTTTTACCTGTGGTTCCAGTATTGGATGTGACAAATCCTTGCCTACGATAGAAAGCACCAGTAGTAAATTACCGAGTTTTTATAGTTCCTCATAATGAATCCAAAAGCATAATACGAGCATTTGCTGACTACTTGACCGGAGATAAGCTATATACTGTAATCAGCTAGATGTTCATGATGCACATACAAACACTACAACTCAACTCATAAAACGAAGTAGACCCGACAACCCAGTGTACCATCCTCCAGTCATCCATAGAATATACAAAATAACAGCATATGGGTTCAAACCAAAAGTCCAACATGTCAACTTGATGAAGATGTAGCTTTAAAGTCCACTAATAGACACCAAAGTAAGCGAGAGAGGGTGAGGTGTGTGTGTCTTGTGGAAGTCATAAATCGCAATGAAGATCTGTAATTTGCAGAACGATGGTCACCAGTAACGGTGGAAATCGGGAAGTATTACTAACACTTTGGTGGATGCACTCAACGTATGACCAAAATATTTAAAGTGCAAGGTTAAGGAAGTCCCATCAATTCTCACCATTTTGTTTAAAATTTCAACATGGAAAACTATTTCTTATATGATTGACAAACCATGCACCCTATAGGAAGTACTATCCAATGCCCAGAGGCCAATTCGACAAATAAGAACCGAAACAATGTATATCTGTTCCATATGGTTCTAAAGCTGAAAGCTATATGGATTAGGTAACGGCTAACAGCCATCTGGATATCAATTACAGCACAGGGCTTTGTCGAATTCGCCTCTAGATGAGACTTTACTCGAAGAGCAATCATAGACAAATGTTTAGATGCATCAACTCCTTAAAAAAAGAGGTCACTAGTATGCTCAAAAAATGACAGAACTCTGAGTTGAACATCGTGCAGGAAACACACAAAGCAAATGATGTAATACATTTAATTCATATTAATATCCGAGAAGACAAGAACTTGTTGAAGGTATACAATTTCTAAAGGATAGAATAATAGACCTGTGTAAATCGATATGCAGACCATATCAACAATAACACAATTGTCACTTGTATGCTTATCAAACAATGACAAAACTGGCTGACATTGAAGATTACCCAGCTTAAACAAGAGTTGTCAAAATACAAAATACCTAATCAGGTAATACATATACATCACATGAAATCCAAGAACTTCCTCCATGCAAATCAAAATTGTATAATAATAAACTTGTTGGCATTCATAAACATGCACCTGTCAAGCAAAGATACAGTTGGCTGATGCTGAAGATGTCCAGATACTAAATAGTAGGGACACTGATATGCATGCACAATATAATGTACGAAGATACCTCACATTGGCAGTTGTCACTCTTCCCACATCTTCCACCTTCTTACTGGGGGAGCTAGAAGATTGTTCACCAATCTGTAGTCCTAGCTCACGTAGTGCTCTTTCTTCTTCTGCAGTCTGAAGCGAATGCAAATCAAACAGAACTGAGAAGACACATTCACAAAAGAGGGGGGGGGGGGGGGGGGGGGGGGGGACAACTTATATGAGAAGAGTAACAAAACCTTTATAGACAAGGAAACTGCATGCTCAAGCTCATCCTCCTCTGGAGTAGGAAATTTCTTTTCAACCTTAGAACTGTTTGAACCCTGCAAAAAGAAGAATCATGACCAGATAAATGAAAGCACAGTGAGAGGAAGCTTTAATCAGAGTTTTAAGACATAAGACATACATCCGGAACATCAAATTGCCGTCTTGTAGATTCCTCAACTTCTCGTTTTGAAGCTTCAATTGCAGCTTGGATCATTTCTTCTTCAATATCATGGTTGTACCCAGTCACATTAACTGATGGAATAACAGCTGCTCCGGGATCCCTCTCAGAATACATATGAGCTGAATCATGAGATGAACGATCAACAGGAGCACTTGGAAGGTCTTCATCCTCATCAACCATAACAACATCCCCACAAACCTCTGGACCATATGCAGGTGCACTATGTCTACTAGCATCCTCACTTCTATGACCACGACCAGAAGAACCAGGTTGATAATTCCCATCCTTGACCTCAATGGGAATCACACTTATGTCCTTTGGATGTGAAACACGTGGCTCGCGACTGGAAAGTTCGCTAGCTCCTTCACTATCAAGATCTCTTTCACTAAATCTCGAATTTAGTAGAGCAAACGGGTTCAAATCTCGATCTGCTGATGCCAGCAGAGGGAATGAAGGAACTGTAGGCTCAACATCTATCGGGTCGTCTATATTCATAAAATCATTCTGATGGGCAGGATATGATGGTGCATGTGCACTGGATATTAAACATAAATATAGTTAATAGACTAACTAATAGCAGGAAAATTCAAATCTGGTGCATTTTTTAAAAGCAAAAAATAAAGATCATGAATAGAATAAGAAACTGAGTAGCATACATTGGCCGATCTCCTTCATTGAAGTATGCATTGACAGCAGCATTCAGATCCCCGTTGTGCTCCTAAGTTCATTCACATGTACAAGAACCAAGTCATTCCGGTGAAAGAACCACAGAAAGGCAGCACAAAGAACTTACAAATACATCAAAGACAAAATTAAAAGTAGCAACATGAGGTAACTTAATTACACAAAAGAAACGTAAAACAACTGTTAAAGCCCCTGCAACATGAGGTATCTTAATTACATAAAAAGAAGGTAAAACAACTGCTAAAGCCCCTGTGCTAAGGTCCCTGCCACTTCGCCAAAACTCGAGATTGTTGGCAAGGGATGAGGGTTACATACTTATACTATTGAACAACACTCCTCCAGATCGAAGACTCATTTTATGGGTTGAGAGCTGGATTTACGCAGCATTATAGATTTTTTTGTAAAATCCACTTAAAATGCATGCCAAAAGATTCAACCTGGGCTGCTTTCATACCATGTCAAAGTCCCTACCACTACACAAAAATGCTTAAGAGCGTTGGCCAGGAATGAGGGTTATAAATAATATCATTCAACAATTTTCAGATCGCTGTTTGACAGTAGGTGGGAGGCCTAAGAAGTAGAGAACAAAGGGATAGTATGAGGGCAGGAATTCAGACCACTTCCAGTTGCTACGAGTTCTCTTAGTAGCATCATGAAGAAACCATCTTCAGGTCCTTTTAAGTTGACAAGAAAACACACCAATAAAATAAAAGAACAATAACAACTTGAAAACGAATACCAAATTGAAGTCATCGTCAAGCCCTTGTTCATAATCTGCATACCACTTTTTTCTTTGCATAAAATTTTCATGTTCCGTCAATTTTCGAACTTTCAAGGATATATAACCGCCTTCAGAGTAATATATTATATCTAATAAGTTGACGAAGACAAAGGTACAATCAGTCCCTCTGAGTCATGCAAAGGACAGTAGCTCAACAGGTTTCTGGCTTGCTACAAATACAAACATCTGATGGACCACAAGTCCCCCAACAATATAGGTTAAGAGTGGGAGTGAATTAAGTGAAACAATGGAAAGATGGAGGTGGGGGCGTCGGAAGAGGGAGAGCATGGGCGATGAAGGGGAGGATTGCGTGAGATCAAGGGAATGGCATATGAGGAAGAAACTGGTGGTTTAGGCTTTGGAAAAGTTGAGGAGAGAGGAAGAGAAAACTAGAAGCTAACCTTTCATGGCCATATATATATATATATATATATATATATATATATATATATATATATATATATATGATGGGATATGATCGGTGAATAAAATGACCTCATATGGCCTAAAATCGATCTACAATTGATTTAAATCGCTTTCAGGTACATTTCCTATCGAGTTTAAAAAAAAAAAGGTTCTAGCTATTTTGTTAATAGAACATTGTATGTCCAGGAGGGAAAGGCTCCCCCTCGGACCCACCCACCCCCCTTTTCCATGTGCTTTCGCTCCTAGCAGCCCCCCTCAATCGTCGGGGTAGGGCTCACTACAACAACTCAAGGAACTAATAGTTCTGCTATATCTTTCCAGTTCTGTGGGGGTCAGTCGCTCTCTTTGCTAGCCCCCCCTGACCCTCCTTTTTTGGATATATGTCCTGGTTCCTTCTTGACGTTGCCCCCTCCTAGTAACTCAAGGTAGCCAGTATATATATATATATATATATATATATATATATATATATATATATATATATAAGCTCACATGCACATCAGGAGTCCGCAACATTATAGTACATTACTGGATGTGGAACTAACAAAGACTGAATAGAAACAGTATTCAGAAATATGCACATAAAATGTACAAATTTTCTCAGACACTCATCAACTTAAGCCAAGTGCACAATCTGATTTCCGTATGGCCGGTCTACTTCCTAGTTGTTGGGATCCTCTACCCATAGGAACCTGGATCCCACAACCCCAAACACCGTAGTTTCCTGATCCGGTTGGTCAAAAGTCAAATCTTGCAAGATATGAGTTCAGCAAAGATACCAATAAATGGTAAAGAAAATATCATAAAAATCAATTAATTGTCAAAATGAGGCATACAAGAGTAAGTTGTAAGACTCGCTACAAATTCTTCCGTAGTAGACACACACACACATATATGGTCTACTTCACATCCCAATTTAAAACTAGACATAAGCAAATTGAGGACAATGAACTAGTGGCTAGCAAATAATCAAGTAAAGTGTAACTTTTGAATTATTAAAGTCCTAAGCTATTGAAGATGCAAAACTCGTATTTTCATATTACGAGGTGCTTTTATTTCAGTTCTTGTGAGTATATTTTCCCCCATTTACAAGATGAAAATTGCTAACATTTCACATCATAACTCTCTATATAGTGAAAAAAACGAGGAAAAGAAAACATTACATTTAATATATTAGAAAATTACCCAACTCCAAAAGCCCTAAAATCCATCCTCCTTCACCACAAAGACTAAATCTTTGAATAAAATCCAATAGGCCTTGATAACCTAGTAATCCTAAAATTAGACCCAAAACATATCAAAATTGGTGTTGTCCCAAAAATCCCGACTTTACCAAGCACTCATCATATTCTACTGGGGAGCAAAATCTTCAGTAAGAGCCCTTGATAACGTCATCTATTGTTTCCTCTAATAATTTATATCTATAATCGACCAAAATAGGATCAACATGACGTTCATAGCTTATCAAATTTATCAAAAATAATCAAAATTCATTTTCAAGGACTCTGCATTAGGGATTTCCACAATCGAATAACTGAACCAAACTAATCTTAGCATC
The DNA here is from genome assembly GCA_029216955.1 of Iris pallida. Taxonomy (NCBI): domain Eukaryota; kingdom Viridiplantae; phylum Streptophyta; class Magnoliopsida; order Asparagales; family Iridaceae; genus Iris; species Iris pallida. The sequence goes on along the minus strand of JANAVB010002395.1, from coordinate 13,566,133 downwards.
GGAATTCACTTCCGAACTCATCGCGATGAGAAAACCCTATAAATTGGGGGAGACGGACCTCGAGCTTTCGGACGGCGACGGAGTCGGTGGCGCCGGTGATGCCGACGAAGGTGTCGATCGCTTCCTGGGAAGGCCTAGCCATTAGAGGAGAGAGAATTCTAGGGTTTCTTTGTCTCTCTAGAATTTGTTCTTCTTGTTCTTCAGCAGTAAAGAAAAAAGTATAATAAACGAGAGAAGCAAAGAAAAAAAAAATCAGTGGGGACTTTAAAGCGGTGTTACGTAAAGACAGCTCTTTATTTCTATTTTGTTCTTTTTATTCTTGCTTCGCTTTGGGATCCTGGGAAGAACCAAAGACGTCACAGGTGGGCCCGCATGGGGCATTGAGTGACGGTTCGCATCGCCTATCAGTTCCCGCCAATCTCGGCCGTCCGATGAGTACTTCATACGGGTAGGTGGAGAGCATGCGACTCTTGACAGAAGAGAGTTTTTTTTTTTTTTTTTTTTTTTTTTTTTTTTTTTTTTTTTTTTTGAGATGTCCTTTTTCAAGTTGGGTCGTTGCTCAAAGTCATCCAGCCATCCAAGGAAGAATTTGAATCCGAGACCTATGCTCAGGCGGCCTCCCGCACTACCACTAAGCTAGTGCCTTAGGGACAGCAACAACTTTTATTAAGGCATTTGTTAGTGGTGTTTTTCTTTGGTTAACTTAAGGTCATAGTGTTAGTTGGGCCGGGCTGGGCCGGCCGGATCCAGTGTTGATCGGATTTCTGGATCTGGACCGGGCCGGATTTAGTCCGAATGGAGAATCGGACCGGGTCGGATCTGTCCGGATTAAAAACATTCAAACCCAACTCGGACCCATGGTCCGATTTTGGGCAGGCCAGGCTGAATCGGATATGGGCCAGGCCGGTTCAAGGTTTGACCGGACCGCTCCATTTTTTTTTAGGGAAAAAACTATATATATATATATATATATATATATATATATATATATATATATATATATATATATATATATATATATATATATATATATATATATATATATATATTATTTTTATTTTATTTTATTTTACTTTTATTTTTATTTTGTCCTTCTTACTGGAGCTTAGGCGCGTGCGCCTAAGGGGGGATTCGAACCCGGGCCTTCCGCCCGGGTGCTCTCGCTATATATATATATATATATATATATATATATATATATATATATATATATATATATATATATATAGAGAGAGAGAGAGAGAGAGAGAGAGAGAGAGAGATAATAAGAGAGGTGTCACCACCACATTCTAGAGCAAAGGTATCTATATCTATATAATAGCAAAATAGTTGAAACAAATTGCTAAAATACCATTTTTCCGTCTAAACTCAGCCACAATAAAATATGCATTCAAACAATAATAAAGTACAAAAAGAAATTGTACAATGATTAAACAGCTGCCAGCCACATTAAATTGTGATACATTAACCTTCAGCCATGTACAAAATTATTCAAAAAAAAAAACTTTTTCCAAGAACATTCTTCTCAACAATTAAACAACTGCCAGCTACATTAAATACAACAAAAAAAAATCATAAATGTAACAGATTCGTTATCAATAGCCGTGCCATAATATAAACATTAGCTTTCACTTTGGCAAGTTCAGAAGCTTCCATATGTCATTTGCAACCCTTAGGTTTCTGTGCACTTCCAGAACTAAATGTGACACTTCCAATAATAAATTCGACACCAATTTCAATATTTTGCTTCAAGATAAATGTGGCAAACACATTTCTCCATCAACCAAGAAAACTGTTGGTTTTCCAACATATATTACATTAATAATGTTGTGTTCATACTGTCTATAAATACAGTAAAGAATGGATTCCATCCTCACTCTTCAACTTTCATAGAAAAAATTCTTCATCAATGGCTCCTTTCTTCTCACTAATTCGTGAGGTCAGTCCATCCAAAACATTTTGGAATTTGAAGGTGCGACTCATTCGTATGTATGAGGTACCCGGATACGGAGGGAAAGGACAACCATTCAATCTCGAGTGTGTATTTCACGATACTGAGGTAATTTTATTTAACCTCAGTATATTACATTCGGTAATTCTGTTTAAGTTAGATATAATCCAAAAAAATTGGTGATGTACAATAATAGAATAAACTACTATTACATTGAACTGTTGTAATAATCCAATGCTTCCATATGGTTACAAAAAATTTAATATTTAAAGTGAGATGTACGTTAATGTAAGAAAAAGTTTTTCATATTCTATCAATATCAAACCTTCTAAATTACTGGTATAATTTTATATATAGAATATATGTTTGTATTAGTACAAATGACACCTAATCAAAGTACAAATGACACCTAATTAACAGCATAAAAAACAATAGCAAAAAAAACACAAATGACAGTAACATAAAATGTTAAAACGATAGCAAAAAAAACACAAATGCCAAAAACATAAAACGATAATGAGGTAATTTTATTTAACCTCAGTATATTACATTCTGTAATTCTGTTTAAGTATAATATAATCCAAAAAAATTGGTGATGTACAATAATAGAATAAACTACTATTACTCATGTTAAAGACTTGATAGACTCAGATTTAGAATAACCAACCAATGGCTGCAACGAATACCCCGCCAATGGCTGCCAAATCATCATTGCCGATGGACCAATGGCTGCAACGAATGCCCCGCCAATGGTTTTAACGATAGTCGAACGTAATAATTAAATGATAAAACACAAATACAATTGGAATTCGACGAAAAAAATACACAAATGCCAGTGAAAAAGAGCATCTTTTACAACAGTAGTTCATACGGTCACATAGCCACACATGACTCATGATTAAGACTTGAGAGACTCAAATTTAGAATGACTAGCAATGGCTAAAACGATTAACCCGCAAATTGCTGACAAATCATCATTGCCAATGGCCCAATGGCTGCAACTAATGTCCCGCCAATGGTTTTAACAATAGCCGAACGAAGATAATTGTATGATGATGGTAACTTACAGTGACCTCATTACTGTCATTTGTACCAACTGAAAAAATGGCTGAAATTAAAGTTAAATATCAAAACAACATTCAGATATAAATATAGCCTTAGTTGCTACTATCAACTATTAAATATCAAAACAATATTCAGTTATATAATTAAAAGTGTATATAGTATAACAAAATATCCATAAATGTACTTACAACCTAGGAAAGAATTAAAAAAATAGGAGGATGTTGATTTACCAACATGTAATAAAAATTAACAGATTCCACAAAAAATTTAATGGCAGTATATCATGAATAATAAAAATAATACCAATGATTTCATAATTATAGATAATGGCAGTATTTCAATAATAATAAAATGAGCTGAATACTTGAATAAATTATATGCATAAATATTTGTGTACTGAAATTATTTTTTCCTTTGCAGGGCGATCGAATTCATGCAAGTATTAAGAAAGATTTAATTCCCAGCTTTCAACCATTGCTGAATGAGAGAAGACTCTATGTTGTTCGTTGTTTTGTTGTTACAAATAACAACATGAAATATAAAACAACCGCAAACAAATACAAGATATTATTCTTGGCAAAAAACGAAAGTTGTTGAAATATTTGATGAGAAATTTCCTTCTTTTATTTTTAGTTTTCACAAGTTTTCTGATCTTACAAGTGAGGAACCTTTAGATAATAACAAACTTATTGGTAAATACATGGTTAAATTATTTTTGTGTTTACAAATATGAAATTATTTTATTTCATCAATTTTATTGTTATTTGTAAATACCATTAATTTCAGATATTATTGGACGAGTTGTTACATTAGATCCTCCCCAACAAAGGGATTTGAAAGATGGACCAACACGACTTATGGATATTACTCTTGAGGACAATGAGTAATAATTTAAATTTTTGATTATTCAATTTTTTAATATTTTCCATATAATTAAAAATAATTTAATTTCCTTTGTATTATTAGGAAACATCATCTGCCATGTACTTTGTGGGGTAATTTGGTTGATGATATGGTTTCATACGTTAATAATGGAAGAAATGAGCCTGTTGTAGTAATACTAGAAATGTTTCGTACCAAATTATATAGAGGTGATAATTATTTCTTATATATTGTATTTTATTTTCATTCTACATTTATAAAATAATTTAATACATGTTTAAATTGTATTGTTTTCCGATTAGGACAAGTTACAGCATCCAACACGTTCTATGTGTCAAGGTTGATATTTGGTGTTGATATTCCTGAGATTGAAAATTTTAAATCAAGGTAACTAAAACATAACCCTAGGAAGACTTTCATGTAGTATGCACCCCCTTGTCTTTTAGACAGCATTGATCGTATTATACGGTATTCATCTACCCGTAATACGTAGCTGGCTGAGTCATTTTCCGCTCTCCGGTATTCTGGTTCTGAGACGTGACAAAATGGTAGATCATCAGACATACAAAGTAAGGCGTCCCGTACATTACATATTTAGATGATCATGAAGCTAGTCATACAAAATACGAAGACTAGCAAAAGTTTAAGTCATACATGATCAACCCTAGGATTTGTCAATCATGTTACAACCCTTAGGCAGACATGAATGTAATTTAACACGAGCTAACACTTGTTCGGCGGCTAAGCGCCTCAAAAGAATAATTTACAATAGAGTGGGAGAGCAAAATAAAACCCACTCGTTGCCAGGGTTACGCCTAGTGTTCACCATCTGGCTGGAAGGCTGGAAGATCCTTGGAAGCTACTCCGAAATCTGGCCATACAAAACCAGCTAGGTCAGACCCCAGAAAGAGCAAGTGCCAAAAGGTAGGCTTTACTTAAGAACTAAAACCAGCATAATAGCACATAAATACATCAATGATAACAGAAGACATGAGTTAGAGAAATAAGGCGATAAACGATAAGATAACTAAAGGACTATTCCAGTAGCCAAGTTATAACCCGTAAACCAAACAAGGACCAGGGTTGTAACCCTTCACCTGAACAGAACTTAGTCTCTAACCAATTATCGATAAGGAGAAAGCACAACAGTAATGTGCTGAAATAACCATGTACTGGTCTTACCTAGGCAAGACTAGACGGGTCCTCATCCATCAATCACGGCCAAATAATGAGTACGGCTTGATACTTTAACTAACTAGGGTTATCACAAGCCTAGTTACTAATAAGATGCATCGAAATGTTCCAATAGCCACAAGCCCTGCAGTCTTAATCCAGGTTATCCGGTCACAAGTTGAGAGAGTTGGATTAGGTGACTTAGAGGTGCAACACATAGCAGTGTGCTGGAAATGTGCCCTACTCGACGGCAGGCTACAAGTCCAATTAAAGCGCCCAGATAACGGGACTGCATGTAGCTGGAAAATCTCTTCATGGACTACTTGATCAATCTAGTCATTATCCTAGTCAGATTCAATATGAATCCCTGACCGTGGTAACCAGGGATCCATGTCCTAGACATGATGCAAGATGAGACATGTAGCTTATACAAGCACAAACACCCACGGTGTCAAGGTAAGGGTTACTTTAGCAAGTCAGGCAGATGTTGCCACATCATTCAAAACTGCCATGTCAGGCTAGGTTACTTGTTACTTGTCAGGAGTGCGCCTCGACGGACCACTATCAAGAGTTATCATATCAGGTTGCTTGTCAAGAGTGCACCACGACGGAACACTATCGGGGAAATTATCATGTCATGTTGTCTTATCGTGTTCGTATGGTCATGTCGTGATTATGCTTTAGATTAACACAAGTCAAGCCCAAGAATTCACAATCATCAAATCGGGTAGTCGCAAGTTAGGTCAAATACAAAGGATAAGCAATTAACATAAAACAAATAATTAAATGACGAATCATGCAAGAGGCAATGGGTATCATGGCCAACAAGTGGCATTAGCCAAGTTGTGCCAGGGTAATAGGTTGTGCCAGGCACTAGGGGTGCCAAGGCTACAGGTTGCGCCCAAACATTAGGTTGCGCCTAGGCACTGGGGTGCCAAGCACTAGAATGCACAAGATCGGGTCAAGTTGTGCCAGGGCAATGAGTTACGCCAAGACAAGTAGGGTCAAGACAGGTTGGGTTGCGCCAGAACAAGTCAGGCCAAGTCAGGTTGCGCCAGGCACTAGACTGCGCGAGGCTAGGTTGTGCCAGGCTGAGCGAGGCTGGGTTGCGCCAGGCTAAGCGAGGCTGGATTACGCCAGGCACTAGAACACTGGGATCCCCGGGTTACACCAGAGCTAAAGAGCTCGAACAACACAGTGGCGCAAGCTAAAAACTTGCGCACACTGCTCACTGTCTTCTCCAATCAGCAAGAAAATTTATGGTTTGAACCCATGGCTTCAAAAGTCCATAACTTGGTCAAAACAAGTCCAAATCCAACTTTTCAAAGGTCAAAATTGGGTAGAATAAAATTTCCTACAACATGGAACAATTAGTTTTCGAAAATACCAAGTTTTCATAGATCAAAACTAAGAAGATCATGAGAAAGATCAAAACTTATATCTACAAAAATCTATCCCTCAAAACCAAAAATGACAAGTTCTAAAGAGGCTTAGAACTAGGAGAGAAAAATAATGGAACAATAAAATCCAAGATCCATCATGAAGTAAGTTGCACTTGCCTAGAGCTCTTGGGTGTAGGTGGAGAGAGTAAATGAAGAAGATGGAGAAGTTATAAGAAATAAATGGAGGAGAGAGAGTGGAATTGACTTATATATCAACCCCCCTCTCTCATGATGAACCAAAACAAACCAAACCAAGCCAAGCCAAAACGAACCAAGGTAAACCAAGTCAAGCCAAAATAGGTCAAGTCAGGCTAGACAAGTCAAAATACGGGCCGGGAATCCATACACGTATACTGAAAATACGTATAACGGAAAACGGGAGTGACAACTCTACCCACCTTAAAAGAATTCCGTCCTCAGAATTTAATCAAGATGCTAGAGGTATCAGGGCAAGCTACACTAATATTGGCAATCTACGACTAACAGTCAATCAAACAATCATTCATGCAAGTAAGAAAGTAAAAGCATAAGGCATAAAGAAGACACTATACCTTATGAGTCAAACAGGTGTGGATATCACGATCGGATATCATCCTCACGTTGCCACGTTGACTCACCCAAAGAGTGATGACCCCAAGCAACACGGACTAACTTAATAGTCTTGTTCTTGAGTACCTTCTTCATTCGTTCCAATATAGATGCAGGCATTTTCTCATACGAAAGGTTGGTACCAATAACCAATTCCGAATGATCAAGGATATAGCTTAGATCCGGAATATATTGTCACACCCCGACCCGGAATCGTCCGAATCATCATCCTCGCAGGGGGCGTGATGCCGCACGAGCCTGGAGTTGCACTCGTGCTAGGCAAGATGACAAGTTCTCAAATGGTTATCTTTTGATTCGATATTAACAACGAAAGAAAAATAGAGTATACGAAACAATTCTGTTTATTAATATTTGAACTGAGATTACAAAGGCTTTCAATAGCCCAACAATATATGCCAGATTGGCTACAACACTTAGGTTCTCTCTTACCCACAAAGGATTTTATCGTTCCATACATCATGCCTTTTATATCTCGGTCGCATCATTCCTGTTGCAAGTTCGAGCGTCAATGCGATCTCACGCTTCAATACGCTTCGGCATTCCAAGCCTCAACGCGTTCAAGCGAAGCTTCTCCGCGAGCAATCCATTCCATGCACCCTGCATGGAAGCTGGTGGGGGATCAGTACGTTCGTCCTCGCATGTACTGACAAAAAGACGAACTTTCTAAACCGATATTTTAGTATTTATGTTCAATCATGCAACTTAACTTATGCTTGCTATATTCTCCTTAGGGTCGATTTTATGACATATTCGAAAGTGTAAAGTATGTTATCATGGCAAGCATGTTAATCGAATTGAATAGACAAGCAGGCAAGCAATCTTGTGTTTGTTTCGTGGTACGACTTCTTACCAAGTCGACGCACTCGCCCTTGCACTGACGCAAGGTGAATACGTCACATTCCTTCCCTGTCATGTTATAAATGCTCTCTATGCAAGATCTATGTGTGCGGGACACATACGTGCCTACACTTTCGATCCATCGTTCCTTAACTATATGATGGTCGTTGGCGTATCCGCGCCAAAATGGACTAAAGGCGTTTCTTTTCTTTATTTTTTCTTTTCTCTCTTTCTTTTCTTTCTCTCTTTTTTTTCTTCCTTTTCTTTCCTGAATTTGGGTAGCCTGGCATTTCACGGGTTAGGTCGCTACCCCAAACAACCGAAACTTATCGCTACATACCATCATTTGCAGTTTTTCACATATACAATCGGATGCTAATCGGACTTCACAGATGTGTGCCTATCAAAGATTATCTCTCTCTTAGGCCGAACGGTCCTGGTGCCCTAGTACACCCGTTCGGAGGGAACATTCCGTACACAGAAGATATCACAATTATCTCAAGTCTATTCGACCATGCAATGCCCTATTTTCGAACAACCAACATAGTCTTGAGCACGAGACTCGGACTTTATCAAACAACCAAACATAGTCTTGAGTCCGAGACTCAAACTTTATTATCTCGTATTTCTTCCATTAACTTTCTATGTTCTTACATTTCATACTTTATTTCAATGTTCAATGGCATCATGACTCAACTCAATATTCGTCAACCGAATGACCCAAAGGTCCCAAACACCTTTCGAAGCATCATGTCATATCCGATAGTTCTGCCACATTCATGCCACAACTGTATTCTTTTGCAACGAAGCCATCTTTTATGATCTTGTGCACGTAGGCACGTTTTGTCACATTTATCATCTATCCTTCGCGTCGTGCACTTGCTGCATGCATCGAAGCCGTATTTCCATGTTCTATGACATAGTGTTCAATGTTCGTGGCTTGCACGCTAGGGCGCTCGCCTATTGTCTTTCAATGTTCTAGCCTTTTAACTCGTACGCGAAGGCACGGTATGGTTCGTGCACTAAGGTACTCGTCGAATACAGTTATCCCATGTTCTTGCAGCTTGCGCACCGAGGCGCTCGCCTTTGTGATATCCAATGTTCCATAGCGACTCATGCATTTGATGCACATTTCATTTTAATTATTCTAACTAGTGTTCGACACACACTATAATTTATCTTCCGATTGGACCACGCCCATGTCGTCGTAACTTAGCATACAACGATACATTCTGACTTAGGCATGAAGGAGTAAAAAGAAGAGTCAATCCTCCCACCTTGAGTTGATACGCCTTGTCGTTTCGTCGACCCGGTACGGCTCAATTTTATAACTTCGTTGTACGGCCAACTCTCCTGACTTATCCATTCGAGCACTTCGTGCTTCATTGAATTATACGTCCGATTTGGCTTACCGTGCCAATGCCTCAGTCCGTCGCAAGGCGATGTTTTGGTTTCGCGGACCCTTACTGAATAAGGCAAAATGTCGACCTCTAATATTTCAGCGTAAACGTAGAGCCTGCACATGAAACCAACTTAAAAAGATACTTGCATCGATTCGGACTTGCACCTTGTCGATTCGATTTCTTAGAATCTTCGAGCCGTCTTAATGCACTTATCCTTCAGGGCAATACGGCGCTTCGCATCGATTCAACTCGATGCATTTCTTTGGGACAATGCAACTCTTCGCATCGACTTAGTTCGATGCGTTGCTCAGGACAACGTAACTCTCGTATCGTTTTGCATCAATACATTTTATTCAGTCAACGTGACTCTTTGAGTCAACGCCTCAGCGTAATGCGTCGTGCGGAACGGGGCATTACATATACCGTCGTAATTTGGATACATGAAAGACATCATGTACCTCACATAACGACGGTGGAAGAGCGAGACGATAAGATACATCACCTCACGTAACGACGGTGGAGTAGCATCCTGTACTACAGCTGGATCCTCCAGAGGAACCAGGTCGCAGGTGTCGTCTAAGCCTGCTCCGTAATAGGTGGTACATAGGGCCTCATCCTCATCCTCTGTAATATTTTCAACAGGTCCAGTCAGGACAGGAACGAGCACAATACATCTCACGCAGTTTATATCAAGTTAGAAAAAATAAAGCATACAATAGAGTAAGATACATGAAACGCTAAAAAGAGAATATATGAAGTAAAGGAGATAACTGTAAGGAAATATCTACTATAAATAGAGAACTAGCATTGACTAGTGAGTCAGAGTAAAATATAGACATGTGAATGGCATAGGAAGATTTATGACTACAGCTAAGAGTGATTCATGACTACAACTACTTGGATATTATTCACATGCCTATTTCTACTCCTCCATCCCCAATCAATACACAAGGATCTGTTCAAGTTATGTTAAGATTCGTGAAACTTCATATGGCTCATAAAATGAGTGATACGTGAAGGTGATTCATGATGGCTCTGTGAACATGAGAGTACATGTGTCACAAGCGATTCGTGAATCAATGAAAGAATAGAGATACGTGATGATTCGTGAAACGCACAAAACATACAGTATCCGATGCTCCCGAGGGGGATAACATCTCATGAAAAGATCCATATAGTACCAATCCATGCTACCAACGTGTCAGCATCAAGTAAAGTAATCTAGAGCAAGAATATAAATCCTGGCAAGTATAAAACGGTCAGAGAATGTACTCGTCTGATAACTGAATGTCCGAAGAAGGTGTACTGCCTGAGGAGAGGTGTCTGTCTCCTAATCAGAGCAACACAAGTTACAACATATCCAGGTAATAAAGTATGATACTATGATACAATCTACATGATATTAGGTCAATCCTAAACCAAAGTCAACCCTGGTCAACTTCAGTCAACTAAAAAGTCAAGGTTAGGTCAACTAGGTCAACCTAGACTCAATGAAGTCTAACTAGGCCTAACAGTCTGCCCTAGCTAGTACACACCATACACTAGTCTATAGGGTATACACATGTGCGTATTTTATACACACAAACCACTCAAGGGTACCCTAGGCTATGTCATCTAGGTTATAGGCCATAGGCAATTAGCCCTACACTACTTTGAAAATCTAGGCTATACATCTATGCACTCCACATATACATATATATCTACATACACATATAGCAATATATATATATATATATATATATATATATATATATATATATATATATATATATATATATATATATATCACATTATAGATTTATATTACACATTGTTCATATTTGTTACATTATATAGAGAGGGAAAAAGGGAGAGAAGAACATGTGATTGTGTAATGGTGTCTAGCCTAGGCATGTGGGTGTGTACATGAGAATGTGAGTGTGTGTGGGTCTGTACAGGAGAGTAGATAGGGGTGTGTGTGTGTATATGTGTCATATGGGTGAGTGTAGGCATACATGAGAGTTTGTGAGCGAATGCACAGGTGTTCTCAGGGTTAAGGAATTCAAACAGTGTTCAAGTGTTAGTGTAGATGTGTGTGTGTGTATGTGAGTATAGTGTACAGCAGAGTGAAAACAGTGTACAAAAAAAGAATGTGTACATGAATCATTTTTATGTGTGTTGTGTTAGATAGGAATGTGTGTGTATGTATCTGAAAGTGTGTGTAAAGTGTGTAACAGGATGTGAGGGAAAACCTGGGAGTGTGAGTGAAATGTGTGACAGGAGAATCATGATAGAAAATAGAATAGAGGGTGTAGTGACTGAGCTATGTGTGTGTTTGTGTGTCTCAGGATTTAACAACCAATCGACAGTTTCAGATTCATCCAAACAGTGTGTCACAACTCGAGTTTCAGTGTTCCTTTAAGCCTTCATCTTAGGCGTTAGAAGATCAATGAATGGCAAATGGTTCTCAGTTTTCAAGTTTAAAACAGTTCCAGTTTTCCCTTAGCAGTTAGCACACCAATACCCGATTCCAATGACCCATAGCATCAATACAATCGAATTTAACATGGACTACAACTCTAACACATGTAGGTGAACCAATTAACTACTTAACATTTTTAAATCAGTAGGAAATAACACTTAAACCCAGAATTAACATCCCAGCCATGTGTTCTCAGGTTTTTGCAAAACCAACTTGACAGTTCAAATAAAGAGAATCAGTAGCAACCCAAACATGAATCCAAGAACCTATCTGTCAAACACCAAACCTAAACCAATATCCCATTAGTCTATTACATATGCAGGTGATCTAAATCAAACATTAATTCAACACAAAAATCAGAAATGAAATTAAACTCAGGAACAAAACAGTTCAGTCAAGAGTATCAGTCCACATGGGGATTCAATGATTTCGACCTTAAATTCATCATAAAAATCACAAACAGTGGTTGGTAAATAGTGTAGCATGTGTACACGTGTCTTGAGAGTCCTCACGTGTCTAGAAAACACGACACAGGCATGTCCAACACATTGCAAACACGTGGGGTGCACCCAGTGTTGCACAGTGTCGTGCACACGTGCACGTGTGTGTAGGACACGACACACGACACGTGGGGTCTCATGGTCATGCCTACGTGTAGCCCACGTGTCAGGCTACACATAGGACCCAACACGACACGACCACGTCGTGTCCAGAGTGGACACGACTCGCATATCAGAATACGATTCGTCTGAATGCGGTGCGCACGTGTGACCAGTGCGCGTGACTCCGTGTGTCCGACATGACTTCATTGGATACGAGGCTTGAGGGACAAGTTCGCAGACACTGCCCCCTCCTCTCAGTCCAACTACGGATCGCCACGTGGCCTGTGCACTGAGCACGAGGCCTCGAGCAGCAGGGAAAGCCCTGGCCGTGTGCGGGGCTGTGTCCACGAGTCCAGTATGACTCGAACATGGCTCGAAATCACCTCAGTCGTGTAGAATCATGCAAGCAACATGAAAAACTAATTTCCTATTCAAATACTTCCAGAAAAATTGATCCAAATGTCCACTGTGGTATTTCGTCGAACACTAATAAAACTACATTGATACGTATCCGATACGGACACGTAAAGGACACGAAACTTAGCAAAATCTATTCCTACAGAGAGAGGACACCTAGGGCTTCCTATCCATGCAAAGAAATCAAAATTTGGTGGAGGGAATATGGATTTACCTATATGTGTTCCTTCTCAAAGAAAAGCTTCAAAAATGAGGTTCCTCCTAGCTATCCCCAAGCTCCAAATTGTCTCCAAACTGTAGTTGGCCTCCATGAACAGTAAGGAAACCTAAATTAGATCACCATGGAAGAAGTTTGAATAGAAAAGGATAAATATTGATTAAAATAGGAAGGGATTTAATGAAGAACAAACCCAGCTTCTTGAAAATGAAGGGATGAATAAAAAAGATGCAACTAACTTTGAGAGGGATTATATAGTGATGGGGGGGATCCCTAGGCTGGCCATAAAGCTAGGGTTAGGGTTTTAGAACTTAGATCTAAGGCTCTCATTCCATCTAGTTTATTCAATGGTCAAAAATCTAGGTTTCCCCTTTAGTTAAGTGCAACCTAGTTTGTTTTAACTAATATGACTTAACCAAAACTAACCAATACTAACTAATACTAACCATGGCTAACTAAGACTAGCTATGACTAATCTAGGTTAGCTCAAATCTAGGTTAGGGCTAAACACCACACAAGGAATCAATTAAATAATATTTAAATCACACCATTCAAAATAATATATATTAAATTCCAAATAATTATAATAAATCATAATAAGCTCAAATAAATTCAGAAATGACCAAAATACCCTCTAGGCTAAATGCACTAAATTGAACCTCTACCCACATGGTTAGGCTCTAGGTCAAACAGTCTGTAAGGTCACACTAGCAACACCAAAATCATAGGTCATGACTTAAAAATAGTTTTTAAATGATAAAAATCACCAAAAATCATATTATGATTTAAATACCATTATTAAATGATTAAAAATACAAAAGTTCAAAATTATCCTTATTTTAGAAAACTGGGTGTTACACCCGGTGCCCCGGTGCACCCGTTCGGAGGGAACATTCCGTGCACGGAAGATATCATAATTATCTCAAGTCCATTCGACCATGCAACGCCATATTTTCAAACAACCAACATAGTCTTGAGCACGAGACTCAGACTTTATCAAACAACCAAACATAGTCTTGAGTCCGAGACTCAGACTTTATCATCTCGTATTTCTTCCATTAACTTTCTATGTTCTTACATTTCATACTTCGTTTCAATGTTCAATGGCATCATGCCTCAACTCAATGTTCGTCAACCGAACGACCCAAAGGTCCCGAACACCTTTCGAGGTATCATGTCATATCCGACAGTTCCGCCACATTCATGCCACAACTATATTCTTTCACAACGAAGCCATCTTTTATGATCTTGTGCACGTAGGCACGTTTTGACACATTTATCATCTATCCTTCGCGTCGTGTACTTGCTGCACGCATCGAAGCCATATTTCTATGTTCTATGCCTTAGTGTTCAATGTTTGTGGCTTGCACGCTAGGGCGCTCGTCTATTGTCTTTCAATGTTTTAGCCTTCTAACTCGTGCGTGAAGGCACATTATGGTTCGTGCACTGAGGCACTCGCCGAATACAGTTATCCCATGTTCTTGCGGCTTGTGCACCGAGGCGCTCACCTTTGCGGTATCCAATGTTCTATAGCGACTCGTGCATTTAATGCACGTTTCATTTTAATTGTTCTAACTAGTATTCGACACACACTATGATTTATCTTCCGATCGGACCACGCCCATGGCGTCGATAGGTTAACTTAGCAGACAATGATACATTCTGACTTAGGCATGAAGGAGTAAAAAGAAGAGTCAATCCTCCCACATTGAGTTGATATGCCTTGTCGTTTCACCGAGCCGATGCAGCTCGATTTCATAACTTCGTTGTACGGCCAACTCTCCTGACTTAGCCATTCGAGCACTTCGTGCTTCATTGAATTATACGTCCGATTTGGCTTACTGTGCCAATGCCTCAGTCCGTCGCAAGGCGACATTTTGGTTTCGCGGACCCCTTACTGAATAAGGTAAAATGTCGACCTCTAATATTTTAGCGTAAACGTATAGCCTGTACATGAAACCAACTAAAATTAATACTTACATCGATTCAGACTTGCGCCTTAGTCGATTCGATTTCTTAGAATCTTCGAGCCGTCTCAACGCACTTATCCTTCGGGGCAATGCGACATTTCGCATTGATTCAACTTGATGCATTTCTTTGGGACAATGCAACTCTTCGCATCGACTTAGTTTAATGTGTTGCTCGGGACAACGTAACTCTCGTATCGTTTTGCATCGATACATTTTATTCGGTCAACGCGACTCTTTGAGTCAACGCCTCAGCGTAATGCACCGTACGGAATGGGACATTACATATACCATCGCAATTGGGATACATGAAAGACATCATGTACCTCACGTAACGACGGTAGAAGAGCGAGACGATAAGATATATCACCTACTCGCTCAAGAATATCGAATGACCCTATATACCTAAGACTAAGCTTTCCCCGCACGCCAAATCGAATGACGCCACGGGTAGGCGAGATCCTAAGGAATACGTGGTCGCCGATAGAAAATTTAAGGGGGCGCCGATGAGAATCGGCCCAATGGAGCTGACAAGCTTGTGCAACTCGAATATGATTTCTAACTTGTCTGACCACCTCAATTGTCTGCGTAATCATCTCTGGACCAAGCATCTGTCTCTCACTGACATCATCCCAAGCTAAAGGTTATCTACACTTTCTGCCATACAGGGCCTCAAAGGGTACCATCTGGATACTTGCCTAAAAACTGTTACTATAGGAGAACTCCACAAGATGAAGGTGATCTTCCCATGAACCACCGAAGTTGAGTGTACATGATCGTAACATATTCTCGAGAGTCTGAATCGTGCGTTCTGACTGACCATCTGTCTGCAGATGATATGCTGAACTGAACTTGAGACGAGTCCCCAAACTCTCTTGAAGACTCCGCCAAAAGTGTGATATGAATCTTGAATACTAACTGGCACTCCATGCAATCTGCCTGAGGTACATCTCTGCCAGCTGATCTGTCGACTGACCAATTCTGGAAGGGATAAAATGAGCTACCTTGGTGAGTCTGTCAACTATAGCCCAGATAGCATCTCTTCCATATGGAGATTTAGGTAACCCAGTTACAAAATCTATAGTAATATGATCCCATTTCCATTCTGGGATCGATAAAGGTTGAAAAAGTCCAACTGGTCTCTAATGTTCAGCTTTAACTTGTTGACAAACAAAACAACGAGAGACAAACCGGGCTCTCTCCCTCTTCATGATATTCCACCAGAAATGCTGACGGATATCATAATACATCTTCGTGCCACCGGGATGAATTGAATACTGAGAACTGTGAGCCTCTGCCATGATCTCATGTCTGATATCACCACTGGGTACACATAGACGCTTTCCATGTCGAAGTGTACCGTCTTCGTGAATACATAACTCTGGTCTTCGTCCTGCTACACATTCTGTCCTAAGCCGCTGAAGCTTAGAATCCGTTGACTGAGCTAACTTAATCCTCTCAACTATACTGGACTGAACTTGCATACTGGCCATCAATGCCACATTGGTAGGAAGAACAACTTTAATACACATCTTCTGAAGATTGACTAACAATTCTGGTTGCGCTATTAGGAAATAAACTCCAGCTCTTCTGCTCAACGCATCTGCAACTACGTTGGACTTCCCAGGTGTCACGCCCCAGAACCAAAATACCGGAGAGCGGGGGAATGACTCAGCCAGCTACGTATTACGAGTAGATGAATACCGTATAATACGATCAATGTTGTCTAAAAGACGAGGGGGTGCATACTACATGAAAGTCTCACTAGGGTTACTCAACATCTATTGTCCCAATCATTCAATAAAAAGCAGTAAGTAGAGAACATGTAAGAATGAGCAGTACGGCGTCCCAAACGCTCAGTCAAAATGTTCTTGAGATTTGGCTTTATAAAATATAGCCAGATGATATAATAAGGTATACACAATCGTTATCAGTTGCAGTCTGACTTAGTTACAATTATGTAAAAGTAAGTACAAGACAGTCCGACTAACATGCCGGTGCCAAGCGACAAAAGTAAAGTAAGTAGCAAAACGAGCAGGGAAGCAAGGAACCCACTCGTGTCCTCCTGCGATTATCCCTCTAGTATTGACCATCTTGGATGTGGAAGTAAGCTGAGTCCTCGGGAGCTGGCTCTAAATCTAGCCATACAAAACCAGAGAGGTTAGACCTTAAATAGCAAGTAACACAAAGGAAGTACGATATGAAGAATTAGAACCAAGTGATAAGGGTTAAGAATATGATAAATAATGTCTCTACTTGCTACTGGGATTCACACAACATCACGATACTTCAAGCCAACTTCCCAACCAAACACGGACATAAGTTGACCCATCATATCCTGACATTCTGCTCATCTTAGTAGTTAACAGAGTAGGTAGAATACACAAACAAATCAATTTAAACGGCAGTACAACTACTACGGCTTGCTAACTGTAAGTTCCAAGTTGTCCTGGAAATATGTAATAAGGGATTCCTCAGTTCTTACAATATACAAGTAAGGCTAGTCTACCCAATAATCAATTGCGCCAATCATGAATTAGACGTGTCCCAGCGGGACGTCCGTCTTCAATATGCA
This sequence comes from Iris pallida, assembly GCA_029216955.1. Classification (NCBI taxonomy): domain Eukaryota; kingdom Viridiplantae; phylum Streptophyta; class Magnoliopsida; order Asparagales; family Iridaceae; genus Iris; species Iris pallida. The sequence continues at coordinate 13,548,532 of JANAVB010002395.1, read as the reverse complement.
AAAAATATAAACAGATACTACTCCCTGCCCGTGTGACAGATTTGCAGTATCCGTGGGAACCAACCGGCATGTCGGGGCACTAATTGTCCCGAGATGGATGCCATGTAAGAACTCGGGAATCCATTCTCTCCATGCAATAGTTATTTTATTTAACTTAATAGTCCCTATGTTAATTGAAATCTCATGTCGTGGATCATGGTCATTCAGAATGAGTACTTTCGTACAGAGTACGATATGCATAATGTCACACCCCAGAACCAGAATACTGGAGAGCGGGAGCGAACATAGCCAGCTACGTATAATAAAATAGAATCCACCTCACTATACGGTCACGGCTGTCTATATATATGAGGGTTTAACTACAAGCCATCAGTCTCTTAAGATCATGAACAAGCCTAGTGTCTCAATCACAAGCAAGTAAGTAAATGTTACAAGATATAAGATCACCAAACATACAATAGTAAGGCATCCCAAATATTACATATTCAGCTGATCATGAAGCTAGTCGTTACAAAATGTGAGGACTAGCAAGAGTTTAGTCATACGTGATCAACCCTAGGATCTGTTAATCATGTTACAGTAGGGGTGAGCATTATTCGGTTTTAAACCGAAAACCGAACCGAACCGAACCGAATAAGAGATTCGGTTCGGTTTTAAAAAAAATCGGTTCGATTTCGGTTTTGAAAATACTAGATTTTCTTATTCGGTTTCGGTTTTGGGTTTCGGTTTCGGTCCAAAACCGAAAACCGAATAAGAAACTTTAGTTTATATATATATATATGTATTAATTATAGGTATATACTAAATATATATAGGTATATACTATAGGTATATATATAGGTATATACTATGGGTATATAATAAATATATCTAGGTATATATAGTTATTATATATATTAACCAAAAAAAACCCAAAAACCGAATAAACCGAAAACCGAACCGATTTAATTCGGTTCGGTTCGGTTCGGTTATTGACCAATTCGGTTCGGTTTCGGTTTTGCTTATTCGGTTTCGATCCAATTCGGTTTTTGCTTGTCCGGTTCGGTTGGAACCGAATAAACCGAATACTCACCCCTATGTTACAGTCCGTAGGCAGACAGTAAATAAAGTACAATACGAGCTAACACGTGCTCGCCGGCTAAACGCCTCAAAATAAATTTTTTACAATAGAGTGGAAGAGCCAAAAATAAACCCACTCGTTGCCCTGGTTACGCCTGGTGGTCACCATCGGGCTGAAAAGTCGGTAGATCCTCTGGAGCTGCTCCAAAATCTGGCCATTCAAAACCAGCTGGGTCAGACCCCAGAAAGAGCAAGTGCCACAAAGGAGGCTTCACTTAGGAACTAAAACCAGCAATTAGCACAAGAATATAATTACATAATAAAAGACAGTAATTAAGGAAAAGCATGACAGGTGATATACGATGAGATAACCATGGAACTATTCAGATCACCAGGTTACAACCCATAAACCAAACAAGGACTGGGGTTGTAACCCTTCATCTGAATGGAACTTGGTTTCTCACCATTTATCAGCAGGGTGAATATAAACAATCAGGTCATGTGACAATCTTGTACAGAATCAAGACAAGACTAGACTGAGTAGACTCCATCCAACATTCACGGCCAAGCAATAAGTACGGCTTGATACTTTAACTAACTAGGGTTTTCACAGGCCTAGTTATTAGCAAGATGCAATGAGATTATTCCAACAGCCACAAGCCCTGTAGACCATCCAGGTTATCCAGGTCGAATGTCTGTTTATGAAGGGTGCAATACGTGACTGTGTGTTGGAAATGTGCCCTACTCGTCGGTAGGCTACAAGTCCACTTAGTGCGCCCAGATACCGGGATTGCCTGTAGCTGGAAAATCTCTTCATGACTACTGAATTATTCTAGTTTATTAACCTTAGTCAATTTTTGTAGGTATTCCTAACCGTGGTACTCAGGGAGCCTCATCCTAGACATGATGCAAGACAGTACTGGTTTATTTGTACAAACATAATCGCCCACGGTGTCCAGGTCATTCATACTTGTCATGACATGCTAGCCGTCGCAACAGCCTTCGAAAGATATATATCATGTCGTGTTCACTGTCAGGAGTGCGTCACGACGGGCCACTATCACGTCATGTCATTTATCAAAAGTGTACCACAATGGGTCACCAGCGTGTCAGGAAACATATTTAAATTAACAAGGCACCAACATACATGTAGTACTAAATAATCAAAAGAGGGTGCAGGGACGGCAAGGGGAGTCATGCGGCACAGGGGGCAGGGCGCATGCGGCTGGGAATCAAGAGAAGTTCATGCGGCCACGAAAATTCATGCGGCTACGGAAGTTCATGCGGTCACGGAAGTTCATACGGCCACGGAAATTCATGCGGCCACGGAAGTTCATGCGGCTGCGGAAGTTCATGCGGCCACGGAAGTTCATGCGGCCGTGGAAGTTCATGCGGCTACAGAAGTTCATGCGGCTGCGGAAGTTCATGCGGCTACGGAAGTTCATGCGGCGTTCATGCGGCTATGGAAGGTCATGCGGCTGCGGAAGTTCATGCGGCTACGGAAGTTCATGTGGCGTTCATGCGGCTACGGAAGGTCATGCGGCTACAGAAGTTCATGCAGCTACAGAAGTTCATGCGGCTACGGAAGTTTATGCGGCCACGAAAGTTCATACGGCTATAAAAGTTCATGCGGCTACGGAAGTTCATGCGGCTGCGAAACTGTTCATGCGACTGCGGAACTGTTCTTCTTCTCTATTATTCCGAGAAGAAGAACCATAGAAGCCATGGCTTTCAAGCTTCATAAAACCTTCATCTAGAGTCCAAATCCGAACTTTTATGGGTCAAAATAGGGTAGAATAAAATTCTCTACAACATGGAACCATCATAACTTGATAATAACAAGATTAAATAGATCAAAACCCAAGAAATCCGAAAATGAAATAAACTTATATCTAAAAGAAATAAGCCATGAAAATTAGAAATACTAAGTATTAAAGTGTTTTAGAATCTCATGAGGAAGAGAATGGAATAATAAAAATAGAGTTCCTCCATGAAGCAAGCTGTACTTGCCTAAACCTCTCTCTCTCTCTCTCTTTCATGTTGGTGGAGAAGTAATGGTGGAGAATAAGAAGTGATGGAGAAGAATTAATGAGGAGAGAGAGTGTTTGGTGGGATATAAATGAAGGTGGTGGTAGGTGGGATGGGTTCTCAACAAAAACTGAACCAAGCCCAAACGAACCGTACCGAACCAAGATAAACCAATCAATAAAATGCCAAAATAAATCAAGCAGGGAGACATGCAATACGGGTCTAAATACATACACGTATACCGAGATACATAATACGAACCACAGGCATTACACATAACTCTACAACGATGCCCGTACGGTTAGGTTGTAGGTCTTACATAGCGTAATCCAACAATCAAACCTGGCCACGGAATAATCATGGCTTGACCGTAAGGTACACATGCTGCTTTTGTAGAAATAAGTTGAAGTCTGCACGTGTCCGTATGACAATGTTCGGGATCGACTAGTCAATTGCAATGGCTCATGGTTAATATATGAACGTGTCTCATTCAATTCAATAAGACGACTAGCCAGTCTTTTAGTTCCAACTAGGAACGCATGATCAATTATTAGTTGAAGTAACAATCAATGTCAATTCGTGACAAGGCATGAAAGTCAAACTAGTATTTAGTATGGTCGAGTCTATAACTTTCAGGGTTAAGTTACAGTCATACTGGGTATCCACACTCCACACAACAATATGTATTAAAATATTAACATGAAACAAGTGGCACAATCCAACGAAATGTGCGAGATAGGTCAAAGCGCATAATCTAAACGGATGGTACGAGAGACAAGACGAAACGCTCGAATTCGACGAATTGCACGGACTAAGATAACTGGAGTGCACTGATCACTGTGGGCGCATAGACTGTATGTGGGTGCATAGACTGCATGTGGGCGCATAGTGCCTTTGGGCGCATAACATGCCTTTGGGCGCATAGTACCTTTGGGCGCATAGCATGCCTTTGGGCGCATAGTGCCTTTGGACGTATAACATGCCTTTGGGCACATAACATGCATGCCGCTGCACCAGCAAGCTTCAACCATGGAGTTTTTAAAACTTCCAATGGCCATAAATTGGGCTACCGAACTCGAAATTGGGCGAAATAAAAGTCAAAATTGACTAGAATTGAATTCTCTACAACATGGAAGAACTTGTTTTTGAAAACAACAAAGTTTAATAGATCAAAACCATGACCCATAAAATCTAAAACCTAAAACCTAGATCTATACACAACCATCCATGGAAATCAAAAACTTCAAGACCTAAACTTGTAGAGGAAGAGGAGAAAAATAATATAGACTAAAAATAAATGGGGATGTATGAAATCCTTCATGGTGTGCAAGATGTACTTGCCTCTCCAAAGGGGTTAGGGTTTTGGTGGAGGAAAGAAATGAGAGTTTGTGAGGAGGGAGAAAGAAAAGGGGTATAAATATCTAGCCCAAGTTAATCTCCACCACCCATTCCTTCCTACAAAATCTAGGCCATCCATCCCTTATCATAATGAACCAAGCTAAACCAAGTTGGTTCAACATGAACAAAATAAACCAAGAGCTAAGCAAAAGCAGAAAATAAAATACAGAAAAATAATTAGCATAAAATTAAAGGAATTAAATACAGAATAAATGCATGATAAATATTAAATAAATACATTCAAGAAGTACACGTATTAAAATACATATTCTGGGAACGGGGGTGACATCTCTATCCTCCTTAGAAAAATTCTGTCATCGGAATTTCAAATCCAAGCAGGCTAGAAACATCAGAGCTAGACTAATACAAGTACAAGCAATTTTAGCGAGCAAGCAGTCATCTTATAATATCAATAGCAAGTAATATATCTATATTTATTAATCTATGACATCAAACAATTTCTACTCATAGGGTGATAAGCATGAGGAATCATGACAATCAAGGTACACGGAAAGAAATATACCTTGTGAGTCAAATAGGTGCGGATACCGTGATCGGATATCATCCTCACGTTTCCACGTTGACTCTCCTAAGGAGTGATGACCCCAAGTAACACGAACAAGGCTAATTATTCAGTTCTTGAGTATCTTCTCCCTTCGGTCCAAAATGGACATAGGCTGTTTCTCGTAAGACAGGTTGGTACCAACAACCAGCTCAGAATGATCGAGGATATGGTTTGGGTCCGATATATACCTACGCAACTGAGATATATGAAACACATCATCCACCTCTTGTAATGAAGGTGGAAGGGACAAACGATAAGCAACATCGTCTACCTTATCGTGGATAGCAAATAGGCCCACGTATCGGGAACTCAACTTCTCGCGAACACCAAATCTAATGATCACACGAGTAGGTAAGATCCGCAAGAACACGTGGTCCCCAACAGAAAATTCTAGTGGTCTACGATGCTGATCTGTCCAATGACGATGCCGTTCTTGCGTAACTCGAAGTCGCTCTCTAATCTCCTAAACCACTTCAACCGTCTGAACAATCATCTATGGGCCTAACATCTTCCTCTCTCCTATATCATCCCATGCCAGTGGCGACCTGCACTTCTTACCGTATAGTGCTTCGAACGACGCCATCTGGATACTGGCTTGATAACTGTTATTGTACAAGAATTCGACTAAGTGCAGGTGACCCTCCCACGATCCTCCAAAATCTAGGGTACAAGCTCGTAACATATCCTCTAAGCTCTGAATTGTTCTTTCTGATTGTCCGTCCGTCTGTGGGTGGTAAGCCGTACTAAATCTTAACTTGGTACCCAAGCTATGATGTAGACTCTTCCAGAAATGTGATATAAAATGGGTATCTCTATCTGACACAATATCGACAGGGACCCCATGCTGTCTGACTATCTGATGCATATAGAACTCTGCCAACTTTTCTATAGATTGCCCTACTCTAAAAGGAAGAAAATGTGCCACCTTCGTAAGCCGATCCACTATCACCCAAATAGCATCCTTACCACTTGGTGATCTCGGTAAACCGGTCACAAAGTCCATCGTGATATGTTCCCACTTTCATTTCGGAATAGTAAGCGGTTGTAATTATCCAGCTGGCCTCTGTTGTTCTGCCTTCACTTGCTGACATATTAAGCAACGGAAAATGAATTTAGCTATCTTCTTCTTAATTATGTTCCACCAGAAGTGCTGCTTAATATCTTTGTACATTTTGGTCCCTCCGGGGTGTATAGAATACTGAGAACTGTGGGATTCTGTCATAACCTCATGTCTGATATCTTCACTTGGCACACATAGACATGATCCAAATCTAAGTGTACCGTTTTTGTGAATTTTTATCTCCTTCATGAGTCCTGACTCACATTCTATCCTAAGCTTCTGAATCCTTGGGTCCTGTGCTCGAGCTGTCTTGATCCTGTCTACCAAGTCGGATTGAACTCGTAGACTTGCCAGAATTCCTACATTACTAGGAACTATAATCTCGATCCCCATCTCTTAAAGATCTTCTAAAATGTGTTTCTGTGATGTCAACATAAATGCGTCGCCTCTCCTGCTAAGAGCATCCGCTACCACATTTGACTTGCCTGGATGATACTGAAGCTCTACGTCGTAATCCTTGATCAGCTATAACCATCTTATCTGTCTCATGTTCAGTTTCTTCTGAGTAAAGATGTACTTCAGACTTTTGTGGTCTATGTACATGTCCACTCGATCACCGTATAAGTAATGCCTCCATAGCTTCAAAGCAAATACTACTACTGCCAACTCCAAGTCATAAGTCGGATAATTCTTCTCGTGGTCTCGAAGTTGCCTAGATGCATATGCTATCACCTTCCCATGTTGTATTAGGACACACCCAAGTCCCTTTTCTGATGCGTCACAATATACAGTAAAACCTCCGGATCCAACTGGTCATGTAAGAATAGGTGCCGAAATCAACTCATGCTTCAAATTCTCAAATAATGTCTGGCACTCTGTCGACCAGACAAATGGCACATCCTTTCGTGGCAAGCGGGTCATGGGTGCCGAGAGACTTGCAAAGTCTGATACGAATATTTTGTAATATCCTGCCAATTCCAAGAAATTTTACACATCTGCTACGGTCTTAGGCATTGGCCAACTTTCTACTGTCACGACCCGCTCCCGAATAATCGAACACTAGTCGGACATGCCCAGCCTTCGTCATTAGACACGACGAAGTAAGCTGTACCAAACTGGAGAAATCTAACCATATAATCATAAATATATATAATCACAGCATCTAAAAATGTATCCCAGAATGATCATCATAATCCACAATTCTATGTATATACATGTACGAGTCATCAAGAATGAAATGTACTATGAATTCTAAAACAATATCTAAGAGTAAAACTAACAGTCTAAACCTGAAACCTCAAGCTAAGTCATGATCCATCCTGCTCAGCTAAGATCCCGAGCTTTGGCCCATATGGTAGAATTATATCCTGCAAGCATACCTACAACTTATCCAGTCAGGAGCGGAGCAAAGTACAATTCTAGGTAATGAAACATGAACATGACATGAACAGAGTACAGGAGTACAGGAAATAAAATACAGGAATGAACATGAAAGTACAGGAAAGTAGTACAGAAAATAAGTACAGGAACTATAGTACATGAATGTAAAGTACAGAAACATGTAAAGTACAGGAAATGTAATGTACATGAATGAAACTATAATCCTGTAGTACCAGACATGATAAGTGCACAATATTTGAAATACATCTAGTCCATATGACCGGCTGGGGTGAGTACAAGAGCATGCACATGAGTACATGAATATGGTACGACTTAGGGCCCGCGTGCACGATGCGAGGCCTAAGCTAGACACATAAGTATAGTAACCGGGATTGGTCACATAGCTAGTGTATTTCCCCACCCGACACTAATAAGTACTAGAACAAGAGTACAGGTGTACAGAAGTACATGATATCGTGCCATGAAGTGTCACAAGAAAGAGTACAAGAATGTAAATGCACAAAATAGTAGAAAAGTACTTATCTTGCTCCGGGAAGGTACGGGTAATGAAGTAGATCTGTATGTCCTCCTGAATTATAATTGAAGTACAAGTTGGTTAAGGTTATGCATAAAGGTATAGCTATCCTATTATTTCTAAATAGTTTGGCTAATATGAATTAGTACAAGAAGTTCACTAATCTACATTAATTCTCAAAGTACTCTTATAACTAATATTCACTTATTTTTATAGAATATATGTTAATAAAATTACTTAGATACATACACCAAATTTACATGCAACTGAAAGTATATAGAAGAATTCTTGCACCAAATGTCACTATGGAATGTTATTATAATAACCCAAGGAGTATTGGTACCACCTAAACCACATATGGCCACCCATGTATACTAGAAATAATACTCAACTCAAACTTCCTTCAAGCCCTTCCAGGTCAAGTTTGCAATGCAACCCTTTACCACAAGCTAAAGAAATAACACAACTCTACTAGCTATGGAACACAACCCATATCCTACTGACTCTTGAAGCTGGACTTAAAAGTCATTCCAAACTTGGAAAGAAGTAGGGAAGAATGCTTATAAGGTCAAATCCCCTGCTGTACATATATATAATAGTAGGAAACATGATTACTCATAACCAGCTAAATGAGTTAGTCATTCCCAACTCAACTCTCCAACCCATTCTCCAATCATTTTAACATAATATTAGAACCAATCAGGAAAACTTGAGTAACATGGTTAGAGCTCACTATATAATACACAACCAATATTTCTCTAAACCTAGCAAGAATTATACACAAAGAGTTTAATATATGACAACCAGCATTACATTACAACAGAGACTTATAGTACAATACCTGAACTTAACAATCATCTAATGTTCAAATATATGAAGCAAGCCATCTCAGCAAGGTGAAGCATAGCAGTTCAAATTGGTTGAAATATTGCTACTGCGCCATTGGATGCAGACCCGACCTTCCTTCCTGCAGTTGCAACTCCCACGACCCCATCGTCGATCACAACAGCGAACACATCCTCAACTAGACACGCACAGATGGTGCTTCCCTGGACACAACTGACAGGACACGAACTTGACACGAATACACGTCATTCCTACACTCGATCAACACTATACAAGAATTATCAGAGAACTAAAATGGAAACACGACAACTAGAAGGGAACAAATGGTAATACCTGAGTAAGGATGGCGTCCTGGAGTGGAATCACAAGAACTGGAAACTGGACACGGCCTCCTCGTGTCCGCGGGTGGATCAAGGTTCTGTTCGGGCATTTCAACAAATAGGTTCCAATCAGCGAAACGAAACAGAGCAATACAGGAAAATTTGGAAATTCTTTCCGAGAAAAACTTAGAGGGATAAAAACTCCAACGTTAAAAACTCACACAAATCAAACATCAAAAAATCGATATAATCCACCCCCCTCGAACTCGTTCGATCCAAAACATCCAGGAGGAAAAACTCACAGTCGAAAAATCATCAAACACAGGAAAAATTTAGATCCGAGCCAAGTTGTTAAACTCACCAGTTCCAATAGATCGGTTGAACGAATTCCCTCGATCGATCTGGTCCAAAATCCCTATTCGAAAGCATTGACAAGAATTTCGTATTGAGAACGATGATTTCTTCGAAATAAATTTCAAGGAAAATTGGGATCAAATACTCACCAGTTCTAATGGATCGAAAAGAAAACGAATCTTCAAAGCTTCGATGATTTCTTGGATCCAACCCTCTCGAACTCGTCGATCGCCGAAGAATTGAACGGTCAATTGCTGTGGAGTGTCGCATGCGCCATCATCATCTTCGTCATACCCCACCATTGTATGCTGTTGCAGTCGCCGGCGTCGGGATCGTCAGCGTCGGGATCGGAGAAGATCGAGATGGAGAAGATGGTCGAACAGTAAAGAAATGGGAGGAAAGAGAATGCTCTTCTCTGTTCCCAAGTTGTTGAATAAATAACCCAAAAGTGCATTTCGCACTTAACCCCCTCTGCTCTCATGAATTTTACAAAGAGTTAAGAAAAAATCTCAGAAACCCCCTCCCCTTTTCGAATATTACAATAACTATTGAGAAAACAGTTAAAAACTTTTATTATTATTATTTTTTATAACAAAGATGAGGGGACCACTAAATTGGTTGTAACAACTTTTTGAAATTAAAATTGCTCCTAAATTAGAATCCCTCCAAAATAGATCATCAAAATTATTAAATAAAAAATATTAACCTTTTTATTTGAAACCTAAATCAACAATGGCTATTATTAGAAATCAAAATTTTATTTTCTCAAAACCGGGAAGTGGAGTTACAAATCTTCCCTCCTTAAAAATAATTTTGTCCTCGAAATTCGAGAACAATCAAACAATTCTCAAAGCAAAATCTCAAGGAAGGTTTAAACACAAATTATTTATTGTATTTAAAATTCTCAATATCAAAATACACTCAAACAAATAAACAGGGATAGCGCTCCCGCATCTTGTCCTCGCGCTCCCATATGGATTCTCCCGGAGAGTGGTGTCTCACATGATGCGGACAAGTAAAATAGTCTGGTTCCGCAAGCGCTTCTCCCTCCGATCAAGGATCTCCACTGGCTGCTCCTCGTAGGTCAATCTCGGACTCACCTTTAGCTCCGAAAAGTTCACCACATGGCTCGGATCTGGGATGTAGCATCGAAGCTGGGACACGTAAAAAATATCGTGCACTCCCTTCAAGCTAACTGGGAGCGCTGGTCGATATGCCACCTCGCCAATCCGCACCGTCATGTCGAAAGGCCCGATGAATCTCGGACCGAGCTTCCTGCCTCTGCCAAAATGAATGGTGCCTCTGGTCGACAAGATTCTTCAGGAACACTCTGCTTCCAACTGCGAACTCCGGTGGCCATCTGTTGTTGTCCGCCTAGTGCTTCTGTCGATCCATGACGCTCTGGGCCTTGAGACCAAGTACACACAAGAAGTTGGGATAACACGATTAATGATCAAGAATCAACTAGGCACGAGATGGAATGAAGTTATAATTACAACTTAGAGAAGTAAAATAATGAAGACACAACTATTAAGTACGATAAAAAATCGATATTTTAAACAAGTGGACTAGGACAAGATAGAAAAATCATGGTCAGATAGTCATGATTTAAGGTCGAAGTTTAGACAAGACACAAACGAAGTATGGAATCAAACTCTGACAATGTATAATTTTGAGGAATTCAATGATCTAACGATAAAATGCTAAAGGAAAGTTAGCAAGGGTTGATCGAGGAAACGTACGAAATATATTCAGGAGGTACAATATCAAATTAGGATAAACGTGCAAGAATTTGTGATTCTCGAAAACCAATAATCATATGAAAAGGAAATATAATTTCCATGATACCCGAGAACATATAGGTATTTGAAATCACTTTGCTTAGAATCTCTATCCCGCAAATATATATCTGACTGCAGTGGACTTTGGCTCTGTGACTCAAATAATAATATGTCACCGAATATTCTGTGCACTATATCTATTTTCCAACAATCATCAACGAAGCAACCCAAGAGATCACGACATGAAGAATATGACAAGTCTCGACAATACTCGAAAACCTATGAGTGTCTGAAATCACTTCAACTTAGAGTTCCTGCCTCGCCAGTGCGCTACTGGCTGCAGTGAACCCTCAGTCTCCATAATCCAGCTAATGGCTGCAGTGCGCAACTGTCATGCCATGGTAGGTCATCGAATAGCCTCTCGACTTTATCCCTAGGTATTTCAAAAGAGTTTCAAGAAATTCAAAATAAGTTTCAATAATCCATGTTACGAAAATGGTGAGGTTACCTGTCTGTTAGAATACAAGGTTTTATTAGGTACTATGAAGCAACACGGAATCCCATCAAAGAGTAGTGAGTACAAAAGGACAACCAGGAAGATTTAGAACATTTAACAAGGAATCGAAGTCTCAAATTATAACAAAATTATAACTGACATCTGGAATGGTAACAAGATTCCATATATGGGACATTATCCCGAAGGGATAACAGAGTCTCGAAGGATGAACTGAAGCAAGGTATCAGATAGGAGACAAATTTCAAAATAAGAAATAAAATCCCGTACTGGAAACAAGTTTCAATAAAATCTCGAATAACAATAAAATCTCAAGCAAAAACTTGAATTAAAAACGAATTCTCCAATAAGGTACACAGTAAAAAATAGAAAATCAAGTATCAACAAAGTCGTGAATAAGGAACAAATTCTCGAATAGAAAATCTCAACGAGAAAATAAGATTTTGAATAGGAAACACGGTCTCAACGAGTCTAGAGTAGGAACTGAAGTTTCAAAGCCTGAAAAATCTTGGATATGAGACTAAATTGCGAACGAAAGCAAAGTCTCGAAATAGGAAACAGGGTCTTAAAATCTCGAATGAAATCAAAGTCACGAGTAGAAAAAAAGAAATCAATGGGTGAATACAAAACAAGCATCGAATTGTGGATACGAATCTCAAATAAGAAACGAAATCTTTACAACCCTCAGAGGGATCCTCAACAATGTGCTGCATAGGACGGAGCTTTAAACAAGTTTCGAATAAGGTACAGGATTTCGAAATAAAATCTCGAGAAGCGATTAAATATCAATTAACACAAAGTTTGATAAAGGAACAAAAATTTGCAAATATGAGGCATCAATAGGAAACAAGGTCAGGAATGACGAATATGCAAACGGTATCGATTAATAGATTTCAAACAATTATTAAATTGTTGATCTGAAACAAGTTTACCGAAATAGGAAACAATATCTCGAAGTAAGTTTCGACATCAACCAAGGTTTCAAACAAGAAGTTTCAAGAAATAATCTAGGTGCTTCAAGGAATTTAAGGGAAGGTTGGATTGTGAATCAAGATATATGGTTTTCCTAACCATGCAAAAGAAATTTTCTGTCTTCAGTCTGTCTTCAGTATTCCTCCGGGACTGGAATCTCTTCAACGCCTTCAGCTGTCCTGACGTAGGCTGGTCCCTACGGTAGTGCTCCATACGTTTGCTTAATCTGGAGAGGCGGGTCAGCAGTCCTTGACTTGGTAGACAGGCGATTAGTAGTACAAGCATAGCCTTCGTCTTTTGCGGCACTCTTCGTAGTGGTGTCCTGAGTTGCGGCAGAAAATACAAATGATAGCCGGCTGAATCTGAATCTTCTGCTGGGCTGAAGAAGCGTTGTTTGAGTGCGGCGACGCTTTACGGATCCACAGTAGTTGCTATCTTCATCATAAGTCTTCATGTTCCTCATGAGCTTCAATTTCCCGTTGTGTCCTATTGTCTGTGCTATATTCTGGATCTCCTGGCTGGTGGCTCCAATCTCCAGAGGAGTCGGATCCTCCAAGACTTATATGATCTTCAGTGGCGGCTCCAGGTTCTCGATCTGCTCATCGATGCAAGATATGCGCTCGGTGTCGGAGAAGTCCAAAAGTCTGAGAGTCTGGAAGTCAGAAGTCCTCTCTAACTCGGGGAAATACATTTGCAAGTCTGGATTGGAAAAGGACGGCCTGTTGGTGTCAAGGAACTCTTGAAACGTCTCCGTCAACTGCATACTACCCATGTGGTTAGTAGGGCGATAGAAGGTAGTGGAAGCTCGAAATCCTCAAGTGTAGGTGGATCAATAGTTTCGGTGTCGCGTACTTTAAACTATCTGAAAAACAGAAAACTGTTAAAATGACCTAGACCTAAATACAACAAGTGTTTATAGAATATTAATATACCCGATGTACCCAATTTTCTATGCTGTAATTTAAGTTTCCCTAGTATAATCAAGTCCCCCAATTGTACTATAATACCTAGGTACCATTAGGATAGACCTGCATGGGCCACCACTAAAAATATGTCACGACCCGCTCCCGAATAATCGGATACGAGTCGGACACGCCCAACCTTCGTCGTTAGACACGACGAAGTAAGCTGTACCAAACTAGGGAAATCTAATCAGATAATCATAAATGTATATAATCACAGCATCTAAAAACGTATCCCAGAATGATCACCATAATCCATAATTCTATGTATATACATGTACGAGTCATCAAGAATGAAATGTACTATGAATTCTAAAACAATATCTAAGAGTAAATCTAACAGTCTAAACCTGAAACCTCAAGCTAAGTCATGACCCATCCTGCTCAGCTAAGATCCCGGGCTCTGGCCCATATGGTAGAATGATATCCTGCAAGCATACTTGCAACTTATCCAGTCAGTAGCGGAGCAAAGTACAGTTCTAGGTAATAAAACATGAACATGACATAAACAGAGTACAGGAGTACAGGAAATGAAATACAGGAATGAACATGAAAGTACATAAAAGTAGTACAGGAAATAAGTACAGAAACTATAGTACATGAATGTAAAGTACAGGAACATATAAAGTACATAGAATATAATATACATGAATGAAACTATAATCCTGTAGTACCAGACATGATAAGTGCACAATATTTGAAATACATCTAGTCCATGTGACCGGCTGGGTGAGTACAAGAGCATGCACAAGAGTACATGAATATGGTATGACTTAGGGCCCGAGTGCACGATGCGAGGACTAAGCTAGGAACATGAGTATAGTAACCGAGATTGGTCACATGGCTAGTGTATTTCCCTACCCGACACTAATAAGTACTAGAAAAAGAGTACAGGAGTACAGGAGTACATGATGTCGTGCCATGACGTGTCACAAGAAAGAGTACAAGAATGAAAATGTACAAAACCGTAGAAAAGTACTTGCCTTGCTCCGGGAAGGTACGGGTAATGAAGTAGATCTGTCTGTCCTCCTGAATTATAATTTAAGTACAAGTTGGTTAAGGTTATGTATAAAGGTATAGCTATCCTTTTATTTCTAAATAGTTTGGCTAATATGAATTAGTACAAGAAGTTCACTAATCTACATTAATTTTCAAAGTACTCTTATAACTAATATTCACTTATTTTTATAGAACATATGTTAATAAATTTATTTAGATACATACACCAAAATTTACATGCAACTGAAAGTATATAGAAGAATTCTTGCACCAAATGTCACTATGGAATGTTATTATAATAATCCAAAGAGTATTGGTACCACCTAATACCACATATGGCCACCCATGTATACTAGAAATAATACTCAATTCAAACTTCCTTCAAGCCCTTCCAGGTCAAGTTTGCAATGCAACCCTTTATTACAAGCTAAAGAAATAACACAACTCTACCAGCTATGGAACACAACCTATATCCTACTGACTCTTGAACCTGGACTTAAAAGTCATTCCAAACTTGGAAAGAAGTAGGGAAGAATGCTTATAAGGTCAAATCCCCTGCTGTACATATATACAATAGTAGGAAACATGATTACTCATAACCAGCTAAATGAGTTAGTCATTCCCAACTCAACTCTCCAACCCATTCTCCAATCATTTTAACATAATATTAGAACCAATCAGGAAAACTGGAGTAACATGGTTAGAGTTCACTATATAATATACAACCAATATTTCTCCAAACCTAGCAACAATTATACACAAAGAGTTTAATATATGACAACCAGTATTACATTACAACAGAGACTTATAGTACAATACTTGAACTTAACAATCATCTAATGTTCAAAAATATAAAGCAAGCCATCTCAGCAAGGTGAAGCATAGCAGTTCAAATTGGTTGAAATATTGCTACTGCGCCATTGGATGCAGACCCGACCTAATCCTTCCTGCAGTTGCAACTCCCACGACCCCATCGTCGATCACAACAGCGAACACATCCCCAACTAGACACGCATAGATGGTGCTTCCCCGGTCACAACTGACAGGACACGAACTTGACACGAATACACGCCATTCCTACACTCGATCAACACTATACAAGAATTACCAGAGAACTAAAATGGAAACACGACAACTAGAAGGGAACAAATGGTGATACCTGAGTAAGGATGGCGTCCTGGAGTGGAATCACAAGAATTAGAAACTGGAAACAGCCTCTTCATGTCCGCGGGTGGATCAAGGTTCTGTTCGGGTATTTCAACAAATAGGTTCCGATCAGCGAAACAAAACAGAGCAATACAGGAAAATTTGGAAATTCTTTCTGAGAAAAACTTAGAGGGATCAAAACTCCAACGTTAAAAACTCACACAAATCGAACATCAACAAATCTATATAATCCACCCCCTCGAACTCGTCCGATCCAAAACATCTAGGAGGAAAAACTCACAGTCGAAAAATCATCAAACACAGGAAAAATTTAGATCCGAGCCAAGTTGTTAAACTCACCAGTTCCAATAGATCGGTTGAACGAATTCCCTCGATCGATCTGGTCCAAAATCCCTATTCGAAAGCATTGACAAGAATTTCGTATTGAGAACGATGATTTCTTCGAAATAAATTTCAAGGAAAACTGGGATCAAATACTCAGCAGTTCCAATGGATCGAAAAGAAAATGGATCTTCAAAGCTTCGATCATTTCCTGGATCCAACCCTCTCGAACTCGTCGATCGCCGGAGAATGGAACGGTCAGTTGCTATGGAGTGTCGCACGCGCCATCATCATCTTCGTCATACCCCACCGTTGTATGCTGTTGCAGTCGCCGGCGTCGGGATCGGAACAGATCGAGATGGAGAAGATGGTCGAACAGTAAAGAAATGGGAGGAAAGAGAATGCTCTTCTTTGTTCCCAAGCTGCTGAATAAATAACCCAAAAGTGCATTTCGTACTTAACCCCCTCCGCTCTCATGAATTTTACAAAGAGTTAAGAAAAAATCTCAGAAACCCCCTCTCCCCTTTTCGAATATTACAATAACTGTTGAGAAAACAGTTGAAAACTTTTATTATTATTTTTTTAAACAAAGATGAGGGGACCACCAAATTGGTTGTAACAACTTTTTGAAATTGAAATTGCTCCTAAGTAAAATTTTCTCCAAAATAGATCATCAAAATTGTTAAATAAAAAATATTAACCTTTTTATTTGAAACCCAAATCAACAATTGCTATTATTAGAAATCAAAATTTTATTTTCTAAAAATCGGGAAGTGGAGTTACAAATCTCCCCTCCTTAAAAATAATTTTGTCCTCGAAATTCGAGAACAATCAAACAATTCTCAAAGCAAAATCTCAAGGAAGATTTAAACACAAATCATTTATTGTATTTAAAATTCTCAATATCAAAATACACTCAAATAAACAAACTGGGATAGCGCTCCCGCATCTCGTCCTCGTGCTTCCATGTGGACTCTTCCGGAGAGTGGTGTCTCCACATGACGCGGACAAGTGGGATAGTCTGGTTCCGCAAGCGCTTCTCCCTCCGACCAAGGATCTCCACTGGCTGCTCCTCGTAGGTCAATCTCGGACCCACCTCTAGCTCCGAAAAGTTCACCACATGGCTCGGATCTGGGATATAGCGTCGAAGCTGGGATACGTAAAAAACATCGTGCACTCCCTCCAAGCTAACTGGGAGCGCTGGTCGATATGCCATCTCGCCAATCCGCACCGTCATGTCGAAAGGCCCGATGAATCTCGGACTGAGCTTCCTGTCTCTGCCAAAACGAATGGTACCTCTGGTCGGCGAGATTCTTCAGGAACACTCTGCTTCCAACTGCGAACTCTGGTGGCCATCTGCTATTGTCCGCCTAGTGCTTCTGTCGATCCATGACGTTCTGGGCCTTGAGACCAAGTACACACAAGAAGTTGGGATAACACGATCAATGATCAAGAATCAAATAGGCACGAGATGGAATGAAGTTCCAATTACAACTTAGAGGAGTAAAATCATGAAGACACAACTATTAAGTACGATAAAAAAATTAATATTTTAACACAAGTGGACTAGGACAAGATAGAAAAATCATGATCAGATAGTCATGATTTAAGGTCGAAGTTTAGACAAGACACAAACGAAGTATGGAATCAAACTCTGGCAATGTACAATTTTGAGGAATTCAATGATCTAACGATAAAATGCTAAAGGGAAGTTAGCAAGGGTTGATCGAGGAAACGTACGAAATATATTCAGGAGGTACAATATCAAATTAGGATAAACGTGCAAGAATTTGTGATTCTCGAAAACCAATAATCATATGAAAAAGAAAATATAATTTCCATGATACCTGAGAACATATAGGTATTTGAAATCACTTTGCTTAGAATCCCTACCCCACCAATATATATCTGACTACAGTAGACTTCGGCTCTGTGACTCAAATAACAATATGTCACCGAATATTCTGTGCACTATATCTATTTTCCAACAATCATCAACGAAGCAACCCAAGAGATCACGACATGAAGAATATGACAAGTCTCGATAATACTCGAAAACCTATGAGTGTTTGAAATCACTTCAACTTAGAGTTTCTGTCTCGCCAGTACGCTACTGGCTGCAGTGAACCCTCAGTCTCCATAATCCAGCTAATGGCTGCAGCGCGCAACTGTCATGCCATGGTAGGTCATCGAATAGCCTCTCGACTTTATTCCTAGGTATTTTAAAAGAGTTTTAAGGAATTCAAAATGAGTTTCAATAATCCAAGTTAAGAAAATGGTGAGGTTACCTGTCTGTTAGAATATAAGGGTTTATTAGGTACTATGAAGCAACACGGAATCCTATCAAAGAGTAGTGAGTACAAAAGGGCAACCAGGGAGATTTAGAACCTTTAACAAGGAATCGAAGTCTCAAATTATAACAAAATTTTAACTGACATCTGGAATGGTAACAAGATTCCATATATGGTACATTATTTCGAAGGGATAACAGAGTCTCGAAGGATGAACTGAAGCAAGGTATCAGATAGGAGACAAATTTCAAAATAAGAAATAAAATCCCATACTGGAAACAAGTTTCAATAAAATCTCGAATAACAATAAAGTCTCAAGCAAAAACTTGAATTGAAAACGAATTCTCCAATAAGGTACACAGTGAAAAATAGAAAATCAAGTATCAACAAAGTCGTGAATAAGGAACAAATTCTCGAATAGAAAATCTCAACGAGGAAATAAGATTTTGAATATGAAACACGGTCTCAACGAGTCATGAGTAGGAACTGAAGTTTCAAAGCCTGAAAAATCTTGGATATAAGACTAAATCACGAACGAAAGCAAAGTCTCGAAATAGGAAACAGGGTCTTAAAATCTCGAATGAAATCAAAGTCAAGAGTAGAAAAAAATAAATCAATGGGTGAATAGGAAACATGCATCGAATTGTGGATACGAATCTCAAATAAGAAACGAAATCTTCACAACCCTCAGAGGGATCCTCAACACTGTGCTGCATAGGACGGAGCTTTAAACAAGTTTCAAATGAGGTATAGGATTTCGAAATGAAATCTTGAGAAGCGATTAAATATCAATTAACACAAAGTTTGATAAAGGAACAAAAATTTGCAAATAGGAGCCATCACTAGGAAATAAGGTCAGGAATGATGAATATACAAACGGTATCGATTAATGGATTTCAAACAATTATCAAATTGTTGATCTGAAACAAGTTTACCGAAATAGGAAACAATATCTGGAAGTAAGTTTTGACATCAACCAAGGTTTCAAACAAGAAGTTTCAAGAAATAAACTAGGTGCTTCAAGGAATTTAAGGGAAGGTTGGATTGTGAATCAAAATATATGGTTTTCCCAACCATGCAAAAGAAATCTTCTATCTTCAGTCTGTCTTCAGTATTCCTCCGGGACTGGAATCTCTTCAACATCTTCAGTTGTCCTGATGTAGGCTGGTCCCTACAGTAGTGCTCCATGCGTTTGCTGAATCTGGAGAGGCTGGTCCTTCTTCTGTGATACCAGTGCTCCTCGTGCTTATCCTTGGGCAGTGTGATCAGCGATCTCTAGCAGTCCTTGACTTGGTGGGCAGGCGATTAGCAGTACAAGCATAGCCTTCGTCTTTTGTGGCACTCTTCGTAGTGGTGTCCTGAGCTGCGGCAGAAAATACAAATGATAGCCGGCTGAATCTGAATCTCTCGATGGGCTGAAGAAGCATTGTCTGAGTGTGGCGACGCTTTACGGATCCACAATAGTTGCTATCTTCATCATAAGTCTTCATGTTCCTCCTGAGCTTCAGTTTCCCGTTGTGTCCTATTGTCTGTGCTACATTCTGGATCTCCTAGCTGGTGGCTCCAATCTTCAGATGAGTCGGATCCTCCAAGACTTAGATGATCTTCAGTGGCGGCCCTAGGTTCTCGATCTGCTCATCGATGTAAGATATGCGCTCGGTGTCAGAGAAGTCTAAAAGTTTGAGAGTCTGGAAGTCAGAAGTCCTCTCTAACTCGGGGAAATGCATTTGTAAGTCTGGATTGGAAAGGACGGCCTGTTGGTGTCAAGGAACTCTTGAAACGTCTCCGTCAACTGTGTACTACCCATGGGGATAGTAGGGCGATAGAAGGTAGTGAAAGCTCGAAATCCTCAATTGTAGGTGGATCAATAGTTTCGGTGTCGCATACTTTGAACTATCTGAAAAATAAAAAACTGTTAAAATAACCTAGACCTAAATACAACAAGTGTTTATAGAATATCAATATACCCGATGTACCCGATTTCCTATGATGTGATTTAAGTTTCCCTAGTATATTCAAGTCCCCCAATAGTACTCTAATACCTAGGTACCATTAGGATAGACCTGCATGGGCCACCACTAAAAATATGTCACGACCCGCTCCCGAATAATCGGACACGAGTCGGACACGCCTAGCTTTCGTCGTTAGACACGACGAAGTAAGCTGTACCAAACTAGGAAAATCTAACCAGATAATCATAAATGTATATAATCACAGCATCTAAAAACGTATCCCAGAATGATCACCATAATCCATAATTCTATGTATATACATGTACGAGTCATCAAGAATGAAATGTACTTTGAATTCTAAAACAATATGTAATGACCCGCTCCGCCCTAGCGGAACGCCGATTCAAACGGCAAGTGCAACGACTCAAACGAGTCGTCGACCCGAAGAGTTGGCATCGACCCGATGAAGTATCGATACGAATCGATGCAAGACTTACAATGGCCCGTCAAAGATGAATCCAGACTTAGACTGTCAAAGGCGCGCTCGGAGTATCGCTCGGCCGATGCGAACGTCGCTAAGGTGGGTGGCTCCGATGAACCCGTCTTTGCTTAGCCTAGACACATAATAATACGGACACTATCACTGAAATTGCTAGGCGATAACACCGCGCATGCTAATAAATGACCCAACGCACCTAGCTAAGGGATTAATCGCATCTTTATGCTTGTATAGAATATGGAAAAGAATATAGAAAATACGAGAACTCTCATACCGCGCTCCACGCTCGTGCTAAGGCACAAGCTTGCGTTCAAATCCCTTACGCGTTCAACAATGAAACAATGAATGGTTTACAACAATGAAACGGAAGACTATCAACATAGTCGTTCCGAGTAGAGTATACGCAATATTGAAAGGCTATGGGACCGATGGATCGCCAAGGCGACTCCCGCACAAGGAGTTGCGTAATGTATAAATAAAAGAGTAAATGAATAAGTGAATGAATGAATCAACGAATGAATGAACAAGTGAAAGAAAGAATGAATAAAAGATAAGAAGGATGGAAATGGTTAGCGACAGGTATGACGGACACGTGCAACGGGGCTCGCTACCTGCGCTGCACGGACGTCAACCTGGTCGATAACGTATTAAGGCTAAGGGTTAGCCTACGGCTCAGAGATAGCCGTTAAGTTAAAAAAGACAAGTTAATACGAAATAGTCGTGGACAAACGGCACGAGCGAGGGGTGGCGAATGCTGTGACCGTAAAGAAAAAGGGATTCCGCGGCATGATCAAAGGGGGGATATGTCGGCCTAGGCGGGATCAAAGTCATGGCTTACGGGCTGCCTGGGTACGGACTCGGCCACCCGGGGGACGTAAGTGCAGGAGTATTTCAAGAGACTAACGGGGTGTGTGCCAGTCCTCACCCTACGCTAGTTGAGAAATACCACGGCTTGGAAGTGTCCAAAATGGCTTGTGATGCCAGCGACCGGTGCATATAGATTTAAGTGGGCTTTGCTGGTGGCAATCCATGTGCAAGTCCTTGCATTGAAATCAAAGTAGTCTAAGTTAACTGTACAAAGCACCTTCTGAATAGGTTTGAATATAACACACAAAACGATCAAGAATACTTCGAGCAAACGAGTTAGAAAACGTGCCTACGACATGCTTGAACCCGAGGCAAGGACACGCACTTTACATTGAATGCTTTCATGAACTACGTTAAGTTATCTCATTTGAATTGTTGACTAACTTGGTTTACGTTGGACAGGGAAGGCCGGACGGTAAGTATGGGTAAGTCGTGCATGTATTTCCATACGACACTTGAATTTGGCAACACGGGATAGGTTATGACATATGCCATAAAATTGATCCTAAGGCAAGATTAGAAAGGCAATGAATGATAGAGATGCACAAAAGTAAATGGAACGTGTTTGGTAATGATAGCATTGTGGGCGAGCTAGCCTCCCCACCAGTGTATAATAATGTACTGATAACCCTACAGTCTGCTTGCAGGTAGCAGGAAATGTCGGCAGGTGTGGAGCTTTCTTCGAACATGCTAAGGCGCGGAGCTATCTCTCGAGCCTTGGAGCGTTGCAAGGAGCTGAAGCACCATATACAGGACATAATGTATTGGAACATCGCCATGAATCATTCCATCTTGTAAGCCACTTGGCACGCCTTCTATGTTTCAGAGAGAGAGAGAGAGCTTGAGCGATTTGTAATATCGGCCTAGCGCCGCTTGTAAACTTCTTGAATATCAATAAAGAATTTGAATTCGCTTCAACTTGTGTTCATTTACTTTCCGCTGCAAATGGGGACACTCTGTGCAACTCTGTGGCCTATCTCAAATTGGCCGTTTCTGGACTTGGCCTTGCACGGGCGCAACCTAGGCCCGTGCGGCATCACGCCTTAGCGAGGACGATCGCTCCTGCGGGAGTGGGGCGTGACAGATTGGTATCAGAGCACGGCTTTACGTCCTTGGACTTTATTTCGATTTTCTCAGTTTTGAAAGTCGTTGGAAAAAAGAAGTGTACGCTCTCTCTTATTGTGCCTTGGGATGTTCCATACAATAAGTCTAATACTTTCAAAATCTCGTACGAGTACTCGGTTGGACGGGATCGATAGGCGAAGGCCTTTGTGCCACCACGATGGACTTGAGTTGGAAGGAACCGATGCTAAGAGTTAGCAAACGCAGTGTGTGCTTGAATGAGCTTATGCTGACATCAAACGAGTACACGAGACCAAAGTATATGTCACTCCCCAATCCTGGAATACGTATTTCAATACGTAAACCGATAAATTGTATTTATCTTGTAATTATACTATATTTATTATGCAGTATTTCTTCATACATTTCCCAAAAATATTCGACAAAATATTATTTCCTAATTTATTTTCTGCATTTGGGCCTACAGTTTTGGCTCATTTGGGTAACCTATTTTTGGTTCACCAATGGTTCATTATGAACCCTTTGGTTCATCATGAACCCATGGGTTCAAGATTCTATATAATAACTCATCTCCTTCTCTCTCCTCTCATTTACTTCCTCTCATTTATTTCCTCCACCAACCAAGGCAAGTGCCAACTTGCTCAAGAGATGGATTTATATTTTGTTAATGATTTCTTACAAAATTATTTGTCAAAACATGTTCTTCTCCTCAATCTATACTAGTTTAGAACTTGGAAATTTCCATTTTGAAGCTTTAATTTTTGTAGATCTAAGTTTTAATCATTTTTGGATTTTGCATGGTTTGATCTACTTTAGTTGGATTTTATGGGTTTTTGATGCTTTCATGTGGAAGTGCATTCAGTTTCACCCAAGTTGGAACTTTGGAAATCTGGATTTGGAGTTCGGATGGCCAAGTTGTGATATTTTAAAGCTTTGGGTTCATCCATGGTGTTCTTGCTGTTTGGAGAAGACAGTGAGCAGTGTGCTCCTGTTTGAGCACGCTTCCTGTTGGAAGCATGTCTCTCCTTGAGTCTGCGTGACTTTTCACGCAGCTCTCTCCTTGAGTCGGCGTGACTTTTCACGCAGCTCTCTCCTTGAGTCTGCGTGACTTTTCATGCAGCTCTCTCCTTGAGTCTGCGTGACTTTTCACGCAGCTCTCCCCTTGAGCCTGCGTGACTTTTCACGCACGCTGCCTTGAGTGAGCCTGCGTGACTTTTCACGCAGCTCTCCCCTTGAGCCTGCGTGACTTTTCACCCCTAGAGCGTGCGTGTTTTTGTGCGTACGCTTTTGATATTTTATTAGATATTATATGCCCATTTTATATCCGTACACCTTTTGTTCCGAGCATGATATGAGCACTAATGTGACCCCGGAAAACAAAGTGTTCCTACCTGATACATGTACCTGAATGTCCCAGTTCTTGTTCATGCTCGACAAATGACTCGTAACTCCACGTAGCGTATTTGCAATGATGCATTACACTAAGGAGGGTAGAACATGTTGACATACTGATTGACATGGATCCTCTTTGGGGTACTCGTACTAAAGTACGACTTTAGGAGGATAATTATGCAGGCCACAGCATGTGAGTCCAAGATTTCACCTAGGATTAAATTAGGCAACTAAATGTACTAGATGCATGGGGAGGGCAAAATCCCGAGATCGTGTTACACCAGTCGCCTTGAGATATTATCTTGACGCGCCGGCTGGTCTCCACGGATACTGTGTCATCTGCAACGAGTGGATGACTGTATCCGATTAATTCCTGTTATATATTATATGTTTTGGCAAGGTGGCCTTACGAGGAACCGGTGCTCAATCATACCTGTCTACGCGAACCCCTGGGTTGGCTAGCCTTGCTGGAAAGATACGATCTGAGGATTTTCTAATAATATGACGCGAGGATAACCTCGTCCCACTAGAAACTCGTAGACTTGATTGGCCATGAAAACGACTTGCTTGTATCCTATTACCTTCCGTGAATAACTGAGGGAAGCGGACTGTCTGGTACGTGATCCAACCCATGTTCTTGTTTGATTGTTGGGTTGGTTATCGTACTATGATAGGATGTGGACCGAAGTTATGAACGGAAGACATATTCTGGTTGTGAAGTGCTACTTCTGTGAATGACTGAGGAACATGGTCTATCATGGTACATGATCCAACCCATGTTCTTGTTTGATTGTTGGGTTGGTTATTGTGCTGCGATAGGCTATCGACCGAAGTCACGATCAGGAAGTTTTATTGTTTATACCTTTAAACTTATGTGAAAGTTATAGAGTACGACACATCCCGACTCCATGCGGCACCTTTTGTCCTTGTTTGGTTGTAAGGGTGCCATATGGGTTCGAGGATGTTGCGCTACCCTATAATAGTTGCATAAGTATTACTATTATCAATCATTTTATTATCTGGGTTTTTAATCTTAACTCTTGTGCCTCTTTGGCGGTACTTGCTATTCGGGGCTGACCCCGCTGGTTTTGTTTGGCTAGATCTCGTAGCAGAGCCAGAGGATACGATCTTTCTCCCTGACATCCATGGTGCATACTAGGAGCATGGTGGTTCGGGGACTCGAATGGGTTTCTTCTCCACCACTCCTGCTTATACTTTTACGACGTTTAGCCACCGGCACCTGTTAGCCGGATTACTTGATATTTTGTGTCAGTACATCAATGTAATTAAACAGACTGCAGCTGTGTATAATTTTGTACTCCTGACTCTCTGAGATAGCTAAATTATAAAGCTAGTCTCTCATGACCATTTTGATGAAGCGTCGGGGATGCCTTACTGCTTTATCTTTAATGTTCATTTAATTGCTGATGTGATTTGAGTGATTGAGACATAGAACTCTGTGGGACCATAGGAGACTTGATTGTAGCATGTACCCCCTAGTCTCTCGACAGCCACGATCGCCGTATGACGTTACGTACCTCATATGGAGTAGCTGGCCTAGTCCGTCTCCGTATTTCGGTACTGAGGCGTGACAAGGTTTTAGTGGTGGCCCATGCAGGTCCGATTTTCAGACTTGTGGGGTATTGCGAATTACTAGGAGTCTCAATCAAAACTTGTTTCCCTTGAAATTTCGTTTCGAATTCTCTGTCCTTGCCTTGATCTCTAACCTGACTTGCATCCTCGAAATCTTCCTCGTCCGGACTTGATAATCTTATATTCTTCTCTATAGGGGTGCTTCATTCTCAGTAGCGGGTGAGGCCCATGAGGAAGAGCAGCAAGAGCATGGCTCGACTGGACAGCAACAGGGGAGAGAACCTTCTCCAGTGCAGGCACGAGCAAAAATGGAACCAGAGGCAGTGCAGCCGCAGGTTATTGAAACTCCTGCAGCACCAGCAGCGACGGCAGTACCAGACGCCGTAGCACTCCTAGAGATCATCCGGGGGTTTTTTGTCACTAACCAACAGCAACAGACTCAGCAGCAGGAGCAGAACGTATTGCTCAACCAAGGGATTCAGTTAGCTCTTGAGAGGAGTGCCGGGGTTGACTCGGGAGCATCAGGAAGGTTCCGTCGCTTGAACCCGAGGTATTTTGATGGCACGGAGGATGCCATCACTGCAGATGCCTAGATTCAAGACATCGAAGCCATTCTTGTGGCAGCCAAGGTTCCAGATGATGAGAAGGTTGATCAGGTCAAATTAGTACTTCAGGATCTTGTCCGCGACTGGTGGGCATCAGAAGAAGTTGGTACAAGACGCCCTGTTCGTTGGACCACCTTCAGTGACAGGTTCAAGGCCAAGTATTTTGGCGTAGTAGCTCGATATGAGCTCCAGCAGAAGTTCATCAGTCTCAAGCAAGCAGGCAAGACCGTAGATGGGTATGCAGCAGAGTTCTGCAGATTGTGCCGTTTCGCACCAGCAATGGTGGCAATAGAGCCTGAGAAAGCTATGAGGTTCCAGCAGGAACTTCATTTGGAACTATTACAGCTTGTGGAAGGACACGACTACCAGACGTTTGACGCTATTTTGACGGCCGCTCGGAGGCACGAGCTTACCCAGCAGAGGTTGGCATCGAGGACAGAAGGTCAGAAGAGATCTCATTCCCAGGTTGGAGGAGGAGCAATGCAGCGAACTTCGGCACCAGCACCCGGTGTACGTATTCATGATACAGGAGCACCGCGAAGGACGGCCGTGTCAGCTAATACAGCGCCAGTTTGGCATCAACAGCCGAGGAACCAACAACAGCGTCAGGGAGCACCCCAGGGCTGTACATTCTGTGGGAAGGCAGGGCACACGAGGGAGGTGTACCGGTCAGCGAATGGCTTATGCTTGAGGTGTGGTAGTTCAGACCACCGTATCTCCACTTGTCCAGTGATACAGAGGCCAGGAGGGCCAGCTCAGCAGTTTCCAGCATTGCCAGCTCCGGTGGCAACCCCGAGTGGAGGGCCAGTATTAGCAGTAAGGCCCCTAGCCCAGCGTCTACCAACGCAGGCACAGATGTTCCGCCAGGCACAGGAAGCCGAAGGCCCTCAGAGGAAGCAACAGCATGGTCGAGGAAGGCCGCAACAAGGGGCTCCGCGGGGCCAGGCTCTCACATTGACCTTGGGAGAGGCTCTAGCGTCTAGCGACGTGGTGGCAGGTAAAATTCTCGTCACCTCATTTCCCGCTGTAGCATTATTTGATTCAGGCGCTACTCATTCATTCATCTCTGCACAATATGCTATACGGATTGGATTAGAGTT
This sequence comes from Iris pallida, assembly GCA_029216955.1. Taxonomy (NCBI): domain Eukaryota; kingdom Viridiplantae; phylum Streptophyta; class Magnoliopsida; order Asparagales; family Iridaceae; genus Iris; species Iris pallida. Next base: position 13,520,889 of record JANAVB010002395.1, on the reverse strand, counting down.
TGAGGCATTGTCGGAGAGGATGGATATACTCACCGGCAATAGGCTCGTAGAAGTTAGCAAAGTGCGCTTTTCATGTCCGGTGGAGGTGTGTGGGCATTTATTGCCCGCATCATTGATTGAATTCCTTATGGGGAATTTTGATGTTGTTCTTGGCATGGACTGGTTGAGAGACAGTCATACGACAATTGATTGTAGAGGAGGTAGGGTCATATTCAGCGTTCCTGGGATGGAGCAGTTTATCTTTACTCAAACCTTGAAGAATCAGGCCGGAGGCGTCATCTCAGCAGCAGTGTCAGAACCATAACAGATTCCGAGAGTGGTCGAAGATTTTCTCGACGTCTTTCCTGATGAGCTCCCAGGGATACCCCCAGTCAGAGAGGTAGAATTTAGCATCGAGTTGAACCCTGGAACGAGGCCTATTGCAGACAGAGTTTACAGAATGTCGTCGTCAGAACAGGATAAGTTGTATCAACATGAAGAAGAGTTGAAGTCTAAGGGATTCATCCGAGACAGTAAATCGCCCTGGGCCGCGCCAGTGATTCTAGTTCCCAAGAAGGATGGGTCGACGAGGATGTGCATCGACTACCGCAAGCTGAATGCAGTAACAGTGAAGAATAAGTACCCACTACCAAGGATTGATGACCTGTTTGACCAGTTGAGCAAGGCCAGCGTCTTTTCCAAGATCGATCTTCGGTCAGGATGCTATCAAGTAAGAGTCCGGGAGCAAGACATACCGAAGACAGCATTCAGATCTAGATATGGGCATTATGAGTTTTTAGTAATGCCCTTTGGACTAACCAACGCCCCCGCAGTATTCATGGATTTAATGAACCGCATCTTTCTGCCGTATTTGGATAAATTTGTGGTGGTATTCATAGATAACATTCTTGTCTATTCCAGTAGTAAAGAGGATCATAAAAAACATCTTAGGACTGTCTTACAGACATTGAGGGAGCATCAACTTGATGCGAAGCTCGACAAGTGTGAATTCTGGTTAGATCACATTTCGTTCCTGGGGCATGTAATTTCTGGGGCAGGAGTGTCAGTGGATCCGAAGAAGATTGAGGTCGTAGAGCATTGGCCAGTCCCGAGAACGGTTGCAGAAGTGCAAAGTTTCTTAGGACTAGCTGGTTACTACAGAAGGTTCGTGGCGGACTTTGCCAAGATCTCTGCGCCCTTAACGCGTTTGACGCACAAGGACGTAGAGTTTGTTTGGTCAGCTAGCTGTCAGGCATCATTTGAAGAATTGAAGAAGAGATTGATCTCAGCCCCGATCTTGACGCTTCCAGTAGGAGCGGGAGGCTTTACAGTATATTATGACGCATCTGGGAAGGGTCTTGGATGTGTATTAATGCAGCACGAAAAGGTGATAGCATATGCGTCTCGGCAGCTTCGAGACCATGAGAAGAATTACCCGACTCACGATTTGGAGTTAGCAGCTGTGGTGTTTTCACTCAAGTTGTGGAGGCATTATTTATACGGAGATCGGGTAGAGATCTATACTGATCATAAGAGTTTGAAATATGTATTCACGCAGCGAGATTTGAACATGAGGCAAAGAAGATGGTTAGAACTGCTGAAGGATTTTGATTTAGATCTTCAGTATCATCCAGGCAAGGCGAATATAGTTGCAGATGCACTGAGTAGGAGAGACAGTGCCTTTATCTTGACCTCGCAGAAGCATATTCTAGAAGACCTTCAGAGTATGGAAATTGAAGTAGTTTTGCCAAGGGATATAGGAAGAATGACCAGTATGCAGATTCAGTCAACCTTAGTAGAGAGGATAAGGGCAGCACAAGCTGGAGATCCACAGATTCAGAAGTTACGGTCGGAGTGTGAATCAGGCCGTAGGAAGGAGTTAGTGATTCATGAAGATGGTACGCTCAGGTTTGGGAACAGACTCTGTGTACCGAGTGGAGACCTTCAGCAAGAAGTTATGTTCGAAGCTCATAGTTCTATTTACTCCATTCATCCAGGAGGAACGAAGATGTATCGAGATATCAGGCAGTACTTTTGGTGGAATGGCATGAAAAGAGAGATAGCGAGATTTGTATCCAAGTGTCTGGTATATCAGCAGGTGAAGGCCGAGCAGCAGAGACCAGCAGGGTTGCTACAGCCGCTTCCTATCCCAGAATAGAAATGGGAGCACATCACGATGGATTTTGTGACCGGTTTACCTAGATCCCCGACTGGTAAGAATGCAGTCTGGGTAATAGTGGATCGACTCACGAAGGTCGCTTATTTTCTTCCCTTCCGAGTTAGACAAACTACTGAGCAGTTAGCAGAAATGTACATGAAGCAGATAGTAAGGCAGCACGGTGTTCCAGTTAGTATAGTATCAGATCGGAATACGCGGTTTACTTCCCATTTTTGGCGGAGCTTACACCAAAGTTTGGGAACCAAGTTAAGATTCAGTACTGCTTATCATCCACAAACTGACGGACAATCGGAAAGAACCATTCAAACGTTAGAAGATATGCTACGAGCGTGTACCTTGGATTTTGGCGGATCTTGGGAGGATCACCTTCATCTAGTGGAGTTCTCCTATAACAACAGCTATCAGGCTAGCATTCAGATGGCCCCGTTCGAAGCATTGTACGGAAGGAAGTGCAGGTCCCCTTTGGCATGGGACGACGTCGGGGAACGAAAGTTGTTGGGACCAGAGATGATCACGCAGACTGTGGAGATAGTTAAGTTGGTCAGAGAGCGCCTTCGAGTTGCACAGGACCGACATCGTCATTAGGCAGATCAGCATCGTAGGCCTCTAGAGTTCAGAGTTGGCGACCAAGTATTTCTGCGGATTTTGCCTACTCGGGGTATCATCAGATTTGGAACCCGAGGAAAGCTTAGTCCAAGATACGTTGGTCCTTTTAAGATTCTCGCTCGGGTAGGCGATGTGGCTTATCGACTTGCCCTTCCGCCTTCGTTAACTGACATACATGATGTGTTTCATGTGTCCCAATTACATGGGTATGTCCCGGATCCGAGTCATGTCCTCGATCATTCTGAGTTAGTAGTTGGTACCGACCTAACTTACGAGGAACAATTCGTGTCCATTTTGGACCGGCGAGAGAAGGTACTCAAGAATCGGACGATAAGCCTTGTCCGTATTTCTTGGAACCATCACTCTCCGGAAGAGTCAACCTGGGAGCGCGAGGACGAGATCAGATCTCGGTATCCGTATTTGTTTGACTAATAAGGTATATTTTTGCACCTTATTGACACGATTCTATGCCTATCTGCACCTGCTTGTTTTGCACTTTGTGATGTATGATAATGACTGCTATGATGGTTAACTTGTATATGATTGTGCCTTGCTTGTCCTGATTTCACTATCCTGTCTTGGCTGGAATTTCGATGACGGAATTTTTTCTAAGAAGGGTAGAGATGTCACTCCCCAATCCTGGAATACGTATTTCAATACGTAAACCGATAAATTGTATTTACCTTGTAATTATATTATATTTATTATACAGTATTTCTTCATGCATTTCCCAAAAATATTCGACAAAATATTATTTCCTAATTTATTTTCTGCATTTGGGCCTACAGTTTTGGCTTATTTGGGTAACCTATTTTTGGTTCACCAATGGTTCATTATGAACCCTTTGGTTCATCATGAACCCATGGGTTCAAGATTCTATATAATAACTCATCTCCTTCTCTCTCCTCTCATTTACTTCCTCTCATTTATTTCCTCCACCAACCAAGGCAAGTGCCAACTTGCTCAAGAGATGGATTTATATTTTGTTAATGATTTCTTACAAAATTATTTGTCAAAACATGTTCTTCTCCTCAATCTATACTAGTTTAGAACTTGGAAATTTCCATTTTGAAGCTTTGATTTTTGTAGATCTAAGTTTTAATCATTTTCGGATTTTGCATGGTTTGATCTACTTTAGTTGGATTTTATGGGTTTTTGATGCTTCCATGTGGAAGAGCATTCAGTTTCACCCAAGTTGGAACTTTAGAAATCTGGATTTGGAGTTCGGATGGCCAAGTTGTGATATTTTGAAGCTTTGGGTTCATCCATGGTGTTCTTGCTGTTTGGAGAAGACAGTGAGCAGTGTGTTCCTGTTTGAGCACGCTTCCTGTTGGAAGCGTGTCTCTCCTTGAGTCTGCGTGACTTTTCACGCAGCTCTCTCCTTGAGTCTGCGTGACTTTTCACGCAGCTCTCTCCTTGAGTCTGCGTGACTTTTCACGCAGCTCTCTCCTTGAGTCTGCGTGACTTTTTACGCAGCTCTCCCCTTGAGCCTGCGTGACTTTTTATGCACGCTGCCTTGAGTGAGCCTGCGTGACTTTTCACGCAGCTCTCCCCTTGAGCCTGCGTAACTTTTTACCCCTAGAGCGTGCGTGTTTTTGTGCGTACGCTTTTGATATTTTATTAGATATTATATGTCCATTTTATATCCTTACGCCTTTTGTCCCGAGCATGATATGAGCACTAATGTGACCCCGGAGAACAAAGTGTTCCTACCTGATACATGTACCTGAATGTTCCAGTTCTTGTTCATGCTCGACAAATGACTCGTAACTCCACGTGGCGTATTTGCAATGATACATTACACTAAGGAGGGTAGAACATGTTGACATACTGATTGACATGGATCCTCTTTGGGGTATGTTTTCCATAAAGAAATTCTCTTTATTTGTTATGTTTCTGGGAAAATTACAACTGTAGGAATTCGATCTAGAAGACGATCGCTTTATCCCTTGGACTATGCGAAGAAGAAAAGCTCTCAAAATTTTGACAGTAGATATCAATGTATCTGTACAATGAATGAGAAAAAAAGAACTCTATTTATAGAGTCAAAAAAAAGTAACTGAAAAGATAACTACCTCACCACTGGTGCACTTGAAAAGTCACGCAGACTCTAAATACACGCAGGGTTAGTGAGTAGTTACTGGACGTGGCCCGTAACTGTTGGACACATGGCATCAGTGCATGGGTCGTGTGCAAGTTACTGGGCACGCGAGAGAGAGATCGGTGGCATGGCTGCCACGTACTCCAGTTGAAATAAAATCCACGCTGACTTGCTGAAGGCAAAAATCCACGCAGATTTGTTGACGCAGACTCGTTGAAGACGAAATCCACGCAAGCTTTGAAGAAGAATACTTCAGAATTCACGCAGGCTTTGAGAAGAATAACTCAAAAGTCACGCAATATTTTAAGAAAGGAGAAGGTTCAGAATCCATGCAAACCGCCAGCTGTCTTGATTTGGCACGTTTCGTCTGACACAAAATCTCTGACATTGATTATATTGTCAGCCGCATTAAATGAAGATAAGACCCAAAGTCACGCCAACTTGGTGAAGAGTGAGTCTTGCTAAGGAAGATTGCAAAAGATGGCTGTGATCTCTCGAGTTCTGTGCATACGTGGCATAAGAGGAGACGTTTTTCGACTGTTGTGTTGTCAGTCATTATGATTCTGACGTATGGCTGAGCTGTCTCTGCGTGACTTCTAAAGGAGATGGCCAGGCAGAACTTAGCGTATCTTTTGTGCTGCTTCTCGGATCACTCTGCGTGACTTGTTCTGATCAACTCAGCGTGACTTCATTTTTGAGGCCTAAAAAACCCCCTTCAAAGTTTTCGAAAAATGATAAAATATTTTCGAAATACTTTGAAATAGAGATGATGAAATGAGTTCAGTCACGCTGAGATGACTCCAAAATTTTTCGGAAGTCGAAAAGACTTCGAAGTTCTTTGAAAATATCCAAATGAACTTATTAAATGTCATAATGACTCTTCGTTCTCCGAGACTGATTGCGTCCAATTTATGGTGGAATATGAACTGTCGACGAGATCTGTTATATAAACAGGAAGAGATTCTCAGTCTTGACATTCATCTCTCGAAAATATGACCCCAAAGGAAGCAGCCGAAGAGGAAGCACGAAAGTTGGGCTTTTGTTCCCATGGTGACCCCACTTTTGGGGGCAAAGAACCCGAACCTGTCGTCATCGAGCTCAAGGACGACTCCACGCAGTTAGCCAAGAATCTCTTGAGCTACTTTGGATTGGATGGCTCGTCTTGTTCTGATGGGCGGAGCCTTATGGAGAAGCGTGAAATGCTCGAGACTCTGTTGTATCGCCTGGGAGTTAAGAGCGTAGAGGAGTTAGGCATCAAACTTAGCCGCTCTGGAAAATAGAGCGTAACTTTCTACGCTTTTGTTTGCACTTTTCTGTTTTGTCTTTTTGTAAGGCCATCAGTGCCTGTTTAAAGAATGAAGTACAACTTTTTGTGTTTGATCTGCGTGCCTTTGACTGTTTCCAATGTTGCACTGTCTCCCGAAGTACACGTGACACTCATTCCACAATTTACGAGCGCTATTTATGCGGATCTTTTCCAAGAATAGACCTGCACTTGACCCTTTAAATAGATAGATGAACTCCACGCAAACTCATCTTCCCATTCTTCTTCCTCTCTTCTGAGAAATAAATTTTCTGTGAGAAGAAAATAGGAAAGCCATGTTGTCTGATGTCAGATCTCTGTGCACGCTACCAGACATGAGTTTGCCGATCCTTAGCACCAAATTTGAAGGTAAGTCTGTGTACTTATTTTTGCTGTTGAAGATAGGCTTTCTGTTTTTTTCTGTTTCTGATTTGAATAATACACGCCTGTCTCTGTTTGATAGATGCATACTGAATGATTTCTGTTGATCTTTCTGCAGAAACTTGGCTGAAAATTTTCTTCAGAACTGGCATTGGGGATGTGGATGCTGTAAAGAATATCCTGCTGACATCTACATCAGGGAGCTCATACGCTTTTGACGCATAAATCAGACAACTCAGAACTCTTCGTGAGATAGAAGGGTCTTCCTTAGATGGTAGGAAGAGCCTTTATACACGAGAGTTGGATGGTGGAGTTAACTCTACTACCGAGAAATTGGGTAGTAGAGTTCCTTTTACGGGAGAACTAGGAATTGTATCCCAAGGTTGGATACATTCCTGTCTCCTCTGAAAGGTCGCTCCTAATCCACCAGTTGTATTGGCAGCAACACGTTTTCGTGTTGCCCTACTCTGTGGTTCTCCTCTCGTCTGAGAGATAAGACAATGGTCTAAGATTCCTGCTGGACATCCAGGAATTGCCACAAACAACGAGATTGCCAGAGAAGATCCAAGAAGAAATAGATCTCAGTTGTACATAGAATGAAAATCCAAGATTTGTAATAGATTTCCATTATGATTTGTAAGAAAGTCTAAGAAAATGTAATAGACTTTTTGTGGTGAAATGGGAATGGAAATGACAATTCTTCTATGCTCAATGATTTGTATTTGTGGATGAATTGTGGACATGATAGATAATAAAATCATCTTTTCTGTTTTAGAGTATATGATATTATCAGAGGTATTATGGACATGATAATATATAGGAACTCGAAAGAAAATAGATTGATTTCTATGCAGAGGTCAAAACATGACAAATGAGTAAGTAGATTCGGAATTGATTCAGAGGTTATGAAAACGTGATCAATAACGAATCCCCACTTAATGAATTGATAGAAGATTATGAACGGACGAACCGTTAGGAAATGAAGAATAGATGAACTGTCGAGTGAATGTAATAAATGAACGGACGAACCGTCAAGTATTAATGAACATGTGAAACGTCGGATGAATGTGAGAAATGAATGGATGAACTGAATATCGGGAAAGAATACGTCCCTTCGATCCTTGTAACCATATGCCTATAAATAGAGCATATATTTGAGTAGAAGGATCGCATTTTATCCACAATGTCTTCTGAAGAGAATATAAAGAAGGCTGAAGTCGCCCCCGAAGCTACTGAAGGTGTTAAAGAACATCCACCTCCGCAGAAGAAGGAAATGGGCGAAAGCTCGTTTACTCCCAAGCCGCCGAAAGATATCCTGGACTTCCTGGTCGAACCAGGAGAAACTGAAGAAGAAGAAGCAATGAGGCTGGCTGCCTGTCAATTCTTGGTGCGGTCAGGAAAAGATGTACTCAATTCTTTTGCTGATTATGTATGTGGTCCTCGTCCCAAATATGAAAGGGATTACAGTGATCTTCCATGATGATGTACTCTTTTTTTTGAAGAATTTGTCTCAAATAAACTCCATTTAAGGAAACTTTGTTTACGATATATCCTTCCTACTTTATATTTTTGCCTTTATTCATTGATCTTTTGACTCAGAAATCAGAAAGACTAAATATCATTTTCATAAATATGATATTGAGATAGAAAATTCAGAGGTAATATGGACATGATTTTCTGGATACCAAATTTGTTGAGAAAACGATACAAAGTAGAATACCTATCTCCACTGGGGATAATAGATATCAGAATGATTCTTCGGAAAGAACAATAAAACAGCTGGAGAATGATGGGAGGACAATCTTGATAGAAATATTAAACGTAGTACTTCTTCAAGAATTTGTCGTTGATGGGCATCATAGTGGCTTTACCATCTAGAGTAGTGAGTTGATAAGCCCCATTAGAAAAGATCTTATTGACAATGAATGGACCTTCCCATTTTGCATCAAACTTGCCCTTACTCATGTGTGTCATAGTCATCGGGCGTCTGACAGTAAGCACAAGTTCTCCTTTCTGAAATGTTCGAATTCTGACTTTCTTGTTAAAAGCACTTGAAATTCTAGCTTGATAGAATTCAATATTCTGTTGAGCAGATAACCGCTTTTCATCCAGAGCCTCCAATTCTTGAAGTCGAAGACGATCATTATTTTCTGAGGTAAGTTCATTAGCGATTGCTATCCTTAAAGAAGGAATTTGAATCTCTAGTGGGAGAACAGCCTCAGATCCGTACACCAGAGAGAAAGGTGTACACTTAGTAGCATTACGGACTGTAGTGCGATAAGCCCACAAGCATTCCCCGAGCTTGTCACTCCAATTACGTTTGTTAGTGGAGACAAACTTCTTTAGGAGTTTGATGATAGTCTTGTTGAAAGCTTCTGCTAATCCGTTAGCTGCTGGATTATATGCGGTAGAAGCAACATTATTGATCCGGTGATCGTCACAGAATCGAGTAAATTTCTGGCTGACGAACTGTGGTCCGTTATCATGAACAATGCGTCGAAGAACACCAAATCTGTAGATGACGTGGTGCTTAATAAAGCTGATGACATTAGACGTCTTAACTTCAGATAAAGGAATGGCTTCGGCCCATTTAGAGAAGTAATCAGTTATTGCAAGAATGAACCGATGACCTTTAGATGGCGGTGGATTGATCGGGCCGACAATGTCCATGCCCCAAGCTTCGAAGGGCCATGATGCTGCCGTCGGATGTAGAAATTCTGAAGGTTGATGTATAAAATCCGCATGGATTTGGCAAGCTTTGTATTTCCTTGCATATTCAATGGCATCTGATACCATAGTTGGCCAATAATAACCCATCCGTCGAATACGGTCTTGAAGTTTTGGCCCAGGTTGATGCGCTCCACAAATTCCATCATATACTTCACGAATAACTTGTTGGGCTTCATCACCAGCAATGCACCGAAGGAGTAAACCATCATAAGCTCGACGATATAAGGTCTTTGTTGTATGATTGTAATAGAATCTGAGTGATCGTCGTCTGATAGATGCTGCCTCACTCGGATCATCCGGAAGAATATCATATAATACGAGATCTAAGAAAGGAAGTCTCCAATCTTTATCCGTATTCTGATCCTCAGTCGAGTTACTGAAGATGAATTCCATGCTGGAATCGGATGAAGATGATATCGATTTACGACTGAATCCAAATCCTCTTGTTGTGTTGACGTCATGAGATATTGATTCTTCAATGTCAACTGGAAGTCCTAGAGTCAGGTTATTTTCAAGATAAAATAATTCTCGATTACGAACAACAATCATTTGTTGCCGTCTGATTGGGATAGCCAGCACCGCTGCAAGATTAGCAAGGGCATCAGCTTCTGTGTTACATGCTCGCCTAACATGTTCAATGAAGAATTCCTTAAATGATGAGGCCATAGATATGGTCGCTCTATGATAAGGAACCAGATCTTGATGGCGAACTTCATAAGTACCCCTGATCTGATTGACAATAAGTTTAGAGTCTCCATACGCCTCCAAATGTTGAATATTCAGATGTTTAGCGAGTTGAAGACCAATAAGTAATGCGTTGTACTCAGCTACATTATTTGAACACAGCTGATCGAGAGAATAAGCTCTTTGGATGGCAAGACCTTCTGGCGATACAAGAACAATTCCAACTCCAGCGACAATATCGCCATTAGGACCAATTCTTGATGCTCCATCAAAGAATAGACGCCAAGTAGGATCTTCTTCAGCAATTTGATTTGAATCTAGGACTTCATCTGGGATTTCATCATAGAGTTTTGAATTTTCTGGAATTGAGTGAGCAGCCAGAAAATCTGCTAAAGCTTGTCCTTTGAATGATTTCTGAGGAATATAGTGCATGTCATACTGAGCAAGTAGGATTCTCCAGTTAGCCAATCGAGAATTCAAAACACTGGGTTTCTTCATCATGATCCGTATAGGATTAATCCTGGAGATGACATGAATAGTCTGGCCAATGATATAATGACGTGTCTTTTGGACATCAAACATCAAGGCTAGACATTCTTTTTCAACCGGTGAATATCGAGGTTCAGCTTCGGTCATAGTGCGGCTGAGATAATAAATGGCTTGTTCATGGCCATTTTGATTCTTTTGAGCGAGTAATGCACCCAATGAATGACTCATTGCTCGAGTATAGAGGAGGAACGGTATTCCTGAGACGGGAGGTACCAATACTGGAGGGCTCATTAGATATTGTTTTATATCATCGAATGCTTTCTGACATTCATCATTCCAGACAAAAGAGACACCTTTCTTCATAAGTTTGTTGAATGGTCTGCAGCGTCCTGATAAATTAGAAATGAATCTCCTGATATAAGCGATTCTTCCTTGAAATCCTCGTAGCTCTTTTAAGGTGCGTGGAGGACGCATCTCTTGGATGGCTTTGATCTTCTTGGGATCCACGTGTATACCTTTAGAGGTAATGACGAAGCCGAAAAATTTACCACTAGAGACACCTAAGAAGGACTTAGTAGGGTTCATCTTTAATTAATGCTTACGTATTAGATCAAATATAGTCTTCAAATCTTGGATATGATCCTCCTTTTATCGACTTTTGACTGCAATATCGTCAACATAGCATTCGACTGTTTTCTGCAAATGTTCACGGAATATAGTGCTCATAGCTCGTTGATAAGTTGCTCCTGCATTCTTGAGACCGAATGGCATAACTGTATAACAGTATGTACCAATCGGCGTTCTAAAAGAAGTGTTCTTCTCGTCCTCTGGGGACATTTTGATCTGATTGTACCCAGAATACCCGTCCATGAATGACATTCGTTCAAATCCACAGGTATTATCAACCATGACATCAGTGATTGGTAGAGAGAATTCGTCTTTAGGACATGCCGCATTGAGATCGCGGAAGTCTATGCATATTCTGATCTTGCCAGTCTTTTTAAGAATAGAAACAATATTAGCCACCCAATCGGGATGTTATTCCTCTCTAATAAACCCAGAGGTAATGAGTTTATTGATTTCAGCTTCAATTGCATCCATGATGTCTGGACGAAATCGTCGCTGTTGTTGTTTGACCGGTTTAGCATTCGGCAAGATGTTGAGTTTGTGAGTTGCAATTTGAGGATTAAGCCCTGGCATATGTTCATAACTCCAAGCAAAGACATCGATGTAATCACGAATGAGTTTGATCATGTCTTTCTTATCAGTTTCTGAAAGACTTTTACTGATGAATATTGGTTTGGGAGATCCCTCTTCACCAACATCTATTTGAACAAGTTTATCTTCAGTCGGAGGTTCTTTTTGCTCGAAACAGAACTCCCATTGATTATCTAATCTTTGGGCCCACTGTTCTGATTCAGGTGAGATTTCAAACTCTTCTTCGTCTTCATCACTTTCTTCAGAATGGTCAATAGAAACCATGTTGGAAGACAGAAGGTTGCAATAGAAGTCACCGATACTCGTATCGGAATCCCAAGAAGTAGTACTAGAAGAATCAGATCTCTTATCTTCGTCAGACTCAGGATCTTCATGGATAATATTGATGAAAGGAGTATGAACAGTATAACCCAATCCGTATTTCGTCCTTCCATATTTCAAAGGAGGAATCCGGACAGGTATTTTTCTTCCTTTTCCATTATTGAGGCCAGTCCTGAAGTCATAGCCCATATTTTTGATGATGTCTCTAGATTGCTGACTATAACGACGTAGTTGTAATCTTCCAGTATCATCATTTTTGTCATCATCTTCAAGATCAGAAGGGTTTTGAGGACTTTTGTAGAAGAATATTGGAATGTCTCCTGGCTTTCTGCTAGGAACTAGAAAGTATGAAGATTGTACAGGTTCTAGAGATACATCTGTATGAACAGTCTGTACAACTCCTATGGTTATTGTGTTCAAGTCATCTAACAGATGTAAATAACTATGAACATAATTACACGCATCAACGTACTGCAAAGGTGGAGACTTTTCATTAAATGTAAAAGCAGCAATATTTACATTGGGAGAAGGCTGAGCCTTAGAGATTTTAGCCAAGTCAATGACTAAAGGGGGAGAAGAAGAAGAAGCTTTGTTTCGATTAAGATCGATAACAAATGGCTCAGAAGAGGTGAGCTCCCTTGAAGTTTGAGTAGGAAGAGTAGTCCGCCCTCCAACTGGAATTAGCAGAGTATCTTGTGAAAGTACAGGAACTGTAGTACGCCCACTGACAGGAATGATCAGTGTATTTTGAGTAGATGACTGAGGTAACGGAGAGATCCGTCCACTCACTGGAATGATGAAAGGATCTTCTCCAGAGGGTTTAGGAGATGGTTGCTGAGTAGTTCAACCTTTAACAGGGATTATTAAAGTCTCATTTTGTGCATCTTCTTTCTCCATAGCTTGTATGATCCTTGTATACTCTTCTTTGTACATTCGGGAATCGTTGAAATAAGCTTCAACCCCATGGAAGGGATTTATATCAGCAACTTCTTTTTGTACTCTTCCATTGTTATCAATGTATTTAAAACATTGATGAAGAGTAGAGGGCACCATATTATTTTCATGAAGAAAGGGCCTTCCCAGAAGAAGATTATAGGATCCCGCGATCTCGATCACATAGAAAGTGACTTTAGATCTGAAATTGCCTATCTGAAGCTTCAGATGAATCTTTCCCAAAGGCTCACTTCGGCTTTGATTGAATCCCAAGATAGTAGTAACCGTCTTGGAGAGCTTGTGAAGAGGGATTTTTAGTTCATCCAACAAACTCTTTGGCATTATGCTTATAGCAGACCCTGGGTCAATGAGGATACGATCTATCTTCATCGTATCAATATAACCAGTGTAGTAGAGAGGTCGGTCATGTCGATTATCCTCCAGTAACATGTCATCTTGTGTAAAGGTGATATTTGGGATAATCTCCAGTACACTGTTGCAATGTAAGCAAGTGGCAGGTTCCGCATCCGGCTTCTTCAATTGTGCAAGACATGAGTCAGCTTGTAGAAGTGCTTCACTTAACGTCTCCCGAATCTCTTTGGAAAGACGTAGAAGTTCAAAAAGGGACATTCTAGCTGGAGTATTAGCAAGTTGAGCCAAAATGTCGAAGTTGTAAGGCTTCTGAAGTCCAAGAGGAGAAGACTTCTTGATTGGCTTATCAAACCGAGCCTGTTGTTTGCCTTTCTCTAGAGCCGTAGGCTTGAGAGGAACAGGTTCAGTAGATGATTCTTCTTCAGGAGGAACGTTAGGAACATCTTTAGCATCTGAAGGGATATCAGTAGGATCTTCAGGATTTTTAGAATAATCCTTTAGGTAAGGTTTTCCCGTTCGAGTAGCACTAACAAGTGCTTCTTCTTTGTCTTTTGGCTCTGTGTCAGAGGTAGACCCAAGAGAAGTCATATGACATGACTTGATCTTTCCAGCCTTCTTGGATTTTTGAGAAGAAATCTTTTGAGAAGAAGGCGATTCAAAATCTGCCACTAGATCAGGATGGATCCACATGATTTCCCCTGTTTCCAAAGTGATTGGCACTAATCCTTCAGACTGTGGAGGAGGAAGATTCACTATGTCAAGAGTTGCCTTGGGAATAGGAACAATCCCACTTTCAAGGAGTTGAGGAGGGAAATTTCCAAATTGCATAGAGACGACGTTGGAGGTGACGGTCTTCTCTTTTGGAGTAAGAGAGATAGCTCCAGATTTAATCATTTCTTGGATCTTTCCTTTCAATACATAACATGTACGAATTGTGTGACCCAGTATTCTGTGATATGGACAGTATTTAGGATGATCTGTCTTACCAGCTTCATCAGGTTTCTTGATCTCTGGTAATTGTATTTTATTACCTTTCAGCAGACATTCAAAGATACCAAGGACATCGTCGTCATCAAAAGAATATTCTTCTCTGGGGCGAGGTGTTCTTGATTGTTGAGTTGTAGAGGCAGGAGTTTGAACATTTGATGCATCTTTGCTCTGAAGATTAACTTCAAGAGTTTCTTTTCCTTTGCGAGCATTATTTTTATTGTTAGCACCTTGTCCTATTTCTTTAGGAGTCATCTGCACTCCTAAACCTTTGAAGGTTTCAGCACTGATTTCTGCAGCTTTGGCACTGACTATGAAGGAAGGCCAATCTTGAAATTGAGTGGACCCTGTCCACATACTGATGATTGGCAACAAGTTTGATTTGCACGTGTCAATGGTGACAGCATCAGGAGTTCCAAGAGGCATCTTCAGAGCTTCTCTTCGAAACCGTTCAATGTATTCCTCTGTAGATTCATTATTTTTCTGCTTGATTCTAATAAGAGCAGACATAGTCATGTCATTAAGCCCTTCATAGAACCTTTCAAGAAACATCTGTTTGAAACCAGCAAATGAAGTAATACTCCCATCTGGGAGACTTCTATACCATTCATAAGCTGTTCCCTTGAGACATCCAATAAATACCCGAGTAAGGAGGGCATCACTTGGTTGTAGTTGATCAGTCATCACTTCAAAGTGATTGATAAACTGACTTGGAGAAGTGGTTCCATCATAGAATGAGATAGTAGGAGGCTTGTATTTAGGAGGATATGATACTTGCTTCCATTCTATCGGAAAAGGCTGCTTGATGCCTAACCTTTGTAAACCATCCTTCTGTTTGAATGCCTCGAATTGAGTTTTGAGATTCTTTAATTCTTCAGAGACAACTCCCGAAGATTGTGGAGTTGTAGCTTGTAGAGAATAGTTGGGAGGAGGAACAACATTGTAAGCACTACCCCCAGCTCCAGAGAGACTAGGATTTGGTTGAGCTGGTCCAGGAGTATTGGATTGTACTGCTGGAGGAACTTGTACTGGACTTATATCAGTATCAACTGGTATGGCATCTGATACAGTCTGTCGATTTTGCAACTGAGCTGTCATGAGTTCATACATCGACTTCATTGTGTCAGTCATAGACTTCATTTGCTGTTCCAAAGAAGCAATTCTTTGATCTTGAGGAGTCAAAGAAGAAGAAGGTTCATCAGTATTCCCATCAACCATGTAAGTCGTGACTGTATGAGGGATTATTGATGAACTAGTGGATGTTGTATACTCTGAATCATTGCTTCGTGTATCAAAGTCAACTATAGGAGAATTACCCCCAGTAGGAAGAGGTGGGAAGTTAGATTCTCCAAGAAATTCAGAATCAATTTCAGGGATCAAATTTCTTTGACTAGAAGCCAGGACTCTTGCTCTGGTGTTTCTATATACTCCATCTGGACTATCAACTCTACCCCCGGTGTCCCGAGAAGTCATGTTGACAGAGGCAAACAAAGGCTCATCTTCATCAGGCATAGGTTCATACTGAATCCTATTGAAGACAGACTGTCGTTTATTTTGACATCTGTATTGCATTGTGACTCTTGGCTGGAAGTCACATTCATGATCACCATGGTCTTGAACTGTTGATTGACATCTGCACTGAACTATGACTCTTGGATAGAAGTCACATTCAGCATGTTCCTTTGATATAGAATTACTCCTTCTCTTCTGTTGAAGATATTCCCGTAAATCTGTTTGTGAAGATTGAGGAGTATACTTCCTGTTCTTGGATCTTGATGGCTCTTGATTATACAAAGAGTAATTAATGTGAGCCACATAATTTCTTGCATACTCTACATCTGGATCTTTTATCTTCATATCCAATTGGTATGGTTTCTTAACACCAGAAGTGCTGAGTTTTGTTCTTAAATCAGTGGAAGGTAACACATTAATTTTGGAAACATGGAGTTTTCCTTCCATTGATCTGGATATTTGCAGAGAAGGAAGAGTTAAACCACTCCCTTGATTAGGAGTTGGTAACAGACCCTCTTTAATGGACAGATTCTGTGCCCAATTTGAAGAAATCAAAGAAGAAGACATTAAGGAATGTTTCTTCTTAGACTCATTCAGATTTTGAGACATAGAATGTCCAGAAGGAAGAGTAGTCAAAAGACCATCTCTTTTTCTTTGACTAACAAAAGTATCAGTCAAAGCTGTTCCTGAAGTAAAAACTACAGGAGCAGAAGAAACAACTAAAGAGTTATTCCTTTTCGAAGGGACTTTGTGTGGAAGACCACCCCCAGTTCTAGTAGAACTCGGTGAAGAAGAAGAGATAACTAAGGAGCTATTCTTCTCTGATGAAATATACGCTGAAACAGATTTGGCTAAAGAACCAGAGCTGTTAGCGTGACTTTTGATTTTAGAATTACACGCTGGAACAGATTTGGCTAAGGAGCCAGTACTGTCAGCGTGACTTTTGAATGTGGGATTGCACACTGGAATAGATTTGGCTAAGGAGCCAGTACTATCAGTGTGACTTTTAGAGTTGAATTTGCACACTGGAACAGATTCGGCTAAGGAGCCAGTACTGTCAGCGTGACTCTTAGAGTTGAATTTGCACGCTGGAACAGATTCGGCTAAGGAGCCAGTACTGTCAGCGTGACTTTTAGTTACTGTCATCTTCGAGCGCACAAGAGTGTGCGTGCTTGCAGTGGAGTTCTTGCCAGTGTTAGGAGTAGACACTGTGGCAGAGACTTCACCATTGACTGCCAACTGATTCTTAGGGACATAGACAAAGTGTCCCTTCGACTTGGCAGTGATGATGGAGGCTGGAGTGGGCTTGCCACCCTTAGCCCGCTGCATTTCTTCATAGGTGAGTTGATCGAATTTGATCGTCATCACCTTCTTTGTCGAGCCGATTGACGAAGTGTCGCATTGAGTTGTTACCATCTCAGAAGAGGAGATGGTTTTCCCCAGCAGAGTCGCCAATTTATTTTCCATAAAGAAATTCTCTTTATTTGTTGTGTTTCTGGGAAAATTACAACTGTAGGAATCCGATCTAGAAGACGATCGCTTTATCCCTTGGACTATGCGAAGAAGAAAAGCTCTCAAAATTTTGACAGTAGATATCAATGTATCTGTACAATAAATGAGAAAAAAAAGAACTCTATTTATAGAGTCAAAAAAAAGTAACTGAAAAGATAACTACCTCACCACTGGTGCACTTGAAAAGTCACGCAGACTCTAAATACACGCAGGGTTAGTGAGTAGTTACTGGACGTGGCCCGTAACTATTGGACACATGGCATCAGTGCATGGGTCGTGTGCAAGTTACTGGGCACGCGAGAGAGAGAGATCGGTGGCATGGCTGCCACGTACTCCAGTTGAAATGAAATCCACGCTGACTTGCTGAAGGCAAAAATCCACGCAGATTCGTTGACGCAGACTCGTTGAAGAAGAAATCCACGCAAGCTTTAAAGAAGAATACTTCATAATTCACGCAGGCTTTGAGAAGAATAACTCAAAAGTCACGCAATATTTTGAGAAAGGAGAAGGTTCAGAATCCACGCAAACCGCCAGCTGTCTTGATTTGGCACGCTTCGTCTGACACAAAATCTCTGACATTGATTATATTGTCAGCCGCATTAAATGAAGATAAGACCCAAAGTCACGCCAACTTGGTGAAGAGTGAGTCTTGCTAAGGAAGATTGTAAAAGACGGCTGTGATCTCTCGAGTTCTGTGCATACGTGGCATACGAGGAGACGTTTCTCGACTATTGTGTTGTCAGTCATTATGATTCTGACGTATGGCTGAGCTGTCTCTGCGTGACTTCTAAAGGAGATGGCCAGGCAGAACTTAGCGTATCTTTTGTGCTGCTTCTCGGATCACTCTGCGTGACTTGTTCTGATCAACTCAGCGTGACTTCATTTTTGAGGCCTACAGGGTACTCGTACTAAAGTACGACTTTAGGAGGATAATCATGCAGGCCACAGCATGTGAGTCCAAGATTTCACCTAGGGTTAAATTAGGCAACTAAATGTACTAGATGCATGGAGAGGGCAAAATCCCGAGATCGTGTTACACCAGTCGCCTTGAGATATTGTCTTGACGCGCCGGCTGGTCTCCACGGATACTGTGTCATCTGCAACGAGTGGATGACTGTATCCGATTAATTCCTGCTATATATTATATGTTTTGGCAAGGTGGCCTTACGAGGAACCGGTGCTCAATCATACTTGTCTACGCGAACCCCTGGGTTGGCTAGCCTTGCTGGAAAGATACGATCTGAGGATTTTCTAATAACATGACGCGAGGATAACCTCGTCCCATTAGAAACTCGTAGACTTGATTGGCCGTGAAAACGACTTGCTTGTATCCTATTACCTTCCGTAAATAACTGAGGGAAGCGGACTGTCATGGTACGTGATCCAACCCATGTTCTTGTTTGATTGTTGGGTTGGTTACCGTACTATGATAGGCTGTGGACCGAAGTTATAAACGGAAGACATATTCTGGTTGTGAAGTGCTACTTCTGTGAATGACTGAGGAACATGGTCTATCATGGTACATGATCCAACCCATGTTCTTGTTTGATTGTTGGGTTGGTTATTGTGCTGCGATAGGCTATCGACCGAAGTCACGATCAGGAAGTTTTATTGTTTATACCTTTAAACTTATGTGAAAGTTATAGAGTACGACACATCCCGACTCCATACGGCACCTTTTGTCCTTGTTTGGTTGTAAGGGTGCCATATGGGTTCGAGGATGTTGCGCTACCCTATAATAGTTGCATAAGTATTACTATTATCAATCATTCTATTATCTGGGTTTTTAATCTTAACTCTTGTGCCTCTTTGGCGGTACTTGCTATTCGCGGCTGACCCCGCTGGTTTTGTTTGGCCAGATCTCGTAGCAGAGCCAGAGGATACGATCTTCCTCCCTGATATCCATGGTGCATACTAGGAGCATGGCGGTTCGGGAACTCGAGTGGGTTTCTTCTCCACCACTCCTGCTTATACTTTTGCGACGTTTAGCCACCGGCACCTGTTAGCCGGATTACTTGATATTTTATGTCAGTACATCATTGTAATTAAACAGACTGCAGCTGTGTATAATTTTGTACTCCTGACTCTCTGAGATAGCTAAATTATAAAGCTAGTCTCTTATGACCATTTTGATGAAGCGTCGGGGACGCCTTACTGCTTTATCTTTAATGTTCATTTAATTGCTGATGTGATTTGAGTGATTGAGACATAGAACTCTGTGGGACCATAGGAGACTTGATTGTAGCATGTACCCCCTAGTCTCTCGACAGCCACGATCGCCGTATGACGTTACGTACCTCATATAGAGTAGCTGGCCTAGTCCGTCTCCGTATTTCGGTACTGGGGCATGACAGTATAGTTTGAACGGGATGGTTATGCACGCAGCCTTTTGGCTAAGCTGTGCAGAGTATCGTGCACCTAGACCTTCTGGTGCAAACGTGTTGCGAGTGAGATCGATTATCGCTCGAACGAGAATAAGTGAGCATGCGAACTCGAATATAGTCCGCACAGGATAGCTATACACACGGCCTTTTGGAAAAGTTGTGCCGCGTGTTGCGCACCTCGACTTCTGGTGCAATTGAGTTGCGAGCGATATCAAGTACCGCTCGGTCGGGAACGGAGATACACTTAGAGTGTATATCGATAGGAACGCTATCAAACTAACGCTTAGGCGTACACAAAAGATTGGCTTGGATTTTGAGGATTTGTGCGAACGACTTAGTATGTCGAGGCGACGTGATTTTTTACGCTAGAGATTCGTCGAACAAATCTGAAGGATGTCTTACTGCATGACGCGAACATGATTGAGGACTGATTGAGGACTAGATCGTATGGCTTGAATCCGAGTGGTGTATGTGATAGGTTCAGAGAAGAATAAGAATGAGTGTCGACGACTAGTCGAGTGGCTTGAACCCTGAGTGGTGTATGGACGTCATAGAAATTGTTCGAGCGAGACTAAAGGACTTACGGATCGTACGAGTATGTCGGCAAGCGATGCGATCACGCAAAGCCTTAGAACGTGTCACGCTTAGCTGGCCGTGACTTCAATAGTCCCGAACGAGATATCGTTGGACAACTTGTCATTGGGCAACGCGAGTTAGAAAATGATTCGAGACGATGAATAAAAGTGAATATCGTGATCGAGGAAACTTAAAGGATCGCACGTACGATTTCGGATTGATTCAAATGAAATGTGACTTGAGTTTTGAACAATGATCTTGAAACGAGCTTGAGGAATAGCGATCGAACTTGATCTTGAATATCGAGAAAATTGTGGAATATCCAACTCGGACAACAGCGTCAACGCACGACTCGAAATCGGTTGCAAAGGAAGATCGTCAGGTTACGCATATTGTCGATGGTATTGAGACGTATCAATGATCGATATGCGATAACTCGGGGGTACTCTGACTCGGCGAATGACGATCGTGCAAATGTTATTGTCCCGTTGGATGTTATACTTGGGATGTTAAAAATGTGTGTCGAGGAAAAGATAGATTTAGCTCGAGGATTTTTTAGTTGAACGTATGACGGTTAGAATATCGAATTGATTTGGCTTGGATGAAAATATGAATGCTTGGATTTGCTTCGTTGACAACCATAACATTGACATTCTTGTCTTATGCGAGTGCAACTCCAGCCTCGCACATGCGTCGCGTCGGATTATGACGATCACTCCGCGTGAGCGCTGATATGGTGATTCATACAGCGGGAGTGATTGAACTTGGATGGCGTGGCAATCTGATTGCTTCGACTTGTGGTTTGACGCGAAGGTGGACTCAAGAATGAAATTGTGTGCTTGAAGAATTGAATTTGAGGATTGAGTAGGTCCAATCCGCGTATCGAGAATGGGTTAGTCTAAAACTCAAACAAGAGTTACGCCCCGATGAGGATGATTATTCCGCGGGAGCGTTGCATGGTGATTCATGAACTGTCGTGGATAATCGGACTCGCGTGAGATTGGGGCGCAATGTATTGTCGAGCTGGATGACCTCGTGATCGAATACATGAATTGGTTAGAACTGGTGATTGAACGGAATTGAATATGTGCAACGTAAGTCTTGATGCGAATTAGGTGATCTTGTTCGATGTTTAGAAATGTGAGTGAAACGAACTTGGGTAGAAAATCCCGTACAAGCGAACAAATGGCTTGACCATAGGATTTGGGGAGAGCATCGTGCAACGACCTTGCACGACGAGCCACGGACCTAACGTGTAACTATGACCTTGTGAGCTGACCTAGCGGATAGGCGGACGACCCTATGCCGATTGATTGAACCTGTGCGATGGCATTTACAGTATCGTCTGGATGGACGATAGACTTGGGGAAACAAGACTTAGAGTAGGACGGGGAACTGGGAGTGTGTGTGAACGACGACGAAATTGGCCCCAAACGAAGGGAATAATAGGGATGGATGATGCGCAAGTAAAGTTGGAATAACGAATTGAATCATTGGTCGGAAGACGTACTCGATGATAGTACAATACTTGGTCTCGAATCGGACGAGAATTACTTAGACTTGGTCGACTCCGCTAAGAAGAAATCATATTGATTTTGTTGGCAAGAGCGCTTGAGAAGCGAATCGAATCATCTCGAGGACCGAGATAAACGATATGTGATACACACATGATTCGGTTTTAAATCGAAGTTAGCAAAACGATCGGCAAATCAAAACTATCACGAGTAGCTTGTCCGACTTCGCTAGTCGCTAAGCTTGGTTGAAATGTGCGTATTTGGGGGACGCCTTGGATGCGTGCACGATCCAAACTCAGCGATATGATGAACTCGAATGCAGCTGCAAGTGGGTGTTGCGATGCGCATAAACGAAAGTGAGTTTGCTTCAGCCTACGACCCTCGCATTTGATGTATTGCAACGTGCCTCGTTCGACCATTTCAGTCCCATGACACGTTGAAGTAGCAACCAAGTTGAAGGAAACACGAAAATTGAATAAGAACCATCAACTCTGAAATGAATGAAAAGCCATTCGAAAAAATCGACCCAAACGTATGCGACACGGAACTTGGAAAGGTATCGAGTATAGTTCGGTGCCATAGAACGATAGAGCCGTTCGATAGGGATTGCCTAAGAAACACGACGACGCGAGTTAAGGAATGGTAGGATGACCTGCACTCAGGAAGTCTCGAGGACGAGACTTATTTTGAGTGGTGTATTATGTAATGACCCGCTCCGCCCTAGCGGAACGCCGATTCAAACGGCAAGTACAACGACTCAAACGAGTCGTCGACCCGAAGAGTTGGCATCGACCCGATGAAGTATCGATACGAATCGATGCAAGACTTACAATGGCCCGTCAAAGATGAATCCAGACTTAGACTGTCAAAGGTGCGCTCGGAGTATCGCTCGGCCGACGCGAACATCGCTAAGGTGGGTGGCTCCAATGAACCCGTCTTTGCTTAGCCTAGACACATAATAATACGGACACTATCACTGAAATCGTTAGGCGATAATACCGTGCATGCTAATAAATGACCCAACGCACCTAGCTAAGGGATTAATCCCATCTTGTATGCTTGTATAGAATATGGAAAAGAACATGGAAAATACGAGAACTCTCGTACCGCGCTCCACGCTCGTGCTAAGGCACAAGCTTGCGTTCAAATCCCTTACGCGTTCAACAATGAAACAATGAATGGTTTATAACAATGAAATGGAAGACTATCAACATAGTCGTTCCGAGTAGAGTATAAGCAACATTGAAAGGCTATGGGACCGATGGGTCGCCAAGGCGACTCCCGCACAAGGAGTTGCGTAATGTATAAATGAAAGAGTAAATGAATAAGTGAATGAATGAATCAACGAATGAATGAACAAGTAAAAGAAAGAATGAATAAAATATAAGAAGGATGGAAATGGTTAGCGACAGGTATGACGGACACGTGCAACGGGGCTCGCTACCCGCGCTGTACGGACGCCAACCTGGTCGATAATGCATTAAGGCTAAGGGTTAGCCTACAGCTCAGAGACAGCCGTTAAGTTAAAAAAGACAAGTTAATACGAAATGGTCGTGGACAAACGGCACGAGCGAGGGGTGGCGAATGCTATGACCGTAAAGAAAAAGGGATTCTGCGGCATGATCAAAGGGGGGATATGCCGGCCTAGGCGGGATCAAAGTCATGGCTTACGGGCTGCCTGGGTGCGGACTCGGCCACCCGGGGGATGTAAGTGCATGAGTATTTCAAGAGACTAACGGGGTGTGTGCCAATCCTCACCCTACGCTAGTTGAGAAATACTACGGCTTGGAATTGTCCAAAATGGCTTGTGATGCCAGCGACCGGTGCATATAGATTTAAGTGGGCTTTGCTGGTGGCAATCCATGTGCAAGTCCTTGCATTGAAATCAAAGTAGTCTAAGTTAACTGTACAAAGCACCTTCTGAATAGGTTTGAATATAACACACAAAACGATCAAGAGTACTTCGAGCAAACTAGTTAGAAAACGTGCCTACGACATGCTAGAACCCGAGGCAAGGACACGCACTTTACATTGAATGCTTTCATGAACTACGTTAAGTTATCTCATATGAATTGTTGACTAACATGATTTACGTTAGACAGGGAAGGCCGGACGGTAAGTATGGGTAAGTCGTGCATGTATTTCCATACGACACTTGAATTTGGCAACACGGAATAGGTTATGACATATGCCATGAAATTGATCCTAAGGCAAGATTAGAAAGACAATGAATGATAGAGATGCACAAAAGTAAATGGAACGTGTTTGGTAATGATAGCATTGTGGGCGAGCTAGTCTCCCCACCAGTGCATAACAATGTACTGATAACCCCACAGTCTGCTTGCAGGTAGCAGGAAACGTCGACAGGTACGGAGCTTCCCTCGAACGTGCTAAGGCGCGGAGCTATCTCTCGAGCCTTGGAGCGTTGCAAGGAGCTGGAGCACCATATACAGGACATAATGTATTGGAACATCGCCATGAATCATTCCATCTTGTAAGCCACTTGGCACGCCTTTTATGTTTCAGAGAGAGAGAGCTTGAGCGATTTGTAATATCGGCCTAGCGCCGCTTGTAAACTTTTTGAATATCAATAAAGAATTTGAATTCGCTTCAATTTGTGTTCATTTACTTTCCGCTGCAAATGGGGACACTCTGTGCGACTCTGTGGCCTATCTCAAATTGGCCGTTTCTGGACTTGGCCTTGCACGGGCGCAACCTAGGCCCGTGCGGTATCAAGCCTTAGCGAGGACGATCGCTCCTGCAGGAGCGGAGAGTGACACAATATCTAAGAGTAACGCTAACAGTCTAAACCTGAAACCTCAAGCTAAGTCATGACCCATCCTGTTCAACTAAGATCCTGCGCTCTGGCCCATATGGTAGAATTATATTCTGCAAGCATACCTGCAACTTATCCAGTCAGGGGCGGAGCAAAGTACAGTTCTAGGTAATGAAATATGAACATGACATGACATGACATGACATGAATAGAGTACAGAAGTACAGAAAATGAAATATAGGAATGAACATAAAAGTACAGGAAAGTAGTACATGAAATAAGTACAGGAACTATAGTACATGAATGTAAAGTACAGGAACATATAAAGTACATGAAATGTAACGTACAGGAATGAAACTATAATCTTGTAGTACAAGACATGATAAGTGCACAATATTTGAAATACATCTAGTCCATGTGACCGGCTGGGGTGAGTACAAGAGCATGCACATGAGTACATAAATATGGTACGACTTAGGGCCCTCATGCACGATGCGAGGCCTAAGCTAGGCACATGAGTATAGTAACCGGGATTGGTCACATGGCTAGTGTATTTCCCTAACTGACACTAATAAGTACTAGAACAAAGGTACATGAGTACAGGAGTACATGATGTCGTGCCATGACGTGTCACAAGAAAGAGTACAAGAATGTAAATACATAAAACCGTAGAAAAGTACTTGCCTTGCTCCGGGAAGGTACGAGTAATGAAGTAGATCTATTTGTCCTCCTGAATTATAATTTAAGTACAAGTTGGTTAAGGTTATGCATAAAGGTATAGCTATCATATTATTTCTAAATAGTTTGGCTAATATGAATTAGTATAAGAAGTTCACAAATCTACATTAATTCTCAAAGTACTCTTATAACTAATATTCACATATTTTTATAGAACATATGTTAATAAAATTACTTGGATACATACACAAAAATTTACATGCAACTGAAAGTATATAGAAGAATTCTTGCACCAAATGTCACTATGGAATGTTATTATAATAACCCAAGGAGTATTGGTACCACCTAATACCACATATGGCCACCCATGTATACTAGAAATAATACTCAACTCAAACTTCCTTCAAGCCCTTCTAGGTCAAGTTTGCAATGCAACCCTTTACCACAAGCTAAAGAAATAACACAACTCTACCAGCTATGGAACACAACCTATATCCTACTGACTCTTGAAGCTGGACTTAAAAGTCATTCCAAACTTGGAAAGAAGTAGGGAAGAATGCTTATAAGGTCAAATCCCATGCTGTACATATATACAATAGTAGGAAACATGATTACTCATAACCAGCAAAATGAGTTACTCATTCCCAACTCAACTCTCCAACCCATTCTCCAATCATTTTAACATAATATTAGAACCAATCAGGAAAATTGGAGTAACATGGTTAGAGCTCACTATATAATACACAACCAATATTTCTCCAAACCTAGCAAGAATTATACACAAAGAGTTTAATATATGACAACCAATATTACATTACAACAGAGACTTATAGTACAATACTTGAACTTAACAATCATCTAATGTTCAAAAATATAAAGCAAGCCATCTCAGCAAGGTGAAGCATAGCAGGTCAAATTGGTTGAAATATTGCTACTGCGCCATTGGATGCAGACCCGACCTAATCCTTCCTGCAGTTGCAACTCCCACGACCCCATCGTCGATCATAACAGCGAACACATCCCCAACTAGACACGCATAGATGGTGCTTCCCCGGACACAACTGACAGGACAAAAACTTGACACGAATACACGCCATTCCTACACTCGATCAGCACTACACAAGAATTTCCAGAGAACTAAAATAGAAACACGACAACTAGAAGGGAACAAATGGTGATACCTGAGTAAGGATGGCATCTGGAGTGGAATCACAAGAACTGGAAACTGGACACGGCCTCCTCATGTCCGCGGGCGGATCAAGGTTCTGTTCGGGCATTTCAACAAACAGGTTCCGATCAGCGAAACGAAACAGAGCAATACAGGAAAATTTGGAAATTCCTTCCAAGAAAAACTTAGAGGGATCAAAACTCCAACGTTAAAAACTCACACAAATCGAACATCAACAAATCGATATAATCCACCCCCCTCGAACTTGCCCGATCCAAAACATCCAGTAGGAAAAACTCACAGTCGAAAAATCATCAAACACATGAAAAATTTAGATATGAGCCAAGTTGTTAAACTCACCAGTTCCAATAGATCGGTTGAACGAATTCCCTCGATCGAAATCCCTATTCGAAAGCATTGACAAGAATTTCATATTGAGAACGATGATTTCTTCGAAATAAATTTCAAGAAAAACTGGGATCAAATACTCACCAGTTCCAATGGATCGAAAAGAAAACGGATCTTCAAAGCTTCGATGATTTCCTGGATCCAACCCTCTCGAACCCATCTATCATCGGAGAATTAAACGGTCAGTTGCTGTAGAGTGTCGCACGCGCCATCATCATCTTCGTCATACCCCACCGTTGTATGTTGTTGCAGTCGCCGGCGTCGGGATCGTCGATATCGGGATCGGAGAAGATCGAGATAGAGAAGATGGTCGAACATTAAAGAAATAGAAGGAAAGAGAATGCTTTTCTCTGTTCCTAAGCTGATGAATAAATAACCCAAAAGTACATTTCGCACTTAACCCCCTCCGCTCTCATGAATTTTAGAAAGAGTTAAGAAAAAATCTCAGAAACCCCCTCCCCTTTTCGAATATTACAATAACTGTTGAGAAAACAGTTAAAAACTTTTATTATTATTATTATTATTTAAAAACAAAGATGAGGGAACCACTAAATTGGTTGTAACAAGTTTTTGAAATTGAAATTGCTTCTAAATTAAATTTCCTCCAAAATAGATCATCAAAATTATTAAATAAAAATATTAACCTTTTTATTTGAAACCTAAATCAACAATGGCTATTATTAGAAATCAAAATTTTATTTTCTCAAAATCTGGAAGTGGAGTTACAAATCTTATCCAGTCAGGAGTTGAGAGTCTTGCAAAGTCTGATACGAACCTTCTGTAATATCCTGCCAATCCGAAAAAACTTCACACATCTGCTACGGTCTTAGGCATTGGCCAACTTTCTACTGCTTCTACTTTCTTGGGATCTACTGCTACTCCCGCCCCTGATATGATGTACCCCAAGAATAAAATATAATCCGTCCAAAACTCATACTTGCTGAGCTTGGCGTACAACTGGTTCTCTCTCAGAACCTGTAACACTTTCTTGAGGTAATCTCCATGCTCTTCTTCACTAGCTGAGTATGCGAGAATGTCGTCGAGGAACACAACGATAAATTGATCTAAGTATGGCATAAAGATGCGGTTCATCAAATCCAAAAATATTGCTGGAGCATTGGTCAAACCAAATGGCATAACTAAGAATTCGTAATGCCCGTACTTTGACCTGAATGCCGTCTTGGGAATATCCTCTTCTCGAACTCTGACTTGATGATACCCTGATCGAAGATCTATCTTGGAGAAAACTCTTGCTCTGCTCAACTGATCAAACAAGTCGTTGATCCTTGGTAGTGGGTACTTGTTCTTTACTGTTGCTGCGTTGAGCTTTCTGTAGTCAATGCACAATCTTGATGACCCATCCTTCTTCCCTATAAGTACTACTGGTGCTGCCTATGGTGATTCGCTATCTCGAATGAACTTCTTTGCCTTCGGTTCCTCTATGTGCTGATATACCTTGGCCTGCTCTGAATCTAATATTCCGTAAACCCGATCCAATATCGGTTTAGTTCCAGGTGCCAATTCTATACTAAACTCAATATCTTTAACAGGTGGTAGACCTGGAAGTTCTTCGAGAAATACGTCAAGAAACTCTTCAACTACCTTTGGGACTTGAACTTCTTCCATTACCGTTACTATTCTTTGTTTATGTTGGTCTGTCTCTGACCTGACTAAGGTAAACCACTTCTTACCCGGAATATTAAAAGATACACTTTCTCTACGACAATCTATTGTCGCATGACTGTTTCAGCCAGTCCATGCCTAAGATAACGTCGAAATTAACAACAAAAAATTCTATCAACCTGGCGGGTAAGGAACGCCCGTACACTACAACTCTACACGCTAGAATAACTCTACTAACTCCTACGAGTCCAATACCAGTGAATATATTCAACCTCCCTGGCAATGCCTTGAATTCCATTCCTAGTTATGTCATAAATTGTGCAGATATAAATGAGTGTGATGCTCCCGAATCAAACAATGCTACTGCGGGATATGAGACGACTAGAATGTTACCTGCCACAACATCTCTCGATGCCAATGTCTCTTCCAAGGACAGATTAAATGCCTGCCCTCGGTCTCCTTGTTGGTTCCCATGCTGCAGCCTAGCCTGGTGTTGCTGCTGGCCCCTTGTCACCCCCAGTTTTTAGGAACGGGGATATTTTTGTTATTTTGTACTTTTGAATATTTTTGAAATTTATTTTATTAATTATGATATTGTTTTGGGGTTATTTGAGTCGGGTTCGAATTTCAGCTCATTCCGACTTGTATCGGGGACCCGGGGTAGCTTAGACTATGATCGGAACCCAACTGGAACCGACCAACTTATCATGACCAAATCCAGATATTTATATTTGACTAATCCCATTTGATTTTAGTAGGATTAAGGATTAGAATTAGATTTAGAACTTGAAATTAGGAGTTTTCAAGTTACCATTTTGACCCCAACTCAAACCACTCATTTCTTTGACTTGGAGGGCATTTTGGTCAATTGCCAAATGCCCCCAACCCTCTAGGATGTGGCCGGCTATGTATGGAGCACCCCCTCTCCTTTGCTTCACTCCAAAGCAACCTTTCTCTCTCCATTTTATTTCTATCTACAACTTTCTCCCTCTTGTTCTTCCCCAAATTTCTAGAGAGCAACTCTATTGATTTTATCTCCAAATCCACCATTTCTTCTACCAAATATTCTTATTTTCTCTTCTACTCCATGAAAGGAAGGAGCTAGCCAAGTTTGGGAGGATTCGGAGCTCGTTCGTGTCCTTTTGAAATCTCTACGTGTCGGTGTCGAGTCGGAAAGCTTTTTCATTTGAATCTCTCTCCCGGAAGGTATAATCTCTCCTCTAATCCACCCCTACATGCATTAGGAATATTTTGAACCCGTAGGAATGACCCCCATGGTTGTATCTCCATTTGTGTCTATTTCGTGTCCATTTGGAGGTCATAGGAGTGTCCTTTGTGTTGTGCTTTGTGTCCATGTGAGAAACCCCCAATTTTGGACACACCATGTGGTTAATATTGTGTGATTGATTATTCTTATTTTAATTTCAGATTTAGATGTTGTTCTTGTGCGTCCCTATATATATATATATATATATATATATATATATATATATATATATATATATATATATTATATATATATATATATATATATTTTATATATATATATATATATATATATATATATATATATATATATATATATATATATATATATTATTTTGTGTCCCTATGTGTATTTTCATGAGTGTGTGTGCTTGTGCGAGTGGGTGTGTGTGTTTGAGTGTGTATGTGCCTATCTATATAAAAAAAAAACAAAAAACAAAAAACAAAAATATATATATATATATATATATATATATATATATATATATATATATATATATATATATATATATATATATATATTTTATATATATATATATATATATATATATATATATATATATATATATATATATATATATATATATATATAGACACGTGTGTGTGTGTATGTATTTATATATATATAGATGTGTGTGTATGTGTCTACATATATAGAGTATATATATATGTGTGTATGTATATATATATAGATAGATAATTAGATAGTTGTATATATATATATATATATATATATATATATATATATATATATATATATATATATAGAGAGAGAGAGAGAGAGAGGGAAGGAAGTAGTGAAAGAAGTAGAAGAAGATGAAGAGAATAAGCCACAGCAGCAGCAATAGCACTAGCAGGAGCAGTAGTAGCATGAGAATGAGGAGGAGAATGGGAAGGAGAATAAGGAGAAGAATAGGAGTTTGAGAATGAATCAGATATGGGTTGTAAGGGTTGGTAATGATTAGAAATAGTCGTCTAGACCTAGTATTGACCTTGGTTGACCACGGTTGACTTTTTAGACCAAAAGTCAACTATGGGTCAACACTTTATCCAATTTACTTCCAAATTCCATTAGACTTGAACGGTTGACCAAAAGTCAACTGTTAGTCACCATTGACCTAGGGTTGACCTAGAGTTGACCTAGAGTTGACCAGAGTTGACCAGTTGATCAAAACTCAACTGTAGGCTAACTCTTGACCCCGTTTGACTTTCTTCGACTTGTTTTGACCTATGATGACTGGTATGACCTAGAGTTGACTTAGTCTGACTTAGATTGACTTGATATAACTTGATTTGACCTAGATTAACTTGACAAGACTTAGTGTGACTCAGTGAGACCTAGTTTGACTTGGATTAACTTCTAGTGACCTTGTTTGACCTTGGTTGTCCTAGTGTGACCTAGTTTAGCTTGGTGTGACTTAGTTTGACCTAGTTTTGACTTAGACTTGTATATCATGATTAGATTAGCTTTTCTTTTATTATTAAACCATTTTTTGACTTGTAGTATCTTATCTTTAGGTCTGTGATTACTCTGAGCGTCTGTTCACCTTATCATCTCAGGACCACAGGCGAGTACATTCACTGATAGTTTTCATTGTCTTGATATTTTCTATATCCGATTCAGTTGTAGTGTCTTATTTGATTCTCAGTCACGATAGTTCACAGACTAGTATTGTCGGATTCCTGTCATGAGATGTCATTCCTGGATTTCTTGGGATACTTGTACTTGCTTGGTCTTGATTCTTGTACTTGTATTGATGCCGATTCCTGAAGAGAACTTGCTCCCCTCTTAGGGAATCACACGTCATGACGTGCTATGTCCGGATTCGTATACTATTCGGGGAATGGGGAATATTATAGATAGTGTGATCAATGCCCACCTTGAGTTACTACTTGTATCATAGCTATACCCTCACCTCACGATGGGTATAGCCTGACCTGTGCTACTACTTGCTCCATAGCTTACCATTCCGGCCAGACCGAGTCCACGTACTTGTAGCCGGTCGGCTGGAAGCCTGATTCTTGACCCATACCTATCACATTAGGCTATAATATTCGAGGCATATTTTATATTTACTTTTCTTATCATATATCCTGTTCTGTTCTACATTCAGTACTTTCTCACCATGCATGATATACAGTTACTCACATGCTCTACATGCCTTTACATTGTATCTTGATTGAAGACTAAGTTCTACTCGGGAGAAGAGTTACAACCCCGGTCCTTGTTTGGTTTATGGGTTGTAACTCGGCTTCCGAACGGTTCCCAAGTCTTTATATATCTTTGTCTTGTAGTTCATTATACTGTCTCTTATAGAATTTGTCAATTCACATGGAACTGCTGTTAGCACTTGTACTTGCTCATTTTCCTGACAGGATACCGTTATGATATTTTACAGATGATTCAGAGGCTGATTGCCCGACCTATTGTGGGGACGGGTTAGATAGAGTAGACTTGGACCGTGGCTTGTTAGTAGAGCCACTAGACTTTGCTCACCCTGAGTAGTGTAGTTTAGTTAGGTTTGTCTGGCCTGCGAGCCAGCTAGTACTTTTCAGACTATAGTATTATATTATATTCTGTGATGTTATGTTTAGTTTTGGACTTGTATGGATCTCGAACTTATTTTCTGCTTCATCTATCATATTTCCTTTCCATGCTATCTACCTTAGTTTTATATTTGTGATTGAGACTGTATTGCTATGTCACCTCCATTCGGAGTGTATATACTGTACAGGTACCTTTATCTGTTTAGTTGTAGTATTTCTAGATGACCTAGACAGCGTTCTACTGCCGATGCTGCGACGTAGGCTGGACGTACCCACTTCTCGTGTCCCTAATCAGGGTACGGGTCGTGACATATTTTTGTGGTGGCCCATGCAGGTCAGTGTCGCAATTATTGCGATCTCGTAATGGTGCTCGACTTAGAGTGCTAATTATGAGCCTGCGACTAGGACATAGGATCTAGGATATGATAGGAGTTACTCATTCACATTTTAGGAAAATTCTGATCTTTTGATTACCATGACAACTCTTCTTACATTTGAATTCAATTGTCCTCCTTTGATAATATCTTATCTTGTGCCATATTGATCTCTTGGGTTCAATTCGTCCTTAGGATGACAGTGACTCGTTCTCAGGCAGGGTCTAGTACAGTTCCAGAAAGGTCAGATCTGGAAGGTCTTCCACCTCCAGTAGAGGGAGCTGCAGTTCAGGGAGCTTCTATCTCAGTTCCTGTCCTTCAGACGGGAGCAGCAGCGACGGTTTCAGGAGGTCTTCTACCTCCAGCAGCGGGACCGTCCATGGTCGTTCCTGATATTCTTCCACCGTCGCCTCCGCTACCGACAGATACTCAGGGGATGATGGCCCTTCTGCAGCGGATATTGCAGACTCAGAGCGCGCAGGCAGATCTATTGCGACGAAGCATGGAGTGTTGACACAAAGTCACAGTCAACCAAATATTGATAACATTGACTAAATAATATTTGTAATAATTCAATACGACACACGACGCTCAAGTCAGACGACAGCTCAGTCTCAGCTTCTCAGTTATATTTGAGTCTGTATTTTACACTTTTGTTGAGTCTAGACTGATGTAAACTGTGTCATGCTGAGCTCTTGAGACTTGACCTATAGCCTACCCAATAATCTTCAAACTCCACCATCCAGAAAAATACCCACTGGCCACTTAGACCAGCTCTGTGCTCTGGAGACAGAGTTCGGGCCGAACTCTGCCTCCACACAGAGTTCGGGCCGAACTCTGCCTCCACACAGAGTTCGGGCCGAACTCTGTCCCCTAAAAATCAGCATCCCTAATTTTAGGGTTAGCTGGTTGCTAGTTGTCCAACGGCCAAATATTTGAAATTTCCTACCCGAATTCTGGCCGAATTCTGCCTACAAAAACCTTATAAATAGGCCATGAATTCTCTCATTTCAAATCATCCAATCTTCTTTTCTCTTCTCTCTTATAGCTCAAATAAGCCATACCCTTCCCATCTACTAGCTACAAGCCTCCTAAGTCTCGAGTGCTCAGCATCTCTCACTTAGGATTCTTCTGCAAGAGTTGAAGAAGTCGCTTGGACAATTCCAAGCAAATCGCCACTGCGATCCTCTGTAAGAAGTTGACGTGCTCTTCTGAAGTAAAGGCACGGGTTGTAAACTACTATTTCACAAATAGTGAATTTAATCCTGAGCTAGAGTTCTCAGGCCTGGACTAGTCCTCCACGAGGGAAACCAGGTTAAAATCGCTGTGTTTGCGTATGCTTTCTTGCTCTTCATTTACTTTCCACATTTTACTCTGATTATTTATAATTCGTGAAAGAGTTAATTTTTAATTGGTTATTTTTTATATAAACTCTATTCACCCCCTCTAGAGTTGCCATCTGTTCTTCAATTGGTATCAGGCTGGCCATGACGGAGTGCAGCAGGCTAGAGGAGGCCAGCAGGGGCGAGCTTTCGCCATGACAGTTGAGCCCACTCAGGCAGTAACAGAGCAGATAGCAGGTTCCAATCTTTCGATCTCATTTTCGTATTTGCTTCCTTATAAACTGTCTTGAACTTCGATTCTATCTGTTCCTTGATCGTTGGATAAAATTTTGTCCTTGTGATGTGATATTCTTCTGAGATAAGTCGTATGGGCTAGGTTGCCTCGATTATGAGATTTTAGAATCCTCTAGGGTCATGCTAGCTGGCAGAGTGAGGACATATAGTCGGACTATGGACATATTTTTCGGGTGTAGGAATTTAAGGTTTTTGCTGCCAAGCTAGCGGCAATACGAAAATTTTAAATACCATAATTCTATAGGTATGTACCATAGTCAAGGACTCTGTGATTATCGTAGCCTTGCTCACTAGCATGACGGAGATTCTGAGTATCATGATGATTGGACAGACGCATACGATTATCGATTGCATAATTTTTTTGTGTTTACTTGTTTTAAAATTTTGAGGATGATTTTTTAAGGTGGATAGACTTATAGCACCCAGTTTCTATTTAAGAGTAATTTTAAATTTTATAATTTTAGTCATTTAATTCATGCTTTGATTTTTGAGATTTTAAATCATTTTAAATTTTAAGTCAGGATTTTTTATTTTAATGATTTGCTAGTGAAACCTTAGAGACTGTTTGACTTGGAATATTTTTAGTATCATTTCTGGCCCAAAGGTATTTTGGTCATTGGACCTCTTTGATTTATTTTGATATTTTGCATTGGTGATTGTTGATTTGACTTTTGATAGGTGAGATTTTGTGATGGTTTCGTGTCCGTGTCGGACACATAACAGTTTTTATTTGCAAGTGTTGTTGGGTCTTAAGAGATTTTTATTTTGCTGAATTTTTTTTTCTTTGGAAGTATTCGAGAGGGATTGTTTTATGCGTGTGTTTTTCTGTGATTGTTTTGTTTTAATTTCGAGGACGAAATTTTTTATGGTGGATAGATTTGTCACCCCCAGTTTTTAGGAACGGGGGTATTTTTGTCATTTTATACTTTTGAATATTTTTAAAATTTATTTTATTAATTATGATATTATTTTGGGGTTATTTGAGTCGGGTTCGAATTTCAGCTCATTCCGACTTGTATCGGGGACCCGGGGTAGCTTAGACTCTGATCGGGACCCAACTGGAACCGACCAACTTGTCATGACCAAACCCAGATATTTATATTTGACTAATCCCATTTGATTTTAGTGGGATTAGGGATTAGAATTAGATTTAGAACTTGAAATTAGGAGTTTTTAAGTTACCATTTTGACCCCAACTCAAACTACTAATTTCTTTGACTTGGAGGGCATTTTGGTAAATTGCCTAATGCCTCCAGCCCTCTAGGATGTGGTCGGCTATGTATGGAGCACCCACTCTCCTTTGCTTCACTCCAAAGCAACCTCTCTCTCTCCATTTCATTTCTATCTACAACTTTCTCTCTCTTGTTCTTCCCCAAATTTCTAGAGAGCAACTCTATTGATTTTATCTCCAAATCCACCATTTCTTCCACCAAATATTCTTCTTTTCTCTTCTACTCCATGAAAGGAAGGAGCTAGCCAAGTTTGGGAGGATTCGGAGCTCGTTCGTGTCCTTTTAAAATCTCTACGTGTCGGTGTCGAGTCGGAAAGCTTTTTCATTTGAATCTCTCTCCCGGAAGGTATAATCTCTCCTCTAATCCACCCCTACATGTATTAGGAATATTTTGAACCCGTAGGAATGACCCCCATGGTTGTATCTCCATTTGTGTCCATTTCGTGTCCATTTGGAGGTCATAGGAGTGTCCTTTGTGTTGTGCTTTGTGTCCATGTGGGAAACCCCCAATTTTGGACACACCATGTGGTTAATATTGTGTGATTGATTATTCTTATTTTAATTTCAGATTTAGATGTTGTTCTTGTGCGTCCCTATATATATATTATTTTGTGTCCCTATGTGTATTTTTATGAGTGTGTGTGCTTGTGCAAGGGTGTGTGTGTGTTTGAGTGTGTATGTGCCTATGTATAAGATGTGTGTGTATGTGTCTACATATATAGATATTTATATATATATATGTAGACATATATATATATATATATATATATATATATATATATATATATATATATATATAAATATATATATACATACTATAAATATATATATATTTTTTTATATATATATATATATATTTATATATATATATATATATATATATATATATATATATATATATATATATATATATATATATATATATATATATATATATATATATATATACGTGTGTGTGTGTGTGTATTTATATATATAGATGTGTGTGTATGTGTCTACATATATAGAGTATATATATATATATGTGTGTATGTATATATATAGATAGATAATTAGATAGTTGTATATATATATAGAGAGGGAAGGAAGTAGTGAAAGAAGTAGAAGAAGATGAAGAGAATAAGCCACAGCAGCAGCAATAGCACTAGCAGGAGCAGCAGTAGCATGAGAATGAGGAGGAGAATGGGAAGGAGAATGGGAAGGAGAATGAGGAGGAGAATGGAAAGGAGAATGAGGAGAAGAATGGGAAGGAGAATGAGCAGGAGAATGAGGAGGAGAATAGGAAGGAGAATGAGGAGGAGAATGGGAAGGAGAATGAGGAGGAGAATGAGAAGGAGAATAGGAAGGAGAATGAGAAGGAGAAGAATAGGAGTTTGAGAATGAATCAGATATGGGTTGTAAGGGTTGGTAATGATTAGAAATAGTCGTCTAGACCTAGTATTGACCTTGGTTGACCACGATTGACTTTTTAGACCAAAAGTCAACTATGGGTCAACACTTTACCCAATTTAGTTCCAAATTCCATTAGACTTGAACGGTTGACCAAAAGTCAACTGTTAGTCACCATTGACCTAGGGTTGACCTAGAGTTGACCTAGAGTTGACCAGAGTTGACCAAAAGTCAACTGTAGGCTAACTCTTGACCCCGTTTGACTTTCTTCGACTTGTTTTGACCTATGATGACTGGTATGACCTAGAGTTGACTTAGTCTGACTTAGATTGACTTGATATAACTTGAATTGACCTAGATTGACTTGACAAGACTTAGTGTGACTCAGTGAGACCTAGTTTAACTTAGATTGACTTCCAGTGACCTTGTTTGACCTTGGTTGTCCTAGTGTGACCTAATTTAGCTTGGTGTGACTTAGTTTGACCTAGTTTTGACTTAGACTTGCATATCATAATTAGATTAGCTTTCCTTTCATTATTAAACCATGTTTTGACTTGTAGTATCTCATCTTTAGGTCTGTGATTACTCTGAACGTCTGTTCACCTTATCAGCTCAGGACCACGGGCGAGTACATTCACTGATAGTTTTCATTGTCATGATATTTGCTATATCCGATTCAGTCGTAGTGTCTTACTTGATTCTCAATCATGATAGTTCACGAACTAGTATTATCGGATTCCTGTCATGAGATGTCATTCCTGGATTTCTTGGGATACTTGTACTTGCTTGGTCTTGATTCTTGTACGTGTATTGACGCCGATTCCTGAAGAGGACTTGCTTCCCTCTTAGGGAATCCCGTGTCATGACGTGCTATGTCCGGATCCGTATACTATTCGGGGAATGGGGAATATTATAGATAGTGTGATCAATGCCCACCTTGAGTTACTACTTGTATCATAGCTATACCCTCACCTCACGATGGGTATAGCCTGACCTGTGCTACTACTTGCTCCATAGCTTACCATCCCGGCCGGACCGAGTCCACGTACTTGTAGCCGGTCGGCTGGAAGCCTGATTCTTGACCCATACCGATCACATTAGGCTATAATATTCGAGGCACATTTTATATTTACTTTTCTTGTCATATATCCTGTTCTATTTTACATTCAGTACTTTCTCACCATGCATGATATACAGTTACTCACATGCTCTACATGCCTTTACATGCCTTTACATTGTATCTTGATTGGAGACTAAGTTCTACTCGGGAGAAGAGTTACAACCCCGGTCCTTGTTTGGTTTAAGGGTTGTAACTCGGCTTCCGAACGGTTCCCAAGTCTTCATATATCTTTGTCTTGTAGTTCATTATACTGTCTCTTATAGAATTTGTCAATTCACATGGAACTGCTGTTAGCGCTTCTACTTGCTCATTTTCCTGACAGGATACTGTTATGATATTTTACAGATGATTCAGAGGCTGATTGCCCGACCTATTATGGGGACGGGTTAGATGGAGTAGACTTGGACCGTGGCTTGTTAGTAGAGCCACTAGACTTTGCTCACCCTGAGTAGTGTAGTTTAGTTAGGTTTGTCTGGCCTGCGAGCCAGCTAGTACTTTTCAGACTGTAGTATTATATTATATTCTGTGATGTTATATTTAGTTTTGGACTTGTGTGGATCTCGAACTTATTTTCTGCTTCATCTATCATATTTCCTTTCCATGCTATCTACCTTAGTTTTATATTTGTGATTGAGACTGTATTGCTATGTCACCTCCATTCGGAGTGTATATACTGTACAGGTACCTTTATCTATTTAGTTGTAGTATTTTTAGATGACCTAGACAGCGTTCTACCACCGATGCTGCGGCGTAGGCTGGACGTACCCACTTCTCGTGCCCCTAATCAGGGTGCGGGTCGTGATACCCCTGCCTTGCTGATGTTGGGGTGGTCTTTGTTGTTGCTGCATCGACGGTCCCTGCTGCCGAAACATCTGAGCATATGACATCAACGGACGTTGTGCCAACGGTCTCACTACTACTACTGGTCCTTGATACTGGCTTGCCCTGGTGCTGGCAGCAGAGGAAATTGTTACACTGGTCCTCCTGAGGTAGAAACCCGATGATCTGGACTTCCACATATCAAACAATGTCCGGTCAATGCCCGACACACACCTCTAGTGTGTCCTGCCTTTCCATAATAGGTACAGTCCGCCGGGGGTTGCTGGTTCTTCCTCTGTTGTTGTTGTTGTCTTGTTGGTGGTGCTGGCCCTCGTACTGCCACATTGTGAATGCGAATGACAAGAGATTGTACTGTTATTCATGGTGCTACTCCCCCTCCCCCTTAAATCTGATTGTGAGACCTCTTCTGACCTCCAGTCCTTGATGTGATCCTCTGGATGGTGATCTCATGCCTCCGAGTTGCCGTTAATACATCATCGAAAGTCTGGTAGTTGTGTTCCTCTATCAATTGCAAGAGTTCAAGATGGAACCCTTGATCAAATCTCGTAGCCCTCTGGCTCTCTGTTGCTACCATCTCCGGGGCGAACCTACTCAGTCTGCAGAACTCTGCTGCATAAGCATCCACTGTCTTGCCAGCCTGCTTGAGGTTGATAAACTTCTGTTGTAGCTCGAACTGCGCCACAACTCTATAGTACTTTATCTTGAATCTCGCAGTAAAATCATCCCAAGCTATAGGACGTCTGATGCCCACTTCTTCTGATTCCCACTAATCACGTACGAGGTCCTGAAGTAACAGCTTCACTTGATCCACACGTTCTTCCATCGAAACCTTAGCCGCTGTCAGAATAGCCTCGATGTCCTTAAGCCATGCATCCGCCAAAATAGCATCTTATGTGCCTTCGAAATGATGGGGGTTGTACTTGCAGAATTTGGTTGACGCCCCTAAATCAGTCCTCACTCCTCTTTCCAAAGCCGTCTGCAATCCTTGGTTGAGTAATACATTCTTCTCTTGCAGCTGAGTGTGCATGTGTTGCTGGGCTAACATCTGATGTTGCTAAGTAGCTATCATCCCTCTTATGATTTACAGAACGGTCGGTGTGTCTACTGCCAAAGGGGTAGACGGAACTGTTGGTGGTATTGGAACCTCCGGATACTGCGGTCCAGTTGTTGGTTCCACTATCACCTCTTCTTGGATGTTCTCTTGAGGTAGTACTGGTCATTGTTGCTGATCAACATGGTCATATTGTTCGTATTGCCCTTGTTGTTGCTGTCCAGCTCTGACAGATGCGGACTAGGTGTCCCTAAAAAAGGGACAAGAGAACAATCAAATGATCAGACAGGAAAGATCAATGAAGTCAAAGGATACCGGAATGTCAAGCTAGGGTCGAGAGTAACGAATCATGAGATCAAGGGAAAACATGTGTGATTGAGACATCCTATAAACTAAAACACCCCACAAGTCTGAAATCAGACCTGCATGGGCCACCACTAAAACTTTGTCACGCCCCAAAACCAGAATACCGAAGAGCGGGAGAATGACTCAGCCAGCTACGTATTACGGGTAGATGAATACCGTATAATATGATCAATGCCGTCTAAAAGACGAGGGGGTGCATACTACATGAAAGTCTCACTAGTGTTACTCAACATCTATTGTCCAAATCATTCAATGAAAAGCAGTAAGTAGAGAACATATAAGAATGAGCAGTACGACGTCCCAAACGCTCAGTCAAAATGTTCTTGAGATCTAGCTTTACAAAACATAGCCAGATGATATAACAAGGTATACACATCGTTATCAGCTGCAGTCTGACTTAGTTACAATTATGTAAAATTAAGTGCAAGACAGTCTGACTAACATGTCGGTGCCAAGCGGCAAAAGTAAAGTAAGTAGCAAAACGAGCATGGAAGCAAGGAACCCACTCGTGTCCTCCTGCGATCATCCCTCTAGTATTGACCATCTTGGGGGTGGAAGTAAGCTGAGTCCTCGGAAGCTGGCTCTAAATCTGGCCATGCAAAACCAGAGAGGTTAGACCTCAAATAGCAAGTACCACAAAGGAAGCACGACATGAAAAATTAGAACCAGTGATAAGGGTTAAGAATATGATAAATAATGTCTCTGTTTGCTACTGGGATTCACACAACATCACGATACTTCAAGCCAACTTTCCAACCAAACAATAACAGAAGTTGACCCATCATATCCTGACATTCTGCTCATCTTAGTAGTTAACATAGTAGGTACAGTACACAAACAAATCAATTTAAACGGCAGTACAACTACTACGACTTGCTAACTGTAAGTTCCAAGTTGTCCTGGAAATATGCAATAAGGGATTCCTCAGTTCTTACAATGTACAAGCAAGGCTAGTCTACCCAATAATCAATTGCGCCAATCATGAATTAGACGTGTCCCAGCGGAACGCCCGTCATCAATATACAGAAAATATAAACATATACTACTCCCTGCCTGTATGGCAGATTTGCAGTATCCGTGGGAACCAGACGGTATGTCGAGGCACTAATTGTCCCGAGATGGCTGCCATGTAAGAACTCGAGAATCCATTCTCTTCATGCAATAGTTATTTTATTTAACTTAATAGTCCCT
Source organism: Iris pallida (assembly GCA_029216955.1). Lineage (NCBI taxonomy): Eukaryota > Viridiplantae > Streptophyta > Magnoliopsida > Asparagales > Iridaceae > Iris > Iris pallida. The sequence goes on along the minus strand of JANAVB010002395.1, from coordinate 13,479,443 downwards.
ACGTTAATTGAAATCTCATGCCATGGATCATGGTCATTCAGAATGAGTACTTTCGTAGAGAGTACGATATGCATAACTCTACAACGCATGTACGGTTAGATTGTAGGTCTTACATAGCGTAATACAACAATCAAACCTAGCCACAGGATAATCATGCCTTGACCGTAAGGTACACATGCTGCTTTTGTAGAAATAAGTTGAAGTCTGTACGTGTCCGTATGCCAATGTTCGGGATCGGCTAGTCGATTGCAATGGCTCATGGTTAATATATGAACGTGTCTCATTCAATTCAATAAGACGACTAGCCAGTCTTTCAGTTTCAACTAGGAATACATGATCAATTATTAGTTGAAGTAACAATCAATGTCAATTCGTGATAAGACATGAAAGTCAAACTAGTATCTAGTATGGTCGAGTCTATAACTCTCAGGGTTAAGTTCCAGTCATACTGGGTATCCACACTCCACACAACAATATGTATTAAAATATTAACATGCAACAAGTGGCATAATCCAACGAAATGCACGAGATAGGTCAAAGAGCATAATGTAAACGGATGGTGCGAGAGACAAGACAAAATGCTCGAATTCGGCGAATCGCACGGTCTAAGATAACTGGAGTGCACAGATCACTGTGGGCGCATAGACTGTATGTAGGTGCATAGACTGCATGTGGGCGCATAGACTGCATGTGGGCACATAGTGCCTTTGGGCGCATAACATGCCTTCGGTCGCATAGTGCCTTTGGGCGCATAGCATGTCTTTGGGCGCATAGTGCCCTTGGGCGCATAGTGCCTTTGGGCGAATAGTGCCTTTGGGCGCCTAGCATGCCTTTGGGCGCATAGCATGCCTTTGGGCGCATAGTGCCTTTTGGCACATAACATGCATGCCGCTACACTAGCAAGCTTCAGCCATGGAGCTTCAAAAACTTCCAATGGCCATAACTTGGGCTACCGGACTCGGAATTGGACGAAATAAAAGTCAAAATTGACTAGAATTAAATTCTCTACAACATGGAAGAACTTGTTTTTGAAAACAACAAAGTTTGATAAATCAAAACTATGAAAACCCATAAAATCTAAAACTTAAAACCTAGATCTACACACAACCACCCATGGAAATCAAAAGCTTCAAGACCTAAACTTGTAGAGGAAGAGGAGAAAACAATATAGACTAAAAATAAATGGAGATGCATGAAATCCCTCATGGTGTACAAGATGTACTTGCCTCTCCAAAGGGGTTAGGGTTTTAGTGGAGGAAAGAAATGAGAGTTTGTGAGGAGAGAGAAAGAAAAGGGGTATAAATATCTAGTCCAAGTTAATCTCCACCACCCATTCCTTCCTACAAAATCTAGGCCATCCATCCCTTATCATGATGAACCAAGCTAAACCAAGTTGGTTCAACATGAACAAAATAAACCTAGTGCTAAGCAAAAGCAGAAGATAAAATACAGAAAAATAATTAGCATAAAATTAAAGGAATTAAATACAGAACAAATGCATGATAAATATTAAATAAATACATTCAAGCAGTACACGTATTAAAATACATATTCTGGAAACGAGAGGTGACACCGGGATGATATTATAGGTTGATGTCGTAATCCACAAGTAGCTCTAACCATTTTCTCTGACGCATATTAAGATCCTTCTGGGTAAACACATACTTAAGACTCTTATGGTCAGTAAAAATCTCTACCCGATCTCCACACAAATAATGCATCCATAAATTGAGTACAAAAACCACCGCTGCTAACTCCAAGTCGTGGGTTGGATAATTTCTCTCATGATCATGAAGCCGACGTGACACATAAACTACTACTTTATCATGATGCATAAAGACGCATCCCAATCCCTCGCCAGAAGCGTCACAATAGACTGAAAATTCTCCAATCCCATCTGGAAGCGTGAGAATAGGAGCCGTCATCAATCTTCGCTTCAACTTCTCGAACGAACTCTGACACTCTGCTGTCTAAGCAAACTGCACATCCTTCCGGGTCAACTGCGTCAATGGTGCTGAAATTCGAGCAAAATTTGACACAAACCGCCGGTAATAGTCGACCAATCCTAGGAAACTCTGAACTTTTGCGATGGTGCTAGGTACTGCTATGTCTCTATAGCCACTATCTTCTGGGGTTTAACTTCCACTCTACCTCTGGTGATGATGTGACCTAAGTACGAAATACGATCCAGCCAAAATTTGTACTTACTGAACTTCGCGTACGACTGGTACTATCTGAGAATCTGAAGAACTACACGAAGATGCTGCTCATGCTCTGCCTCATTTTTGCTATAGACTAAGATGTTGTCTATGAACACTATTACGAACTGGTCCAAATAGGACATGAAGATACGATTCATGAGGTCCATAAATACGGATGGTGCATTGGTCGCTCCAAACGGCATAACAAGGAACTCTCGATGTCCATATATAGATCTGAATGCTGACTTCGGGATGTCTTGCCCTATGACTCTTATCTGATGGTACCCTGACCGTAAGTCAATCTTCGAGAATACTGCTGCCCCACTGAGTTGATCAAATAAATCATCTATCCTTGGTAGAGGATATCTGTTCTTGATTGTTACATAATTTAAGGTACGATAATCAACACATAATCTTAACGTACCATCCTTCTTTTTCACAAAAAACATCGGGACTCCCCAAGGTGATCCACTAGCATGAATGAATCCCTTGGTTCTGAGTTTTTCAATCATCTTGTACAAGATCTCCAATTCTGAAGGTGCCATCTTGTAGACTCTCTTTGACACTGGTGCCATCCCTGGAATCAAGTCGATAGTGAACTCTCTCTCTCTCCGGTGGCATACCTGAAAGCTCTTCGAAAAACACATCAGGAAACTCTTCTACTACTCTGAGAAATTGAACTACCTCTACTACTGCCATCCGCAATACTGGTGGAGAAGGTTCTACTTCGCCTCTGGAAAATGAAAACTCTTCTTCACCGGGAATACCAAAAATAATCCTGCCAACATTGTAGTACATTCTTGCATATTGATCCTTCAACCAATCCATTTCAAGGACCAAATCATAATCGGCCATCGAAAATTCTATCAATCTAGCAGAAAACTCTCTACCGCTGACTACGATTCGACACGAGGAATAGACTCTATCTACCCCCATAAGACCATTACCAGTAAGTATATTGAGCCTTACTGATAATGACTCGGGCTCTAATCCTATCCGTGTTGTGAATCGTGCAGACATAAATGAATGCGATGCACCCGAATCAAATAATACTGATGCTAGAAAATAGTTAACGAGAATGGTACATGCCACCACCTCACTTGAAGCTAACTCTTCTGCTACGGTCAGAGCCATAGCCTGACCTTGCCCTCTTGGTGCTGGTCCCCTCTACTGGTGACCTCTCTGTCTATTCTGAATCTGAACCTGGGCATACTGTTGAGCCTGAGGCGACAATGGCCTCGGAGGCTGGTACTGCTGCTGCACTAGTGCTGGACTTCTAACCGATGGATTGGTTAGATTTGATGACGATGGACTGGCCCTATTCGGACAGGACCCTATCTTGTGATCCGGTGCCCCACAAGCCAAGCACAATCCATGTGCTCTGCGACACTCTGATACTACATGTCATGGCTTTCCACAATGAGAGCAGCCCATTGCGGAAAACTGCTTCTGCTTCTGTTGCTGAGGATACGTCGGCGTCGAGTGCTGAACCGACGAAACTGTGGTCGCCCTCCTAGGAGCTCAAAGCCCTAGCTGTCGGGACTGGTGCTGAAGACTGGGACACCTGCCCATGAGACCTCTTCCGTCCTTCGCTTCTATCTACAATCCTCTGCGAAGTATACTCATGCCTCTTTGCTGCTCGCAAGACGGCATCAAACATCTGGTGCTCAAACTGCTCCACTGATATGATAATCTCTAGGTGGAGCCCCTGCTGGAATCGCTAGGCTCGATCCAATTCGGTTGCCACCAAGGTAGGAGCAAACCGACTGAGTCTAAAAAACTCGGTCGCGTATCCATCGACCGTCCTGCCCATCTACTTAAGATTGGTGAATCTCGTCAGCAGATCATACCGAGCTACTGCATCGAAGTACTTGGTCTGGAACTTGTTACTGAATACTACCCATGAGACAGACATCGGTAATTCAACTTCTAGCATCGCCCACCAGCTGTGGGCTAAGTCTAATAACTGCATGTGCACAATGGCCACCTTCTCATCCTCAGGAATCCTAGCTGCTTCCAGGATAACCTCTGTGTCCTGAAGCCATGCATCAGCAGCAATAGCATCTTTACTGCTATCAAAGAAAGGAGGGTTCAGATGCTTGAAGCTGTTGGCCGCATTGATCCCTTGGTAACCAACTCTGCCCATGGCATCTTGTACTGTATGGTGCAGGGCATTGCCCCAACGATCTTGAGATGCAAGCAATTCCCTGATGAGATCCACCAGGGTTCCATTATCAGGCTCTGCAGGCTGGACTGGCTGAACTGGGGGCTCTGGATCCCCGGAATACATGACTCGAGAGGCCGCTCCAGAGTGCTGGGTTTGGTCTCCAGGTTGTTGTTGGTCCACTGGAGGTGCTCCGCCTTGCTGATCGGTAGGACCATAAATAATGTCACTGAAGAAACGGCATAGAAAATAATAAGGAAGGACCATGATAGATCGAGGATATAAACATGTGATCAGGTCAAGATTTCAGAAAGATTAGAAGACGAGAGTAGAGATCAAGGATGAGTGCTGATTAAGACATCTATTCAGTAAAACCCTCACACATCTTGATTTACAAGACCTGCATGGGCCACCACTTAAATCGTGTTACGCCCAAAAACCAGAATACTAGAGAGTGGGGGACAGACACAGCCAGCTACGTACATTGAAGTGTAATCCACCTCGATGTACGGTCATGGCTGTCTAGATGCATGAGAGTTTTACTACAAGCCAACAGTCACTTATGGTCAAGAATAATCCAAGTGTCTCAATCTCAAACAAACAAGTAAATGTAACAAGATGGTAGATCATCAGACATACAAAGTAAGGTATCCCATATATTACATATTCATATGATCATGAAGCTAGTCATACAAAATACGAAGACTAGCAAGAGTTTAAGTCATACATGATCAACCCTAGAATTTGTCAATCATGTTACAGCCCTTAGGTAGACAGAAATGTAATTTAACACGAGCTAACACTTGTTCGGCGGCTAAACACCTAAAATGAATAATTTATAATACAGTGAGAGAGCAAAATAAAACACACTCGTTGCCAGGGTTGCACCTAGTGTTCACCATCTGGCTGGAAGGCAGGGAGATCCTCGGGAACTACTCCAAAATCTGGCCATACAAAACCAGCTGGGTCAGACCCCAAAAAGAGCAAGTGTCACAAGAGAGGCTTCACTTAAGAACTAAAACCAGCATAATAGAACATAAATACATCAATGATAACAGAAGACATGAGTTAGAGAAACAAGACGATAAACGATAAGATAACTAAAGGACTATTCCAGTAGCCAAGTTACAACCCGTAAACCAAACAAGGACCGGGGTTGTAACCCTTCACCTGAACAGAACTTAGTCTCTAACCAATTATAGATAAGGGAAAAGCATAACAGTAATATGCTGAAATAACCATGTACTAGTCTTGCCTAGACAAGACTAGACGGGTCTCCATCCATCAATCACGGCCAAGTAATGAATACGACTTGATACTTTAACTAACTAGGGTTATCACAAGCCTAGTTACTAACAAGATGCATCGAGATGTTCCAACAGCCACAAGCCCTACAGTCTTAATCCAGGTTATTCGGTCACAAGTTGAGAGAGTTGGATTAGGTGACTTAGAGGTGCAACACATGACAGTGTGCTGGAAATGTGCCGTACTCGACGGCAGGCTATAAGTCCAATTAAAGCGCCTAGGTAACGGAACTGCATGTAGCTGGAAAATCTCTTCATGGACTATTTGATCAATCTAGTCATTATCCTAGTCAGATTCAGTATGAATCCCTGACCGTGGTAACCAGGGATCCATGTCCTAGACATGATACAAGATGAGACATGTAGCTTATACAAGCACAAACACCTACGGTGTCAAGGCAAGAGTTACTTTAGCAAGTCAAGCAGCTGTTGCCACAGCGTTCAAGACTGTCATGTCAGGCCAGGTTACTTATTACTTGTCAAGATTACTTGTCAGGAGTGCGCCTCAACCGACCATTATCAAGACTTATCATATCAGGTTGCTTGTCAATAGTGCACCACGACGGGGCACTATCGGGAAAATTATCATGTCATGTTGTCTTGTCGTGTTCGTATGGTCATGTCATGATCATGCTTTAGATTAAGACAAGTCAAGCCCAAGAATTCACAATCATCAAATCGGGTAGTCACAAGTTAGGTCAAGTACAAAGGATAAGCAATTAACATAAAACAAATAATAAAATGACGAATCATGCAAGGGGCAAGGGGTACCATGGCCAACAAGTGGCATTAGCCAAGTTGCGCAGGATAATAGGTTGCGACATGCACTAGGGGTGCCAAGGCTACAGGTTGCGCCCAAACATTAGGTTACGCCTAGGCACTGGGGTGCCAGGCACTAGAATGCACAAGGTCGGGTCAAGTTGCGCCAGGTAGGGGTGAGCAGAATACGGGTTTCACCCGAAAACCGAACCGATCTGATCCGTTTAGGCGAAACGGATCGGTTTTAAAAACGAACTGTCGGGTTACGGTTTGGGAAAATTCGAATTTCGGGTCTCGGATCGGTTCGCGGTTTTGGGTTTTTTGACCCGAACCGATCCGAAAACCGAATTACATGGGGCAATTACCAATTTGCCCTCGGTATTATATATATCAACCCACCCCGGCTATTTCTCTCTCCTTATATTATTTTCGGCCGCTCCTTAAAAGCTAGGGTTTGCTCTCCCTCCCCCCGAGCGATCCCCTTCTGTTCCCGCTCCTAAAAACTAGGGTTTGCTCTCCCTGTCTCCTGACTCCAGTAGAGATTTGGGTTTGCTCTCCCCGTCTACGATCCCCTCCTCTCTGAGACTCTGACTCTGATTCTCCACTGGAGACTAGGGTTTCTACAGGTCCGAGTGGACAGATCTGAGCTACATCTACAGGTAAATTTTTTTACTTAGATCTACTCAAAGAATCTAAGTTATATTTCTATTTTTAATTTTTGTTGTGCAGATCTAATTTTTTGGACCATATTCTCGCTTTAGGAGACTCGATCTCTCGGATTTCTGCATATTGGAGTGAACACTACAAAATTACTGGTATAATACTATTATCTCTCTTTAACTTTCTTATTCTTTCTTGTTTAGCAAAAAAAATTCATGCTGGGAGGGAAAAATTGCAATCTTGTTGACTGTTGAACACTACACTTAGACTCTGTGAACACTTAGACTCATAGACGCTGGTACAAAATTACTCCACACACTTAGACTCTGTGAACACTACACGCTTGTTGACTATTGAGTTGTTGTTTGTTATTTGGCAAAAATGCTTGCATGAAAGAAAATAGTTGGGAAAAAATGGTTGGGAAAAAATGTTTGTTATTTTCTGGAAGAAATGGTTGGGAAAAAATGCTTGCATGAAAGAAAATGGTTGCAGGAAAAAAATTGCTTGCAGGAAAAAAATTGCTTGCTTGCAGGGAAAAAAATGCTTGCATAAAAGAAAATGGTTGCAGGGAAAAATTGCTTGCAGGGAAAAAATTGCTTGCTTGCAGGAAAAAAATGCTTGAGTTATTTCTGTTTCGTAATGTCCATAAAATGTGCTTGTTGTTTCTGTCTTCGTTTAATGTGCATAAAATGTTTTATGGTTAAGCAAATTAGTTTTTTTGTTAGCAATTAATTAACACATAGCAGTTAGCACTAGGATTTGGGCTTTTTGCAAGTAAAATCATATTTTGTGATGTTTACTAGGTAGCACGCACGAAACCAATCAATGGCAACATCATCATATTCATGCAATGTGCGTATTTCTTTACTGAAATTTGTTTTCTATTGTTCAAATTTTGAAAGCCACAAATTTTATATTTTAGATGTCGCAAGAAGATCCTCCTCAACCACCAACTAGTTCGCAAGCCACAAATGAGCCAATTTCTAATCCAAATTCAAGGCTTGGGGTTCATAGAAAACCTATGAAGCAACGAACACTATTTTGGATAGATTTTAATAAGTTTGTGGATACGGAAGGCCGTCCTAAAGCTAGTTATAAGCATTGTTTGAAAGAATACCATTGTCATAGTAAATTAAATGGTACAAGCAATGTAAAAAATCATTGGAATCAATGTCCGGTGAATCCAAGAAATCATGATCCAAATCAATCCATACTCAACTTGCAATCAAATACGAAGGGCACGGACAAAACTCTTACTAGTTGGAGATTTAATCAAGAGGAGGTGAGGAAGGCTTTGACACGTATGGTAATCCTTGATGAGCTTCCATTTCAGTTTGTTGAGGGCGAAGGATTTAGAAACTTCGTGAGTGTTGCATGTCCTATCTTTCGTATTCCATCAAGATGGACTGTGGCACGAGATTGTTATGAAATTTACTCTATTAAGAAGAGTAAGTTCAAAGTATACTTGAAGGAGTCTAAGCAAAGGGTATGTCTTACAACGGATACGTGGACTTCGGTACAAAAGGTCAATTATATGTGTCTTACGGCACATTACATTAATGAAGAGTGGGAATTAAAGAAAAAAATAATCAACTTTTGTCCAATCTTTAGTCACAAAGGTGAGGACATCGGGAAAGCGGTAGAAAAATATTTGCTTGAATGGGGTATTGACAAGGTATTCACTATCACCGTTGATAATGCAAGTTCAAATGATGTAGCTATTTCTTACTTGAGCAAGAAGATCCAGAATTGGGGAAATATCATTCTACATTGCAAATATTTGCACATGCGGTGTATTGCACATATCATCAATCTCATGGTGGTGGATGGTTTGAAATTGATGTCTTCTTCGGTTACTCGTGTTAGGAATGCGGTACGTTATGTGAGACATTCTCCTAGTAGATTTTAAAAATTTAGGGAGTGTGTTGAAGCCGAGAAGATCCAAAGCAAGAAATTATTATGTCTTGATGTTAGCACACATTGAAACTCTACTTTTGTTATGTTGGAGACTGCACAAAGATTTGAAACGGCCTTTGAGAGGTTTACTTCTTTAGATCCGTGTTTTAAAGCGGAGCTAGCGGAGAATGGTGGGTACCCAAATGAAGATGATTGGGCTAATACAAGAAGACTTTGCACTTTTCTTCAACACTTCTATGAGCTTACCAAGCGTGTCTCAGGTTCTTTGTATGTCACATGTAATAATTTTTTTGATGAAATCACATCAATTGACATTCTTTTACGCTCTTCGAAGAATAGTGACGACTTTGACTTGACTATCATGGCCGATAAAATGAGAGAGAAGTATGAAAAATATTGGGGGGATATAGAGAAGATGAATATGGTGATATTTATTGCACCAATTCTTGATCCCCGACATAAGTTGAAGTATGTGGAGTATGCTCTTGATCATCTCTATGGTCCGGAGAAGAGCAATTCTATTAAAAGTAAAGTGAAAGTTGTTGCCTCATCTTTGTTCAATGAGTACAAAAGTATGAGTGCTTCTCAAAGTGGTGGTGCTGGTGCTACCATTGAAAGAGTTGAACCTTCTACCGAAAATCAACCGTTGCAATTGAAAAAGTTCATGAAAGCCCAATTCAAGAAACACAAGATGGAGTTGGGTGGTGGTGATTCAAAGTCGGAGCTCGATCGTTATCTAGAAGAGAGTATCGTAGATGAAGAAGATGATGATGATGATGATTTTGATATATTGGGTTGGTGGAAGCTTAATTCTCCTCATTTTCCTATCCTTTCAAAGATGGCTCGGGATGTGTTGGTCGTTCCCATATCTACCGTGGCGTCCGAGTCCGCTTTTAGTACCGGTTGTAAAACCCCTAAATTTCTACTTTTTTTTATAGTTCAAATAATATATATAATAAATATTTGTATTTTACTTAAAGTTTATTTTATGCAAATAGAGATACATTAATATTGAATTTATATATATAATTTTATTTTTCTAAATTTTAGTAATATTAATATTTTATTATTCAAAAAGATATTTAAAAATATTTATTATTTTTGAAATTATTATTATTGGTATTTGGAAAAATATATTTGGAAGTTATTGTGGCCATTTAAATTTTGATTTAATTTTTGGATTTATTTAAATATATTAACTTAATACATATAATTGAAATTTGATTTATTTAATTTGATTTTATACTATAGGGATATAATTAGATTTAAATGGGATTTATATTTGGATTTGGATTTGAAATAAAGTAGAGAATTATCTAACGGGGTTTTAAAGTATTATAATCTTTATCCGACTGGGAATTCCCACATCCTATAAATAGGCAGGTACTCCTCCAAGAAATTTTTCATCCCAACGCACATGTGTATCGTGTCTGTGTTTCATGTCCATCCACTATATTTTTACAGCTACATTAGTCGGAGCCCAGGCCGACAAATCCGACCCTCACCCGACACGGACTATACAACAGTACTACTCCGGCCCCGTCCCCTGCGGCCATCATCACCACATCCGGCTCACCATCACCTTCACCGCAACCACCGTTGTCACCATCACCACCAGATCCCACCCATCGTCGAGCCACCACCCTGCCTGGGACGGCACCACACACCACCGCCATCGCCCCGGCTAACCCAGCCATCCGAACCACCGCCACCAGAAAAAGAAAAAGGAAGGAAGAGCCCTAACCTTCCAAACCACGCCGTCTCCCTCTCTGAACCTAGCTGCGTCGAGCCGACGAATTCCGCCACCTCGGCGAGCTCCACCGCCCGATCGGATCCCGCCTTCAGCGTCCTCCTCTATATCGCGCATGGTCGACCCGCGTCGCCGCAGTCCATAGCCGCGCCAGCCCTGGTGGGTGGCGGGTCCAGCCATCGCTGCCCGCCGGTGCGCTCCCCTCCGTCAAGTATCCCCGCGACCACCGAGATCGATCCAACGTGTCGGCCACCGCGTGAGCCGACGAGTTCCCCGAACTACCGCCGACCCCTCTGGCCCTTGCCGACCTCCGTGCTCTGCCTCGCCTTCTCCTCGCGCTAATCGCCGACGCCTTCCCACTCCGGCCTCGCCGAGATCGCCGGTGCGCCTCCACCAAACCCCCGAACAGCCGCCTCCACGGCATTGGCCCTCCGCCTCCGATCCGCAGCGCCCGACTGCCGTGCTGTTCTCCTCCGACGGCCGCGCCGTTCCCTCACCGACCACGCCCGTCCGCGTCGCCTCCACCAACCCTCCAGCGCCGCCCCCAAATCCGTGAAACCGCCCCTTTCGTCCTCGGCGTCGACTACACCGCCGCAGCCATGCGCGCCACCGCGCGTAGACTCTTCCCTCCGCCTGCCGCCCGACCGCCGGCCTCGGTGATTAAACCCTCTCCGTTCCCTTCTCCCCCTCCTCTGATATTTTATTTATGAATGTTAATCTCTCTCTCCACTCTCTTTGAAAGTACAGCATTAGCTGTTAATTCTTCTTTTAATTTTTTTAATTAATTATATTATCAGTATTATTATTATTATTATTACTATTATTATTTATATTTTTATTATTAGAATTATTAATACTGTATTATCATTATTAATATTATTATTATTATTATGGTTATATAATAATGCATATTTGTTATTTTATTTTTACTAGTATATTGTAGATAGGATTATTTGAATAATAGAGATATATAAAATTTTAAATTACTATTTTTATCGATAATCTATTTTATAGTACGACTAATTGAGTTTTGGGTTCGCTACCGCTTTGGTCGACAAAATATATTTAGATTACTAAAAGAATTACAGACACATTTTGGTACTGCCAATTATAATATATTCTAGGCCATATTTCGAAAACTGATTTGGGACTTTTTACCAAATACTCCTTAAACATGTTTTCATAGGAACTTGTATTATAATTTTGGGACAAATTATTGTGGGCACTATAAATAATTTGGATGTGTAGCTAAAACGTATATGTACGAGTATTTTTATATGTTATGACTTCAACAAATAATTTCTAAAAAGCTTATACATACTTTTCCACATATATACATATATTTTTTTTCCACATATATACATATATTAAGAAAATCCTTTTTACAAAACCAATTCTCTATTATGATTGTGAAATATGTTATAAAATATTTTGTAGTAGTTTTTTTAGATATATATGTAGGAGCGTAAAAAGTGCTTCACAGAATGAGTTAAAGTGATAGATCATTCTACTCAAATTGATCTACTTTACGGCGCAGGGAGGTTAAATACTTTACGCCCAAGGCAAGGCTAATCGCTTTTTACGCCTAAAGTAGCCAGGGTCAAGACAATGGTTTTACGCCTAAGATAGGCTAACCCTCTTTTTACGCTGGATAAAGCTGTCAAGGTCTCGTATTTAATGCAAAGTCTGACATGAAGATATTGATGATGGCATATACCACAGATTTCAAAGGGATTTGTTTTATACAGAGACCAATGTTGTCGTTTAGTATGTGAACTGAGCTACTTTACGCTCACACTATGGCTTCTTTTACGCACGGAGATTATATGAGTTTTTACGCTCGAAAGTCGACGTGTGCGTAAAGTCTATTTGGGCTACTTTACGCTCAAGGTTATTTAATAACCACTTTACGTGAGAAATCTATGACAAGACTGTTTTACGCCTAGTCCACTACTTTACGCTCAGAGTACATTGGGGTTGGTTTACGCCCTATTCTTCTTCATCAGTTGAGAATGTGGTCTGCCTACATTGCTTTCATGCCACACATCTCGAAGAACGTGTGTACGTGCATCCTATTCTTACTGAAATGATGGGACACGTGTCAACATATACAGAGGATGACTTCGGTCATGGGTGGCAGTTGTTAGCGTAAAGACGAAACTTTTGCTGAGTTTTTACGCACAAGAGCCCAAGTCTATAAATAGACTTATTTTCTCATATAAGACACACAGAGACAGGAGAAAAGACAGAGAGATTAGAACACAGATATTTTTGATTCTCTGGAGCATTCTTCTTCAGCCTTTCTTTCAGAACAGGGTAAAGCAAAGCAGGAAAGCATTCGGCCTCGCCATCAGTGCCCAAGTACGTCGATACCTTTCTGGTGACTTAGTTCTTCCAAGTTGTTCATCTTCAAGCAGCGATCTTCATCATCATCGTATGGTCCAAGGAACAAAGTGATCATTTACAGATCAGACTTCTACAGTAATACTTTCCTAGAATCAAATTTGTACTTCTTGTACTTCTTCTCGTTTTATTTTCAAAATCCGATTTCCAGGCATTTTGTTAAGTGAAACAAAAATGGCGACTCTGCTGAGGACGACCTTCTCCTCTAACGAGGAGGCAATTGCTCAATACGATGATGTGTCGATTGGATCGACAAAGAAGACTCTGGTTGTACACTTCGACCAGACTGCTTATGAAGGGATGCTCCGAACTGGGGGTGGTTCTCGCTACTTGTCACGACCCGCACCTACTGTTAGGGTACGAGAACGTAACTACGCCCAGCCTACGTCGCAGTGTCGGCGGTAGAATGCTGTCCTAGGTCACAACATTTAACAATATAATGCTAAGCAGTTTATACTCCCCGAATGGGGGTGACATAGCAGATACAGACTCAATCACATCTAAGATAGAGCATGATAAGAATAGATAAAACATGAAATCCAAAAGAGATACAGGAGATAGAAGTCTAAGTGTCTAAGATACATAAACTCAGAAATACATCTTAAAACTCAAATACAGATACAGTAATCCACAAAGTAAATATAACTCCAGACAAATGAAATAACTATCTAAACAACCCCTAGTGTGTCTCCTCTAGGCTAGCAGGCAACCTCCAGGCTATCTGTAAAATTTATCAACAGATCCAGTCAGGACAGGAGCGAGTACAGTACATCTCAACAGATCATAGCAGGTTAGAAAATATAATCATACAGTAAAGTAAGATACAGGTACTGAAAGAAATGCAGTATGTAAACAGAGAGAGAGCTGTAATAGAAATATCTACTATAAATAGAGACTAACAGTGGCTATTGATTCACAGTACAATATAGACATGTAAATGGCCTGGGATGATTCTGATGCTACACTATGGAATGATTCTGATGCTACACTACTGGTGTATTATTCACATGTCCATTTCTACTCCTCCGTACCCCCAATCAATACACAAAGATCCAATCAGGTTATGTTATGATACTATGTACAGCCTCCGAAGGGAGGTAAGCCTCCGAAAGGTGGTAGCCTCCGAAAGGTGGTAGCCTCCGAAGGGTGGTAGCCCCCGAAGGGTGGTACATAGTAGACCCATAAATGGGATAAGGATTCCAGGAAAACTCTGTGATCATAAGAGTATATGTCACAAGTGATCGAAGAATCAACGAAGCATAGTGATACGCTATGTAAGTGAAACGCACAGAACATAGAGTTCCCGATGCTCCCTAAGGATAACATCTCAAAAAGGGATCCATATAGTACCAATCCGTGTGACCAACGTGACAGTACAAGTAAAGTAATCTACTGCAGAAAATAATTCTAAGCACGATATGAAATAATCAAAAAATGTACTCGCCTGATATCTGAATGTCCAAGGTAAAGATACTGTCCGATGAGAGGTGTCTGACTCCTACTTAGAACAGCACAAGTCACAACATGTCCAGAAGGGTAATATAAAGTACTACAATGCATTCTACATGAATCTAGGTCAAACTAGGCCAAAGTCAACCCTTGGTCAACTCTGGTCAACTGCACTAGTCAAACTAGGTCATGTCCTAACCCATCAAGTCTTACTAGGCCTAACCAAGACTATCCTAGCAAGCACACATCAATACAAGGCTATACAAGCCAACATACACCCAACTCTATATAGCATACAATTATTCAATACTCAAATAGGCAAGAATTCACATTGGATATACACTAGGTAATCTATTACTTTAAGCTATATATGTCTACACATATATACACATGCATATATTGGTATTCAACATTAGGTCTATAATCATGGCATTTCAAATGGTTATATAAACTTATATATTACAACACAATATGCTAACATATATATAATATACATACATAGCTAAGTTAACTATATTCATAAATACTTATTTAAGAGGCTATGTGTGTGTATGTGAACATGGCAAAAGGGCAAATGAGGGTTAAATGGGCATACATAGTGTATACATATCAAAGAGTGTCAAAGTGTAAGTGAACAATGTGTCAAGTGTGATAGTGTCAACATAGTGTAAGGGGGTACATGAGGTAATATAGGATTTGTGTTAACATAGAACATTACATCTTATTAACTTGTATATTGCATACATTACATCTATTATTACATTACATTCATGCTTGCATTCATTCATCATTCATTTATTCTCTTGCACCACTATATGCACCATACATTGCATACTATGGAACCTACATATTCATTACAAGCCATACTTATACATGCTTACATTAGATATGATACTTATACCTCATACATCATTTATTTAAATATTTACTCATGCGTGCATTCTCTATTTAATTACATAATGTATATACATTAACATGGGTTAAAATTAAATAGAACATTATATTACACACAAGGGTGCACAAAATGCATATGCCGAATAGTAACTCCTACTAATAATCAATATTGTACCATCTCAGCATGAACTAAAATATAGGATTAAAGTATGTTATAGATCTATGTGTTAGCTTTCCGAAACTTCAAACGGATCGTATTTTTGTTTCCGAAAACTCCTGGAATCGCGAAAACACCGAGAACGCATTTGTCTTTCGTACAGCTGACACTCAAATAATTCTCCAGAAAGTTAAAGAAAGAATTAGGCCTATTAATACATGTTTTTGGAAATCTAACTTCAATACACTTCTTTTAAAAAAATGGGAGATTAAACCGAGCTTTGAGCTAGAAGTTATGACATTTCTAAGTTAGGGCTAAAATTAAAAACGTGGATAAAAATCATGACGGATTTGGGTAGTTTGAGACAAAAGAACACAAGTATATAACATAATATATCAAGAACTCACTCTCTAAACTAATATATATATATGAGACACTATAGAACACATCTCCAATACAAAAATATGAGATTAAACATGTAATAATTTATTCATACATAACAACAACACATAGTGTGTCCAAATTTGGGATTTTCCCACATGGACACAACCACAACACAAAGGACACTCCTATGACCTCCAAATGAACACAAAATGGACACAAATGGAGATACAACCATGGGGGTCATTCCTATGGGTTCAAAATAGACCTATATGCATGAGAAAATGAAAAAGAGAAGGGATTTATACCTCCCGGTAGATCGAATCGAAGAAAAGTCTTCCCGGAGCGACAACGACATGTAGAGATTCCAAAAGGACACGAACGAGCTCCGAATCCTCCCAAACTTGGGTAGCTTCCTCCTTTGCTAGAATGGAGAAGGAAAGAAGAAGATTTGGTGGCGAAATGGAAGGATTTAGTGGAGAAATTGCTAGGGATTGCTCTCTAGGAATTTGGAGAAGAACAAGAGAGAGAGTGTGGATGAGAATAATTAAATAAACTTGAGCCTATCCTCTCCCAAAGTGTCTGGCCATATGGGGCTATTTGTCCTATTATGGTAAGGTCCAAAATGCCCCCACTAACCTATTCTATGAGTATTAGGAAAGGGCTAATTGGTTGGGGCTAAATTAGTCATTCTAAAGTCTCTAATCACACTAACCTTATCCATAATAATTAGTCTAACCTATATTTCTATCATGTGGACTAAAATTAATATCATGTGGGCCATGCCTAACTAGTGTGTGGGTCCCACTAGAGTCAAACTACCCCCGGGTCCCCGTTTCAAGTCGGATTGAGTTGAAATTCGAACCCGACTCAAATAACCCCAAAACAATATCATAAATAATAAAATAATATCAAAATAATTCAAAGAGGTCAAATGCAAAATATTCTTAGGCCAAAAATGATATTAAAATATTATAATCACATGGTTAGACTCTAGGTCAAACAGTCTCTAGGGTTTCACTAGCAAAACATCAAAACCACAAGTCATTGATTTAAATAATTTTAAAATAATTTAAAATCATCAAAAATCATATCATGAATTAAATATCATTATTAAAATAATTATAAACACAAAATTTCAAAATTACCCTCATTTGGGAAACTGGGTGCTACAACTCTACCCACCTTAGAAAAATTTCGTCCTCGAAATTTAAGATCGATAGTAGTCCTTCTAGAGCCTCTAACCTACCCAATATCTAAGGTAACACTTTCTAACACTGGAATAATAAACGGACATCTAAAAGTGTCAATCTAGGAATACCTCCAATACTGCTCTGCTGTACGACGGTAATGGAACTTCAATAAAATATGGACTGGAACCTATATCCAAGGGACTGGACCTATTTTAAAGTGGTCTTAACTAAGGATAAAAAGGAACTGATCATAGGCTATAGGTATGCTCAAACTATTATCTTCCTATTAACCATCTATTAATACATTCTATTACCATAGGAACGATGCATTGCTAAGACATATAGGCCCCTATCTCTCATAACACATTTATACTCACCAAAAGACTAGTACATCCTATCAAGGCTGATACTATAATCTTTCATAAATCTCATAAGCTACATGTTTAGAGACACACATCCCCACATCAAGGACTAACCTATATATATCTATAACTGATACTAATGGGGTGACGTGTCACGCCCCGATTCATAGAGTCATTTAGTCACATATTTTATCTCTTGGAATCGATCGTCCTCGCTTGGACGTGATGCCGTACAAGTCTGGAATTGCACTTGTACAAGGCAAAGATGGTACATAATCGATTATTCTTCAAATAGGAACACATCGCAGCGGCAGAAGCAGATAAATTGAATTTAATGAGGACAATCCTTCTCATTGAATAAAAGTACATCACTTCTTTATAGCAGCGGAGAAAAGAGTAACTTGAAACTACACAAAGATATGTAGAACTCTATTCTCTTTATTGATAATTGAAGAAGAGTACAAGACTTGTATTGAAGTACAATGATTACAGCACATCTCACTTTACATTGGGAACCAACTGAACAATGCTATACAGCATACATTTGATATTTGGATACAATGGATTACAACTCAATATACTGACTTGGCTTACAATCTCACTGGTACAACTGATTACAATGTTCCATACATTATGCCCTTTATAAACAGAAGACATCATCTTGTGCAAGGAGAGCTTCTGTATGCCCAACAAATCTTCGATGCCGCGGAACCAATCCAGCTAAACTTCGTGTGTAGAGCATTCCAAGCACGAGCACCTGCCCACAAAACGTGGGTCAGCACATCATCTATGTACTGGCGAGCAGAATCCAACCCACTCGCATAAACCAACATTTAAGTGATCATTTAAGCAAGCATTTATTAGAATGATCTTTCTACTTGGGGCCTAGCATCAGTTTACAGTTCATGGGCAATAATCAGAGTGAAGCATGTAAACATATTCTTAGCAATATTCATGTGGACTTATTATTATAGCATTCTTGGTGTCATCATGCAAAGGCGTCATTGAGGCATCGTTAACATTAACATCTTAAACATGTTATAACAATTCTCATTTCAAGCATCACTTAGCAGGTATGTTGTGTTTGAGCAATGATTATAGCAAGGTATCTTTCTAGCATACGAAATGGAACATGTTAAGCAGGCAAGTTAAACCAACTTATACAATATCACAATTATGTGATTTCTTACCGATAGCCGACTCCTCGTACCTGTATCAAATACAGGTTATCTGATATACTTACTTTGCCTGCACAAAACATTCATTAGCATGCATCCTGACTACATGGTTACTGGTGTTGTTAAACCATATGGACTCTTCTCATTTTATTTCATTTTAAGATAATGCGGTCAGCATAGTAGGTGGCGAGCCTCTATGCCACCCCGCCTTATCCGTGCTCCCATAGCACTCATCATTATTTCCTCCTAGGTCGAATCGGTTCCCAGGGCCCTAGGAACCGTTCGAGGAAATTATTACTCAAACCTTGTATACAAGTTGTCCATGACCATGCGAATGCGTGTCCGACTCGATTGTGAATAAAATCGCATGGTAAAATATATTAAGGAAAGTAAAGGCAACAGTGCATCATTAGTCATGTTCAATGACTTATTCATTTCATCATTACCATCATTTCATTTGGTGATCTCAATGATCCCAGCTTTATCATTTCTCATTCATTGCTTCATTTGGAACGTATCTCATATCATTCCTTTCTTAAGAGGAACTTAACATTCATTCATTTCTTATAAGGGACAGGCAGGCAGCATTTCATATTCTTGCAACAGTTATAGAGAGAGTACATGATTCTAGAGTTTCATTCAGTTTATTGGGTAGATAGCACAGCCAGTTCATTTCTTATTCTATCATTCACAAGGCATCTCAATATTCAAGTGTTTTGTCATTTCAGCAGCATTAAACATAAGGAACAATGTTATCAATTTAATCTCAGGCATGGAATCACATTTGCGGTTCAATGAGTTGTACATTTCAATAATTATCAGCATAAGCATCTCTATTATTTAGCAACGAACATATGGGACATTTAGGGACAGTTCATAGCATTTCAATACTTCATTTATTAAGCATGAAAGAGTAAGGAGGAGGAAGGACAGTTCCACTCACCCAAAATTCTACTAAGCGTAGCTCCACCAGTGAGCCATGTTCCAATACCCATTCCATCTAGCCAGCTAAGAGAGACTGCATTAGTCTCAATTCTCCTGATTCCCAACATAAGTCACGGTCCAATATTCTGATCCCATCCAATAAGCCAACCAAATGCCTCGTGCGGAGCGGGGCATTACATGACGTCCCTATTTTCCAACAATCAAGGTCTAAAATTTTTTAATCTAAATCATACAATTTGAAAGAATAGTATACAAGGTCAGGGCATACCGTAGCAGTTGGAAGTCTCACCTAGGTGCACTGGTCATTCTAGGTCAAAACAGTACTATGGTATCAACACACAAACAATCTAGGGTGTCCTAATTGGGAAGGTAAGGGAACAATAATCATCAAGGTTGTAGGGCTGTCTACCATCCTATATAAAAATTGGTCATTAACAAGCAACTAAGAAATTATTAAAAGGTTACTATTCCATAAAATGGCAAAAATTAAAAATTTAGGCACAACAAATCACAAATAGATTTTTGTCTTGACACGATCTAATTTGATCAATTTCGGGATAAAACGAGATTTGGACAAAAAGGGAAATCAATAAAATCAAAGTATGAGCACGAGCATCCAATGATGGAGGTTCAGGTCATGATTAAATTTAATTTGACTGAGTACGAATACGAGGTTCATAGGCGATGAAAAGATTTCAAGAAGAATTGTCAAGGCTGTCGCGAATGAGACTCTAGGGTCAAGTTTAACTATGTCTCCATTCTCGTAGATTGATACATGAAAAAGTGAACCAAAGTGCAATAGGTTGATCAGACCATCATGTACCGGTTCTGATTAGACAATATGTTAGTGGGTGGCCACCCAATAAAATATGTCATGACCAAGCTCGAAAATAGATAAGCTTGCAAAACTAAGGCTAATTTAGTAGCACAAGATATAAGGGTGGTAATGATGAAAGGAATTACATAGTCCAAGTTTCTTAACCAACGGGTCAAGTAATCAGATAAGGTACAAGGTTAAGCATCTAAGGAAACAAGCAGAACACCATCACATGTCGGGTCGAAAGAATTGAGTCAAGGCTGGATTTCTAATTGAAATAAGAAGAAATTTAGTATAATGGTAGAGGTTATAGTTTATCCAGTTGACCAGAAAATCATATCAAGAAAATAGAGTACAAGAAGACGGGTTTTAGTGGGACATGATATACCTACACGAAGGTGAGCTCGTATAGGTCTTGCATATAGGATTTGTTGGAGGGTAACAGCTAGTATTACATTCCGAATATCAAAGTCACGATAAGGAACGTCAAGATCTCAATTAGAAAGTGGGAGTTCAAGAGGTGGTAATTAATGCACAAAATAATGAAGATCGAGTTAGTCATCTGCTTCTGATACTCTTAAGTTCATCTGGTCATAACTTGCCAATCATATCTTTACCTCACCAGTCTCCATATGAAAATTTAACCTTTACTTAAACCCTTACCATGACTACCGTAGACAATTTCCAATTTTTAAACATCACTCTTGAAGCACAGCCCTGACATTTAGGAATCAACATTAACCATTTATTTAAATTCCAAGTTCTTTCACCTTGTCTTAAATTTGACCCAAAACCTCTAAATCTCGTTTACGAATTCCTTGAACTTGTTCAAATTGTTCTCCTCGTATTATTTAATTTAAATCTCTAGGCCTTACAAAACTTATCTTCCATCATAAAATTAACTTCCGTATTTTCTTCGACCCTTGAATATTATTCTCCTAAAAATATTTCACAACAATCTCTAAACTTCCATAACTTTGTGTTCTCTCTATCCCTAGTCATTTCCTCGCAACATCTTGTTTAATATCCTTATTAAACACAATTAACTTCTCTTTTCCATTACTAACCTTCTACATAGCCTCAGAGTAAAAGTTTTCCCCAGAATCAATAACCAAGATTTTTTAAGTTCTCAAAACTAGGTTGACCTCTGATATCCTCATTAGTTTTGAATACACTTATAAACTATCTCATAACCCCAAAATTTCTCTAAATGTAATTGTTTCCAGATTGACAGTATACATCTCTTTATTCTATTCGAGACCTTTACCACATTTCTATCTCAAGTTTCCATATGGAACATTCCACATTTGATTTCCTTTAGATCATCATAAAATAACCAGTTACGTCTTCTTTGAGCTACATAATTTACGTCACTTCCTTAGCCTTTCCCATGCAAAAGATACGAAGATTCAAGGGTTTCGAAGTACATCTGGTAGGGACGACAAGATATGGGTAATTAATGTAATGAGACAGAGTTTAAGATAAGAGGTAAAAAAAGAATGCAAGGGAATAATGGCGAGAAAGAATAATGAAGATATGTTCCTTCTCATCGGTTCAAACGAGAGGAACCCATCAAGCTTAAATTCAATAGCAAGGAATGAGGGTGAATCCAAACAAGAGGAAAATGAATTCCAATTGAAGTTCAAAATGAGTTTCTCAGGGGTCGTCCCAGAAATCTCTCAAAGAATCTTAAGTGTGATTGAGTACCTTGGATTTGAAAATATTAATCTAAAGACAAAATTAAATCAACAACTACAAAATTTTATCAAAATCATCAACTAATACCAGGATTCAAAGTTTTACAATGAATCCACAAAATCAAATTCAAATCAAGGAAAAAGGTGAATCAAAACAAGGAAAATGAGTTTAAATCGGAATTCAAAATGAGATTCTCAAGGGTCATCCCAGGAATCTCTCAAGGAATCCTAACAGTGATTGAGTATCTTCAAAAATATATCCTAATCCTACTGCAGGCTGTAGTGGTACTCTAGTTCGAATACCACTATACAAACTCGACCTGCATAGGCCACCACTAAAAATGTGTCACGACCCGCACCCACTGTTAGGGTACGAGAACGTAACTATGCCCAGCCTACGCCGCAGTATCGGCGGTAGAACGCTGTCCTAGGTCACAACATTTAACAATATAATGCTAAGCAGTTTATACTCCCCGAATGGGGGTGACATAGCAGATACAGACTCAATCACATCTAAGGTATAGCATGATAAGGATAGATAAAACATGAAATCCAAAATAGATACAGGAGATAGAAGTCTAAGTGTCTAAGATACATAAACCCAGAAATACATCTCAAAACTCAAATACAGATACAGTAATCCACAAAGTAAATACAACTCCAGACAAATGAAATAACTATCTAAATAACCCCTAGTGTGTCTCCTCTAGGCTAGCAGGCAACCTCCAGGCTATCTGTAAAATTTATCAACAGGTCCAGTCAGGACAGGAGCGAGTACAGTACATCTCAACAGATCATAGCAGGTTAAAAAATATAATCATGCAGTAAAGTAAGATACAGGTACTGAAAGAAATGCAGTATGTAAACAGAGAGAGAGCTGTAATAGAAATATCTACTATAAATAGAGACTAACAGTGGCTAGTGATTCAGAGTACAATATAGACATGTAAATGGCCTGGGATAATTCTGATGCTACACTATTGAATGATTCTGATGCTACACTACTGGTGTATTATTCACATGTCCATTTCTACTCTCCCATACCCCCAATCAATACACAAGGATCCAATCAGGTTATGTTATGATACTATGTACAGCCCCCGAAGGGTGGTAGCCTCCGAAAGGTGGTAGCCTCCGAAAGGTGGTAGCCCCCGAAGGGTGGTAGCCCCCGAAGGGTGGTACATAGTAGACCCATAAATGGGATAAGGATTCCAGGAAAACTCTGTGATCATAAGAGTATATGTCACAAGTGATCGAATAATCAACGAAGCATAGTGATACGCTATGTAAGTGAAACGCACAGAACATAGAGTACCCGATGCTCCCTAAGGATAACATCTCAAAAAGGTATCCATATAGTACCAATCCGTGTGACCAATGTGACAGTACAAGTAAAGTAATCTATACAGAAAATAAGTCTAAGCAGGATATGAAATGATCAGAGAATGTACTCGCCTGATATCTGAATGTCCAAGGTAAAGATACTGTCCGAGGAGAGGTATCTGGCTCCTAATTAGAACAGCACAAGTCACAACATATCCAGAAGGGTAATATAAAGCACTACAATGCATTCTGCATGAATCTAGATCAAACTAGGCCAAAGTTAACCCTTGGTCAACTGTGGTCAACTGCACTAGTCAAACTAGGTCAAACTAGGTCATGTCCTAACCCAGCAAGTCTTACTAGGCCTAACCAAGACTATCCTAGCAAGCACACATCAATACAAGGCTATACAAGCCAACATACACCCAACTCTATATAGCATGCAATTATTCAATACTCAAATAGGCAAGAATTCACATTGGATATACACTAGGTAATCTATTACTTTAAGCTATATATGTCTACACATATATACACATGCATATATTGGTATTCAACATTAGGTCTATAATCATGGCATTTCAAATAGTTATATAAACTTATATATTACAACACAATATGCTAACATATATATAATATACATACATAGCTAAGTTAACTATATTCATAAATACTTATTTAAGAGGCTATGTGTGTGTATGTGAACATGGCAAAGGGGCAAGTGAGGGTTAAATGGGCATACATAGTGTATACATATCAAAGAGTGTCAAACTGTAAGTGAACAATGTGTCAAGTGTGATAGTGTCAACATAGTGTAAGGGGGTACATGAGGTAATATAGGATTTGTGTTAACATAGAATATTACATCTCATTAACTTGTATATTGTATACATTATATCTATTATTACATTACATTCATGCTTGCACTCATTCATCATTCATTTATTCTCTTGTACCACTATATGCACCATACATTACATACTATGGAACCTACATATTTATTACAAGCCATACTTATACATGCTTACATTAGATATGATACTTACACCTCATACATTATTTATTTAAATATTTACTCATGCTTGCATTCTCTATTTAATTACATAATGTATATACATTAACATGGGTTAAAATTAAATAGAACATTATATTACACACAAGGGTGCACAAAATGCATATGCCGAATAGTAACTCCTACTAATAATCAATATTATACCATCTCAGCATGAATTAAAATATAGGATTAAAGTATGTTATAGATCTATGTGTTAGCTTTTCGAAAATTCAAACGGATCGCGTTTTCGTTTCCGGAAACTCCCGAAATCGCGAAAACACCGAGAACGCGTTTGTCTTTCGTACAGCTGACACTCAAATAATTCTCCAGAAATTTAAAGAAAGAATTAGGCCTATTAATACATGTTTTTGGGAAGCTAACTTCAATACGCTTCTTTTAAAAAAATGGAAGATTAAACCGAGCTTTGAGCTAGAAGTTATGACATTTCTAAGTTAGGGCTGAAATTAAAAACGTGGATAAAAATCATGACGGATTTGGGTAGTTTGAGACAAAAGAACACAAGTATATAACATAATATATCAAGAACTCACTCTCTACACTAATATATATATGAGACACTATAGAACACATCTCCAATACAAAAATATGAGATTAAACATGTAATAATTCATTCATACATAACAACAACACATAGTGTGTCCAAATTTGGGATTTTCCCACATGAACACAACCACAACACAAAGGACACTCCAATGGCCTCCAAATGGACACAAAATGGACACAAATAGAGATACAACCATGAGGGTCATTCCTATGGGTTCAAAATAGACCTATATGTATGAGGAAATGAAAAGGAGAAGGAATTTATACCTCCCGGTAGATCGAATCGAAGAAAAGTCTTCCCGGAGCGACACCGACACGTAGAGATTCCAAAAGGACACGAACGAGCTCCGAATCCTCCCAAACTTGGGTAGCTTCCTCCTTGGCTAGAATGGAGAAGGAAAGAAGAAGATTTGGTGGAGAAATGGAAGGATTTGGTGGAGAAATTGCTAGGGATTGCTCTCTAGGAATTTGGAGAAGAACAAGAGAGAGAGTGTGGATGAGAATAATGAAATGAACTTGAGCCTATCCTCTCCCAAAGTGGCTGACCATATGGGGCTATTTTTCCTACTATGGTAAGGTCTAAAATGCTCCCACTAATCTATTCTATGAGTATTAGGAAAGGGCTAATTGGTTGGGGCTAAATTAGTCATTCTAAAGTCTCTAATCACACTAACCTTATCCATAATAATTAGTCTAACCTCTAACTAAAATATTTGTATCATGTGGACTAAAATTAATATCATGTGGGCCATGCCTAACTAGTGTGTGGGTCCCACTAGAGTCAAACTACCCCGGGTCCCCGTTTCAAGTCGGATTGAGTTGAAATTCGAACCCGACTCAAATAACCCCAAAACAATATCATAAATAATAAAATAATATCAAAATAATTCAAAGAGGTCAAATGCAAAATATCCTTATGCCAAAAATGACATTAAAATATCATAATCACATGGTTAGGCTCTAGGTCAAACAGTCTCTAGGGTTTCACTAGCAAAACGTCAAAACCACAAGTCATTGATTTAAATAATTTTAAAATGATTTAAAATCACCAAAAATCATATCATGAATTAAATATCATTATTAAAATAATTATAAACACGAAATTTCAAAATTACCCTCATTTGGGAAACTGGGTGCTACACTACTCCAATGTTCAAAAATCTCCCAAAGCACGAAAAGTTTGGATTCCTAAATCCAAAATAGCTTCTGATCTCTCTGTTGCTGCTAGTGGCAAGAGAATTCTTTCCACTCCTGTCGTAGGGGCTCCCGTTCGTAACGAGGCAGTCCTTACTTCAGAGTTGCACTCAAAGTGTGACGATTTATCTCCCTTTTGTAACGGTGAAGATAATCAGGTTTCACGCCCACTGCGTAAGAACCAGGTTTTACGCTCAGTGGGTAAAAACCAACTTTTACGCTCAGTACATAAAGATGAGTCTCCCATTTGTAATGGGACAGACTCTAACGATTGTGCTTCTGGGTGTAAGAATCAGTCTTCCGTCGGTGACGTGGTAGGCTCAAATAAATTACGCTCCTCGCGTAAAATTTTTACGCTCTACGCGTAAAGGTAAATCTTCTGTCTTTGACAGTGTAGATAAAATTCGCAATGATGTTTTTACATTAATGTGAATGTACCTAAACGTGTGCAGCATAAAAATGATGTTGGTAAAGCTTCAGTTCTACACCAAAAGCCTTCTTATACTGCTCTACGCAAAGTACCAAATCTACAAATTACACGCAATGAAAATGGAGTCCTTCGTGCTAAAAAATCTCAAGATTTACGCACACAACTCCAAACGCATAGAAATGTACAATTTGGTTCTGCGAATGCAGCCAGTAATCTTCTTTATACACAGGGGACTAAACGTTTTTCTACTCCTAATGTAATAAAGAAGACTACTCCCTCCATTCCTTCTGACTTACGTGAATTGCTAATGCAAAAGCGTAAGAATAGACAATCTCCGGTGACATTTTCCCAAGAAAAAGATCATTGTGATTATCACCAGGTTGTAATCAATTGTTGTTGTTCGGCTTCAAAACGGTCAGTTTTTGATCGATTGAGTTTTAATGTGTCTCAACAACAAACTGAAGACCAAGAACATGAGTTGTCATATGTGTCAGTGAATATGGCATCTCATACTAACAGAGGACGACGTCCAAGACGAAATACGTCTCAAACCCCAGGTCAGCAACAGTTCAACAGACTTCTTGATTCTTTTGAGGGAGTATATCAAAATACTCGATCAAGAAGACAAAGACAAATGCAGACTTTTGATTCAGAAGCTGGGGGTACTCAATCTTTTGAGTCCGAGACTGACAGTGTCGATTCATACTTCTATACTGATCCTTCTATATCTTCAAGAGAGGTTGAATCCTACGCTGTCGGGGATGAACCAGAGACCTCATCTGTTAATACAGAACAGCATCTCACTGCCGTTGAGCAATCACTAAAAGACATGCTTAACATGGTGCAAAACATGCATCAGATAATATTGAATCAGCAAACTGCTCAGCCGACAGTGATAGCACCAGTACCAGTAGCAGCACAAACTCAGGATAGTCAAGGGGCTGATATACCTTTGAATGTTCAGGAGCCTGCTGTTAATCAAAATTCTGCATCTCCAGATCCTATTATTCCAGAAGATGTACCATCTCAGGTGGGGATTACGGTACAACCAACAACTATTCAATCAAATGTGCTTCCGCAAACTAGTGAGGCCATTCAAGCAGTGCGTGAACTCAAAGCACAATTTGAAGTCTTGAGGCACAAGGATCAACTCCAGAGGTTAGAGATTAAGCAACCTTATCCTCCTCATTGGAATGATGTACCCTTTTTACCAAAATTTAAGCCACAATCCATGGTATTGTTTGATGGAAGGGCTTCTCCTAGTCAATATATCAATTATTTTGATATTATGACTGTACATCTGCAGAAAAATGATGCTCTTCTCACTCGAGTGTTCATTGGTTGCTTGACGGGTTCGGCTTATGATTGGTATCGAAGTTTACCCGACAATTGTATTTTGTTTTTCGACGAATTTAAGGCAATATTTCTCTCCCGCTTCTATGAAGGAGGTATGGACATGAACATGTCCTCCTTGATAGAAATCAAGCAAAAGGAGAAAGAATATACTCGGACGTTCATTGAATGTTTCCGATAGACAACTTTAAAGATGCCCCCTGGTATGCCAGATTCAGCACTCATTGATACATGCAAGATGAATCTGCGACCATCTATTGCTATTTTTACGGGTTCTCAATTTACAGATTGGACTTCGTTCATCATAGCAGCAGTTTCTGCCGAGACCAATGGTAGGTTGGCTCGTGAACATGGGATGATTTTTGCCTCAGATGATAGAGGAAAGAAAAGTAATCCTGGTAATAACCCCAGTAATCGTAATGTGAAAGGAAAAGATACCCTCATGGTTAATCTTTCCAAGAATAAAACGATGCCAAATAGCCAGGAATCTTCCAGGCCAAAGGAAGAATACTCTTTTGATGAGAGTGATATCCCAGGGATATTTCAATGTCTGGTAAAGAGTGGCAAACTTCAGATTCCAGAGCCAAAGAGGCCTAATGAGGTGAATCTAACTGACAATCCCAAATATTGTATCTATCATAGATACATTAATCATCCTACCAGCGCTTGCTATATCCTGAAGAAGAAAATCCAGGAACTGATAAATGGCGGTGTTATCGCCTTAACTAATGATGACCATACGGTTACAACCAATA
Source organism: Iris pallida (assembly GCA_029216955.1). Classification (NCBI taxonomy): domain Eukaryota; kingdom Viridiplantae; phylum Streptophyta; class Magnoliopsida; order Asparagales; family Iridaceae; genus Iris; species Iris pallida. Next base: position 13,450,539 of record JANAVB010002395.1, on the reverse strand, counting down.
TGGTTTCTCTTCAATTCGAGAATTTTCCTCCACAGCAAGTAGCAGATAGAATCATCCCAATTCCGAAGGCGACGATGAAGATTGTGAATATCCCGCCTCCTGGAGAAGAAAATGACGGATTGCTGCCTCTTACCTTAAAAATGGTGAAATTATGTGGGTACATCCTGACTTAATACCTGAATTAGAAAATGAAAGTAAAACTTCAAAATCCAAGAAAGGCAAAAAAAGTCAAAACCTGCAACATGATTTCTCATGTTATTCCAGATCCCGACGATTCAGATTATCTATGGGATGGCACTCCTTTGGAAGATAGACTAAGAGGATTGAACATATGTCCTCCAAGTCTAGCTCCTCCTACCAAACTCAAGCTTACTCATCAGCAGTGGTTAGCTATAAACAGTGTCCCTTTATACCGGGCACAACAAATCTTCGCTGCTTACAAAAAAGCTCCTACAGGGATTTTTCCTCGTATCCCGAATCCTTCTCCTCCTGTAGTTACAGAGACATCTATTCCTCATTCTCCTGTGAATACAGAGATCTCTTCTTCTTCCTCTGTGGAACCATTTGTTAAAAGTCTGCTGCCCATTCATCTATACAGTCAGCAATCTGTCCTTCTCATGAAGAAAATGGGTTATGACTTTCAGAAGACAGAATGTTTGAATTATGATAAAGGAATACGACTTCCTTTACAAATTCAAAATAAAAAATCCACTGTTGGATTGGGTTCTGAAATTCCTCACAACAAACCTTACAAGAAAAAGGCTAAAGGGAGGAAGACTAAATCCTGTAATATGGTACTTCCTTCTCTTGAGTCTGAAGAAGAAACTTTTACTGGTACAAGATCCGGGAATGAGTACCACAAAGATTATGAGGGATCTTCCAAAGAAGCAGAAGATGTAGTGGAAACACTACCAGCTCAACCTTCTCCTGTTCCTGCTAAACCCTCGATGGTTGAAAAGGGAAAACAGAAAGCAGTACGTTTTGACGTTCCATTCAAGTCTGCTTCCAGTCAGGGGGTGGTGATGAAACCTTACAAATTTGATATTCTAGCTCAGTTAGCCAATACTCCAGCTAGACTATCCATATTTGAACTGCTTCGTCTTTCTAGAGAAAGCAGGAAGACTTTGAGTGAAGCTCTACTTCAGGCAGATTCATGCTTGGCTCAACTCAAGAGTTCTGATAATACTCCAGTGTCGTGTCCGCAATGTCATAGTGTGATAGAAGCAATTCCCAATATAACCTTTACACAAGAAGATATGCTGTTGAAGCATAACAAACATGACAGACCTCTATGCTACACTGGGTATATAGGATCTACTGAAATTGACAGGATTTATATCGATCCTGGGTCGTCAATTAGCATAATTCTTCAAAGTATGCTAAGACCTCTGAGGATTCCTATTAGTGACCTGACTTACACTAGTACTACGATAGTTAGTTTTAACTCTGGCAAGAGTAAACCACTGGGGAAGATTCAGATTAGCGATCTGCGAACTATGGTAACCTTCTATGTTATCAACTCAGATGTATCCTACAATATTCTTCTTGGAAGACTGTGGATTCATGAACACAACATTGTGCCTTCAACTCTCCACCAATGCTTCAAGTATGTGGATTCTCAAGGAGTTGTAAAGACTGAGTTTGCTGATATCAATCCCTTCAAGGGTGTTGAAGCCTATTTTTCTGATTCAAGGCTTTATAAACAAGAACATGTGAAAGAAATATCAGACATAGCTAAAGATCAATCTTTTATTGAAGATCAGTCTATTAATGAAGATCCGCCAGAAGAACAACCTTTGAAGATCATAGTCAAGGGACGAATCCAATCCCAATCTGTCAATGATCAACCTTTGGTAATCAAGGTTAAAGGAAGAACTCAAGCTTCATCTGAGGAATCAGTAAATGTTTCTACTAAGAGCCAAGTTCAACCCTTTTTGATTAAGGTCAAAGGGCGTACCTCTTGTACGAATGATCCAGAACCACCATTGATTGTCAATCTTGGCAAATCTACGCAGAAGACGGATAATGGTCCACTGATAATTAATCCGAAGCGTAGCAGTTAAATCGTAAATGATGTAAATATTGATCATTCTGTACTTTTTGATATCAATGAAGATTTTCTTTTCGAATATATGGCTGCCAAGTTTATTGAAAGAATGACTTTATCTACTGATAATCAAAGTCATCAATCTAAAGGCGATATAGAACCAGAAGAAACTTTATACATCAACTATAAAGAAAATTCCTTTCCTCTTCAGGTTGATGTTGGACCTTATGCTCAAAAGTTCTTGACATCTTCTCCTTATCTACTTCCGGTAGTTGCTCAATCATAAGCTTGTGTAACTTATAGACGTCATAAAGAATCTTATTTCGTGGTTCCGTCTAATAAGAAAAACAAGCGCCAAATTGTTTTTGGCTTGGCTAGAAATATATTTGTTGCTCAGACAGACGATCTGAAAGATGAAGATAAAGGAAGAATCCAAATTGACAAATATAGTCAACAATCCATCAAGATTATTCAGAATATGGGATATAATTTGAAGACTATGCAAGGTCTCAATCAGGGTAAAGGTAGACGACTCCCGTTATGTGGTGATCCGTTTTACCAGAAGACTCGTCATGGATTGGAATATGACCCGTCCCATATGTTTAATGACGATATACAAAAAGAATTCTCTTCTAATTCCTCACAATTATCTGATTCAGAAGAAAACCAATTCATCGAATCGGATATATCTCGTTCCTCATTTGATGAATCTGAGCAAGTATTCTCAGCTTACATGGTTTAAATTTATGATGAATCCGAGCCATTCGAAAATAACCCTTGGGCCCAACAAATGGACACTCAATAGGAACTTCATTTTGAACAGCGACAGCCACCTACAAAGGATGAGGTTGTCCAAATTGATGTCGGAGATGGAACTACGTCCAAACCAATATTCATCAGTAAGAACCTTTCTGACGATGAAAAGGAAGAGTTGATAAAACTGATCAAATAATATTTTAACATCTTTGCATAGAGTTATGAAGATATGCCGGGTCTAGATCCTAAAGTTGCTACTCATAAGCTCAATATTTTGCCTAACGCTAAGCCTGTAAAACAACAGCAACGACGCTTTAGACCAGATATGATGGATGCAATCGAAGCAGAAGTCAAAAAGTTGATCACATGTAGATTTGTTCGTGAAGAGCAACACCCGGATTGGGTTTCCAACATTGTTCCTGTTATGAAAAAGAACGGAAAAGTCCAAGTTTGTATAGATTATCGAGACCTTAATACGGCTTATCCAAAGGACGAATTTCCACTTCCCATTACTGATGTCATGATAGACAATACATGCGATTTTGAACGTATGTCTTTCATGGATAGATTCTCAGGATATAATCAGATCAAGATGCATCCAGAAGACGAGAAACATACTTCTTTTCGAACACCCCTCGGAGTTTACTATTATACGGTTATGTCGTTTGGCCTTAAAAATGCCGGTGCTACATATCAACGGGCTATGAGCAACATCTTTCAAGAGCATCTACGAAAGACAGTTGAGTGTTACGTAGATGACATCGTTGTTAAAAGTCGATCAAAAGATGATCATATTCAAGACTTAAAGACAGTATTTGAATTGATGCGTCAACATCAATTGAAAATGAACCCTACCAAGTCTTTCTTAGGGGTTTCTAGTGGCAAGTTTTTAGGATTTGTTATTACTTCTCAGGGTATCCATGTTGACCCTGATAAAGTTAAAGCAATCCTCGAAATGCATTCTCCTCGCAATCTGAAAGAGCTCCGTGGTTTTCAGGGCCGCATTGCTTATATCAGGAGATTTATATCTAATCTCTCTGGGAGATGTCAACCTTTCTCCCGTCTGTTAAAGAAAGGTGTATCTTTTGTCTGGGATAAAGCGTGTCAAGAAGCCTTCAATGATATTAAACAATACCTTACAAATCCATATGTTTTGGTACCTCCAGTGGTAGGAAAACCATTTTTACTATATGTTCGAGCCTTAGATCATTCACTTGGTGCTCTGCTCACACAGAAAAGTGATATGGGTCATGAACAGGCGATTTATTATCTTAGCCGAATGATGGTTGGAGCTGAACATAGGTATACTCCTGTAGAAAAGGAATGTCTGGCTTTGGTTTTTGCCGTACAAAAGACAAGACATTATGTGACAGGACAAACTATTCATGTCATCTCCAGAATAAATCCTATTCGGGTATTGATGAGAAAGTCGAGCATTTTTAATTCCAGATTAGCTACTTGGGCGATGTTGCTCACTCCTTATGATATGATTTATGTACCTCAAAAATCAGTAAAGGGTCAAGCATTAGCTGATTTCTTAGCTTCTCACCCTATACCAGAAATATCAAAGTTATATGAGGACATTCCAGATGAAGTCGTGGATTGCAACATGACTTTGAAGAATGATATATGGCAATTATATTTTGATGGAGCATCACGAGTAGGACCTAAAGGTAACATTGTCTCTGGGGTAGGAATCGTCTTGGTTTCTCCTGACAAAATGGTCATATATCATGCCTATTCTCTCAATGAGCCATGTTCCAACAATATAGCAGAATACAATGCTCTATTGATTGGTCTCCAAGTAGCAAAACAATTGGATATTGAGTTCCTAGAAGCTTATGGAGATTCTCAATTGATTGTTAATCAAGTTAGAGGGACTTATGAGGTCAGAAACCCTGATCTCATCCCTTACCATCAAGTAGTAGTCGAGTTGGTCCTTTCATTCAAAGGATTCTTCATTGAATTTGTACCACGTTCTCAGAATGTTGAGGCTGATGCTCTTGCTAGCCTAGCTGCATATTTGGCTGTTCCAATCCGAAGGCAAAATACAATTACTTTGTTGGACCGAGATCCGTATTGTATCAAGAATAGTCTGTATGTTGAACAAAGTTATACTACAGAGCCTAGTTCCCAACAGAGGGATTGGAGAACTCCATTCATTGACTATGTGGTTCATGAAATTTTGCCTGAAGATCCAAAAGAGGTTGTATCAATTAAGAGACGATCATTTCGATTTTATTATGATTCGTTTTTACATATGTTATATCGTCGATCATATGACGGACTCTTACTGCGTTGTCTCTCAGAAAGTGAAGCCAAACAAACACTACGAGAGGCTCATGATGGTGTTTGTGGTGCTCATCAACCAGGTCCTAAATTACAAGACCGTATTCGAAGAATGGGGTATTATTGGCCTTCTATGATAGCAGATGCTGTAGACTATGCCAAAAGATGTAAAGCATGTCAGATTTATGCTGATTTTATTCATCAACCATCTGAATTTCTACATCTTACAGCAGCTTCTTGGCCCTTCGAAGCTTGGGGTATGGATGTCATTGGTCCTATTAACCCTCCTTCTGTTAAGGAACATCGGTTCATATTAGCTATAACCGATTACTTTTCTAAGTGGGCAAAAGCAGTTCCTCTTGTTGAAGTGAAAACATCTAATGTGATCAGCTTCATCAAACATCATATCATTTATCGCTTCAGGATTCCTCGACGAATAATTCATGACAATGGTCCACAATTCGCCAGTCAGGCATTTTATCGGTTCTGTGATAAAAATCGAATTCAAAATTTGGCTTCTACGGCTTATAATCCAGCTGCTAATGGTTTAGCTGAAGCTTTCAATAAGACGATCATTAAACTTCTGAAAAAGTTTGTCTCTTCTAATAAACGTGATTGGAATGAGAAACTTGGGAAATGTTTATGGGCTTATCGAACAACAGTCCGAACTCCTACTGGTTTTACACCATTTTTATTGGTTTATGGATGTGAGGCTGTTCTTCCTTTGGAAATCCAAATTCTATCTCTACGGATAGCCATTGCTAATGAGCTAACTATAGAGAATAATGATCGCTTACGACTCCAAGAACTTGAAGGATTGGATGAGAAGCGTCTTCAAGCACAACAGCATATTGAGCTATATCAAGCCCGTATATCTCGAACTTTCAATCGTAAAGTTAAATAGAGGGTGTTCAAGGTTGGCGAACTAGTATTGGCTGTTCAAAGACCGATGGTGATGACTCACAAAAGCAAAGGGAAATTCCAAGCAAAATGGGAGGGTCCTTATGTTATTGAGACTGTATTCTCTAATGGTGCCTATCAGTTATCAAAGCCTAATGGAGATCTGCTCATGATGCCTATCAACGGCAAATTCCTCATTATTAATGCAAACTCGGGGAAGTGAAAAGGCGTTCGAAAGTTTTGAGAAGAAAATTTATTGTGACGGTTAAATATTGACCGACACTATTTAATGATATTTTACGCCGACTGTTGAATATCCCCGCTTTTACGCGGATGACTGTTGCGTATCCTGAATTTTACGCTGACTGGTCAAATCTTAACTTTTACGCTTTTGTTCAAAGTGTTTCGAATTATGAAGACATTTGAAAACTTTGAAGGGGGTCTTGTAGGAGCGTAAAAAGTGCTTCACAGAATGAGTCAAAGTGATAGATCATTCTACTCAAATTGATCTACTTTACGCCGCAGGGAGGTTAAATACTTTATGCCCAAGGCAAGGCTAATCGCTTTTTACGCCTAAAGCAGCCAGGGTCAAGACAATGGTTTTACGCCTAAGATAGGCTAACCCTCTTTTTACGCTGGACAAAGCTGTCAAGGTCTCGCATTTAATGCAAAGTCTGACATGAAGATATTGATGATGGCATATACCACAGATTTCGAAGGGATTTGTTTTATACAGAGACCAATGTTGTCGTTTAGTATGTGGACTGAGCTACTTTACGCTCACACTATGGCTTCTTTTACGCACGGAGATTATATGAGTTTTTACGCTCGAAAGTCGACGTGTGCGTAAAGTCTATTTGGGCTACTTTACGCTCAAGGTTATTTAATAACCACTTTACGCGGGAAATCTATGACAGGACTGTTTTACGCCTAGTCCACTACTTTACGCTCAGAGTACATTGGGGTTAGTTTATGCCCTATTCTTCTTCATCAGTTGAGAACGTGGTCTGCCTACATGGCTTTCAAGCCACACATCTCGAAGAACGTGTGTACGTGTATCCTATTCTTACTGAAATGATGGGACACGTGTCAATATATACAGAGGATGACTTTGGTCATGGGTGGCAGTTGTTAGCGTAAAGACGGAACTTTTGCTGAGTTTTTACGCACAAGAGTCCAAGTCTATAAATAGACTTATTTTCTCATATAAGACACACAGAGACAGGAGAAAAGACAGAGAGATTAGAACTCAGAGATTTTTGATTCTCTGGAGCATTCTTCTTCAGCCTTTCTTTCAGAACAGAGTGAAGCAAAGCAGGAAAGCATTCGGCCTCGCCATCAGTGCCCAAGTGCGTCGATACCTTTCTGGTGACTTAGTTCTTCCAAGTTGTTCATCTTCAAGCAGCGATCTTCATCATCATCGTATGGTCCAAGGAACAAAGTGATCATTTACAGATCAGACTTCTACAGCAATACTTTCCCAGAATCAAATTTGTACTTCTTGTACTTCTTCTCGTTTTATTTTCAAAATCCGATTTCCAGGCATTTTGTTAAATGAAACAATATATACTTTATGTAAAGTAATAAAATTCCTAAACAAATCTTCTTTTAAATTAGTGTACCCTTGACCATGACTAATCTCGCTTTCCTATGTTCTCATGAAATTCGGACCCGTATGCAATGACCATGGTAATTAAAAAATTAGAACTTGTCGTACCATCACCTCACACCAGGCGTCCTACCAGGCAAGACACCTTGCCTTTACTGTTTAATTTTTTGCTCAATATCATGCATGTTTTTATTTCTTATAAGTTGTTCTTTCAAAACCATATGTAGTTGTAAATTATTATACTTTATACATTTGGCCTAGAGTTAAGGGACCACCTTTGTTTGTGCCGCATTCATTGGCAGACACTTGTGTGTCACGATGTCACGTGTCTCATATAGATTCGAACTTACGTACCGACCGTACATCGGTGCGTACAGGACGAGCGTTAGGATATAACTGCTAATATAATTGCCTAGAAGACTTAGCGGTTATTAGGAATATCGTGGGCGTAGGGGCTTTCACACCTTTACCTTCGTCTAGCTGCCATTTGTGACTCAGTCGAGAGCTAGTGGCCGTGCATTTATTTATTTTTCTCTAGACGCCACTAGTGCCTCGGTTGAAACACAAATGTGCCGTGCATTTACCTTCGTCTAGCTGCCGTTATTGACTCACCCAAGAGCTAGTGGTCGTGTATTTATTTTTCTCTAGCTGCCCCTTAGTTCTCGCTCGAGTGCTAATGGGCCGTGCATTTACTTTTCTCTAGACGCCACTGGTGCCTTGGTTGAAACGCTAACGTGTCGTGTTTCTAGTCTCGAGAGCCCTTGTGTGGAACGTTGTCTTCAAAATGCATTAACACATAGAATGGTTAAGGACCTTTATCTGTTTAGACATATACTTTTCTGTTGAGCTTTATTTATTCAGTTATTAGCATGATATTATGTGTCTTGTTACGTCCCTCTGAGGACCTGGTTATCTCTCCAGGTGTGTGCTATTGTCTTTCGCAGGTGTTCTAGCTCTAGCCGTGATCATCGCTATTCCTTCGAGGATGATTGCACTTGGATCGTCTTCGCTTCGCTCGCCAAATTCATTTCTTTTCTCATGTATTTTCTTTACTTGTTGGTAGTGGATTTGTCTCCGCCCAACATATTGTATCAAGACATTTATTCTCATTATATGATATCTTTTATTATTTTGTTTTGTGGATGAGATTAGTTGTTATGGTTTCTACTGCATTTCACAGCTTATGTATTCATACGAGATTTCCATATATTGGAGTATACTTCGTATGAATACAGTTGGCATGTCTACGTTCCTAGTCCTACGTATTTTGGGACTGAGGCGTTACACCGGTGGCCGTGCCCTTGATGAGTATAGGAGTTCATTGACTCCAAAAATTGTTCAAGCCCTTATTTGTTGTCAAGATTGGTTTCGGGGGCCATCCGATCGACCCATAGTATCTATTATTGAAGAGGACTTCGAAGACGTGTACAAAGTGGAAATGGGTAATATGTTTGATTTTGAATTTTATTGCATTACTTTCGTATCTTTAGTATTTCTATTATAACTTTGTTCATTGCTTCTTTCATTTAGATTTGAGTAACTTAACGCTGGAATCAACGTCAACAAGCAAGGTTAGCTAGGCTTGCTACTTTAGTATTTCTGCTGACTTTCTGTTCTTGCTATATTTTTGGAGTTGGACTTGCTGTCACATTAGTATTTTGTAATATTGGGGACTTGCTACTCTCCAGTTTTTACTGGCAGTGGCTAGCAGTTAGCCTGTGCTGACTTTTTGTGGGACTTTCTGTAGCCTGTATTGTACTATTTTTACTTTGCTGTGGGACTTTCTGTGGGAGTGGGACTTCTGGACTTAGTTACATTTTGGTGTTATAATCTAGGGCTAGTATGATGGTTGTATAATCATTTAGTATGATACACTTCTGGACTTTCTGTGGGACTATTTTTACTCTGCTAGACTGCTACTCTATTGATGGTTGTATAATCCTTTATGCTCTATGTTCGGATGTTCCTGCTACTCTATTGATGATGGTGGTATAATCTGGGACTTCTGGACTTTTTACTTTTGATGTCTTTCTTTTCTGTAGCCTGTACAATATGTATGCAGTGTGCAGAGTAAATTATTGCAGCCATTGAGGAATGAGGACTCTGGCGAGGCATATATTATAAATGCTTGCAATGGCGAGGCACTCGTTGCAGCCATTGCCGAGAAGTCTGCATACAACCATTGATGATGATGGCTTGTTTATTTATTAATGCCAGTTTATTTATTGTTTATTCTTTAAAATTTTACTAACATATTTACTTAGAAAGTGGCAATGATGATTAGGGCTTGAGAAAGTGTAATTGATACTACATGGCATCATACTATGATGCATAAATAAGCCATCTGAGCCACTTTTTTTTTTCTTTTTTCTTCTTCCTCTTTTTTTGGGTGCAGGACATTTGAATAGTTGATTTTGTGTTAAGAAAGCGGCATCAGTGGCATGGACCTTCGTCAGTAACCATGCAAATAAAATCTGCTTGAATTGTAATATTTGCTTGAATTGGCCACACTGGCATTGTATTGGAATACTTGCTTTAATTGTATATTTGCTTGAATTGTATAGTGTATACTTATTTGAATTGTTAAAGTTGGCACCAGAAATTGTATATTTGTGAAATGTGAACTCTGTAAGTCCATGTTTGAGCTGGCATTGTATATTTGTGAACTCTGGAAGTCCGTGCTTGAGCTGGCATCAGTAAATCTGCTGGAAATTAATTTTTTAGGTTAAATTTGCCTACTTTTGTCCACAAACCGGCCCATTAAAATCAGGGCCCAAGAACTGAATTAACCGAACAAACCGAACCGATTTATAATGGTTCGGTTCGGATCGGTTTTCTACTAAAACGGTTTGGGTCAGTTTTCAACTATTTAGGTTCGGTCCTTGGTCGGTTTAGGAAATTGCGGTTCGGTCTGAACCGAACCGACCTTTTGCTCTCCCCTAGCGCCAGGGCAATGAGTTGCGCCAAGGCAAGTCGGGTCAAGACAGGCTGGGTTGCGCCAGAACAAGGCGGGCTAAGTCAGGTTGCGCCAGGCACTAGACTGCGCGAGGCTAGGTTGCGCAAGGCTGAGCGAGGCTGGGTTGCGCCAGGCACTAGAACACTGGGCTCCCCGGGTTGCACCAGAGCTAAAGAGCTCGTGCAACACAGTGGCGCAAGCTTTTAGCTTGCGCACACTGCTCACTGTCTTCTCCAATCAGCAAGAAAATTCATAGTTTGAACCCATGGCTTCAAAAGTCCATAATTTGGTCAAAACAAGTCCAAATCCAACTTTTCAAAGGTCAAAATTGGGTAGAATGAAATTTCCTACAACATGAAACAATTAGTTTTCGAAAATACCAAGTTTTCATAGATCAAAACTAAGAAGATCATGAGAAAGATCAAAACTTATATCTAAAAAATCTATCCCTCAAAACCAAAAATGACAAGTTCTAAAGAGGCTTAGAACTAGGAGAGGAAGACAATGGAACAATAAAATCCAAGATCCATCATGAAGCAAGTTGCACTTGCCGAGAGCTCTTGGGTGTAGATGGAGAGAGTAAATGAAGAAGATGGAGAAGTTATGAGAAATAAATGGAGGAAAGAGAGTGGAATTGACTTATATATCAACCCCCCTCTCTCATGATGAACCAAAACAAACCAAACCAAGCCAAGCCAAAACTAACCAAGGTAAACCAAGTCAAGCCAAAATAGGTCAAGTCAGGCTAGAAAAGTCAAAATACGGGCCGGGAATCGTACACGTATACTAAAAATACGTATAACGGAAAACGGGAGTGACATTTCCACCCAAAACAAAACCTAGGGCAGCTCATGGCTGGCCATAAGGAGCCTCCCTCTTCCTATTTATAGCAAGCATAGCCTTCTTCTTCCTCTTTCATCACAAATCCTAACCCTAATTTGTGTTCTTCCCCAAATTTGCCTCCAATATTCAAATTGACTCTAAATTCCTTCAAACAAGTTGCAATCCCCCTAAAGAGAGGAAGCATCTATTTGCTAGGAGGGAGCCTATTGGAAAATTTTGGCCATTGGAAGAGAAGGAAACCTCATTCTAAGCTTTGTTAATTGAGATTCCAACTCTCAATTGGTAAGAGTCTCTAAACCCTTCAAATTTCCATTCCTTTGATATAGATGCATTTATTTAGGGTCCCTCTTGCATTAGGAAAGAGTTGGGTCAATTTCGGATTTGTTTAATGTGCGTATCACGAGAGTATCGGATACGCACACCAAGTGTTCGATGAAATGACTCTTAGGGTATTTAATGCTTAGATTTCAGTTTTGACCTATGTTTTTGTTGATATTGTGTTGTGTTAGCAAGATTAATATTGTCTTGTGATATTAGGATGTTTTGATAGGACAAATGGATTAGGGGGAGCTTGTATCTAAGGTTTGTTCATTGTTCTGTTCACTGTCCTGAGTTGGTTTGTTCAGTCCTCTGTTCTCCCCATTGTTCAGTTCTTTTGATATGTATCAGTCTCCATATTGCATTATAGATCCAGTCCACATTTTATAACTTTGTTCATTTCCTTGAGGCCAAGGAAATTTTCCCTACATTTAAATGTTCAGTCACATTCACATTTTATTGCTCAAGTCCCTTTGAACCCTCATGTTCAGTTCTTGAGTTTGATTGCTCTGTTCCCTACTGTATTGGTTTCATTCACTATTGAGTTCAGTCCTTAGAATGCATTGGTTCACATAACTAGTGTTCAGTCTCCTTGCATTGTATGTTGCATTTCAGACCATGTTATAATGAATCAACCTAAAATACTACCGTCCATACCTTGGTATATTTGTCCTGCTACTATGAATGTTCAGACCTTGTTCCTTGATGTTTCCCCCATTACTTCAGTCCTCTATCTTCATAGTAAGTGAGTCTCTTAGCTAGTTCAGTCCTTGATTTAGCCGACATTCACTTTAGCATTGTTCAACCATCTTAGTACTCATGCTCTGACCTAATGCATATACTGTGCAGTCCTTAAAATTGGACTTGTATCAGTCCTTGCATAAGAATGGGGATGTGCCATTGTTCTATCCTCCATTTCATATCTCTGTTCCTCTTTTGATGTCCTGCTTTTAATTACCTTGCCCATTAAAGTTAAGTCCAGATTCCCTTTAGGTAAGAGTGCCCTGCATATGAAGGTTTCAGTTGTGTCAGTCACTTCTTAACCTATTTTGCAACATATTTAGTCACTCTATTGTTGCTCATAAAACGAGATGAGAAGAGGGATTGTTCTAAGCTCGGTTCCTTGGCAATCCTTGTTCAGCCACTTCAAGATCCGTTGTTTGGCCTGCATCCATTCGTTCACTGTTTCATCTTGCTGTCCACATGGGAGGTCCTGCTGTGTGGGGGAAGGCTTGTATTGCAAATTGTCCACTTGTTCTAGTCCATGTACAGGAGATTTATCTGACCAGTCCCTAACACTTGACTATGATCATCCACTCCCCTTTAATTGTTCGGTTTAATGGTTATGAGAGGCTCGGGTTAGTGGGGTTAATATGAAGAGGGGCTTGTGTTGGCTAGTGAGGGAATTGGATGAATGATTGTGAGTAATAGAGGTTAGTGAGGGAGAGAAGAGTGTGTGTTAGAGTGTTAGGATGAGGTATCATTGGTTAGTAAAGTAAAGGGGGCTGGGGATTTAAGCCTTAGCAGCAGCAGACACATTACCTCCCTTGCATTCACTTCACATGCATGCCTTGGCCTTCATGTAACCACTGCACTTGAGTGCAGATAAAGTATCAGAACCAAATAGGCCTCTGTGAGCTCTGATACCAACATGTATCAGAGCATGTGGACCTTCCTGCATTTCCTTAGTATTTACTGCATTACATTATGTACAATAACATGTCTGCAGACATTCCTAGCCTGCATATAGTTACCTTGATCTGCAGCATTCTTCTCATCTCACTACACTGGTTGTATATTCCCTGCATACACTCATTTGCCTGCATCTTAATGCACTGCAGACCCTTGCCTTGCCCCTTCATCTCATATCCTTGCATCAACACTGCATACTCCAAATTGTTCACTGCATTCAGAGGTTACTTTGGGCTACTGACCATGTAAGGCTCAGGTTAGTGAGTAGGAAGGAGTTTTTTGATTAGAGGTTTTAATCCCAGTCATGCTTGGGTATGTATCAGCAATGAGAACACTCAAATATTTGGTTCAGTCATCCTATTATGGAAGTAAAGTTCAATATTAATTTTTTTTTGCAGTGTCATTTTCTCCGGACCAGCAGGCAACCCCGAGGAGGAAATTTGAATCGTGACTATCCCCACGGGACCCCACGTGTACCCTACGAGCTACTCCCCCACGGACCAATATTAATGAAGCTCTTGGGATTCAAACCTTATATCTCAAAGTTATAGACCCAAATTCTAATATCAAATATTATATGAGACCCTATTACTAAATTACCTCTTTCTTTACTCACCAAAGTGGACCTAAAACCTGACCCCGATTTTGATTTTAGCATCCGGAAAAGATTTTAAATTGGTTTGGACCGGCATTTTAACAAAAAAAAAAAAAAATCAATACTACTGAATTTATTGCAATTCAAACCTTGTATCTCAAAGTCACGTCCAAATATGTTACCAATTTCGAGATACATGGAGACCTAAACTCTAATGTTGGACATTATGAGATCAGAATCCTAAATCAAATATTATATGAGACCCTATTACTAAATTACCTCTTTCTTTTACTCACCAAAATGGACCTGAAATCTGACCTGTATTCCTCGGGTTTTGATTTTAGCATCTGGAAAAGATTTCTAAATTATGTTGGACTATCATTTTAACAAAAAGAAATCCATATTAATGAAGTTCTTGCAATTCAAACCTTATATCTCAAAGTCTAGCAATAAACCATTTAGGAACAGGCCATAATGGATTTTACATCAGGAACTCCAGATTAGTTAAGAAAATACAAACTGAATTTTTACATCTACAGCGTTTCAAAATGTATTTCCTTTTGTATTTTTTTTAATAAAATATAAATGGCGTCGCCCGGACTTGAACCGGAGACCTTCAGTGTGTTAGACTGACGTGATAACCAACTACACCACGACACCGTTTTGTTATATTTTAAACCTACACTTTTAAATAAATTAAGGTTGAATAATAAAACAAAAAATAAAAAAATCACACCCGGTGGGACTCGAACCCACAATCGCCTGATTAGAAGTCAGACGCCTTATCCATTAGGCCACGGGTGCTTCACATTCTGCTTTGTGAATTGCAATCTTTAACTATTTCTATTCGACTAACTTGAAAAAACACATACATACGAGTAAATTCGACTACATTAGCCTCGTTTGGTTTGTGGAAAGAAATGAAATCGGTTCTTTGCTCTTTCATTTTTTTAGAAAATTGTAATTCCAATTTTTTTTTTTTTGGGTGTTTGGAAAAACCAAAAAATTGAGAGGAAAGTGAATTTCTTAGAAGAAAAAATAAATTCTGGACGCGTGGGGGAAACCATTTTTTCCTCTTATTTTCTTCCTCTTTGAAATAAATTTCATCTCCTACTCATTTTCTTTGGCATTCAAACTCATGATTCTGTGAACCAAGATTTTTCTTTTCTAAGGTCCTGATTTTGCGAACCAAGGTGCTATCAAGACATAATGTGTGCTTAACATCAGCAATAATTGGTTGAGATCTTTGGTATCAGAAGAAGAGCGTGGGATCACATTAGGGGTGAGCATTATTCGGTTTTGGACCGAAAATCGAACCGAACCGAACCGAATAAGAGGTTCGGTTCGGTTTCGGTTTTGAAAATACTAAATTTTCTTATTCGGTTTTGGTTTCGGTTTTGGGTTTCGGTTTCGGTCCAAAACCGAAAACCGAATAAGAAATTTTAATTAATTAATTTATATATATATATGTGTGTGTGTGTGTGTACTATATATATAAGTATTAATATATATAGGTACATACTAAATATATATAGGTATATATTAAATATGTCTATGTATATTTAGTTACTATATATATTAACAAAAAAAGCTCAAAAAAATCAAAAAAATTAAAAAAATATGAATAAACCGAAAATCGAACCAATTTAATTCGGTTCGGTTTGATTCGGTTTTGGGCCACTTCTGTTCGGTTTCGGTTTTGCTTATTCGGTTTCGGGCCAATTCGATTTTGGGTTATTCGGTTCGGTTTAAACCGAATAAACCGAATGCTCACCCCTAGATCACATCCCAGGGGACAGTCAAAGATAAATTTGACCTAATTTAACAAAACATTGCTTGATATTTATATAATCCTACCGTACATGCTTCGCCATTGTTTCATTTCTTACTTTTGGGGGTGCCAAGATTAGTGGGTTTTTTACTTTTGATCAAGTTTTTTTTTTATGCTTGTAAAGAATTATGATTCTTGATATGCAAGGTTTTTGTTTAAAGAATTTTGACTCGTTGTTAAGCAACAATTGTCTTGATTTTTTCTATTTAAGGAACAAAGCTTGAATTGTAATGACATTCTACCATTTCAATAAAAGTCATGTTAGTTTTTTTCTCTTCATTGGAGTTGATTGCATCGGATCCCATTTGTTCAATTCATTGGCGATGCAACCCTCTCTCATAGAAGTCTAGGTGGCTCCGGTCATATATGGCAAATCCTACTTATAATTTGTTCCACATACTCATATTCTTATTTGCAACTCCGTAAGATCAAATGTTGGGTTGTATCTCGTTTTCGGTTGAGTCCTCATAAAAGAAAATGACAATAGAATTGATAATTTACTCATATCGAATCGGAGATGGGATCATGGAGTGTAGATAATTGGAATTGGTTCAGTTCTTACATGAAAATTTTCTTTTAAGACATATGGACCTAGTCCAATATCGCAACTCATGAGCCAACTCAAATTCGAATCACAATGCGTTCCCAACCAACAACATTAACTAGAGGGCAAATTTCTTTGGGGGTGGACACCTCGATATATAAGATATCCTCCTAAATTTTACCATAACTTGGGGGCTTGGCATCCAATGAATTTCCTATTGGCTGTCAAGATTTGAGGCGGTTGACCTATAAATAATAAATAAATAATTTTTTTTTAATGCTCGCCAAGAATCATGGTCCTTGATATGGATGCTTTTTTTTTTGGGAAATGTTTGGTTTACAACCAAACTTTTACAACATTTTTACAACTTACACTCATTTGCTGACATGTAGGCCAGGCCACCACCTGGCCCACATGTCAGGAAATGGGTAAGTGGTTGTAAGAAAATTGTAAAAGTTTGGTTGTAACTGTAGCATTGCTTTTTTTTTTTTAGTTAGAATCTTTGTATGTTGTTAAACAATAATGGTTTTGGTTTCCTATTTAAAGGACCAAGGTTCACAAGTTATGACATCCTACAATTTTTATAAAAGTTATTTTTGTTTTCTCCTTCATTGGAGTTCCATGTAGTGGCAGGGAGTCGCACCTGGTGATGCAACTCTTATACAAGTCCAGATTATCGGCTTCCATCGCACCACAATTCCTATTAATCCTTCCATTCTCGCACTCATCTCCTCCAATGCAATTTCATGAGATGGATCCTACTTGCTCATGAACTCGATGCTTCGCCAGAAAAGAAGCGAGATGTGTCCTTTTCCTCGCGAGAGATGCTTAGCCTGACGAAGGCGTCCGGTAGGAAAGAAGGCAGACGTGGCAATGAGGCGCCCGAAGGAAGGCCCCTCGCTTTATAACAATTGTGATGAACTAACTAAATGACCTTTTCCCTCTGAATACTAGTTAATCTAATAGTTCTTCTTCACTTAATAAGAATAAGAACGAACGCCGCCATCCTTCTTATTCAGGAACCTATTGAGGGGGAGCGGCGGCCCAGGAAGGGGAGAGTGGCCGAGTAGTCAAAAGCGACATAGTGTAAATTTTGAGGTTTTCTACGTAGATTCGAATCATGCCTCTCACACTTGTTGTAGACTTAAGAAGAGAAAATAGACGTCAGCGTAGGAGGGCCAACGAGCGAAGCTCTTTCTTCTTCTTTTTTTGGCCGTGCCTTGAAGTGCATATCGTATGCTAATGTGAAAGGACTACTACGATCTATTGAGATTCAATCCCGACGAGAAAGAAGAGAGTCGTTTCCGACATTGGCTTGTAGTCTTTGCAATTGACACATGCACGCGCACTTAGGAATGCCTTCTTGGTTTGGGACGACGTCGCGTCAAGCAACACATACGATAGACGAAGTCCGGAGGCTCTTGAAGACTTTTCATTTTTCAGTTACCTCGAAGTTTTAGTCCTGTAGTTTTGAAGCAATAAGCAAAGAATCACCGTCTTGAGCGCGCAAGGTTATAAAAGTTTTGAAGCTGGAAAAGGCAAGTTTGATCGAGGATTGGAGAGGAGAGGTGGAATAAAAAGGCTCGGGATGTATGAGAGTCTTTGTGCGAGTCGTATGCGGTGAGAGTTGCACATACGGCAACGAGGAACATGGGAATCCATCCTCTCCAGTGCCGCCAAGAAATGCGAGAAAAAGCTACAAAATTCCATAATAGTACAAGCAAAATGCAAGAGTTGAAGTCCCTACCATATATGAAACTCCAAAACTATGATAGCAATTGAGGGATATACATATCTACATCATTTGCACCAATAATGTTAGAAAAGGATTCTTGCAAGCAAATATTACACAATTCTGGTCAAGCCAAAAAAAAAAAACTGACTACAACTAATATAACATATATACGAAAGAACGTTTCACAATAATATGCATCACAAGAAGAAATCACTTTGCAATGCAACCAAAAGTAATGAAAGAACAATGATCTCCACATTGATGTACACATGAACTGAGGCCGGAAGTGTGACAATTTTCCAACCTTCACAAGAAAGAATTCGGTGTTCCTGCCTCAATTTTTGCAGTTCCATTTCGAGGTTGGCACACAGCTGAGATAGTGGCACCAGTGGCAGTGATCATTCCCATTCACCCCTTTGAAGAGCAGTATCAAGCCCGCAATAAACCTGTTCGAGCAAAACAAAACGAGTTCAACGTTTCGGAAATAAGCAGTCGCATTTTATTTTCGTCATGAACACTGGAAACACGGATGCAGACGCATTGGATTGTTTCATGGTCTTGTTAACATCGATCTTGGTCAGTGCAGGATCGTGTTGCACTAATACTGACACGGGTAAGGATAAAGATACGATACAGATACAAAACAGGTTCAGAGAGGCACAATGGTAATAACCTATGTTGCATGATACGGACACGGATACAGGTACGTTTACTAACATAATACAGATACGGACGCCAATTTCCTGTATCAATTAGGCTAAGCCTTAACCTCTCAAGTCCTCAAGAGGGAGAAACTATAAATGGTTATGAAGATGGGAAACTGTTAGGGAAAAGCTTACCCAGCTAGAAGCAAAAGGAGGGCAATCGCCCATGACACGTACTGATACGGCATATACTTGGAGTTGGCCCGGCTTGAAGGGGGCAAATTGTGTCTCTCCATCCAACGAAACTGGGGACGGACTAACAAGACAAACCCCAAGAAGAAACCTGCAGAGAATCCTCCGATGTGGGCAAAGTTATCGACATGTGGTAATATCCCTACTGCCAAGTTGATCGCGATGATCACAACAAGAGTCAGCAGAGCCGCCACCTACAAAGGAAGACAATGTTGATGATATCGATCGAGTTGTGATGAATGAAAGTAACATAAGGTTATATGTAAAAAAAAAATTGAAAAAAAAAAAACCTTGTTGGAGTAGATGTCCAATTTGTAATGAGTTCTGAAAGCATTGCGCCAAGAAGTCCAAATAAAGCACCAGAGGCGCCGACAGAGATGCTGTTGTTTATGAACAGAGCCGAGAGAATGCTGCCACCAAATCCTGATACGAGATAAATCATCCCAATCCTCACTGCAAAAGGCACATTTGGTCAGGCTAGATGGTACCAATAACTGTGTGTTTTTTTAGATCTTTTAAATGCCATTGTTGCTGTCCAATCTAACTCACAAGATATAACCTTCTGATTTGCTGATATAGTCTTAAGACTTATCAAAGAATTCATAGGCTAAATTACTCTAGTAGCACCCTAACTATAGCGTTTGGACGGTTTTGGCACCTTAATTTCTACTGCTCAATTTTCGCATCTTATCTTTATAAATTGTTCTTTTGAATCACCTTCTGTCCAAATTTAGTTGTAAATAAGGGTTCATCATGAACAAAATAGTATTGTTATTCATTTAATTACAAAAACCAACACATCACCCAACAACAAACACAACCATTAAGGACGCAAAATTGACGAAAGGTGCTTCAAAAGAACAATTTATGAACTTGGAGGACAAAATCGAGCAGTGTAAAGTTAGGGTACCAAAAATGCCCAAACGCTATAGTTAGGGTGCCACTCAACATTCATAAGGTTTTAAGTTTACAACAGCACTACAAACATCCCATCCATGAAGTACTATATATATCTGCAGTAAACAGAAATAGTTGTTGTCCTAGATGGGAAGCCGACATTCAAATCAATATCCGAGTCCATGCCATGTTAGTGTTGTGTCGGTGTCGGTCGGTTTCGGACAGGACACGACACAGCTCGTTGCCGTGCTCATTAGTCTGACCCTATCATTCTGTATCATGTCCATATCGGTGCAGCACAGGATAAATTACTCATGTTTCAGTACTGGTATGTAATATAGCCCATCACTACTTTATAGGCTTCCTTGAGGAAGCCCAGATTTCAAATACTAAGTAAATACCTAAGTATCTTAAGAATGATCAACCCCACATTTTTTTCAGGGAAATTAACTGAATATCCAGATATGAATGTTCAATACTAACCTCATATGTGTACATAATAATATCAATTTTCTTCGGACGAAAGCTTACCGAATCCAAATTGCTGTTCGAGGCGAATTCCGATAAAAATCAGGCTTAACATATTTGCAAGCAGATGGATAACACCAGCGTGCAACCATACACAAGAAACAAGCCTCCATCCTTGATCTGCATCGACCACTTTGTCCCTTTCAAGAGCTCCCAACTTCACTAACCTGAGAGCATGGCAGTCCAAAATAATATTAAGACCCTTTATTTAAATCTAAATCCACTTATAGATGAAATTTCTGTCATCTGTGCATACAAATATAGGCCTATAAATTAATAAACAATTTCATGATCAACAGTTGGAGTATTATCATCTAAAAGTACACTAGAAATGATGAACAAGATGTGATATTAGAAAAATTAGCCATGTAATAGATAACGGGATTTGAATCAGCTAGCAACATCAAGAACAACAAAGCCTCTATGCCAAATTTTTGGGCTCGGCTATTTGAATCATTTTCTTCCATTCAGCTAATCCTTTGTAACATATCCTGTCTTACCGATTCAATCCAAGTTCGTTTAGGCCTACCCCTAGTTCTAGAAGCTAACCGTTGCATCTATTGGTCTAAGTTGCACGTGTCGGTGCAGCTGAAGGGCTTACGTATTGGAAGAGGGACCAAGAAGAGGGTTCTCTCTGAGGGGCTGGAAGCTCATCCTATTGAAGAAGCCAGGAACACACGAGCCGAAAGGAGTGGGGGGGGGGGCAGTCGTTGACGAACATAGCCGCCACGAACGCCGCTACGTTTGCCACGAGAAACACGGGGACCAGCCACGGCTTCCACTGCCTCTCCCCCGAGCCACTACTCCCGGAGCTGTGGCTCTTCCCTCCCTCTCTTCTGGCCATTGCTTGATTCTTCGAAACTCTTGGAACCTCCTCTTTTTTGTATTTCTGGCAGTTCCCGGTTTTTAGCTTTGCTTAGAAGGGGAGAGTCTCAGAGTTTGGTGGGCAATGATGAGTAGGAGTTTTCTTGAATGTGTTCTGTTGTCAACTGATAGTAACTTCCAAGAACTCATTTCTGGACATGGCTTGCTTTCTAATAGTGTGTTCATAGTTTAAGAGTTTCTGGCATATGTTTCTGATACATATGATTAGGAAGGCCATTTGGCACATTAAAATTGGGATTCACTAATAAAATATTTGCGAAAAAAAAAATGTTTATGTAGTTTTGTGCTTGTTTGCAGACCAAGAACATGAACGGGATGTTACATTGTTACATCCGATTTGGCTCTTCTTGTAGGATTTATCGAAACTAGCTTCCATGTTTATCGCTTACACTGGGTGAAGTGTCCTGTTCATTATTTCTGTCAAGCTTCGTTTGATAACTTTTCTTTCGGTCACATGACCCTTGTTAGCAATCATCCGAATAAAACTCGTATTATACGCGAATTTTTTCGTATCTTTCATAAACGTATAATACTTGCGTACTTTTGACAGATTCAAATCAGTACGTAAACTTTAAGCATACAAAGTTTTAAACGTATTATGTATAAATTATTGAAAAATTTGGCACAAAAAATGTGCTGAAAATTTGTTTAATTAACCAAATTTGACAACATATTTAAGAATGTGAAGTTTTTAACCTCAATATTTATTTTTCGAATATTTGACCGAATTTTTGAACGTATTCTATTTGCACTGACTTGATTTACACTCGTACTTTTGCCATCTCAAATTTCTTCCGTTTGCCGAATTGCTAACAAGGCACATGACATGACCAGATAGCTACTTGACTAGGTCCTACATAGAAGGTTGATATTAGGTAGGCTTCGATGTCTATGTCGACTCCGTCTAATAGGAGAAGACTTGGATAATAACGATCCAATTGCCGGCAATTGTTGGAAACTAGTATAGTGAAAGTTCGCTTGATCTTGATCAAGATGACAAAATTTCAGCCAAGATTTTATCAAATCTCATCTCAAATTCATTTTTATTAGTGATTCAAGAGTTTTGGGGCTTCCGACTCGATAGAAACTTAACATGCTCAATCGTCTGTAATGTCATTCGGAGGTGTTCGTAATCTTTTTAAGGTTATGGGTTTGGATAACTCATCTTTGAGGAAATTGATGGATGATATTTTTATTATTTTTCCTTCTCATCATTTCAACTGTGAAAATGCAGTTGGCATTCTTCGAATTTGCAACGGCGTGGATTCAAACAACCATTACTTTTGCTGGAAATATATGTGGTTCGGTCAATTCCAACACATCAACTAATTTTTAAGACACGTCTCATTTAAATCCCACAGATTAAGTTTGAATTTAAATCCCACGGATATAAGTTTGAACAAGGGTACCGATTGCAAATCTCTATCCAAAATAGGGGTGGGCATAGGTCGGATCAGGCCCAAATTTGATGGAACCGGACCGGATCCATTACTTGGTGGAACGGGACGGAGCCAAAAAGTATTGGAACCGAACCGGACTCGACCCGCTCGAAACGGATCCAAAACGAACTGACCCGCGGGTCCAAACGGGTCACAAAAAATAGAAATAAAATTCCAAAAACTATTACACTAAACAATTACACTAAACAATTACACATATTCTATTATCTATAAGAATAAAACATGTTTAATATCTACCAAAAATTCTAGATTTTGTTTACTAAATAATAACATGTTCTATTATCTATCGACTATAACAACAATAAAAATGCAAATTTTAATTATAAAAAATATAAACCCCTATAAACGGGTCGAGCCGGAACCTCGTTTGTTTTGAAAATATGACCCCGTTAATGTCACACAACCCGTCGAGCCCGGCCCGTTTAAATTTTAGAAACCAACTTGTTTGGACATCAGGGGTGGATCTAGGTGTTGCATGGGGTGGGCTGGAGCCCACCCCAATTTTTTTATTTTACTTTTTTTCACCATATTTTTTTTTTGATTTTTTTTATATGGATTAGTCTACTTCTAGCCCCCCCAAATTTTTGGTAGCCCACCCCACTTATAATTTCTGGATCCGCCCCTGTTGGACATTTTACGGTTGAACGGAACCGCAGGTCGTGGAACCGTATGCCCACCCCTAATCCAAGAGACATGCACAAAATAACTACAAATGTAATACGAACTAATGGTGACCAATAGCATAGATTGGTAAGAAACTGCAAACAGTCGAGATTAACATGGACATTTCAATAGTCCATTTTTGTTCACCCACCAATACCATGGTATTTGTTCACCCCCCAATTATATGGAGACATGTGGCACAAATAAAACCACTTTAAGAGTGGTTTTGTACACTATCTAAAATAGTGTTTGTGATTTTATTTGTCACATGTCTCCATGTGATTGGAGGGTGAACAAATACCATGGTATTGGCGGGTGAACAAAAATGGACTCGACATTTCACATCACAAATGATGCCAACAAACAAGATACTAATATTACTACAAGAAACTGCAGCCAGTCAATTTTAAATGGAAAAAATATCTAAGAAAACATCATAATTGAAGTAACAAACTGAAGTCTGTAAGCAAACACTGCCTATTGCCACAATTCTAAATTTGATAAATTTCTTAAGAGGGGAAAGTTCAACTCAGCGCTTTCCTCCGCCTCCTCCAAGCTTAGGGCCTTTTCCTCCTGCCGCCCCTTGGTCACCTTCGATTGTGTCTTTTGTGTCTTCGCCGTGACCTCTGCCTTCTTTGCCTTCTTCTCGTCCTTAGTTTTCTTGATCCTCTCCTTGATTTCACTGACAAAGGAGAAGGCTTTAAGAACAGCTTAAAAAGCTATGGCAATAACAGCTATATATATATATTGGAAATTTTGAAACTATAGCAGTCCTACAAAGAAACACCATCAACAATAAAAATGGGGGAAACTGGTAATCCCACAGGTTAATCCAATCCTAACTTTAGTTTCTATGTTCCCTAGTTATATAGGTTCACCTATTGTTATAATCTGAAGTAACTATTATATATATTTCATTATTGTTTATTGAGATTATTCTGATCTATATTAAAATATTGGTCCCAGGAGACATTTTGATGAGTTCCGTTGTGAACTGCAGGGGATGCTGGTAATGCAAACTGACCTTTAGATCAAGATAATGACATCTGGCCGCATCAGAACATAACTTGGAAACTTGAGATTCACAACTGCCTAATTTAAGACTTAATAAGGGAAAATAAAATTGATGTACTCACAAAATACTGAACTTCCAGCATTCTAGTGAATAAGAGAATATAACAGGACTATTGATGTTCATGATTATTACCGAAAATGCGGATGGAACCAACCATCGGTTTTGTCGGTTAGCTTCCAAGAATTGGTTGCTTCAGTTATGAAGTTTTTTTTTTTTTTGATCGGTAGGTTATGATTCCCAACTCGAATTCACCGACAATTAACCGACCGACCCAAATACATAATAGAAATTATCTAATTGTTTTATATTTCTTAGTATACAATTGTATGTACTATATTAAGGAAAAGATTAATTGGTAGCTTAAATGGGCCAAAAATAAATTATAGTTTAAGCCTTGTAAAGTGGCTTTTACACCTAAAGAGCTTCGTAATTTAAAATTTCATGTGAATGACAAGCTAAATCGATTTGGGCCTAGTAAAATTTAGTTAGTCCATGGGGATTTAATCCATCGATTATTAACTGAATTACCTACGAGCCTTGTCAGTTAATCAAACCAATCGCTTTAGGGGGTCTTTAGATCAGATTTTGATATATAAATCATATAACAGACTTTGTTTCCAATATATAAATTATATAACTGACTAAGTCGGTTCAAAATTTTGGGGTAAATGTTTGAATAGTTTAAGCCTTGTAATATGGCTTTTACACCTAAAGAGGTTCATAATTTAAATTTTTATGTGCAAATGACGATCTAAATTGATTTGGGTCTAGTAAAATATAGCTATTCCATAGGATTTTAATGCATCGGTTATTAACCGATTTACCTACGAGCTTAGTCAGTTAACCGAACCAATCGGTTTAGGGGGGGGGGGGGGGTCCTTAGGTCGGTTTTGGATACATAAATTATATAACCAACTAAGCCGGTTCGTTTGTCAAAATTGCACATCCGGAGCATACCCCTAAAAAGGAACATGCACTGCTCTAGGAGTAATAATCGAGAAGCATGAGAGAGGAGAGAAAAGCATACCGCAGAGCAGCTTCCCTGGCAGCATCACGGACTTCAGCTTTCTCGGTTCTCTTCTGAATCACCTCCAAGGAAGCACCGACAATTGACCTAGAATAAGGCTTTTTGGTAGCTCGACGCTTCTTCCTTACAGCTTCAGCATGGATATCCTGGAGTTATACAAAATAAACAAACATAATAATCACAATTGTAACAGGTGCAAAGCAGTTGAATCAAAAAAAAAAAAAAAAAACATTCACACGTATAATGGATCACCTTTTTGTGCTGCTTCCGGTACATTGCAGTCCAGGTAAGCTTTGCAGGTTTCAGGCGGTTGTGGAAATACCTTTTGCATTTTGAATTGGAAAATAGGAAGACCTGTAGTTACAAAGCAATGACCCAAGCAGTTATCAACGCAATGACCCAAGCAGTTATCAAGCAATGACCCTTGTTTCGAACAAAGCTAGAATCTGAAATAATGTTTTAGTACTTATTTCTTTTTTCTATGTTATGAATTGTGCATTGCTCTTGACAGTTAACAAGCGAAATGGTATCTGCAAGTGACACAGAGCTTAGGCAGGGTATGGGATTTGCTTATCATGGCTGTTTCTGCTTATTTTCATGAAAAGCAGTTCCAAAAGCTTTTTGTAACACCAGCTTATCAAAAAACTTTTGGAAAGCTAGTTCAGTTTTGGAACAGCTTTCAAAACTCGAAAGTAGGTGCAAGTCTGCTTTCATAAGCTGCTGCTGCTGCTTATTGAAAAGTAGCATCAATCACAAACCAAGCCTTATGACTATCTACACCAGCTTATAATAAGTTAATAACTAACAATCTGAAGTTTGGACATGGAAAATCAAGAGTGAGAAGGATATACAATTCATAGAAAGTGAGATAGAAGATAAATGTAAAACAACATACCTGGGAATCTGCACGAACAAATCTGATACCCTTACCAGGGTATATCTTGGCACCACTAAAACGGCAGAGTTCAGTCCTGCAAAACAGTCACATAGCAAACTGCTTGAAAATATGATGGACATGTATGTGAAATTACATAGTATTAAGGAAATTAGCATCAACACTATATTTGAATGAGAGGTAACGTGGTGCAGGATGTGTAGTTTGTAATATATATATATATATATATATAATATATATTATATATATCAAACTTGTTACTCTTCTCATTCCTGGGATGGTCTTGTATGTCAGAATAGTATTATACTTTTATCAGACACCCCAAATCATAACAGAACATGATTTATTAAATTTGATATAAAAATAATAATAAAAGGTAGCAAAGAGAAGGAGAAGAACCGGAGAACAACACAACACCGAAACAGCAGAGGCCCTAATCTACTTTTTTGGACCAAGGCTCATATCCACATTACAGTGACAAATAGCCAAGAATTACAGTGACAAATAGCCAAGAACATCAACAATCCAAGCCCCATACCGTACTATATATTGTGTTGTGGGCTATTAATAAAATCAGACATCCTTTACTTCAATCTCACTGCCTCCCAGTTCTTTCTTAAATAACAAACCATGAACCTCCCAAAATTTCAGTATTTCATTTTTTAGCATATCGAATATTGCGAATAAAGGTTTCAGTGTTTCAGTTCAAAGAAATTCTTCAAACCGAATTCTAAATAAGGCGGGAGAAAAGTGGGAAGGATGCATGGAAATACTAGGCGCTTAAGCTAAGAATAAAAGCCCCTCACCATCTGTTCCTTGGATCTGAAACTGTTTCCAGAAAGTATCCAATAACACAGTGATCGACATAGATAAAGCACTTTATTATAAGGATGTCATAATTTTCTACAATGATTACAAACTCAAAACAATCAGTATTTTCAAGTTAGTTAATACATTTGAAAAGAAAACTTCCTAGATAGTATGTT